>OY756209.1:51111395-52311395 GCA_963576795.1 Metopia argyrocephala | reverse complement strand
GAAAAATGCAAAAAAGATTCGAGATTTATACTAGAGTTGTGTAGCTCATGAACGAACTAGTTCAACTGAGCTATTCACTCAAGTGAGCTAAAAGAGCCATTCATTACAATATGCTCTTTTAGCTCAGTAGTTCATGTTTCTTTCTTTCTTTCTTTCTTGTGAATCCACGTTTCTTTTCGCTCAGTAGTTCATGTTTCTTTCTTTCTTTCTTGTGAATCCACGTTTCTTTTCGCTCAGTAGTTCATGTTTCTTTCTTTCTTTCTGGTGAATCCACGTTTCTTTTCGCTCATCTTTCTTATTAGTTCGTTCTCTTTCTTTCTTGAATCTTTTTTATTCTTTGACATTTCATGTTGAAGGTACATACTAATTGGTAATGTGTAATGGGGTTGGCTGCGGATTTAAATTTTCTTGTTTGTTGGGTAGTCAAGTGATAATGCAGTCATTAACTGGGTTGTAATTTGTGAGATTTATGGCCATCTATATGTGATAATGGATAATTGCAACATCTATCGATTTTGACATTTCCCTTTGTTTACTTTTTTGTCATTCTGATTGGAATGGCAGCAACAGACATTTTGGCGCATTTTTTTACTTGTCCTTTTTGGTAGGCACAACTTTTCAGCCATTTTAAGACCGACTACCAACCGAAATACATCTGAGTTAAAGAAAAGAAAAATACATTTAAAAGTGCTTGTTTAAGTGATTTTAATTAGTTTGGCAAGTGAAAATTTAAAACGAGGAAAAAAAAAGCAAATTCTTTTTTTTTCTGCTGGAATTTTTTTCATCACATTATAGACAGGTAATTATTATTTGAAGGAAACGACCATGTGACTAGGGATTTGTATAACCCATAAAAATAAATTTATTTTACATAATTCAGGGTAAGACTTGGAAGTACGGTAGAATTGTACTCTGGTTCATCTGGCATTTGCGCACGTTTTCTTTTTGGTGCCATCTCCTACGGGTAAATTGACATACATACATACATACTTTTTATTTGGAAGTTCCATTAACATGGATCTTTAATTCTAATTGGAAATAGATTTGGCACCAAATCCTGTATATGGAACTTTATATTGCTGATCAGATGGTGTTATCATAATTATGGAATATTTTAGTGCTCTCACCAGATGTATGGGAATACGAAGACAGAAAAATTATTTTTTCTATATTGTATGTTTTATGATGGAAGCTCAGTTGGCTAAATTGCGGTAGAGAGAGATGGTCTTAATAATTGAATACGGTGATGGAAAGGAAGAATTTAAAATCTATAAGTGTTGTTGCGGAAAAAAAAAAAAAGTGAAAAGCTCAAAATTTTATTAGAAACGATTAGGTGGCTAGGGTCAAATATTATTAGAAAAGTGATATATGAAAAGTGTGTGAAAATTCTTCCCCAGTATATGCATATTTTAGAAGTGAATAACTGTTTAGACAACGGGTCTATGTTCCGTTATATTTTTGTGCCTTAAAATTTTGTTGTTGTACCTATTACATCAATTCTAAAGTTAACGAAAAAAATTTTATGTGTAAATGTTACAAAACCTTGGTTAGTTTTTTTTATATTTTTGTGGTTGTATATAATTAATACTATTGCTTAAGTAAATTTTTCTATATACAAGTTTTTTTTAAACATTGTTTAGCAGATAATTTTTATTTTAAAAGAAAAAAAAAAAAAGAACAACAAAAGCTTTAAAAAAAAAAAGAAACGAAATTTTCCAGCAGCAGATAATAATCATCATCGAACCTGCATCCTAAGATCTTATGATGGCGAAGGGACACGTATGATGTAAGTCTTATTATTTCTTTCTTATACATGATTATTATTATTTCAATTTTGTTGATCGTTTTTTTCTTGATTCATTTTAAAAATTCATATAAGATTTTTTTTGATATAGTAGGCAAGATTGCATTAATGTTGCCTAGTGTAACCCGGAAAATTTTTATTTTTTGTTAATTTTGATTTTTAAACGGGAAGGAAAGAAAAACAAAAGAAAAAAAGATTAGAATTTCTTTTCAATGTTCAATATTGGTTTTTTTTTGCTACAAAATCTTTATTACTTTAATCAATATAATTAGTTATTTAATTAATTTCTTTTATGTATAATTTCTTAAATTTTTTTTTATTAATACATATATTCATTTTGTTATGTTTAAATTGAAAATTTTTGGGTTTTGAAAATTGTTGAATATAAATATGCATACTTAAATTTAATAATAACCGTTTGATTATTGATTGAGAACACAGTCTAAAATATTTGGGATCATGATGAAGATTAGTTGGTGGAGTTTTATCATGATCAGGTTGGGTGGGCAAATTGTCAGGTTTTCATCTACTGACGTAAGACTATGCATTCCCCAATGGAATAAAGGAGTAAGTACATATATGCAGGCACGTTTTTATTTTCTATGAAAGGAATTATATGGTAACCATGTGGCAAAGGGTATAATAAGGTTTCGAATCCCCCCGTTAGCCTCGAGCAATAAGGCCGGTATAGAACGTGCCCACCTTATAATTACCAACCGACATCAGCCACTAGTGATGGTGATTTTTTTTTGTGTTGATTCTAGTTGGTGTGATTGGAAAATATAAGTTAATCACCTACATTCATATGGAAATATATTTTTAAATCTATCTCCAACCCCCCTCTTTCAATTTAGTTTTCCTTTCATCATCATTACTAAATAATAAATAATCATTACAATATAATTTCATTACAATTAATGGCGCCCAACGTGGGGCCCGATGGGGTATTATGTTGAATGTCATTGCCTGTTCTCTTTAGTGAGATGGAAATTAATACGCTGTTCGGCTCCTATATTATTTTTGATCATTTAAGATTTTGATTCGGAAAGTGAATATTGAGTTTTATGATTACATTCATATTCAACCGCCAGAATTTTGAATATCTATTGTTTCATTATTATGATTATATATATCTGTATGGAATACTGTTTTTTTGGATAGTTGATCTAAAGCAGTCCACAGATAATAATAATATAACTGTATGTGGGAAAGTAGCACTAGAATTTATGCTACCCAGTATGGGATTTTACATCGCGATATGTGTTTGCACTTTTGTGTTCAATTGGTGAAATGTAGTCAGATTTTAGGCTGTGTACGTCATGATAAATATCAAACGGGTATTAAAATTGATTTCTAGTTACATTGAATTTTTTTATTAATAACATTTACCTATTCATACATATATTTTCTGGGTAATTTTGGTCAACACTTTTTATATAGAACTTTTATTTATTTTTTTTTTGTTTTTAGTATTTTACATTATTTTTTTTATTGCTGCTTTGAGTTTACCTATTTGAGATTCTAGTTCGAATTTAGTGTTAGTCTATCTCCGGATTTTCTTTTATATATTATATATTTAGTAAATATGTCTACCAGGGATCAGATAATCGAATCTTCGGAATCGGAGGCTGTTCATGACAGAAATCCTAACTGTGATGCGTGCAATGTGGCTATAACGACTAGGGCTCAGGTTCAGACCACTGTGTGCAATCATACCTTCCACAAGACTTGTTTATCTAGGAGTATCAAAGTAAGACCTTTTTGTCCTGTGTGTAATGTGAGAATAGTTAATGAAGGTACCCAATCGACAACCAGGTCACAAAGTAAGATGCCGTCTTCTAATCAACAGAATTTAAATCAGGTTAATACTTCTGTAAATGTATCGGGTAGTGGCGTGAACGATACTGTCGTTTCGAATCCTTCGGTATTGCCGTCTGCTATGAATACCGATTCGCTTAGGGATTTAATTACAACTGTGATGTCTGCTCAGCAGTCTGAATTGTTGAGAGCTCTGAATGATCAATTGGTCAAGCTTATAGATACAAATATTCAAAGCAGTCTCTCAAGATATAACTTTTGGAACCCGGCTGTTCCACTCTCTCAATCTGTTGTGCATAGACCATCACCACCAGATAATCATACGTTACCGGCCGAAGGGAGAAGTGATCCTGAGGAATTTTTAGGCTTTGCATCTTCTGGGAATAATGTTACAACTGGCGAACGGGGTCATGGGGACGCTATATCACCGAATCATGTTCCTAATACATTAGTTTCACGAACCTCGTACACATCGGATCTTGATTCCCGTCCTGACAAGGTTTTACAGATCATCTCTAACTGGAGAATTAAATTTAGTGGAGGCCCAGATTGCTTGTCGGTTGAGAATTTTATCTACAGGGTAAAGGCTCTAACTCTTCAGACTCTGCAGGGTAATTATGATTTACTTTGTCGTAATGCGAGTTCACTTTTTGAAGGGAAAGCCAGCGACTGGTTTTGGAGGTATCATAGATCGGTTTCTAGTATAACTTGGCCAGGTTTGTGTGAGGCTTTAAGGCAACAGTACAAGGATTCGAGAACCGATGTTGATATTAGAGAGTTGATTAGGGATCGTAAGCAAAGACCGAATGAGAATTTTGATAGTTTCTATGAATCCATTGTGCACCTTACTGACCGACTGAATGAACCGCTCGCAGATAGAACGTTGGTTGAGATTTTACGTCGAAATTTACTTCCTGAAATTCAACACGAGATCCTCAACATGCAAATTTATTCAATTGAACATTTACGTGATACTTGTAGGCGCAGAGAATTTTTCTTACAAGATATGCGCAGAAAGCATAGTTCATATGTATCTCGCCCAATTGCATCGCAACGACGAATTGCCGAAATCCAGGAAGATTTTTGTGAAGACACTAATGTAGAAGAAGACTCTGAGGAAGTTTCTGCACTTGATTTCACTTGCTGGAATTGCAAGAAATCTGGTCACCGATACCAGGATTGTTTGGCTGAACGAACAGTATTTTGCTACGGATGCGGTTTACCAGATGTCTATAAACCCAATTGTAGAAAATGTAATTCAAAAAACTGGAAGACAGGTACACAACGAAATTCACAAAAATCGAATGTAATACCAAATCCGGAAACACAGTAGAAATTTTACGCAATAATCAAGAAACAAACCAAACTTCAATTTCAGATAATAACAATAACAAATTACCAGATAGTGACCAGCCTTGTATCATTCAAAATAACGAATACCAACCAATTTCAGGCCCAACTTTTAAACCTTTCCATGTTCGACTACGGGAATATAATAAAACTCGTGATTGCATTTTTGATACCAATTCGGATAGGGTACGTAAATCTACTCGATCTGCTAGGCGCATTAAATCATTTTGGCATAAGGTTAAACTAAATAGAAGAAATATAGTCTCCTCTGTTTTAGCTGCTTTGGATGACATTCGACCCTATGCTGAAGTTACTCTGCTTGGTAAGAAAATGTTAGGATTGATGGATACCGGCGCATCGATCAGTTGCATTGGTTCAGAGACTGCTAGAGAGTATATAGATTCTGGTTGCAATTATAGGAAGATACATTCATTCGTGAAGACAGCAGATGGTAATCGACAGAAGATTGTAGGAATCATTGAGACGAATATCACATTTGCAGGAAGAGAGAAGCCAATTTCGATTTTCATTGTACCTAGTTTGGAGAGAAATTTATATCTCGGTATTGATTTTTGGGATGTTTTTCAACTTCTACCTTCTGGGGTAACCAGACTTAATTCGGTTCACAATAGTAGGGATGTTAATGAAATTGTAGGGCGAATTCCACTTTCGGTTTCCCAGGAGCAAATGCTTAATATAGTGATAAATATGTTCCCATCATTTTCGGAAAAGGGTTTGGGTAGAACCAATTTAATATCTCATGTAATTGATACGGGCAATGCAAAACCCATCAAGCAACGTCATTTCTCTGTATCACCGGCTATCGAAAAACTTATCTACGAAGAGCTTGATAGGATGTTGTCTCTAGGTGTAATTGAAGAATCCAATAGTGCTTGGTCATCCCCTGTTGTACTGCATAGGAAACCTGGTAAGAACAGATTGTGTCTTGATAGTAGGAAATTAAATGCCGTAACTATTGGTGATGCATATCCACTTCCCCACATTGATGGTATTTTAAGTAGATTACCTAAAGCGAAATTCATATCCAGTCTGGACCTTAAAGACGCTTTCTGGCAAATCCCCTTGGAAAATGGATCTAAAGAAAAGACCGCATTTACCGTGCCAGGAAGACCTTTGTACCACTATACTGTCATGCCCTTTGGGCTTTGTAATGCTCCGCAGACCATGTCACGTTTAATGGATAGGGTAATCCCGCCATTTTTGAGGTCAGAAGTGTTTGTATATCTTGACGATCTTCTTATCGTATCTGAGTCTTTTGAAAAACATCTTGATGTCCTTAGAACTGTGGCTAGTAAGGTAAAGGAAGCTGGTTTAACTATTAACATACAGAAGAGCAAATTTTGTGTCTCTCAAGTTAAATACTTGGGTCATGTAATTGGCAACGGAGTGATTTGCACGGATCCAGAAAAAATTTCTGCTATAACTGACTTTCCGGTTCCCAAATCCATTAAACAAGTCCGCAGATTTCTGGGAATGACAGGATGGTACCGGAAGTTTATTCACAATTATGCCGATATTACTGCTCCGATAACAGAATTGCTAAAGGGTAAGAAAAAATTTGTGTGGACTAGTGAGGCTCAAAAGGCATTCGAAGAGTTAAAAACCCATTTAAGCACAGCACCTGTTTTACATAGTCCGGATTTTTCGAAGCCATTTTTTATTCATTGTGACGCTAGTAAAACAGGTATCGGAAGTGTCTTGGTACAAAAAACAACGGAGAATGAGGAAGTGCCAATTGCCTTTATGTCAAAGAAGCTTAATCAGGCCCAACGAAATTATTCTGTCACAGAACAGGAATGTTTAGCTGCCCTGCTTAGTATAAAAAAATTTAGAGCTTACATTGAAGGGCATGAGTTTACTGTGATTACGGACCATGCGTCCTTAAAATGGCTCATGTCTCAGACAGACCTCAGCACAAGATTGGCTAGATGGGCATTAAAGCTCCAAGGCTATAAGTTTTCTATTCAACACAGGCGTGGTACACAAAACATTGTCCCAGATACTCTCTCGAGGGCTAATACAGATGACTTGTCCCCATTAGAAATTCAAGGTTTTTCTGAATTGGACGTTGACAGTGGACTTTTTGTGGATTTGAACTCTAGTTATTTTCATAGTGACGAATACAAAAATCTATTGGATGCGATTGAAAAAACCATTGACAAGACACCAGATCTCCGGATTTTAGACGGTTACCTTTACAGGCGAACAACACATGCAACTGGCGACAAAGTTAATGATGATTTATCATGGAAGTTATGGATACCGAAAGCAATGATTCCAGAAGTATTAAAGAAGGCACACGACGACACCCTATCGTCGCACGGTGGTGTAAACAAAACATTGGAACGGATTCGACGATTTTATTTTTGGCCTAATATGGTGGTTGACGTCAAGAAATATGTCGATAATTGCGAAATCTGTAAAACATCAAAGCATACTAATAGAACTCTTAGACCTACAATGGGTAAAATTTTAAGTACACCTCGATTTTTTCAAAAACTTTATGTCGATTTTTTGGGACCATATCCAAGGTCACGCTCGGGTCACATTGGAATTTTTATTGTCTTGGATCACTTTTCAAAATTTCCGTTTTTAAAGCCAGTAAAAAAGTTAACAGCAAACATCGTTATTAAATACATGGAAAGTGAGCTATTTCACACATTTGGAGTACCAGAAAAGGTTGTTTCGGACAACGGTTCGCAATTCAGATCAAACGAGTTTAATAACTTTTTGTCACGATATGGAGTGCGGCACGTATATACAGCAGTACACGCTCCGCAAGCAAATGCATCAGAAAGAGTTAATAGATCTGTGCTATCTGCAATAAAGTCTTATGTAAGCAGTAATCAAAAGGATTGGGACGAAAAGTTAAGCAACATCTCTTGTGCATTACGTTCTGCTGTGCATTCAGCTATTGGGACATCACCTTATTACTTGGCTTTCGGGCAACATATGGTTACTAATGGGTTGACTTATGATCTTTTGCGACGGCTTCAAATGTTAGAAGATCGTGGTGTTAATTTTAATAAAGAAGATTCCCTGCAAATAATGAGTAAGCAAGCTTCTGAACTCGTGAGGAAACAATTTAAGAGAAATGAACGAAATTATAATCTTCGATCTACGAATGTATCGTATGAAGTTGGTCAAGAAGTTTTCCGCAGGAATTTTAAGCAGAGTAACCTACAACAAGGATACAACGCTAAATTGGCCCCGAATTTCTTAAAATCTAGGATACGACGAAAATTAGGTAATTGCTATTATGAGCTGGAGGATCTGAAAGGCAATTTAATAGGAAGATTTCATGCCAAGGACATTCGTCAATAATGCTTCAAATTCCATCTGACCTTGTTGGAAAATTTCCCACCAACGTCAGATCCTGGTTGGGGGGAGTTGTAATGGGGTTGGCTGCGGATTTAAATTTTCTTGTTTGTTGGGTAGTCAAGTGATAATGCAGTCATTAACTGGGTTGTAATTTGTGAGATTTATGGCCATCTATATGTGATAATGGATAATTGCAACATCTATCGATTTTGACATTTCCCTTTGTTTACTTTTTTGTCATTCTGATTGGAATGGCAGCAACAGACATTTTGGCGCATTTTTTTACTTGTCCTTTTTGGTAGGCACAACTTTTCAGCCATTTTAAGACCGACTACCAACCGAAATACATCTGAGTTAAAGAAAAGAAAAATACATTTAAAAGTGCTTGTTTAAGTGATTTTAATTAGTTTGGCAAGTGAAAATTTAAAACGAGGAAAAAAAAAGCAAATTCTTTTTTTTTCTGCTGGAATTTTTTTCATCACATTATAGACAGGTAATTATTATTTGAAGGAAACGACCATGTGACTAGGGATTTGTATAACCCATAAAAATAAATTTATTTTACATAATTCAGGGTAAGACTTGGAAGTACGGTAGAATTGTACTCTGGTTCATCTGGCATTTGCGCACGTTTTCTTTTTGGTGCCATCTCCTACGGGTAAATTGACATACATACATACATACTTTTTATTTGGAAGTTCCATTAACATGGATCTTTAATTCTAATTGGAAATAGATTTGGCACCAAATCCTGTATATGGAACTTTATATTGCTGATCAGATGGTGTTATCATAATTATGGAATATTTTAGTGCTCTCACCAGATGTATGGGAATACGAAGACAGAAAAATTATTTTTTCTATATTGTATGTTTTATGATGGAAGCTCAGTTGGCTAAATTGCGGTAGAGAGAGATGGTCTTAATAATTGAATACGGTGATGGAAAGGAAGAATTTAAAATCTATAAGTGTTGTTGCGGAAAAAAAAAAAAAGTGAAAAGCTCAAAATTTTATTAGAAACGATTAGGTGGCTAGGGTCAAATATTATTAGAAAAGTGATATATGAAAAGTGTGTGAAAATTCTTCCCCAGTATATGCATATTTTAGAAGTGAATAACTGTTTAGACAACGGGTCTATGTTCCGTTATATTTTTGTGCCTTAAAATTTTGTTGTTGTACCTATTACATCAATTCTAAAGTTAACGAAAAAAATTTTATGTGTAAATGTTACAAAACCTTGGTTAGTTTTTTTTATATTTTTGTGGTTGTATATAATTAATACTATTGCTTAAGTAAATTTTTCTATATACAAGTTTTTTTTAAACATTGTTTAGCAGATAATTTTTATTTTAAAAGAAAAAAAAAAAAAAGAACAACAAAAGCTTTAAAAAAAAAAAGAAACGAAATTTTCCAGCAGCAGATAATAATCATCATCGAACCTGCATCCTAAGATCTTATGATGGCGAAGGGACACGTATGATGTAAGTCTTATTATTTCTTTCTTATACATGATTATTATTATTTCAATTTTGTTGATCGTTTTTTTCTTGATTCATTTTAAAAATTCATATAAGATTTTTTTTGATATAGTAGGCAAGATTGCATTAATGTTGCCTAGTGTAACCCGGAAAATTTTTATTTTTTGTTAATTTTGATTTTTAAACGGGAAGGAAAGAAAAACAAAAGAAAAAAAGATTAGAATTTCTTTTCAATGTTCAATATTGGTTTTTTTTTTGCTACAAAATCTTTATTACTTTAATCAATATAATTAGTTATTTAATTAATTTCTTTTATGTATAATTTCTTAAATTTTTTTTTATTAATACATATATTCATTTTGTTATGTTTAAATTGAAAATTTTTGGGTTTTGAAAATTGTTGAATATAAATATGCATACTTAAATTTAATAATAACCGTTTGATTATTGATTGAGAACACAGTCTAAAATATTTGGGATCATGATGAAGATTAGTTGGTGGAGTTTTATCATGATCAGGTTGGGTGGGCAAATTGTCAGGTTTTCATCTACTGACGTAAGACTATGCATTCCCCAATGGAATAAAGGAGTAAGTACATATATGCAGGCACGTTTTTATTTTCTATGAAAGGAATTATATGGTAACCATGTGGCAAAGGGTATAATAAGGTTTCGAATCCCCCCGTTAGCCTCGAGCAATAAGGCCGGTATAGAACGTGCCCACCTTATAATTACCAACCGACATCAGCCACTAGTGATGGTGATTTTTTTTTGTGTTGATTCTAGTTGGTGTGATTGGAAAATATAAGTTAATCACCTACATTCATATGGAAATATATTTTTAAATCTATCTCCAACCCCCCTCTTTCAATTTAGTTTTCCTTTCATCATCATTACTAAATAATAAATAATCATTACAATATAATTTCATTACAAATGCCAGCTGCAAATAATATATGTAGCTGCCAGAAACTTTAAAGGACTTTACATTTTTGGAAATTTAACGATTTTTATGATAATTTTAGAAGCAATATAAAAGAAAATTATATTTATTTTTTACTGTCGAATTTGAATAAAAATTAGCATTTTTAATAAAATATTTTAAATAATTAGATAATGACCAAACTTGCAATTACCATAATAATAAATTCGCACATGTATGTACAGTGGAATCTCTCTTGGACGGACACCGACGGGACCATTAAAATGTGTCCGTACAAGGGGGGTGTCCTCTCAAGAGAAAACTGCAAATATAAATCAGTAAATTCAAAATATGAATTTAAATTTTTATGTAAAAATCCGTTTATTAAAAAAAAATTAAAATACAAAAAATTCAACTGAATTTAAATAAACAAATTTACATACATATACTATACATATGAAATAAAAATTACAAATTACTGTATGTATTATGTTAACAAGAATTCATCTATTTTTGTTTGACGTGTTTTAGTCCTGGCGTTAACATCTTGAAAATGTAAATCAACTGATGAAAGAATATTCATGGCTTCCGTATCAATTTGGCATTTCACAAAAGCTATGAGATCATGCGTTTTAGCCAAAGTCTCTTTATTTGTTTCAGCTGAGTTTCTTCTGTTGAGTCATCTGGGAATTCCTGAACTTCTGAAATTTGTTTGGGTAATGACACTTGTATATCCAAAGAGGATCTCTTAACTGTTATATGCTCGTCAATGGCAAAAAAATCATTTAAATTTTGAACACTGATCCCTTTTTACTGAATGGCAACAAATAAGTTTAATGGCAGCTCATCTTCTGGCTAAAACTCATTATCAAATGCTAACTGACTTTCCTGGCTAGCAAACGTAAACCCTGTCTTACGAAAGCAGTTTTGAATTGTTTCACAAGAAACTTGATTCCATGCATTTTTAGTAAAATAAACTGCATCCAGTAAGTTGATATGTTTTACTAAATCGTGGGCTGTTATAGAAACTTCAATATTAGCTAGCAAATGTTGCAGTATTAAAGTTCTGTAATTGTGTTTAAAATTCTTTATAATACCCTGGTCAAGTGATTGACTAATTGAAGTACAGTAAGGAGGCAAAAAATGTATGTTAATATTTCTAATATTGTTCTATTTTGGATGCGATTCTGCATTAGTTAGAAAAAGTAGAATTTGCCTTTTTTGCGCTCTCATTTTTCTATCGAATTCTTCTAACCATTCATTCATAATTTCAGAAGTCATCCAGGATTTAGTGTTCGATTTCCATGTCACCGGTAAAGTGTCTTTATTTAAATTTTTAAGTGTTAATATTGACCTCTTTTTATCCATTTTTAACCGTCACACATAAACAATTGTTTACAATCAAATGAACTCAACATTTTCAGTACACATATACATAAACATACTTTTACACTTTTTTGGTATTTCCTTTAATAAAACTTATTATGCCAGATAAAAATGATTTTATATTTGTCATAGTGATGCCACAGTGTACATAAACTCAACGAATGAATTAAAACCGATTTTAGGAATTTATTTGCAATTTATGGCTTACAGAAATTAGGCAAGAAAATCTAAGTGTCCGGACAAGAGAATCTTTTTTTTTGCTAAATGGGTGTCCGCGTCCGTTCATGTGAACGTCCGTTCAAGGAGAGCATCTTCAATGTTGTTCTTATGGCACGTTGCCGGGACCAGACCAAAGTGTCCGTCCAAAGGAGGTGTCCGCTTTAGGGAGGTGTCCGTTAAGGGAGATTCCACTGTACATACATGCGTAATTTTTGAGATCGAAAATAAAATTGTATATTAATTACAAAATTCTTTAAATTTTTCTGTAAGGCTAAAATTAATTTGTATACCTGAATTTCACTAGAGTATGATAATTGATAACCGATTACTGTAAAACAAAATCGATTGAGTTTGAATTTAAAGGCAAACTACGTATACAAAAGCTACGTATACAATTGATGCCCACAACATGAGCAGTACCAGTGGAAAAAAAGTTTAATATGATTCAAATGAAAATATTGAACTAAATGATCTATTGAACTAAATGAGCTATTGAACTAAATGAGCGACATAGTTCATTAAAGTGAGCTGAGCTAAGAAGAGCGCTCACTCAAAATAGCTAAAAAACCCAAGACTAATTTATACATACATACTAGCACCCATAAAATCAAATTTAAGCTTAAAAATAATGTTCTTCATATCGTCATAGTATTTTTTTCTTAAAATTTCATGAGTGTAATTTTTAAAGTTTAATAATATCAATATTTACTTGTGTATTTTACACACCTGGCATCTGCTATTAAATAAATAAAAACAAATATTTTTTATTTCATCTTACCTCACCACTTGTTCGTATGAATGCTATCCAAATAATTATTTCACATACGTCAATACGTTGGTTGTTGTTTTTACTAACCAACAACCCTCTGTAGTTAAAGAGTGTATATCGTCGTTAAACTAACGTGATGCCTATTAATTTTATTTTGGTAATAGCCAAATTGTCCTAAAATTAAATTCAAAATAGATACGTGAGAACCTTTATGTAAATATTTTTATTAAAGCACAACTTTTAAATTTAAAAATAATTAAATAAGATTTGAAGGGACTACTATAAGTGAGAGAAAAGGAAATGGTTTTAGATCCCATAAAAATACATGTACAGTTTTCACTGATCAACCAATACGGGTATATAAAAAATGATTATAAAATTAAGAAAATCGCAGATTTTATTAACAAAATTACATTATATAATTATATTGATTCTCTTTTCGATATTTTTTTTAGAAATTTCACTTTGTAATATCAAACCATTTTTTCATTTTTTTTCCTATCATACATACATAATTGGACATTACAATCCTATTTCAGGGTAACGGCCTAGCTTCTCACAGCATTCATTTTGTGTGTGCCAACTTTTGTTTTTCATGAGTACCGGGACCTACAGTTTAAAGTTGACTCCTGACGACAGACTTGAGAAACTTTTGATGGCAATTAGTTACTCTAAGAGCTTTTGCCAAAAGACTGCTAAGGTTTATTTTTTCATGCTTTTTTTATAACAAAGATCTACATAAGAATGTAAAAAATATATTCTCAATTTAGTACTACAGCTTATCGACTTAAAATATGCTAATTTTTACTACATTGATTTATTAGTGTTTATTATATACGAGTACTTCTATTTTATTAACAATAATAAAAAGTATTTTAAATAAAAAAAATTTTTGTTATCCTAAGGCCTGTTACTCCGTTCAGTTAACTGAAAGAGCTCTAGTTCCATTTATTAAATGCCAAACGAAAAAATTGTTAAACGTTTCTAAAAAGATTCTAGAAAATAATTTCATATTGCCTATACCAAGAACAGAATTTCAAAATCCTGCACATAATAATAAAAGAGGCACGCCTGTGTAAATTTATATTTTTTCATTGTATGAAATTTAATAGCCTAAGATCCTAATACTGGTATTGTTATGAGAATTAACATCCGTTAAGGAATATGTACAAGCACTAGCAGAACTGAACTAGTTTTCGACCCAGCTACGAAAGGTCTCATCAGAGTTCTTTGTGTTATACATATTCATATTTTTATATTTCTATTTAAAGCACAATCTAATGGAAATAGATGTTAATTCTCATAACAATACCAGTATTAGGATCTTAGGCTATTAAATTTCATACAATAAGTATAATAAAGATCCATTAAAATATTCGAATTTAATTCGAAAATATTTATATTTTTTCCGTATGAAAATAATAATAATGACAGAAATTTGTTGCAGTTGCAAAAACCAGTGTACATGGATTTTACATGTTTTTTCAAACAAGAAGAGAGTACTACAATATGTTTTATAAATATTACTTATGAAATAATTTTACATGTAATTTGGCAGTATATCGTACAGAATATTGAGCACACGATACCGGGCTCTATTTTAAAAATAATATTTACGAAGCCTTTCAATATATAATTTGTACTGCTTGAAATTTTACTACTTCTCATTATTCAATAGTATTGAAATTTTTCTATTAGAGTTCTATTACTTGATACTTTTAACGAATTCTTTCAATTTTTACAAAAAAAAAAAATTATAATAAAACTACAACCCTACTTACCCCTTAATAATAATAATAATATCGTCGATGAAATTAAAGAACTCTGTAACTGACAAAACATTAAATGTTCACCAGAGCCAAAAAACCTACATGAAAGTAGAACAAAGACACTGGTATATTTCAAAACGCAGACGGCATAAGTGAATTTATTTTCACCATAGAAATCTGGGACCGGCACCAATCGACGCGTATTTTTTTTTTTTCTGATAAAAATTATGCAAAAAACGTATTTTCGATTTTTTATCAGTTATAGCGTTCTTTAATTCTTCCATTGATATATATATATATATATATATATATATATATATATATATATACATATATATAATATAAGGGTTTGCTATAATAACGCCAAACATCGCCATTTTATTTTTATTTGTACATTTGCTGAGTTTTATGGCCGCATTTGTTAAACATGTTTGTGAAGTTGCATGTCATTGTACAAACTTACTAAAGAACATTACTTCTGAGAGATATGTTATCATATAAAAATAAACCTTAGTTTACATAAAATAAGAAAAACAAAAACTGGGTTGAATATATGTAAATGGATTTAAAGGCCAACAATCAGCAATCATTTGTTAAATAGTTTCAAGGTCTAGACTAATA
Source organism: Metopia argyrocephala (assembly GCA_963576795.1). Taxonomy (NCBI): domain Eukaryota; kingdom Metazoa; phylum Arthropoda; class Insecta; order Diptera; family Sarcophagidae; genus Metopia; species Metopia argyrocephala. Next base: position 52,295,917 of record OY756209.1, on the reverse strand, counting down.
AATGTACAGCAGACGTCCATGCATATATAGGATGATTTTTTAACTCTGATAGTAATTAATAAAGTTGCTTTTACACTATTCTACAAGTCTTAAGATTTTCACTGGATTTTGTCGAAACAATATCTAATGGTTTTTTTTATTACATTTTGCTTTTACACTATGACACTTCAAATAAAATGGAAACAACAGCTGTTTGTGTTTTTCTCTTTCTCCAACGATGGACATATTAATACGGCAATATTTGTTTTATTAATATTTCATAATATAAGCCATATTTAATTATTTTTTACAACAAATATTTCTAATTTATTTCATTTTAAGAGGAAAGAACTTGAAATGTTAACTATATTTTGTATTTTAGTAGTTATTTAATAATTATGGTGAATAATTTCCAGTTTTCCAACCCTGATTTTTTCTTATATTCTTTTCACACCATGTATTATACTTTTTTATTTTATTTGAGTTTTTTTTTGTCGTTATACTCAGTGGTATAGTGTAAAACCATCTTAAAGAGTAACCTGTTGAAGGTACTCTCATATTTAGTTCCTATGTTGATATTCTTATTCGAACGTAGCAGTTTTTCTTTACTTTAGAGATTCTCTTTTCTGATTATAGTAATAGAATGTACCGAAGTTCGAGTTTTTACACGAAAGATATTTTTGTGTTAAAAAAATAACATATAAAATGAAGTTTTATTACTACTCGTATTTTATTAACCATGCAGTTAGGTTTGGACCATTTTGGTAAATTTTTGTTTTGTTTTTACCTTGACTAAGAAATGGTGCAACATATCAAATTAAAACGTTTGCTATTGGGGAATTTTTATATTTTATTACTCCTGAGAAACTTTCAGCCAAAAACAATAAAATAGAAGCTAGAAAAAGACAAAACTAGGAATCTTGGTTTTAGAAATATTTTGGTCCATTATCGTTTTTTTATTAAATTTTCTCACTACAAATGAGCAAATGACCTTTCATTGTAATTTACATATAAATTTATTGCACATGGTGCATTTGCTATCGCACTTAGTTTTGCAGCAGCTGCAAATTCCACATTTTCTGATTGCCGTTAATCGTCGATTTTCCATTGTTTTAGCAAAGTAAACAAGTCAGACACTCAATATAAACTAAAGTTACTTACCGCGAATGATATATAAACCTGTAAAGGGGAATTCCAGAAATAAAGGTAACTTATTAAAATACTTTAAAGACAAACTGGGTGCATTATATATACATATAACAGGCAATTAAGTATTACCAAAAAAGAATAACAAAATAGTCCTATACCTAAGATTAGGTAGTTATTTTTACCTAACAGCAGGGTTAAAACGTAATATTCTATTTATTTGTGTTAAAATTTCCAAAAATAAATCTTACTTAAAAGAAAATTCTCGTAGTTGTATATTATCATTTTACATCAGAGCATCAAGACATATTTTTAATCCACATATATACATATTATATAAGTAAATGTCTTTAATAAATACTGATTTTTGTATTTCTTGAGAACGTTTAAAGCTAAAGTTTCGGAATTGGGTCTGCATGAATTCACCGTCAAGGCAAACCATTAGCCAAAAGTGAGCAGAGTGGGCGTGTCACCTCCCACATAATTAAAATATTAATTTCTTTATATCTTGAGAAGTGTTAAAGCTGAAGTTTTTCAATTTGGTGTACTTGATTTCGTAGTCATTAAAAATCATCAATCAAAAAATGTGGACAAATGGTAGTGGTGTAGGCCACCACGTCGGGTTTGGGCTAGTATGTCATAATTGCATTAATTTTTACTACTTCCCTGCACAAAAATTTTTAACATTATTTTAATACATACATACATAACTGGCCTTTACAACCTGTGTCAGGATTACGGCCTAACTTCTCGCAGCACTCATGTTGTGTGTGTCAATTTTTATCCATGAGTACCGGGACCTGCAGTTTAATGTCGACTCCGAACGACAGACTTGAGAAGCTTTTTTATGGCAACCAATTACTCCCAGAGCTTTTGCCAGAAGACTGCTCAGAGGTAGTCGCCGAAAGAAATAATTTTTTCATATTTCTTTTTTTACAAGATGCCAGAGCTGAGATTTGAGCCCGGCGCTATCGTCTTAGTAATACACTCACCACTAGATCACGGCAACTACAACATTATTTTAATATTTAATTTAAAATACACGTTTTGTAATCGTTATTTATTCTATTTTTTCGATATTGTAAAGCATACTTTATTGTTTTACAACACTGTGCATTAATTATAATCATGCAGTAACGAGTGTAAGATTTAGAAAATTGCGAACAATCAAAACTTTTTTTCGTTCGAAAAGCTTTTTTATCAGAATTTCACAAGTTCACCAACAGAGTTGCTTTGAAAATTTGTTTTTTTTTTTTCTTCCATAGAGGTAATTACTCTGGAAACGACCCATTTGTTTCATGTAGATTTAGTAGATTAACAGACTTCTGCAAGATTCAATTGTAAACCTAAATACACTATCAGCGAAACTTTTAAAGCTTTTAATTATTATGTAAAGAGCTCCAATTTATTCACATAAAAAATTAATAAAAATTATACGTTCACAATCGCTACAGTGAGCTTATCGCAGAAATCGTTACCAAATGTTCAGATAAGAAAGTCTTTTTTATTATTCTTTGCAATTAACATTTCTAACAGGTTTAAAAATTAGACTTCACGAAAAATGTAAAAAACTATATGAGAGTTAAACAAAAAAACATATGCAAATGAACATGAAAAACTAAAAAATGGCAAAGAAATTAATTTTGCTTCAGCTTAATTTAGTTTTTATTTTATTGTGGCTTTCTGTTTAACAAAAACAAAAAGAAAACAAAAATGGGTTCTCAAAAGTAAACATTTAGATTAATGCCATTAAAAAACGCGTTTAATCGGTGAAGGGTGTTGGACACCCTCTTAGCCGGTTGTTATTTAAAACAGAATTAAAACGACTATTGGATTATTTAACAGTAGTTACGTGCTTATATCACTGATACTAGTAAGTGGCGATTAGCCCAATAGTTTTAGCAAATGAGATTAAAAGCAAAAAGATTTTTTTTAGATTTCCCAGAAACTAAGTAACTAAATAATAAAATGCACACACATTGGAAACAAATTATGTAAAAAGAAATCTGTTTAAGACAACAGAAAGATTAAATTTACTGTAATTACTTTTTGCTATTGTTTGTAAAAATAAAAGGTAGTAAAAGTAAGCATAGTTTTAGGCAGTTGGAAATTTTTCTAATTTGTTTTTTTCAGCATATTTAATGAATTACACAGGTTTACAAATTTTTAATTTGCAAAAATACCAAGTACGCCACATGCCTAGATAAGTTAATTCGGACCTCCTGAGCACGAAAAACGTAATTATTATTTTTTTCTAAGTACCGTTTTTGAGATAACGGTACTTTTGTGTTTTTCGGTGTATGGCCCCACTCAAACCCTTGTGGTGTCCAACGGAAAAATTCGATTGAGATAAGTGGCATATCGATGGAAAGGTAATTGAATGTCTTCTCCGTCGCTATGCTGGAAAATGCTATCTGATAAAAAAAATCGCTGAGATATGGCACCTCAAAGTTCAAAATTTGCCTATTTTTTACGTTTTTTTCAAAATTTTTCATTTTGATTTCCATTTTTTCCTACGTTATATTGAAGATCTGGAATGTTTTATTCTTTTACCAAATAGTTTATTTAATTACCAATATTTTAAGCGTATTTTAAATAAAATCTGATGAAAAATAAAGTTTTTATTAAGGATTTTGTGGAACGAAAATATTTTCATTTTCATTGCTCACACAGTAAATTCGGCGCAAATTAAAAAAAAATTTAAATTAAAATGACGAGCGACGTGAACTTTTGCGTTTTTTTTTCGGATGAATCTTCACAAATGAGGAACCAACAATAGTCCGGCATCATTTATTCATCCCACCAGCCTTTGTAACGTCTCTCGATTTCTTCCATTTCCTGGTGAAATCGTTCACCTTGTTCATTACTTTCGGAGACGGTAAGTACCGGTAATAATTGCGTTTTTCGTGCTCAGGAGGTCCGAATTAACTTATCTAGGCATGTGGCGTTTTTGGTATTTTTTGGTTGTAAACCAGTGTTAGTGATTAAAAAAAACAATTTTATGATTAAATAACATCTACATTCGAATTCGGATGCAAGCATACGGTATACTTAAATGAAAAAATCGCATAATTGCAAAACATTAAACTCAAAAGAAAGTCAGTTTTAGGGAAAACCTGCTTTAACAAAAAGACAGATTTTGCGTTAATAAGCCCATAATTGTATAAAAAGGACAATTAAAAATTTATCGACGACAAAAAAATTTTTTGCGCCGATTTACTTCTTTCAAAATTACTTTTTATTGCAACAATGTGCACTTATTGCAAAAATTGTATATACTTTTTTTGTTAACTTTGCATTTGTCAGAATCGGAATTTATATAAAAAATATTGATTTGTTTTATTTTTAATTCAATAAATTTTTAAAGTTCGTTTAAACGAAATAAATTTGCATTAATTCGAAGCCTTTTTAATGGAAAATTCTGCTTAAAAGAAATACAAATCCTGTTTTTTCATACATTTTCTTATAACCGAATTCGACTGTATTATACCTATAAAAAAAGCTTATGAGTAGGGAGTGACGTAGTGTAGTCTTATCCATCTTTGACTTATCAAACGAATGATCAGGAGCAAGATAGTAATAGACCAGGCCTCTGCAAAAATTAAAATTTCATACACAATTGTACTCAAGCTAAACTCACATGTATTCTTACGCTCTTGCTTTTAGTCGTCACTGAAACAGCGACGAGTTAACATGCGTAGTGGATGTACGCTGATTTATTGTTTGCAGTTAAAACAAAATTAATAGCACTGCACACAAATATTTTATATTATAAATGCATTTGAAAATCCAATACCTTTTTTATCATAGAACAAATATGAATATAGTTTAAAAATTTTTCAGCGACATCTTCATTATTTTTATAAAATTTTTAATAAATTTAATGAAAAAGCCAAACCTTAAAATTTTTTTTTTTTTTTTTTTGTTAAAAAATGAAAAGTACTTTTTCTTTCTTTATAGCAGAGTAGTATTTATAAATTTTTCTTAAAGTAATTAAGTTTTTAGATGAAATATTACATACAAATTTTAATTAAAAAAAATTCATACAGTTTCTGATACTGCTACTTACACGTTCAGCAGTGTAGTTCTCATTTTCTCACCAACACAACTACATTTTTACTTTTGCACAGGTCTGTAATAGACAGAACTAAGCAAAGTTTAGAAGCTATTATTCAACTGAAATATTAACCTCTATGGTGACATTTTTAACCCTTTGCACTCGAGGGCTCCGGAGCGGAGCCATTTAAAATTTATCTTCAAACTCGAGGGCTCCGCTATGGAGACAATGCAAATAATTTTCAGTTCATAACATAAGGACAAAAACAAATCGTAATAACTTCATTTATTTATTTATATTATTTATTATTTATTTATTTATTAGTATATTTATTTATTATATATTATAACATTTGTATCTATAATTAATTAAAAAAGATTTAAAATACAACTATGACTTTTCTTTTTATGCGCATATCATTTACTTATATGTGAATATGGTTTTTCTATTGAAATTGATTCGAGTTGCTGGTATTATGAGTGAAAAAAAGCTTCGACTGCAAAGGGTTAATACTAAAACATCAAAATTTAAAACTTTTCTGTTCGGTTTCTCTGGCATAAAACATAATTAGTTTTTGCTTCATTCTATCCCTCTATTTGAAGTACGAAAACTAAAGTATTTAATAATGTCATGTAATTTTGTATAAAAGAAAATAAAAAGTATTTTGTGTAAATTACTATTTTTCTGTCACTTTCTTCTTTTCACCCTTTCTAAATGTCAATCTGTGAAAATGTCTTAAATTATAGGGCTGCTTTTTAATGTCTTCCTTTCAATTACCAATATAATGTTACTGCTAACAAATTGTGTTTTCTTTTCTTCATTTAATGACACATTTTTTTGAATATTTATAATAAATTGATAATAAATTGAATACCAAACGTTTAGAATAGAATGGCATTAGTTGACCTTCAATTTGAAGGCGGTAATATAGTCTTTATAACCATTTTATTAAAATGTGATTAAGTTTCAGTAAAAAAATATTTATTTACTATTCTTTTTAAATTCACGCACTCGTACCTACACATGCATGTGAGTATGCTTAATCAAAAGCATTTAATGTTCATGCAGAATATCATGCAAGGATATTGCTGCATGTTTGGAATGGTTTTCGTGAACTTCATACTCCCAGAAATATTTTTCACATTCACTCACATTCAGAGAAAACGGCTTCCTTGCTAAAAAAAACCTTCTTTCAATTGCATTAAGTGTCCAAGCTTGTACAATTTTTGTGGTAATATTAATGACAGCATACAGCTCATACAACTCTCGATTGGTCCGACAACGATATTCACTGCTTACACAGATTGGTCAACATATCTTGCGAAATATTATTCTCTTGAATACTCCAAAAATAACAGAAAATTAACAAAATCTGTCTTTAATCATTTACAAAAATGTCGAAATACGACAAAAATACGCCAAACACAATAAGGGTGAACTTCAGATGCTTGAGTTAGAATCCATTCCTCTGAACCTTTAGGATAAGTACGGCATAAGCTTGGCATAAGCTGCCGAGAGATTAAAATTCTTACTTATTTTTAGCACGAAATAGGATCTGTTAGCGAGTATTACTCTTCGTTTAATTTTTAAACTAGTATTATCTATTTTGTTTATGGTGGTACTGAGGTATACAATATCACTAATGGCTTGGAAATTAAACGTACTTTTGTCATCATTTCCTTCTACGAACATTTTTACAAATTCCTTCTCAGTGTTGGCAAATATATGTCTGTGTCATAAACATATGTAAGCAGCATGTGACTTTTGGTTAAAATTGTGCATTTCCTATTTACCGCTGTTTCTCGTGCCACTTTCCTCCACAAGATATTGAAGAGGGTACATAACATGCTTTTGCCTTAAATGAAGCAGTGTCTCGAAAAGATCTCTTTTAATTTTCAGTAATACTTTTTAGCTGTTAAAATCATACATCACAACCTGATCAGCTTTGCAAATATGCAATTGCACATACCTTTCCATGTAACGGGCTATCAAAAACAGTTTTGTAATCAGCAAGTAGATCATAAGTGCCAAATTGTTTCCTATGAGTTTTCTTCAAAATTTTACTAAGTAGGATTATCTGCTTAATGAAGGAATTGACGGATCTAAAGCCTCACTGGTACAGGTCAATTATTTCGTCGGGTTTAGATTATAATTTTCTTGTATGCGATGGATAGAAGACTTATTGCTATATAAGATGTGCGTCACTATAAAGTGTAACACCCATTTTTCTTAATAACTTTTTTCACCTTTAATCAAAATTATTTTTCTTAATCACAATATCTTTGAAAAATGTGTCAGATTTTAAAATGTATCAGTTTGTCAAATTTGACTTGTTAGTTAGTTCACAATGGATAATCAAAGACAAGTGCATACAAAAATTATTCAAATAATTCAAAAAAAAACATATTGGAGTTATACAAAAGTTGCTAGGGAAGTCCACGTGACCAGGCAATGTGTTTCCAGAGTGGTCCAAAAGTTCAACAAAGACATAAAAATTGAAAGAAAGCCTGGAACAGGTAAAGCAAAACTGGTAATGAACGACGCGAAAGCCAAAAAGATTGAGAAGCTTTTGCTGGCTCTTCCAAACATTTCTGGTCGCGAAGTGGCCCGGCGCGTGCAATTTTCGGAAAGTTTTGTGCGCCGAGTTAAAGCTAAAGCTGGCCTTAAAACATTTAAAGTCCAAAAAGTTCCGGATAGAAATGCTAAGAAGAATATTGAAGCAAAAAAAAGAGCAAAACTCCTCAAAAAAGAATTTTTTCAAAAGTTCGAATGTTGTGTAATGGATGATGAAACTTACGTTTTTGCAGACTTTGCGCAGCTTCCTGGCCAAGAGTTTTATGTAACGGATAGTAGAGGCAATGTTTCTGAAGAGTTCCGAACTAAAAAACTATCAAAATTTCCCAAAAAGTTCCTAGTTTGGCAGGCTATTTGTAGCTGCGGCAACAGAAGTGCATCGTTTGTTACATTGGGATCAATAAACTCAGATATTTATATCAAAGAGTGTCTTCAAAAGAGGTTGCTCCCATTTCTAAGACAGCACAACATATTAACATTCTTCTGGCCAGATTTGGCAACATGTCACTACAGTAAAAGCGCAATAGACTGGTATAATAAAAATAATGTTATTTTTGTTCCAAAAGAGGCTAACCCACCAAACTGCCCAGAGCTGCGGCCTATTGAAAGATATTGGGCTCTGGTCAAAAGAGAACTAAAGAAGAGTACATCTGTTCCCAAAACCATTACTAGTTTTCGATATAAATGGACAGCTGGTACCAAAAAAATCACCGAAAACACTATAACATTGCTTATGGATGGCATAATGAATAAAATAAAAAATTTTATAAAATTAAATTAATTTTTAAATAAAATAATACAGAATATAAATCTGTAATAAAAATGCAAAATAAAACTGTTTTATTTTTAACTCTAGCTTACTCCAGTCAGTTTTTATTTGACTTTTGGTGTGTTACAGTTTATAGTGACGCACATCTTAATTGGCGCAAATAGTTTTAACTTCTTCACTGTAAACATTGGATTCCAATCAATCGTAGCAAATATTAGTTGCATTTCTATTTCCATAACTACCAGTTCAAGGTAGATAACACACGTTATATAGCATCTTCTAGAGATGTTAATGACGTATTTATGAAACTAAAATGCCAACTAAAATGAGTCAACTAGGCGGTTGCGAATAACAAAGTATGTTCGAGTTAGTTTGGAGAGGCCATTTGCTGAAATTTGAAGCTTAATACTCGAACACTGTAAAGGGTTTATTTTAATTTAAAGTGTTTTTCCTCATCGAATTGATAATTATAGAATATAAGCAATAGCTTGGCTCGTTGAATAGAAGAATAACCCCATAATATTAAAAAGACTGCAAGAACACGGATTTCGGTGAAATGTTTTTTTTATGACAACTTTTACTTTTTCTTAGAGTCATTTGAATAATTAAAAAATGGTGCCAAGCAATAAAATTTTACCATTAGGTAAACTTTAAAATCATATGTCCTCCCTGTGTTAAATTTTTTTATATATGATGTCCCGAAACCTTAAAAAAACGTTTTCCAATAAAAAGGTATTTTTCCTAGAAGCAAAGTCTTTATCTTTCTGGAGGGCTAACTATCATATTTCATATTAAAGGCATATTTTATTTAAAAAACTTATGGAGTCGGCGATTAGTGCAAAAAGGACCAATAACAGCAAGAATTGCTAACTCAGAAAGCCTATTAAGTTGAGCGTAATATAAATGAAGTACGAAAAAATTAATGAACTTCGCGTAGTTTAAATTCTGGTGATAAAACAAAATTTATGAAGTTATTTTGAATATTTGCGCATTATAACAAATAAATAATGAAGTACAGAAGAGATTTCAGTTTGATTTATAGAAACTGAATAGGTGGTTCCATTCTAAGAAATAAGGTTCGGATTATGGTTCACAACAGTTTTAAATTTGATGTTGAATTTTTAAAATTGCGATTATAGTTTACAACACCTATATGCGTTGTACTGTATACTTTGAACATCGCTTGCAACATTTATTTTTATATGTTGAAGACAATACAATATAACATTTTGGTTTGAACGTTAATTTTGGTTTAAATGAATAATTTTTTATTTGACTACAATGAGATGAAAGAAACGTTCAAATGCATTTTTTATAACAAGATTTTTATGCATAATTTTTCATTTGAAGAATTTATTATTTTTCTCCAAAATAGTTTTTTGTTTATCTTTTCACAATAAACAATCACGTTTTTTTTTTTATTTTAAACATTCTGCTTCCATTCTGATGAACCTCAGTGTACATAAAGTGTAAATATTTATATTTTCTTAATGTTGACATATAATTGTCAAATTAAAAATTAAAGAATCTAATAAAACGAAATTAGAAAATAATTTTGCAAAACATTTATCATGACATATACAATTCGAAACATCTGATTGCTAGTAAATGACGAACAGGAACAAAAGATACTATAACGATAATAAGAAAAATAATAACGGCAACAACAATGAATATTAACTAACACTTGTATGATTTCACCGTATATACTAAAAGCAACAAAAACAATAATAATGACAATAAAAATAACAGTAAATAGAAAAATAAAAGACTAAAATTAAAGCCATCATTCAAGCGTAAATTATATTGTCACCTAATTGTTGTTGGTATTATTGTTTTTGCTGGTTTTATTTTACAAGTCCGTCCTGTCTTTGTACGCATTATTATTGGTTTTATTGTATTGTATTTTTTTTTTTTTTGTTTTATTTTCTTTCTTTTTGTATGAGTATACTCGTAGTATGTAATTTATATATGTTGTCATATCGTATTTGTTTGTTGTTTCTCCCCGTTTTATTACTCTTGTCATACCCATGTAAGAGTATTTAATATTTACTAAATAACCTTCAAACTGTCATAATCATTAAAGACAGAGTATAGAGTAAATCAAGTATGGGAACTAAATTAACATGTGTGAAGAGAAGAGATGAATACAGCGAAAGCGAGAGCATATACAAACTTTCGTTATACAAACAAAACAACATCGATAAATCATTGAACTGTATATGTTGATTTAGTTACTCACCAATTCACTCACACATATTTATTTACGTTCCTTAAAATTGTGTGCATTGGAAAGTTCATGAAAAGGATTTCATTTTCATAAATGAGAGACAAAAAATCTAAAAAGTGGGCAAATTATCAATAGTGGTTGTTTTATTTTTTTTATTCAATTTACTTAAGCGGTGTCTAAGTAATCAATTAACTATGACACTTGAATTCGGTGTTAGTTAGCCTATACTTATGTTCAACTAATTCCTTGCCCAAAAATATTAACACTTTAATATCTTAAAAACATTTTCATGGTCAAGATTTTGACCGCTAAAAAATTAAAGCAATCAATATTTCGTGTGATATATATGTATGTTATATTATCACTCAAAATTTAATTAATTTTAAATAAACGAAAGCGGATTATTTAAGATTTACTGTGATATGGCTCAATTCTTCTTATTTAAACTTTCTAAAGTTGCAGTTTTGCTATGCAATATATTTAATACATCGATGTTTACGATGCATTGATAAACACCGAACATTCCTATGGCAGATAACAGCTAAACCTACTTAGCGAAGACACTCACCACACAATCAAGATGCAATGATGAGGCAATTGCTGTTGATTATTCAAGCGTGAAGATATAACACTGGCTTTTGAATGATCCATTCACAGCAATTTGTCTCATTCCTAAGGCGCTTAATAATAATAAAAGAAAAATATATGTATATGTACATTAGTGTGTCCCAAAAAAAAATTTTTTTTGTTCCCCCACCTTTTTTTGAAAGCTTATAAGGTAAAGTATTTTTGTGATTTTTTTCAGATTTTTCGGAAGAGGTTTAGAGGTCGCTAAAATCGAATTAAACACAAAAATCGGGTTTTCTCGACTTTTTTTGAATTTTGCGCATTACTCGGCCGATTAGCACGATTTTCTTTGTTACTAAGTCAATTTTTTTAAAGAAAACTGTTCAAACTTTACTTCTCTGTGCAGACATTATAAGTTTCGGTAATATTTTTGCTCATTTGGGTACCTTTTATGATATTTTTTTGTAAATTTAGCATAAATTTCAGAAATAATTCTTTGTAACTTTTAAAATTTCTATTGAAGTTAAAAAAACTAATGATTAAGTTTAAATTGTGGATTAATTCTGAGTCATTTAAAAAAATAAATATTGAATTTGCTTTAAGTTTTGTACTCATTTTGTGTATATACAAAAATCTATTAAAAAATAATAAATACTCATTTTGTGAAATTAAAAATATTTTAATGTGTTTGCCAGATATGTATCGGATTTGTTTTAATGTGTAAACTAGGTCATTCACTCTTCAGCAAAAAATGGGAGTCCATTGACAAAGACAAAATTTCCGATTGCATAAACCACAAAATTTTTAAAAAAATTATCCCAAAATGTATTCGCGAAGATTTAAAATTTTTTATAAAAGCGCAACTTCAGTAAATGCACCCAAGAGAAGATTATAAAGAACTACTTCAACTTAGCCTTATATTTTTGGGTGATATATCTGAACCCCATCCAACAATAAAAGCTCCTGGAGCCATTAATCGGGCACGCTGGGTGATGAAGATTATATATCCTTAAAAATATGCATTTTTAAAAACCAGCTGCAATCCGTCATCAAGGCTTCAAAAATTGACGTCTTGCTTGAATTTAATTCATTTATTTTGAAAATATACATCGAAAATTGGTACCTATTCCAATGCCCTAGATACGCTCCTCTTATTGATTTAAGTTTATTGAAGCAATTGTATAACTACAAAAGCTTTAACGAATCAATCGCAAGCGCCACGTTGAAAACTTTTCTGCGCCATCAGTGGTACCTATCCGGTAAGTTGGCTGCCTTAGCATTTTTTGATGAACCTATCGATACCAAAACTTTGCGTTTAATGGTAAAAACTCTACACGCCTCAAGTAACGGCAAAGAATTAGTAAAAGCAGAATTATCCGAAGACATGATAAACAACAAACAAATTCAAGATTTAATATCCGAAGCCAGCAACATTTCTGTTGATTTTTTACAAACAGATCCGGAAAAATGGCATACAAACAAATCCTTTAATGAAGCAAAGAAAAAAGTTCAGCAATTGCACGTCGTAAATGATATCGCAGAACGCGAGGTGGCCTTGGCTAATACTTACATTAATCTCACAACCTCTGAAACAGACTTTCAGAATTTATTGCAGGGCAAAGAGCTACATCGTAAAAGTTCTAATAAATAATTGAAAGCTAATAAACAAAATAATTTTTTAATATTTTTTTTTGGGTATGAGAATTAAGTTGCCTAGATTTTTTGGGCATAACTTTGGAACGGTAAGAGAAAATTCAATATTTATTTTTTTAAATGACTCAGAATTTATCCACATTTTAAACTGAATCATTAGTTTTTTTAACTTCAATAGAAATTTTAAAAGTTACAAAGCATTATTTTTAAAATTTATGCTAAATTTACAAAAAAATGTCATAAAAGGTACCCAAATGAGCAAAAATATTACCGAAACTTATAATGTCTGCACAGAGAAGTAAAGTTTGAACAGTTTTCTTTAAAAAAATTGACTTAGTAACAAAGAAAATCGTGCTAATGGGCCGAGTAATGCGCAAAATTCAAAAAAAGTCGAGAAACCCCGATTTTTTGGTTAAATTCGATTTTAGCGACTTCTAAACCTCTTCCGAAAAATCTGAAAAAAATCACAAAAATACTTTACCCTATAAGCTTTCAAAAAATGCTGGGGGACCTATAAAAATTTAAAAAAAAATTTTTTTTGGGACACACTAATGTACATATATACATACATAATTGGCCATTACAAACCTGTGTCAGGATTACGGCCTAGCTCTCTCTCGTGTGTGTTAATTTTTTCCTATGAGTAACGGGACCTACAGTTTAAAGTCGACTCCGAACGACAGATTTGAGAAGATTCTTCATGGCAATTATTACTCCCAAAGCTTTTGCCAGAAGAAAGGTAGTCGCCGAAAGAAATAATTGTTTCATATTTCTTTTTTCAAGATGTCGGAGCTGAGATTTGTACCCAGCGCTTTCGTCTTCGTAAGCCGACACACTAACCACTAGACAACGGCGACTACTTTCTAAAATTCCAATACAATGCACTGTACTTAGTAGGAGTTTACCCCTGAGTATTGGTCTCAAATAAAAGAAAAAATAAAAAAAAATGTATGTAATTACGACGTACTTAGAATATTGTACAGAGCTCTGCTAATATAGGATCCCCCTATAATATCACTCCTAATTTTGTTTCCTTAACGAACTTAATGCTATCGGTAAGTGCCAACAACGATATTTTCGAACTTAAAACTCAATAAAAACCCAAAATTTGTTTGTTATTTATATCCTCCAGTGTTAAGCCTCGAACCTGGACTGGACTCTATTTCGCTAATTACGACACCCCAGATTCACCATCTATAGAAGACTTCTGGCTAGAGACGTTTGATATTGTGAATACGATGCATTGCGTAAATGTCAATCATTTCATCGGTGTATTTCATCAGATGCATCGAAAACCTTACATTTTAAGTTCTAATCATTCCTCAGATAAAACAATCAGAATTTTCTTAGTGCAACACTGCACCCTTTTACAAACTTTAAACATTTTAATTCTATTTGACAACTTACATACACAGCAAAAAGAAAGTCTGTTAAATGTAGGAATGAGTTTGTAATTTATAGTAATTTTATATCAAATTATAACCAAATAAAATGAAAAATGAAAGCTCCAAAAGTAAATTAATAAAATTAAGTGTGATATGAAATGTATGCTCTTGGGGATAAGCATGTCTCTATGACCATTTCGTCTCTGCTTAAGAGACTCGTCAGGAGACTTTTTCCCAAAGGAGTTATTCAAAACTATAAATACTTATGTTGAAATAGTTATAGACTAAATGCGAATCATATCCCATTTAGTATATAAAAACAAAAGCATATACAAAGCAATACATTTCGGTTTTTTAAAAAATTCAAATTCTATTTTTATGTTCTACCACACCATAGAGACATGCTTATCTCCAAAAGCATACATTTCATATCATATTAAAAGTATTTGCCAATAAGGCGAAAAATATTTTTTGTTTTTTTTAATAAAATTAAGTGTTTTCATATGTGCATTAAAAACTCAATCAATCTTTTTTACAAACGATTCATTTAAATAAATTGAAAATTCATTTCATAAACCTGCTATAAATTCGCAATACTTTTCATAAATTAAGTCTTTACGCCAAAGAAGTATTTAATAAATAAACAATAATATAATATGACCGTGCAGACATTCTTATAAGTTTTAAGGTTTAAATATAAATTGCAATGCATTTTTAAATATCTACATAAATAAACAAGCAGCAGGTGGCTAATAATTTTTCAGCAAAATTTATGATTTTATTATTGTCCAAAATTTCCTACATATTTAATATATTTGATCCATCAACAATACAAGCAAATACAAAACTTACCCGTAATAAAAGATGTACTTCTTAGTTAAAGTGTGTGTTTCAATTTTGTTGAAATTATATCAGAATAGAGCACAAGAATTTATAACTAATCAGACAACCCTCCTGTAAATGTAATCCACTAGACTTAATATGATTTTGAAAGAAGGAAAATCAATACGAAAATATAAACTCCCACAAACAATGTGACAAACTCGGAACTATAATCATGACAAATATCGATAACCAAAAAAAAAAACAATCAATAGCAACAATAATAACTAAAGGTGCACACACACACAAAACAAGTGAAAGTAGTAAAAATTCCTTCATTCAAAATTAAAAATATGCATGTGTATGGATGTATGTATGAGCAGTTAACATTTATATTTGAGAATTTGTTTCTCCACCAGCAACAACAACAGCAACAATACAAACATATGCATATACAAACACATACATATCGTACTTGCACGAAACAGTTTGATTTTCCTGTTTTAACATAAAATTACTCACTCTCTCACGCTTGTATAAATATGTACGTATGTATGTATATGAGTTTTATTGTTTTCATTTTTTAACAAATTATTTAAACAGACATACTGCGTATGTGTATGTACAATATTCATATAAACATACACATGTTATGCAGATGTGTGTGTATTTGCTTAAATGAGTAATTCGAATACAAAATGTTCACTCAGGAACCAAAAGCAAAAAAGCAGTCATTCAAGTTCCACGTGCAAAAAATAATAAAAAAAACGTTTCGTATTATGTATTTTGTGCTCTGGTTAATATTTCTGTATTTCAAAGGAAATATATTTTGCCGTAATTGTTGCTTCTTCTCTTCTTTCCCTTGACTTATTGTTTTTTTTTTAATTCATACATAAAAATAAATACAATGTCAGAACATATTTCTGTATTCGCAAATGTACATTTCTGGAGGAAGAGAAAGAGAAAGAATTAAACACGAAATAAAAAATCTAAAAACTTAGTAAATATTCACATGCTCATCAAAATCTTTAATTACAAATCACGGAATAAATTTTAAATCAAACAATTGAAAAAGAAACTAAAAACCACTTACATTTGAATATATTATTGACAACAATACATGTTTAAATAAAAACTGTTGTGAAGTTTAAATGCGAAGACAAAATTCAACATCTAATACGTATAAAACGTGTGATATGAGAAGTCTTTTTCAATTTACACATTTGTTCTAAATTAATCCACTTAAAAAACTTGTATGAATACTTCTCCTACTTTAAAGACATTGCGTCCTCGTAATGTGTACTATAAAGCTTTGTGCTTTCACACCAATGAGAACTCGTCAAGAATAATGTTTTCTGAGTACTTTGTGTTTACACCAAATGCTAATATCAAAATATACATACAGTCACTCAAACAATTGACAACGTCAAAACTGTTTATCCGATCTTGTCAATGGAGCACTTATTTTTTTGTTATTGTGTTTTCTTTTAAATGAAAGTATTAGGAGTACAGTCTATGAAACCGTTATTTATTATATTCAAATAAATGACAAATGTGCATGTGGTGCACTTTTAAAAAGATAAATATATTAATTACCTTATTGCTGTTATAAAGACAAAACTTAATATAGAAAATTAATTTATAAAGTCTTTCTTTCTGCCAGCTAATGATGCTACACATAATGTTTAGGCACGGTATTTGTGCACGTATTTGATACCATATGTGTGCACAAATGAAAGTAGAAAACGGTCTTATTGGAATTTTGTCAAAACTTTTTACGTGCTTTTTACATTGCATGTAACTGTTTACATATGCAAAAGTTGACTTAAATATAAAAAAACATGTAAAATAGAGGACGTGTAAAGGTGCCTTTAATAATCACACATACATACATAACTGGCCATTACAACCCTGATTCAGGGTTAAGGCCTAGCTTCTAGCAGCACTCATGTGGGGTGTGTTAGTTTTTATTCATTAATACCGGGACGTACAGTTTAATGTCGACTCCGAACGAGAGACTTGAGAAGCTTGTTCATGGCAATTAGTTACTCTCAGAGCTTTTGCCAGAAGACTGCTAAGAGGTAGTCGCCGAAAGAAATATTTTTTTTTTCATATTTCTTATTTTCAAAATGTTAGAGCTGGAGTTTAAACCAAGGAGCTCTTATCTTAGTAAGCCAGGACACTAACCACTAGACGGTGAACGGTGACTACTTATCAGGTAAATATTATAATGAGGAAGTATTTAAAAGAATAATTTCTATTTTTACCGGTTTAAATAATAAAAATTGGCTACAAATTAGCTCAACTATACGCTAATAAAAATTAAAGCTTTTTGAAATGTGATCTGATTTATGTTTTCCTCAATTAAACTAACAATCCACAGAATTTTAAATATAACGTTTTACGCTTAACCTTCTAAGGATGTTATTTCTATTAATGTTTTCAATGGAAACAATTATTTAGGAGGGTTAATAATTGTAAATTAATAATTTTTTTATCGTTATACTTTTACACCTTTATCGACTTTTTACAAACTTCATTGTCGTTTACTGCCACGATCTTTGCTATATTACTGTTTATACAACACTGACTTGGTATCGAATTATTTTTTCTCCTATTATATAAAAAAAAATTTACAGATAGAGTACTGCTGTTTAAAGATGAAATAAAAACGACTATTTTAGCATCTATTTTAGCAACTATTTCAACATCTTTTATATATAAAGCCGATTATACTCCGGCCCTTGATAGCCTACATGCCTTTCATTTAGAATTTACTAATTCCGGAATATTCGATTTCTCGTGTACAGTTCTAGTTCATAAAGTTACATACCTCCTTAGGCATCAGATTATATTTGTCCGTTTATGTGTATGCCTGTTATACAGAAATTTATTTTATACAATAAATGCTGGAAGTTTTTATGTGTATTGTTTTGTATTGTTTAACATGTTTCTGTTAATCTGTTGTAATGCGTTTGGGTGTACGTATACGCGTATGTGTGATATTCCTGTACGAATTTTTTTACCTAACTTAAAATCAAATAAATATTTACTATTTTATTTGCAATTGACTTAAGTATAGCTGCAGAGAAATGCAGAATTTTTTAGTAAATCAAACTTCTTCTCGATATATAATGAACCAGATTTTCATCTCTCTAAGCTAATGAAGTTACAAGCGAGAATTGAAAAAAAATTAAAATCCCAAGCCAAATGAAGGAAAAAAATGTGCGGCTTTACGAAATTATAATTTAAAAAATAAGAGGTCCCCTCTCTCCCTTCCAAAATGTATATTACGCTCTAGATGGGGCAATTGCTGTTGATAATTCAAGGGTGAAGGTATAAACACTGGGTTTTGAGTGATCAAATTTACAACAATTTGTCTCATTCGTAAGGCACTTAATAGGAAAATACTCTGTCTATCATTACAAAATTCAAATACAATGCATAGCATGAGTAGGGCTTTACTCCCCTGACTACTGGTCTCAGTATAAAAAAAACCGAAAAAATCATACAGGATATCAAAAACACCCATAATGTCGCCATTGAATTTGAAAACGACATGAAAACCTTACATTTGTGTAAACAGATCAAATGTTAACCAATAATTTCGCCTAGAATTAGTTCGATTTCGAACATAATAAATAAAACATTCAAATTTATGTTAATCAAGGTAGTTCTTTTCCTCGTTTCCAAATACAATTCTAACATTATTTAGGTCTATCGCACCCCTGTATTTTCAATTTTTAAATGTTCTATACAATTTTCTTTTACTTAATACAGAATGCAAAGAAAAATTTTTTTTAATTAATAAAATGTGGTATTTTTGACCCGACTAGCTAATAATACCTGCAGTGACTTATAAAACAACTAAGTATAGTATTTATTCTAAAAGTAGAATGCTACTCTGTTACTCCGTAAGAAATTTGCTGAGTTATTAAAATCATTAATAATTATGAATGAATTTAATTTAATTGGGAATTATATTTCTCCAATGATTTTCATGTAATATACCTTATTTTTTATAATAAAATTATCTTTAAGAAAAGTTATAAAAACTCAACATTTTTGGTTGGCTTTAACAGTAGACAAAACTTTATACACCATTATAAGCCTGAACAAAAAATTACGAGGGATTGCCAAAAATTTTAGTTTTCTGCTCTTGCCATATCGAGGTCCAAGTGTTCTGGAAGTGATGAAACCCCAACTGTTCTGTACTTTTCCGCTTAAAATTTTTAAGATTTCCCTTTCCATTATAGGCAGAGCGCAGCAGCTATCAGATTAGAAAGCAACATACTCGCTCACACCGAAGTGTAGCTAGCTAGTTAATCTGCTGCCACTAAGAAGATTAAATTTTTCTTTACACAGACTAACCAAGGTATAGTTGCTACTAGACGATGCCAGGACCCTTTTAGACATAACTCCGAAAATGCAACTTCCGCAGCAATCCGTACTTAATTATTTCAAGTATTAAAGAAAGTCGACCCAGGATACTACAGCGGTGAACAAAAAGTCGTCCTGGCTATGAATAAGATCAATTTAAGTTGAATTACAATAACTTTTTTGTATAAGTTGGCGTATAATTTTATTTTATTTAAAACTTGGCGCCCTTGGTGGCTCTCACGGAAATTTTTTTTAAAGTTAAGTTTCATTTTCATATGAGCTTTTTTTCTTAAAAAAAACCTATTTGAACCATTAAGAGAGACGTAAGGTTTTCCACAAAAATAACTTCCAAATTCTCGTAGACTTTTTTTTTATAATTCTCCCTTCAACCAAAATATGAAAACTATGACCCACTGTAAAAATAAACTACCACCCGCTAAACTATAAATTTATTGTAAAAAATGATTTTGTTAAAATGACCTTTCAAAAGTATAGATATTCACTAATCTGTTCCTAACTTGCTGGTAAAAATCAAGACCTTTATATTTAAAATCCCATAGGTTATCTAATAAATTAATGCTAGTAAAATAACTATAAATATTTTGTTTAGTATAGCCATAAAATAAAATAAAATGAATGCAAGTCTAGTTTGAAACCACATCATATAACCAAAAAAGTTTAGGCAGATATGCTAAATTTGCTACTTGTGCTAGACTTGCAAGTGCGTTTGCAACGAATATTAGTATTAGTATTATCATTATGTGAATATATATAAGTAGTTAAATTCAGTATTTTTATACAACAAAGTCATACAACACTTTAAATAATTAATTATTTGTTATAAGAAAACATGCTACATAGTACATATGTACATGGAATATAATTTATAGAATAATTTATGAAAAATATACATTTTTTATTAATTTAATATTTAAATAGCAATTTATAAAACACGTATACATATGTGAGCGTGTATGTTGTTAATGTGTGTGTGTATTTGTATACAGTAGGTGGTATAAATTATTGGAACCCTTTTGAGTAAAGCGGTAGGTAAAATATAAAAATTTCAAAGAAAACTAACACAAAAGACAAACAAAATTATCATTTTATATACAAAAAAAAATTATTTGTTTATATACATACAGTATATTTTTTTTCATTTGTACCAATTGGCACCAAAGTTATCTGTAATTTCAGTTAAAAATTATTTTAATTTTTATGTTCATTTTTCAGTTTACTTATAGATATTATTGGCTGCTTAAAGTGATGAGTTAAAGAATTTATTTAAAAGGAAAAGCATGTTTTTTTAGTAAAATTTTTCAGTTATTACAACGAATTATTCCAAAGAAATTTTAAGCTTTTGTGATGTGTTTTTTATTTTGTTTTTTTTTTTTTATTTGAATTTTTATGAAATGCCGAGCAGACTTGATTACTTTTAAGTGTGTGTATGTGTGTAATTTTATTAAATGAATTTGTGAAATGGAAAGAATATTTTTGATTAAATGGCCGCAACTGTTATTGATGAAACGGCAAAGACACAAGAGTTTGGCTCAATTCAATTCATAAGCATTTAATCAAGTAGTGCAAAATAATCACCCTCGTATTTAACATATCCCTCTATATCATGCTAATAGTTTAGAAATAAATGGCTTTTTTTCAGTCATATCATTTTGTATTAAAGAGTTTTAAGTAAAAGCCATATGCGTGCTTCAAAGAGCTTAAAATAATTAAACAATTAATTAATAAATACCCTCCACTAGAATGAAGCATACATTTCTTTAAGGTATCTTATAAGAAGTGGCTCAATATTTTGATCTTTCACTGCAGCTTATTCTGTTGAGTTTTTAATAACATCTAGGTCCAGAGAAAGAAATATATACTGCAACCCAACAGAATTGCTAAACACTGTAGCTCAGGCATCTTGCATACGAGGCCAGTTTATAATGATCTTAGCCTGTAATAGTGATGGCGGCTTTAACAGTAAAAAGCTTCTTATAATAGAAACTTCCATCCGTCATATGAAACCATGTTCAATTTTAAATATTTAAATCTGGCCACACAGGTGTGCAGAAAAGGGGCGCTTCTGTGATAAAATTAGTATTTTGTGGTGTAATTAAATATTCCTATAAGAGAGCTTTATCAAGGCAAGAAACACATATTGGTATGGTAAATATAGTAAGAGAAAGTGCACCATCATATGTACAAGTATGGAGGATTAACCCCAGCAACAACTCCGGAAATCTTAGCTAACGTTAAAGTTATGGTATAAGACGATCACTAAGAGAAAGTATGTGAATTATGTAATGCCATAAGCATCTCAAGGAACAGTAAAGAAAACAGTATTAAATTTAAAATTAGTTTTCCATATATCGGGACTTTTATTAAATGCTTCCTATCTTTAAATTTATGTAAAACACGGTGTGTGTGTGTGTGTGTGTGTGGGAAATGTCATCGAATATTTCTAGTTGTTTAAAAGAACTATTAATGCCATTATGTGTGGAATATACTCGAAATATTATTTAAATGTCTTTAACGGATTCTGGCATCTCTGGGTGGATCGCAACCGAAAAATACAATCTTCTCTGAATCCGGTGCATAAATTATGGAGAATTTCAACGCTTTAAAGAGCGCTGTTGTTTGTGGCTTTTCCACATATACCCAGGAATCCTACAATCTCAGCGGTCAGTGTTCATCACCTTCAGGTGAGATTACACATAGAGGCGTTCTGTTGAAACTACATGCCGTTGGTATCCAGATCATCCAATTCCATCTAAAAAACAATTGTTCAGTTTCAGTTCAGTCGCCGAAAGAAATATTTTTTTCTACTTCAAGATATCAGAGCTGGGGCTTGAATGAAGAGAACATATATTTTGATAAAAAAAAAATAGCAAAACAGACTGAATATATTACAACTAATTTGACAAACATAGCTTCAACAAGATAGTCGTTATCAGTGTTTAAAATTTGGAAGTTCCTGTTTGAAGACCCTACATTATAAATGTTTCCAATATTGATATTTGTCGAGTTATAATTTTAGCAATAATAAGAAAAAATTTACACAAATTTCTCAAAAAAAATAAAAATTATTTCAAATGGACCTGTAAAACCCTTTTGCACTTTTTTATGTAGAAAACACTTTGTTATGAAAACAGCATTAAAAACAAACTTGCACCTAAATGAAGGGTTAAAAAACCCTTAAGCCCAGTAAAACGTATTATAATAATGAGCACTTTAGATCCTGTTGTCATTGAACTAACCCATCATTCTATGTTGGAGGGTATAATCATTTAATATACAGATTTCATTTGCACTCCCACTCGTTTCTCTGTCATACTTACTATTACAAAAAAAAGATCAAAAAGCTTTTTAAAATCATGGCTTAAATAATGCCTTTTTCAACAAAGAATGTCATTTTGGTTTTTCGTTTTTCGTTTTAACAGCTTAACAATAGCAATTTAGTGAATATTTTTAAAGTTAAAAATGTTTGAAGCAAATACACTCTGTGTTTATTGTAAGAAAACTGTGCTTTAATTATACATATTGCAACATAAATGCCTTAATATTTAAGATTTAAAATATATACATAAATATATATATTAATTTTTTATAATTTTCTATGTTTAAGTAAAATGCGTCCAATATTTTTTAAAATATTTGTCTGTCTTCTGTTCTTTTTCTTTCTTCTTTTTGAAACATTTTTTTTCGTAACGTTTAATTCCATAAAAAAAAATTGTGCAACACAACCACATTAATTTGAACACCGTGATTTTGAAAACACCAATCATTTGCAAATAATTTGAAAAAATAAAAAAACACTCACAATCTCACTACCACCAACTAAATTCTTTATAAAAAATTAAAAAAAAAACCGAAAAAAAAAAAATTACAGGATATTACAAGTGAAATACCTCCACTGCAGCCAGCCTGCAACGAGGAAGTCATTATCAATTGTCGCCAACAGCAACAGCAGCAAAAGCAACAAAATCAACAAAATCAACAACAGCATCTCTATCAAAAACGTTCACAAATCAATAATTCAAAAACAACTACAGCTGCAGCAAAATCCTCTTCGTTTACTAAGATTACTGCTACAAATAGCACAACAGCAACAACAAATAATTATAATACAACAACATCCCTATCGAATTTTCAACAACATCTTAGGCAATATCATCAGCAACATCAACAGCAAAATAATCAAAAAATTATTACACGTTCGCAATCATCAAAAATTTTACAAGATTTTCATCAGCATCACCTTCCACATCATCCGCTTCATCAACTGAAACAACAGCAATCGTTGCCCACACCATTGCATGGCAATGTTGGATCTTCCTCCAATGTGCACAATCATTCGAAATCGGTATCGATTTTGGTCTACAAAACACTAAACACCGTTTTTAAGAGCAGCCGCAAAATCATTGTTCGCGTATGTGAGGTGGCCAGCGTTAAGAAAAACTTCAACATGTTCAAGTTTAATAAAGCAGCTCAACATACACGTGCCGAATCCCGGGCAAATGCTTGTACTGGGCATGATCAATTTGTGCGACCACCAGTATCGGATAAGTGAGTTAGAAAAAGATAAAATAAAAAACGAAACGAAAAAAATAAACGCAAATATTAAAAAAAATTATAGAAAAAAAATTAAATAGTGGTGAATTTTTTTTTTTTTTTTTGTTTTTGTTTTCTTCAATTGATATTATCAACGCAAAAAGGTTAAGGAAATAAGACCAAAATTTTTACAATAAAAGATTTAATATTATTGTTTACTGCTTCCAACTTT
Organism: Metopia argyrocephala; assembly: GCA_963576795.1. Lineage (NCBI taxonomy): Eukaryota > Metazoa > Arthropoda > Insecta > Diptera > Sarcophagidae > Metopia > Metopia argyrocephala. The sequence continues at coordinate 52,271,572 of OY756209.1, read as the reverse complement.
ACACAGCTCACGGTTTTATGAAAACCTGACAATCTTTCAGTGCTATTACTGGTTTTATTATAAAAAAAATAAAACTTTGGAGGATCAAGAATATTTCTTGATAAATTTTTCAAACAGCTCTTCCATTAAAAAGACTAGATAGTGTGACTAGACGACTCTAAAATACATTAGAAGCTAAACCGTCTTAAAAAATGCTAAAAAAGCTAAAACTAATGCAAATAAGCTAAAAATTGGAGCTAAATTTCTGAACTTTTTATATATGTATTTAGATGCATAACTGGCTATTACAACCCTCTTTCAGAGTTATAGTCTCGTTTCTCACAGCTCCCAAATTGTGTGCGTCAATGTTTATCCATGAATACTGGGACCTACGACTTAACGTCGAATCCGAACGACAGACTAGAGAAGCCTGTTCATGGCAATCAGTTATTCCCAGAGCTTTTACAAGAGGTGGTCACCGAAAAAAATAGTTTCTTACATTTTCTTCTTTCAAGATGTCAGAGCTGAGGTTTGAATCCCGAGCCTTCGTCTAGTTAGCTAGCACACTACAAACTAGACTACAGCGACCACTTTTTGCTTTACATTAGCAATGACAAATATATTTTAACGACATACAACTAAATATTTATCCATAGTTATAAGAGAAGAACAGCTTATGTCGACATAAGGTCGAAATAGTTTGCTATTTTAATAGCTTCGTCTAATAAGTCTATTAACAATATGCTAAATTACAGATCTTTTTAAGAAACTTGTACTAAAATTTACACAAATTTAGGAATATTTTAAAATTTCATTTTTGGCTTAAGCTATTCTTCCATATCAACACAGATATTTACTGCCCCCACATAAAATTCAATGCACAAACATCAGGTAGACCAGCAACACCACTTTATTCAATGCACCGTGAATTATCCTTCCTTTTATTAAAATTTAACAGAACTTATTAACTATGTTGACATGAACTGTACTTTTTTTGAATGTTTAAGTCATTCTCAACTTTATATTTCGATTCAAAAAGTCTGAAAATATATGACAATATTCTGAAATAATACAGATCAGTCTATGACTCGGATTTTCATCGTTTCAATGACACACTTAAGTTATAAACTACGCTACACTTACACAGTAAGCCGAGGAATGTAAGACCCTAAAACGCTGAGATATTTGTACTTAATTTTGGATCTTAATATTCAGAAATATACTCCATTTTAAAAAAATCAAACCAAAATTTGGAGATATCAGGCACATACATACATAAGTTTTATTTATCGAAATTTTACACACTTGCTACTCTAATTGCATCTCTAATTATGTCCAAACTCAAATGCAACCCTGTGTGAAATACGTTTAGTAAGAAGTAATGCCAAATTAAAATATCACCCAATGTTAAATATTTTTAACATAAATTGGAATGGCTGTTAATAAAATTTAAATAGAATATATACATCTTCTAATATATAAAATTCTCGCGCAGCGGTGTTTGTTGCCAAACTCCTCCGAAATGGCTTGACTGATTTTCATAAAATTTTGTGTGCATTTCGGGTAGGTCTGAGGATCTGTCAACATCTATTTTTTATACCCCTAAATGTTAAGGTGACCCGCCCCAAGAAAAAATGTATGGCTCACCTAAATAACGTACCGACTTCAATGAAATTTTAAACTAGATAGATCTGCGTACCGTAGAGCATATATGGTTTACGTTTTTTTAAGTACTCAGAGGAGGCGGTACAAGGGCTATATCTCCCTATCCCCAACTAACAAACTGATTTTGATTACATTTTGTTGGTGTCTTAACAAATTAACAAATGTAAATTTTCACATCCACTTTTCACACCCCTAAATGTTAAGGTACCCTCCCAAAGAGAAAATGTATGCCTCACCTAAGTAACGTACCGACTTCGATGAAATTTCAAACTAGATAGATCTGCGTACCGTAAAATACATATGGTTTACGTTTCTTTTTTTTAAGAAGTACTTAGAAGGGGCGATACAGGGAATATTTCTTCCTATCCCCACCTATCAAACTGAAGTACCGAAAATAGCGGATAATCATTTATTAAAATTATTAGTAATTATTGCTCACATCAATCCTGACTTTTGCAGTTCGGTGAAAAGTATCAAATATATTTGAACTAAAAAAAAATGTTTCCTAGACAAATTTATATGGCCAAACAACGTTTGCCGGGTTAACTAGTATATGTATAATAAATATTTATTCTTTGCGGTAAGTTTATTGAGAATATTTAATACAGGAATAGAAGCAAAGAAACCTGAGATTCGATTTTTCCATTTACTTTTAACTTCCGATTTTGAATTTTAATAATATTTCAAGCTGCAGTTCTTTTTTAATTAAAATGGATTTATTATTTCATTAATATTATGCTACTATTTTATATAACTTTGTCAGGAAATATGCAATAAAATAAAATATCTTATAATTCTAAAGTTGTTTGACCGTTTTCAAAAACAGCTATTTGTGATTTTTGACCTTTTGGGTCAAAAAAAAAATTATTTGTTGGTTGTAAAAATGTAAACAAAAATTAATAAGTTTTTGTAAAATATACAAAAAAAAGAATAGTCTTTCGACATGAGTTCCAAAAAAATTAATAACTGAAATCACTAACACAAATAGTCTTAAGCCAACAAATAGTTAAAACTTCCTTGGCAAAGATTTTAGTCATAAAATACCAATGCCAAACTCTTGTCAAGGATATGATTGTTTAGGATCCATTTGTGTTTTTCCAATTTTAAATGATTTTTCTTATATTTTTTTCTATTTCATTAATTAGTTATTCTTTTTTTTATTTTTCTTCAACCACTTTTAAAAAAATTGTTGCTTTTATGGCAAAATAAGGGTTACTTTTGTCATGTCTACTCCTGCACATCTCGATTTCCTCACGATCACGCCTTTCTTGCTCCCTTTTCTTTCTTCTAAATGGGCGTCCCTCTTCCCTCCTCTTCTCTCTGTACATCTCCACAGTTGCTCTTGTAGTGGTGGACTGCAACGTTCTTCTGTAGGCAGCATTCTTTGCCGCAGTGGCCTCACGACACTCTTCATCGTACCATTGGTTTCTGCGAGGAGGACGCTCAAAACCAAGGACTGTTTCGGCAGCTTTGCGCAGAGAGTGAGCAATGTGAGACCACTGTCCACCAATACTTTCGAGAGAGGACGGGATGCAATGGATCTCATTAGAAAGACGATCGGAGAACGACGTGGCTGTCTCTTGTGATGGCAGCTTTTTGATGTCCAGCTTCCCTCGAACACTAGAACGTGCCATATTCGCTGCGCATATGCGCAGTCGCATCTTGGCTGCGACAAGATAATGGTCCGAGTCGACATTCGGACCTCTAAATGTGCGCACGTCTAGTATACTGGATACATGCCTTCCATCAATCACAATGTGATCGATCTGGTTGGTGGTTGATCGATCGGGAGAGAGTCAGGTAGCCTTATGGATATCGAGATGCTGGAGCCTGGTGCTACAAACTACCATGTTTCGCGCCTCGGCGAAATCGATCAGTCTCATGCCGTTCGGCGAGGTGGAAGAATGGAGACTGAACTGCCCGACAGTGAGGCCAAAGATACCTTCACGTCCAACTTTCGCATTGAAATCGCCGAGGACAATTTTGGCGTCATGTGCCGGACACTTATCGTATACATCCTCGAGCTTTGCGTAGAAAACATCTTTGACCACATCATCCTTCTCTTCCGTCGGGGCGTGAGCGCAAATGAGGCTGATGTTATTAAATTTCGGCTTCATCCGGATCGTAGCTATTCTTTCGTTCACGGGGGTGAACTATGAGAGAAGATGGCGAAGTCTCTTGCTTACTACGAATCCGCAGCCAAATTCACGTCTGTTATCATGGCAGCTGTAGTAGATGTCACATGTTGCTTGTCTTGTACAACCCTGTCCTATCCGTCGCATTTCCTGGATGGCGGTGATGTCAGCCCTACATTTTTTGAGAGCATCCGCCAATTGTATAGAGGCACCTTCCCTATAAAGGGTTCTCACGTTCCAGGTGCATATCCTTAAATCATAGTCCTTAAAACGTTTGCCATGGTCGTCAACAAAAAAGGGGATCTGTTTAGAGGATTTTGCTGAAGTTTTTATTGAGATTTCGATTTTACGTGGTGGGTTTCAAGCCCTACGCACAACTCAAATTTAAAGTCCAGGGGATTGGACAATCGCCGCATACATTAGTTAACAAGCTAGCGGGTGCTAGAATGTTATCCAGGAGGGTCACGTAGAGGCTGTATGTCGACTTGAATACAACGGGAACAAGGATCGTTCTGGAGGCCGCCAGGTTGACCCCAATCAGAGACTTTGCCTTGTCCGAAGTATCCCATCCATTCCCCTTCTAATATTTTGTATTCTAATAGTATTTTATAATTTTTGCAAGCTTTTACCTCGAAAACATATTTAAGATAGACTATCACTTTCATGAAATTAAAAAAAAAATTTGGTCAAAGTTAACTTTGATCTAATCAAAGCGTTTCTGACGAAACTTCGGGCCTCCAACACATAAAAAATGTTGTTTTATGTGTAAAAATTTGAGATTTGTAAAAGACACTCTGCTTTATAAAGTAAAACGTTAGAAAAAATTGAAGCAAAAAACTCACCACTATTTTTTTTTTCTTTTTGTACCTAATTTGTATAATTTTTCCTAAAATTTCTAATTAACGCCACATTTTATTTAACACGAACAACACAAAAAATAACACAAATTGCCGTCTTAAAGAAAAGCAAAACATTTAATGAAAAAATTACAAAAGCAAAATGGATTAAAACGTTCAAACTCAGCTATAGAATTTGATGTATCAGCGATGACAGCAGCAAATCGAAGACATATCTACAGTAGGTAAGTAAACTGCCAATTAACTAAAACAAAAAAAAAAATAGAAAATAAAACAAAAATATATTTAAAAATACATCACAAATAATGAATGTTAAACAAAAAAATAAAACTGTAGAAAAAAACTAATTGGCAGTTTTTTAAAATTCTTCTAAAAAAAAATAAATAATTTTTATTATTAAAAAACAAATATATAAGTACAGATATATGTGACACTTTTTATTATAATTTGCCTTTTAAATTGATTTTTTACTTTAATTGTTTTATTATTTTTTTATTTAAAAAAAATTTGTATTTTTGAAAAAATTAAAAACATAAAAGTACTAAATTTTAATAATTTACAGCAATCGTTCGGCAAGCTCAGAACAAGATAATTCCGATCAATCGGAACATTCGGAGAAATCACCATTGGTTAGCGCCAGGTTAGACAGTTTGGCTAGGATATTTTTTAGCAAATCGATGCCAGCGGAAAGCGGAAGTAGAGATACCCTAGATTCAGTGCTAACAACAACAAGGTTGTCAAAATTAATTCCTTGTTTTATTGTTTTCTTTCTTTTTTTATAAAACAAAATTTGTTTTTTATATTATTTTTGCCCTTGTATTTAATTTGTAACAATTATCCTTGACAATTACTTTTTTTGTGTATTTTTATTTTTTAGTTAAAGCCACTAAACAATTAAATTATAAAAAAAAGAAAACATGAAATTGCTTTTAATTGTATATTATTAAAACAGAAATTGTTTTTGCTTGAATTTTTTATTTGGTCTGTTTTAATTTATCATAACCCAGCAACATTCTTGTTTTACTTTAAATTTTGAGATAAGTTGTAATTAAACGTGGCCCACTACAACAGCTGTAAGAACCTAGCTTTTAAACAGCGGTTACGAATATCACGATTTGAATTTTTTTTATTTTTCACAGTTACGTCATTGTTTTGTTAAAACCCCGCAGTCATCATGGTTTCAATTGATTCTGTCACCATTTTGTCTCTAAACACAATTGCACTACTTTTTGTTTTGTGTGCTAGTAGAGCAGCTCTGCCCGAAGAAATTGTTTTTCCACTTTTAAATTGTTATCTAAAATGGAAACAGACGCAACTAGCAAAAATACAATTTTACAGAGAAACAAAAACTTTTCAATAAGCAATGCTTTTACATTGAAAGTCAATCCAATTTTTCATAATAACACTGTCCTTTTTTGTAGCCATCAACACTTCTGCCTTTACAAAACCTTCATCCGACCCAGGATGGAATACAACTCTGATGTATCGATTGCGTACAGAAAAGAGCAAAAGTGCTTATCAGCGACGGGAGTGTATCCAACTCTATCGATTCCTTGGGGCATCGGCGCAATGTGACGTACATTTCATTTTTCTATCGATACTACCATGGAAGGTGCTCTGATGAGATAAAGGATTTAATTCCGAGTGGTCGAATAATATTGCGGCCTACACCTACCTCTCTCAGAGCGCACCCATTTGTGGTTCATTATTCAACGAATCGCACAATGCATTATAGAGAGAAATCGTTCTTTAGCCGCACCGCTCATTTGTGGATCAATATTTCGGCGAATGTTTTTTCCGCCAATTACGACATCAGTATGACAAACAATATCAAACCATTGAAAATTTGTATGAAAAAAACACTTAATTTTTTAAATAATTTTGAGCACTTTCCATATTAATTTTCAATTTCCTAAAATTGTTTGTCATACAGAAACAGTCCATAAATCATATGTTCACAAATTCTACACTCTACACTCTACTCTACAGAGTGCTAGCTTTAAAAATAAAAAAAAATATACTAGACTTTGAATTTTTTGTTAGATACACCTTTTTGCATTATAGCTAGCAATAAGTAAAGCCGATAGCATTTCAGGCCTTGAGCGAATACGCGGCCAGCAATGGAATTGAAAAATATTAGAGACATCACCGGATACACAACAATGAAACACTCGCATAAATAATAAAAAGAACACAACGATAGTATAACCCACTTAAAGTAATGAAAGAGATAGCAAATGTTAGCCAAAATAATAATAAAAAGTTAGCAACTCGTTTGCATATATGTAGGATAAAAAGCTGGCAAGTTTATCACCAGCTATAAAGTAATATTATTAAAACTTTCCATACCTTCCATTTAACAACTGGTCACAGAATCCAAAAAATTAAAGAACTCGTACATTTGAGTAAGAATTTCCACGTATAGGAATGACAACGTTAGCCACTACATACAACAAGCTGCTAAATTTTTATTATAAATTAGGCTGTATATTTGTAAAATTAATAACAGCTGAGTTTTACTTTTCGAACTATTATTCACTGTGTAGACTCTGGTAAAAACCAGTTTACAATATGATAGTGTGTCATACGACTTATCAAAAATAAGAAAAAAAAAAAAACAATCAAATGAAATGAAATTAACAGCCTATTTTTCAAAGTCGAATGAGTGCTCCCCTTCGCTAGCTAGACGAAAATAATTTGATTTTGGTTTCTCTATATCAGAATTGTGTGCGAACAAAACGAATATAAAAAAGACAAGAGAAAAACGTAATGATTTTCATACAAAAACCAATTTCACAATGTCGAATGCAGCGAAGGCAAATGTCAAAATGAGTCACTTGCCTTTGAGCTTTCGTTTAAAGCAAAACACGAAATAATTGTATACACATCCAATCACACAAATTCTAAAACTGCAAACTGTACAATAAATACGTACAAAGAGATCATAAGCTAACAAATTATGCCGATTTCAGTATAAAAAATTCACATGCGTACTTACTTTTTTTATAATACGAAAGCACACATTCAAACTCTTTTGTTTTGGTTTTATGTCGTAATTACACATTACAATTACAACATGAAACTGACCCAATCACAATGCAATTTACTTAACAAATCGACTAATATGTGTTAAACGTTGGATGATAGCTGGAAGACTATTTGTAACGGATATGTACAAGTCGGAGTCGATATTAAACTGTAGGGCTCGGTCCCTCCCGGGGATACAGAAAAAGTTGCTGGTGATTGTCTCCATTAGTGGCCTGTTTTCTCCGGCGAATATCGGGTTAAAGCTAGCCCTGCATTGGCCGTAATGCCACGCGTTCTTGGGGTGGTTGTCCCTTTAAGTACCCGTGGCTGGCATTTCTGGCGTTCCTTAGAGGAAAAATATGACTCTAAATCTTTTTCACGAGAGCGATAAAATGTAATGTTTGTATCTGTAGATGCATATTTCACGTTCAAACGAGATGTTAATATTTCGGACTACTCTTCTTTTTCGGTATAACCGGGGCAAGATTCTGTGAATGTTGGGATTCCTAGTCAGTCCTTGTCCAGACTTATAGCGGTGGATACGGGTCACTGGCTGATCCGTAAACACGCAGAGAGATTGGGCCTGCCCTTTAATTAGCACTGCAGAAGTTGCGGGAATACATCTGAAAGGGAAATTATAGGTCATTTTCTTTGTGATTGACTAGATCTGACAGTCAGAAACTTGAAGTTTTTTGGAGTTACTTTTTTCGATAGCTTGGCGCAATGTGCGAACCTAGACACCCTTGCTTTACTCCGCTTTAGAGACAGCTCTGGTTGGCTGTAGTTCTTTTCCTATTTTTGGTGATTTTAGTTTTGTCCTGCAAAGGTTTCAAAACGGCACCTTGTGCTAATTGTAGTTGATCAGGTTTTTGATTAACTAGCCATTTGACCTACTTACCTACTTACAGTCAAGCCAAAAATGTTTAAACGGGACTTTCTAAATACCTTAAAGTCGGTTAAGTAAAAAAACTGCTGAAGTGCTGCTAAATGAGATTTATAAATAATCTGTTAATACTTAACTTAGTTTGCCATTGTTTTTCATTTTCATTGTTATTTTCATTAAACTAAAAACTAAAATGTTGCTGGGTTTTTATTGGAATTGGTAAAAGTTTTAATTATTTGTTTTATATTTCTATTTTTTTATATTATTTTATTGGCTTAACTTTTAACAGAAAACATACAAATGTCATCCCAGAATATATTCACAATTCCACACGTATTATTTGCATACAAACAAATACATATAAATGTGTTGTCTGTCTAACTTTTAACACATACATACGTACGTGGTAATAAACAGAAATACTTACACATGCATATGTAATTATAAGTGTATGGGTAAATTTTTATATTTTTAGGCTTTGACATTAATATTTTGCACTTTAAAATTATTTATTTATTATTATTCTTTTTTTTTTTTTCTTCTTTTTATATAAAAATACCTTGTAAAATACTTGTATGACACTTTTTTTAGAATGCATTTCTGTATTATATTTAATAGTGTCTAAACAAATCTAAATACTCTCGTAAATGCATGTAAATGTTTAATGTCTAAACCAACTGTCTGCCATTCTAATTGCCTGTATTTATGGATTAGTAGTTAAAATTTATTGTTTTGTGGTTGCCCGGTTGGTTATGAAATGTATTTTAAATTTATTTATTTGAAATTGTGTATCCCTTTCAATATAATTTAAATGCTTTAAATGTTTTTCACTATTATATTTAAGCTTATGATTTATGACACCAAATATATTTTAAATATTTTCTTTATTATTAAACTCAAAAAATATTTTACGCACAACAAAGAAATATTTAATATTTAAATGTTAACTATCGTATTCAAAAAAGAAAATAAAATAGGCTTATAAGGGGCTTATTTGACAAATTTCTTTGCACTACATACTTGTCAAATAAGCCCTCAATAAACCTTTAAGAATTTTTATGAATACAAAAGTTAATGTTTAAACATCTTGAGTCTTATTTGAAAAATTTAAAACTCTACAATTTAATTGGGGTATTCACTTATAAAGTTATAGCTTTAAAAATTACAAATTTATGACAATATGAATGAACACTTTGTGAATTTTCTATAAATTTATTCCTATTTTAAACTAAGTATTTACATGATAATTCATAATGCTCATACAATTAGTATAAGTTGAGGTTTTGCCACATCGTATATAGAAATAAATTAAAAATACAAAAATAAATCTGTTAGGAAGAAGATATCAGATACGAAGTGAGAAGAGTACTTCGATAAACTAATTGTAAATATTTCTGTTTAATATTGGCATTTAGAATTTACTATCAATTTCTAATTGCTAACAAACAATTTAAAAAAATACTTAATGATGGCAAACTCGTTTTAGTTATTTGTAAATGATATGTTATACCAATCTCTTACTTGTAATTCATGTATCTAATGGTAATCAGCAATCAGAAATTAATAAAATAATCATAATTTTTACAACTCTCGCCAATTACGGTGTTTGTGCAATCGAAAAAGTAAAACTTTCATTCATCTCGCAAAATTTTAATTAATTTATGAATTTTAATTCCGCCATCTTCAAAGTATTTCTGCTTAGATTTGTACTGGTGATTTTCCCAATCCTCGAAGCAGTTCAGATATACACTTTTTGGTATGGCCTGTCGCAGGGGGTCAAGCACGATTACAATATTCTTTTCGACAAAAAAAATTTCAAACTCATTGACGTTTCATCGAACTTGGCGTGTCTTTTTGGTCTGAACTCTGCTAAGGTGTGCCATTACGACAATTGTAATTTGGTTTCGATACCATACACCATGATTATTCGTCACTAAATATGATCCTTTAGCCAAAGATCATAGTTAAAGTCACTAAAGCATTTCCTGAGCGATTTTTTCAGTTTTGGAACGCTGCCACTCTCTTAATGCCTAAAATTTGCAAAGAAATTGTATTGCGTTAACCAATGGATATGTTTTTTTTTTTTTTTTTTTTTTTTTTTTTTTTTTTTTTTGGTGAGAGGGGAAATGCATTTACGCACTTAGGTGGTTTTTGCCACCCGTCGTGCCGGACTCCACGCAGTTATTGCGTGCCTACCGGCTAAAACCCCTTTCTATATCACCAGGCTCCATCCTGGAACCGTCAATTTATGACATTACCTCAGGATGGAGCCTTATATGCCGGTCCAGTTGGACCCTACGGCTCTGTCGACCTTGCCAGGTCTCTCTCCTTCCGACGAAGAATCCCCCTCGCAAAAAAGGCGATCCTACTCCATGCAGCAAGGTTTCCTAACATGACTCCCGTGATGGTATTGGGAGTCAAGATGCCAAGATCCCTCTCCAGTGCACGCCTCTCCAACATCCACTTTTCACACTCAAAGAAAGTGTGGAAAGCGGAGTCGGATTGTGCTCCACAGTAGACGCATGTGGGATTTACGGCCTTTCCTATTTTAAACAGGAAAGACCGAAAGTGCCCATGGCCCGTCAGCAACTGCGTGAGGTAGTAATCTACCTCACCGTGCTGACGATTTAGCCAAGCGTCCACTTGAGGGACAAGGGCGTAAGTCCACCTTCCGCGTGTCTCAGTATCCCACCGTAACTGCCAGTCACGGAGGGACTGAGACCTTGCCACAGATTGTGCGCCTTCTCTACCAATTTCGTCCTTGTGTTGGTGGACGAATTGTCGCTCCCTGGCGAGGAGGTCGATGGGTATGACCCCGGCGACCACCAAGACAGCCGGCTCCGATACCGTGCGGTAGGAGCACGCTATGCGGAGCGCTGCTCTCCGTTGCACTGCCGCCATGCGCTTTCGGTACTTTCCGACCCTGAGCGCATCAGCCCAGACTTCAGCTCCATACAACATCACAGACTCGGCGGTGCTCAGCAGCAAACGTCTTTTACAGGGAAGAGGGCCCCCAATGTTGGCCATTACCCTGCTCAACAACGTCACTACTAATGCCGCTTTGTCTGCTCTGCTGGATATTTCGCTCCAGAAGGTTAGTCTGTTGTCCAAACTAACCCCCAGGTAGCGAACGGCGTTCTTCGTCTGGACTGTAACCTCTCCTACCTGCATGCTTCTAATGAGCGGGATGCGCTTCTTAGTAAGAAGCACTATCTCGGTCTTAGTCAGTGCCAACTCCAACCCGTGGTCACTCAGCCAGAGAGTAACTCGACGCATAACCTGGTTGAGTCGCAGTTGGGCCGCATCGACATCTTTGGCAATAATAACTGCCGCGATGTCATCCGCGTAACCAACCAGGAATGTCCTTCGGGCATCTCCATACGTAGAATCCCGTCATATGTATAGTTCCATATGTCGGGTCCCAGTATGGATCCCTGGGCCGCCCCTGCCGATAAGACTTTCGTCTCTCGGCCATCCTCCGTGTCATAGAGTATGGATCGATCTTTCAGGTAATCTCCCATGATACGCAGGAGGTACCCTGGGAGCCTGAAATCTCTCTCCATCGCGTATAACGCATCCTGCCAGCGGACAGAGTTAAACGCGTTTTTCACATCCAGTGTGACCAGCAAACATACGGGACGTGAAAAGTGGTTTCCACGTTCCGAGCTCCTACCTGCATTAACTACCTCCTGGATAGCCGCCACAGTCGACCTGCCCCTTCGAAAGCCGTACTGTCTTTCAGAGAGGTCGCCTGCCGCTACTACTGCAGCCTGCAGACGTGGGCGAAGAAGCTTCTCCAGGAGTTTCCCCGCGTTATCAAGCAGGCATAGTGGTCTGTATGACCCAGGAGCGCCGACTGGTCCCTTGCCCTTGTCAATAAGTACAAGTTTAGCCATCTTCCAGCGGGAGGGAAACACCCCGGCCTTTAGACAGGCGTTGTACATATTGAGCAAGAGCTCTGGATGACTCCGTGACACGGCTTTCAGCACCTCTGCTGGTAGACCATCAGGACCTGGTGCCTTCCCGCTGCGCAAACAACGAGAGGCACACTCCAGTTCCTCCAGGGTGAAAGGCGGGATTTCCGTTTCTTCCGTGACCGATGTTCTATCGACCACTGGATGATCCGGAAAAAGGGCTTCCACTATGGGCCGAATAGTATCCGCATTCAGAGAAGCGTTTGGCTTAAACGCCCTCAATTTGCGGAGCACTATTTTATAGCCCAACCCCCATGGATCCCTATTTAGGTCCTCCGTTAAGTCCTTCCAGCATCGGCGCTTACTTCTTTGGATGGCGCGGCGAAGATCTTTTTTCGCCGCCTTATACTCTTCGGCTTTACGGGCTGCGTCATCTGCGTTTCCATTAGCGCGTTGAGCCAGCCGTCTACGACGGAGACAAACACGCCTCAGATCCGCAATTTCGGTCGTCCACCAGTAAGCAGGACTTCTCCCTTCGTTCGGACTCCTCCTGGGTACAGCGCTTTGACAGGCCTGATGTATAAGACTCATGGTTTTTTTTTTTGGTGAGAGGGGAAATGCATTTACGCACTTAGGTGGTTTTTGCCACCCGTCGTGCCGGACTCCACGCAGTTATTGCGTGCCTACCGGCTAAAACCCCTTTCTATATCACCAGGCTCCATCCTGGAACCGTCAATTTATGACATTACCTCAGGATGGAGCCTTATATGCCGGTCCAGTTGGACCCTACGGCTCTGTCGACCTTGCCAGGTCTCTCTCCTTCCGACGAAGAATCCCCCTCGCAAAAAAGGCGATCCTACTCCATGCAGCAAGGTTTCCTAACATGACTCCCGTGATGGTATTGGGAGTCAAGATGCCAAGATCCCTCTCCAGTGCACGCCTCTCCAACATCCACTTTTCACACTCAAAGAAAGTGTGGAAAGCGGAGTCGGATTGTGCTCCACAGTAGACGCATGTGGGATTTACGGCCTTTCCTATTTTAAACAGGAAAGACCGAAAGTGCCCATGGCCCGTCAGCAACTGCGTGAGGTAGTAATCTACCTCACCGTGCTGACGATTTAGCCAAGCGTCCACTTGAGGGACAAGGGCGTAAGTCCACCTTCCGCGTGTCTCAGTATCCCACCGTAACTGCCAGTCACGGAGGGACTGAGACCTTGCCACAGATTGTGCGCCTTCTCTACCAATTTCGTCCTTGTGTTGGTGGACGAATTGTCGCTCCCTGGCGAGGAGGTCGATGGGTATGACCCCGGCGACCACCAAGACAGCCGGCTCCGATACCGTGCGGTAGGAGCACGCTATGCGGAGCGCTGCTCTCCGTTGCACTGCCGCCATGCGCTTTCGGTACTTTCCGACCCTGAGCGCATCAGCCCAGACTTCAGCTCCATACAACATCACAGACTCGGCGGTGCTCAGCAGCAAACGTCTTTTACAGGGAAGAGGGCCCCCAATGTTGGCCATTACCCTGCTCAACAACGTCACTACTAATGCCGCTTTGTCTGCTCTGCTGGATATTTCGCTCCAGAAGGTTAGTCTGTTGTCCAAACTAACCCCCAGGTAGCGAACGGCGTTCTTCGTCTGGACTGTAACCTCTCCTACCTGCATGCTTCTAATGAGCGGGATGCGCTTCTTAGTAAGAAGCACTATCTCGGTCTTAGTCAGTGCCAACTCCAACCCGTGGTCACTCAGCCAGAGAGTAACTCGACGCATAACCTGGTTGAGTCGCAGTTGGGCCGCATCGACATCTTTGGCAATAATAACTGCCGCGATGTCATCCGCGTAACCAACCAGGAATGTCCTTCGGGCATCTCCATACGTAGAATCCCGTCATATGTATAGTTCCATATGTCGGGTCCCAGTATGGATCCCTGGGCCGCCCCTGCCGATAAGACTTTCGTCTCTCGGCCATCCTCCGTGTCATAGAGTATGGATCGATCTTTCAGGTAATCTCCCATGATACGCAGGAGGTACCCTGGGAGCCTGAAATCTCTCTCCATCGCGTATAACGCATCCTGCCAGCGGACAGAGTTAAACGCGTTTTTCACATCCAGTGTGACCAGCAAACATACGGGACGTGAAAAGTGGTTTCCACGTTCCGAGCTCCTACCTGCATTAACTACCTCCTGGATAGCCGCCACAGTCGACCTGCCCCTTCGAAAGCCGTACTGTCTTTCAGAGAGGTCGCCTGCCGCTACTACTGCAGCCTGCAGACGTGGGCGAAGAAGCTTCTCCAGGAGTTTCCCCGCGTTATCAAGCAGGCATAGTGGTCTGTATGACCCAGGAGCGCCGACTGGTCCCTTGCCCTTGTCAATAAGTACAAGTTTAGCCATCTTCCAGCGGGAGGGAAACACCCCGGCCTTTAGACAGGCGTTGTACATATTGAGCAAGAGCTCTGGATGACTCCGTGACACGGCTTTCAGCACCTCTGCTGGTAGACCATCAGGACCTGGTGCCTTCCCGCTGCGCAAACAACGAGAGGCACACTCCAGTTCCTCCAGGGTGAAAGGCGGGATTTCCGTTTCTTCCGTGACCGATGTTCTATCGACCACTGGATGATCCGGAAAAAGGGCTTCCACTATGGGCCGAATAGTATCCGCATTCAGAGAAGCGTTTGGCTTAAACGCCCTCAATTTGCGGAGCACTATTTTATAGCCCAACCCCCATGGATCCCTATTTAGGTCCTCCGTTAAGTCCTTCCAGCATCGGCGCTTACTTCTTTGGATGGCGCGGCGAAGATCTTTTTTCGCCGCCTTATACTCTTCGGCTTTACGGGCTGCGTCATCTGCGTTTCCATTAGCGCGTTGAGCCAGCCGTCTACGACGGAGACAAACACGCCTCAGATCCGCAATTTCGGTCGTCCACCAGTAAGCAGGACTTCTCCCTTCGTTCGGACTCCTCCTGGGTACAGCGCTTTGACAGGCCTGATGTATAAGACTCATGGTTGAGTCCACAAGTACATCAGCCCTCTCAACAGGCGGAAGATCATTACGGATCCCCTCTGTGGTCATACGTCCCCGTTCTAGGGCTAGAGACAAAGCTTCAACGTCCATCCTAGCGGCATTCCACCTAGCTGGTCCATGATGTTGGATGGACCGAGCTGGCGCAATATCACGCACACGGAATGTGATATACTGGTGATCGCTGGCCGTAAAGTCCTCGATCACCTGCCATTCCTGCACGAGTGCCGCTAGGTTTTCAGTTGCCAGAGTGAGATCGATAATGGTCCCCCTTTGGCCAGATCTTCGAAAGGTGGGCACGGAGCCGTTATTTAATACAACCAACCCCGTCCTGGACATAAAGTCCAAAATTCGCCCACCTCTTGAATCGGTTCTAATCTCGCCCCACTCTACTGCTTTTGCATTGAAGTCTCCAGCCACTACCAGATGACCTCCCATGCTCCGTAAGACATCCTCCAAGTCGTCTAACTTGGTTTGGAAGTCCGAAATACCCTCGTTTGGAGTAAGATAGCAGCTAAAGTAAGTCACCAAGCCGCTTCTCACCCAAACGAAACCATCTCCAGAGCCATGGGCCGAAACACAGAAGCGTCTCGGGTCCGGGATCCATATCGCCGCTGTACCGAGGTTGTCCCTAAACCACGTAGGCGCACATCCGTCTCGGTACTGCTCACTGATCAAAATAAGATCAGCTTGTTTCTCGAGACGGATCTGCCCCATCAGGTCGTGAGCAGTTCTGCTGCGGTGCATGTTGGCCTGTAGGATGACCATCATATTGTCCGCTTAGCATCTTCTAATGCCTTGCGGAATATTCCGCAAGCGCCCGAACCTGCAATATGTTTGCGGCCATTTTCCCCTATGTCGGAGCATAGGTAGCATGTCGGCTGGGACTTGCAGTCCTTTGCCTTGTGCCCCTCTACCCCGCACAGGAAACACATATTGCCACGGTCAGGTCCGCTGCAGTTTCCACTAAGGTGACCGTACCCCAGGCACCTAAAGCACCTGGAGACGTCCACTCTGCCGCGCATCCTGCAGTTGACCCAACCGATTTTCACTGTCCTCCTTTGGAGGAGAACCTTGGCAGCTTTCGCCTCCATCTTGACAATAGCCATGTGTTGCCCCCTCATGTTGGGCTTTGCCAGAAACACGTCCAGAACACCCTTGTATTCTACAAGAATGTCTTGGACAGCCACTTCCACCTCCTCCACAGAGGTGCACTCGTCGAGATCTCTGATCTCTACCTTAGTCATAGGGACCAGTTCTCTGACTAAACTCGCCTCGCCAGCTGCCTTTTCTAACGCCTGTTTAAAAGCGCTTCTTCCGTCAGTGGAGGACTTTTTCAGCTCCACAAGAAGCTCTCCCGCCTTGGTCTTCCGTATTGACCTAACAGCCACTCCACAGGCTTCCGGTTTGACCTGCGATCGGACGGCACTAAGCACTTCCGCGTAGGTCTTACCAGCTGCCGGTTTTAAAAGAATCGCTTCTGGCTTTTCGCCACCACGCTTTCTCTTCTGCGTATTGCCCCTCTTAACACCTGGTCCATCCTCATTAGATGGAGCGGTACCCTGAGGAGCACCTTTTCCCTGAGCGCGGTAGCGCTTTTTCCCGGCGGGGGTTTGGGCCACCTTTGAAGAGGCAGCATTTTGAGATGCTGCTCTTGTCGCGGGTGCACCGTTGTTAGTCTCCGGTTTGGAGGAGACCCCGCCCGCTCTCGCCTTTTTTGCGCTCTTCTGCGCCTCTACTAATGGTGGACTACCTGCCCTCCTCTTCCCACCTTCCTTGGTGAGACATCCGGGAGCAGCTACGTAATCCGGACGTTGCGGTTTCGCATAGCTCATGGTGAGCCACTGCAATTTTTCAACATTCTCTTCCAGTTTTGGAAGAGAGTCTTTAATTGACCTGCTAACATTTGGCTGCTTTTTAACAGCTGCCCCCATCTCCTTAATAATGGACCTCATCCCTGACAGTCCCTCCTTAACCTGGGCTAAGGCTTCCGCAAACCACCTTTCGGTGTTTCCGAAAGACCCAACTCCACCACTACGGCCTTCGAAGATAGGCTCCATCGTCAAAGGGGCTCCACTTAAAGTGGGCACCGGCCCTGACGTCTCCATACGGAGGTAATAAGTTTCAGTGCTATCCACTTTCCACTTATTACAATTCACAAAAACTAATATAGAAAAGAAATAAAAATTCGTAATAGGTACCTATTACAAATATTCAAATTTCCTCTATCAAAAATCCACCTATTATTAATCACACTAATTATTATGCGGTCGCAAAAAAACACGTCTGTACTCGTTAAGAGATCACCAGAGAATCACCAATGGATATGTTGACATACTCTGCAATATCTCTAATAGTGATTCGATAATTCTCCAAAACAATTTTCTGAACTTTCTCCAAACTTTTAGAGGTTTTTGATAGATGAACCTTTCAACTCGAGCGTCATTATTCTCATTTTCTCGACCTTCTCTGAAAACCTTATAACACTTGTAAACATTTTTTGCTATCTCGGAGTAAAATCACCATATGCTACTCTCAGTATTTCAAATGCTTTGGAGTCCTAAATTCCATCTTATACACAAAATTTGAAGCAAATCATTTTATACAAATCATTTGATACATTTTTTCTCACGACACAAAATTACAGCCAAACAAGGAAAACACGTCTAACTAACACGCCTCTCACAAACAAACTCAACTAAGAACATAATATGTTTGAAAGTGTGCCAAGATAAAATAAGAAAAAATCTCTAATCGAATACACGTAGCCCGAAAGTTTTTAAAAATCACTTTTTTTGTGGTACAGAACTCGTATTCAATCCATTAATTGGCCGCTCAATAGGTTATTTCTAATTTTAACCAAAATTAAAACGCTGTGTCATTTATTATATATATAAGTACATATATAAGTGCATAAAAGCTGAGACCATTTCTGGCTTAAAATTCGCGCAATTGTACAAGTGATCGTAGTCTTTCCTGAAAAACGGTACGATCTGGATAACTTCATAATCAATGAAAATCTTCAGTCAGAAATTTAGCAGAATTGAGCAAGTAACGCCTACTTGGTGGTACCTCCTACACAAACTAAGTATTCATATCTGTATATCTGTATGTATATGTATTTATATATATCTGTATATCTTAAGGTTAAAGTTTCTGAATTTGGTCTGAATAACTTCATAATCAGTCAAAAAGTGAGCGGAATTGGTCAAGTAGGCGTTGTACTTCCCATACAAATTTAGTATTGATTTTTTATGTCTTGAGAACGGTTAAAAGCAATTAATTATTTGGAAAATTTCTTATTTTATTTGGTCTCGCAAAGTAGGCATAACGATATGTTTTGCAATCCAAGTACTATAAACAATGTTGAATACAATTAGAAAAACAAAATAAGCGACATTGACTGTAACGCTCACTTTGTGCGTTACTTTAAAGAATTATATGCAAAAAATCTATAAATTACACATAACGACTGACTACGAGTATTTCTTATTTTTCTTTTTACACCTGTAAATATGAATTGACGAAAATATATTTGATACCAACTATGAAACAATTTCACAAACACATACGTATTAGGTTAAGAATTTTGTGGTCTATTATGAGCCGTGGTCTAGTGGTTAGTGTGTTGGCTTACTAAGACGATAGCGCCGGGTTCAAATCTCAGCTCTGACATCTTTAAAACGAAACATGAAATTATCATTTTTTCGGCGACTACCTCTTAGCAGTCTTCTGTAAAAGCTCTGGGAGTAATTGATTGCCATTAAAAAGCTTCTCAAATCTGTCGTTCGGAATCGTCTTTAAGCTGTAGGACCCGGTACTCATGGATAAAAATTAACACACCCCACATGAGTGCCGCGAGAAGCTAGGGAGTAACTCTGACACAGGGTTGTAATGGCCAATTATGTATGTATGTATTATGAGCAAAAACATCACCCATTTTGAGAAAAGCTTTCTCATATTAAAGTCGCAATTTAAAATAAAACCACTGAATCACGTAAGATGCCTCAAGCTTCCACAACAGCGGCCACTTTACTGGCGATCCACAGTAATGGCTCTCAGAAAAAGGGTCTATTCAACGATGTCTGTTCAATGATTAGCCGAAAGCAAAATTGTTACTCCAGATATCCTCAAGTCGTTTGACAGAGTCTGGCATCATGTTTTCTATTCAAGGTGCTTTCGGTATTTAAAATTATTTGAATCGTTTCATATCGAGCTTTTTCAGCGACAGGTCTATAAGAACGGTTATAGACGGTATCTTTGTTTTGTCTTCTATTCTATTTGTGCAAATGACAGCAACATTTGTGACTCATATTCATTTAGAGAATTATTTCAGTTAGAGAATTAGATGATGTCTAAATATTCATCACAATTACCCTCGTTCACAAATGACATTCCAATACCGTGCATGTAGTAACGCATAGAGATACCAGAGATTTAATAGTCGTCTTACTATTAGTATAAATGCTCATCCTATTAATCTTGGCCATATTCAAAGCAAGCCACTTTTTGGCAGTAATCCGGCAATTTGTGCGAAATCTTTATACCAAAATCCGGAGTGATGAAATGGTAATATCGTCCTGTCTATTTCCATTGAATTCATTCAGTTGGTGATTGCTTACTGAGTCAGCGTAATTTGCCTCTTTTTATTTGCTCCATAAATCGCAAGGTATGTACTTTGCTAATTTGATGGCTGTCAAAGAGGTAATAAATGGCCCAGGTTATTCAAATTTTGACAGACGTCAATTCGTTTAGAGTCGGTAAATTAAAAAATTCATTAGACTTATAAAACAAATTTCAATAGTATTTAATTTGATTTTCACTTATGAAAACATTTTGAAATAATTTGCTGCTTACTTGAAACTTCTTAAAAGAAAACAAAAATTTTACTATAAAAAACACTTAAATTTTTTCTTAAAAAAATAAACAAATTTGCATATTATGTATTACATTTGTGTACATCCCACAAATTGCTTTATTATCCCAAAAAAAACTTTTTCATATATTTTTATAATTAGAAAAAAATAAAATACGGAAAACAATAAAAATATAAAATGTTTTCAGATTTTTACATTCTTGACGAAATGAGAAAACTTTAGTGCATATTGTTATTGCAGCAACAGTTTCTTTTCTTCTTAAGAAGCTTAGGGAATTAGAATAGAAACAGAAAACAAACAAAAAATAAAAATTGAAAATAGTTTTTCTCTGCGGTACTCTATTCTTATTATTAAGAAGAAGGAATGAAACCATAATAGAGTTAAAAAGTTTTCCTTTTTTTAGTATGATGATGACACTGATGATAATTATAGAAATGATAATTATTATTATGGTTGATGGAAAATTTTCTATTACACTTGACTAGTTAAAGTTTTAATTTTACTTTTCCTTCCTATCAATTGAGTACAAACAACAGGTGTCTTTAGAGATACAAAAGGTTATAAAATAAAAAAGAAAATTCAGAGCACGAAGTTGAGAATTTCTTTTCTATTTTTTGTTTTTTTCTTTTTTCGCATTTCTTTTTTCTGTGGGAAATATTAAACAAAAAAAGAAAACATTATTTTTTGCTTTAGTTTGCTTAAAGCTTGAAAGTTCAGGGTTGCTGACAACATTAAAATGGATTTGTGTGCCAGAAAAATTTATAGAAAACAAATTAAAATAAAACATTCTTCTCAAAAGAATAAAATAAAAATAAAAAAGGATTTTAAATTAGAGTATGAATTATGAATGAAAATGTTTAAATTTCTTTAAATTTTTAGTATATTTTTAAGTATATGACAACTTTTAAGTTGAAACCACATTTATTTATAAAATATTCATAATTAATCCTAAATCTCAATGAGGCTGAATAAGACCGATAGTATGTGTTTAATCTAAAAGCATTTCCAAGACTTTAAAATAATTTTTTTTTCTATGTCATCATAAGTCGATAAAATTGGTCTCATAAACATACTAAAATTAAATTTTTAACAACTTTTCAGTTGTTAATTAGCTCAGAACCTTAATCAGGCTGATTAAGACAATTAGTATACGTTAAATCTGTAAACATTTCTAAACATTAATATTAATTTTGAATAGAATAATCAGAAAATTCGGGTTCGAAACACATTTAGATTGTTGATCATTTGTGTTAATTAAATTTCTTTCAACATGAAACATAATCAGAACTAAATTCTATTAAATGATTCAATATTAAATTGAATCCAAAACGGACGACAACTGCAAAAATGAAGTGTTAGTGAGAAAACGAGAATGTGAGAATAAACGTAATGTATTTGACAGGGCTTCGCCTAACTTATTACAAAAAATGTACAGAAGAAAACTGTTAGTTAAATGGTTGGTAATTGTCACAAGTTTGTACAGGACCCAACGAACTCTGATGAGACTACCACAACTAAAGTCTACAACATGTTTAGTCTGGTCTAAACTTCTTTCGCTGTTGTCATTTCCTCCTTTGATTGTGAAATCATTGCAAGAGTAGTTGATAAACATATAAAAAGATTTAATTCTGATCCAATTGAGCAGGCAAATTCTTTCGAATTGTATACAAAAACCTAATCAATCTCATAAGTATCTAAGACTATAGGGTATATATATATAGTTAGGCTTCTCTGATCTAATTTCTTACTTGCTTTCATCCTCGGCAGGGACAATTTCTTTTGTGGTTTTACCCAACGATCAAGAGGGGCTTCCAGCTTTTAAATATCTGTGATCTGAGATGTCATTTATTTAGTGAAAAGTTTGTCAATAATGCCAATATGGATTGTTTAACAAAAAAAAAAACACAAAAAGATTATTACCAAAAATTGTGATTTAAATATGATCACCCTTTAAGCAATACCGTATGATTCTACTGTTTAGAGAATTCAGAAATTTGAAGAGACTGGTAGCGCCACAGATATGGTCGGGATTAAATTCACATTAAAAACGTGCTGCTTCTATTAGCGAAACTGTGGCGGATAATCCAAATTTGCTGATTTCACGACGGTCTCATCCATATAAAGAGACTTGTAGCGTTGCAGATCTGGTCGAGCCTTTGATTCACATCAAACTTGTATTGCCGAAAATATTGCTTCTGTTAATAAAAGTAAGGTGGATAATCCGAATTTGCCGATTCTACAACGTTCACATCCATATAAAAAGACTGCTAGCGCCACAGACATGGTAGGGCCTTTAATTCACATCAAAAACGTACTGATGAAAATATTGTTTCTGTTAGTGAAAGTGTAGCGGATAATTCGAATTTGTGGATTCTACGACTTTCTAAGCAATTGGGTTATCTTTACTATTTATTCGGGCATATTTTGAATTTAAGTTTTTATTTGCTTCCATATAAAGTCTAACTCACGTAACACCGTTACAGGCTTTCAATGCTAATTTTTCGGGCAAACTTTTATTCAGCAATGAACCACATTTCTCACTCGGTCGTTAGATCAACAAGCAAAATTGTTGAGAACGTATGAGTGTATGAGGCTTGCAGAATTCAGAAAAAAATATAAGAAGCCCATATAATACGGAAATGTGACTGTTTAATTATGGTCTGTAGATGTCATTTGACCGTATCTTTTCGAAAATGACGTTTGAAGTAGCATTACCATTAACTTACAGCAAAACGGAAATTGGATATTAACATCATATAAATTAACACCTTTTTGTGGGCGGAAGTCAAAAACAGTTTTTTCGCGGATAATCCTGTTATTTTAAAATCAAAATACATTGTTATTGTCGACATACAGAACGGAATGTCCATAAAAGTAATCGAAAACTGCCAATCTAGATGCGGTTATTTAAATGACATTGTATTTCGCATATAATGGCAAGGGTAAGTGGTGGATAGAGGCACTGAGGATATTGGGTCATAGTAGAAAATAGGAAGAGTGGAGTGGGCTGGTAGAGGATAATATCTATATTCCATATAATATCACCGTGGTATGTAGAGTAGTAGTTTGAAGTCGATACGAAGCAGAGAGAATCTTTTTTTTTATGTTTGAACACGAGGATGGGGAGAGGGTTGGAATCCACCCCGAATGAGAAAAAAATTGCTCCCAAGTTAGCCGGAATCCTTGCCAACCAACCGGTTCATAACATAAATGGCATAACAAGCATTACGAATATAATCAAATAGAAGTTTCTTTGATATCATAGTTTCAATGTGTGCTAAACTTTTGAAATCACAAAATAAGTAACCGTGAATAAATCACAAAATTTGTTAACTTTCATAATTAACTCGTTTTATATTTCTTTTTAAATATACAACAAAATATATTAAACAAAGTCATCTAACGCAAACTTGCAATAACGATATATGAACCACTAAAAAAATATATTTTTAGAAGAATTTTCATGTTTTCATTTTTTCTTTTTTCACACAATGTGTAATGGCTCAGAAGCATAAATTCAAAAAAAGAAATAACCCAGCACAGTAACACAATAAGTTTGTTGCGAGTAATAATGTTTTGCAAAAGAAACATATAGGACCAGTACACAACTTTACTTTTAATTCTAATACAGTGTCGAACAAACAAAAATTTAATAATGGAAATACTTTAATCACTCAAATAATTATTCCAGTGGGTAGTTGTTGCTAACAAATATTGTACAACGGCTTATATTCTCAGCTAGAACAACAATAGAATATATCTGTTGTAAAATGTAACCGTTACCAAAAAAATAATATAAATAAAATTAATAGTTAGTCAGTGGGAAAGTTTTCTGTATTTGAACCCAGCAAAATATATGGAAGTTGTTCCAAAACCATTGCATTCTTATATTTTTATTGAACTTCGTATGATAACACTGTAATATAGTGGTACCGTAGTACTCCGGAACCCAACCCAGGCAATTGCTATATTCATATAGGAACACTACAAGAGCTTTCCTGCAAAATTCAACCAGTCTCGAGTTTACACAACACTCCATAAGTGGCTTCACGACGTCGGGGACAGTCACGTATATGAAGGGTTAATTCCCCCGCCTTAAGACCGACACACACTTCACCCTGAAAGACACTGCACTCATAGGGAAACCTGAATATCCTTTTTCTCTATCAAAATACAGACCATATCAACACTGTATCAAGGTCCCCTATCAGAAAATATCATTGAGAGTATTCTACAGTACACGCAATAGTCCGCAAAGCCCAAAACGATTACACTCAGGAAAGTGGCATGTCCCTGCTCTAATTGCATTTTGTATCTTCTTTATCAGGGTGCAAAGTATGGCATTCGATATCTAGCGAAATTTAATACAACTTAAAAACAGTTTTCATATAAATTTCGTTCAATATCGAATGCCGTAATTTGCATCCAGAACTTTTAGTGAAAGTCCACATAAGAAATAATTTTTTTAAACTCAGGAATCACATTTCACACAACTGACAGAGTAAACAAGGATGAAATTTTTCTTTTCAAATAATCGACAACATCTCGACGTCTTTATAGCACTCTTAGATAATAACAATTCAGCATAGGATTGACTTCAACGTCGCCTTATATAACGACTTACATAATAGAACACAATATTTCTACGCTCTGCTATGCTCACATACTACAAATAAATATATTTTTATTTCAAAAATATTATCTTTGTGCCGACAACTTGTTTACAGATAGTTTCCCTTACACTAGTGGCCAGGGGTAAATGTTTGTGTGCATAGGCAATTTCAAGAACATAAACACGTACATACATGTGCACAAGGCAATTGTTTGTGTGTGTGTATGTGTTTTTTTTTAATGCGTGAGTAAATGTTGGTAAATGGCTCGGGTTTAAGTCTCTTGTGTAAAATCAAGGCCGTTGTTGTTGTTTTTTTTTCTCACTCAAGTGATGTTCTCAGCACATTTTTATTTTACAATATATCTATCCAGTTAACCGGAAAACAAAAAACAACCAAAAGTGACTTTTAAATAAACACAACAACAATATTTACATGTTCGTATGTTTGTTTAAACTCTCACTCACTCTCGTTGTGCTTGTTTATTGTTCGCTCATGTATATGCTTTAGTGTGTGGTGCAGTGTGTGCTTTTAAAGTGTGTGTGTAGTAGTACCATCACTGCAATTTTTTTTTTTTTAAACAAAAAATACAAATAATGCCTAAAGGGTTAGTTTTTGTATATGTGCAACTATAATAACATGGTTGACATACAAAATGGCAATAAATTTTAAAAACCTACAAATAAATTCAAACAGGATATTAAAAGTTTATTTAAACTTAAAAGAACCACATACGCACAGACACAAGTACAAGTAAAAAAGAAAGAATATATGTTGATAAATATTTACATATCAAAACATACGTACATATAAAGAAAACCTTTGTTCTTGTAAAAGAAAATGTGCTTTTAAAGAAAAAAAAAAAAGAAAATAAATTTATTTTCTCAATGGGTTCTTTTTCATATTCTATATATGCCTGGCTAAGTGCATAAAGAGGAATAATATATGTTTAATGCGGTTGCGAATAAAGAAAGCGAATTAGTTTTTTTTTAATGGCAAGTGGCTTAAAAGGTTTTTTTTTTTAAATAAATATTTTCTCCATAGAAATTTATAATTAAAAAAAGTAAAAGCAAAACCAAAAAAAAAACCTTGAACAAAAAGCAATACAAACAAAAACAAATAGCTCAAAGAATTTAAATTCTACACTAGTAAATTATACACAACAGTCTATAATACAGGGTTATCCATTTTTAAATTTTTAAATTAAAATAAATCAAAATAAAACACACGAAAACTTATGATTTCAATGAAGCTTTTATTTCATTAAACTGACTGGGTCTTGCCATTATGGATGAAATGTAATGACATTTAATGGTTACAGTAGTCGATCGTTTTCAAAAAGTTTGATGATGGTTTTTAAATGCTTCGACATTAGGGGATAGACACTGTATTTTACGCAACAGCACAAAATAGAATCTACCCAAGACAAATCCTATGATCTGGGTGATCAATTGATGAAATTAAAATCGAGAAATTACGCGATCGACAATGTTTATTAAAAAAGGAAAGGCACATATCGTCGCAAGAATTAAAGAACTCTGCAACCGACAAAACATTTAATGTTCACCAGAGCCAAAAAAACATGTATTAAAATAGAAAGAATCGTAGACGGCTTAAGTGAATTTCTATTCATCATAGAAATCTGGGACCCGGACCAATCGACGCGTATTTTTTTCCGATAAAAATCTTTAATTCTTGCGACGATATGGAGAAACTAGCAAAAAAGTAAATATTAAATAGCTTCTAAAGAGTATTTGAGGATCCCAAAAAATTTAACGATGATCAAAACCTCATTTGGGGTTTGCTACTTTAGCTGCTCTTCGAATTTGATTGGCTTATGTCTATCTCAGCCAAATTAGATTTTTCCAAAGAATAAGCCAATTTTTCTTCAGGCTATATCTCAAAAACCGATCATCTTTTTATATAATCAGATTATTGAATAACACAATTAGAACCCACGGCTTTGTTGGCACATATGCAACCTATCGTGGAAAATTTTCATGCACTTTCTACATATTCTTGTTTGAATTTCTTCAAATCAGTGTTTAATTTCCTCTTTTAATTCACGTGTAATTGTTTGTTGGTTAAGGCAAACATTTGGTTTCAAATAACTCCGTAAGAAGAAATCTACTGGTCTAAAATCACATAATGTACTCATCCCTTACATATGATCATCGAAACGAAAGACTACACGACCAGAAAATGTCTAATGCAATAATTGAATTGTTTCATTGGCTGTAAGACATGTGGCAGCATTTTGTTGAAACCACGTATTGGTCATATTAATAGTATCCAATCTCTACAAAAATACGGCACAATATCGATCACCAGTGGCAATTGCTGCTTGACCAGCCTCAATTTCAAAAGAGTAGGGTCAAATGACGGCTCCTGCCCAAAATCCGCACAAAACAGTGACACGTTGTGGGTTCATTTCTATGTAATTAATTACACGTGGGTTCGTCGAACTGTAAAAATAAAAATTTTGAAAATGTGCTTTATCGCTTAGAATTCTTTTTTTCGAAAGGTTTTAAAGCATTGTTCAGTAATAAAACAAAACGCTGTTGTATCGTATAGCACCCAATTTTTTACTAATCCTCTACTCTTAGATGTCAACATGTTCTCTTTTTAGGGCTACTAATAACGTACTTACAGGATACCCTTTAATACTTTAAGTATCATTTGTTAAAAAAAACAGTGTCTTTGTCTATAATATGTCTATTTTTAAGACACAGTAAGTAAAAAGAAAATAACGCAGTTTGGCTAAATATTTGTTTAGAGAGTGATATATCAAAAATATAAATGTTCTTAAGGCAATTCGTTTCAGTTACAACGATACCAATAGGCCTTAAGAGCCATCTCTATTACTTTAATAGCCTTTTTATATTGAAACAGATTCATACTGATTTACATACTTAGTTGACCATTAAAAACTTTTTTGAGAGTTACGGCCTAGCTTCTTGACTAGACAGGAAAAGCTTGTTCATGACAATCAGATACTCTCAGAGTTTTTGCCAGAAGACTGCTAAGAGATTGTCGCCGAAAGAAAATTTTTTTCATATTTCTTTCTTTCAAGATGTGAGAGCTGGGAATAGAATACGGAGCTCTAGTCTAATAAACCAACATACCAACACACTAGCCTATGGCCACTACAACTGATGTAGTGTGGTTAATTCTTTAATTTGGATGCTAAAAATTTCATAATTTTTAATTTGCCTCTCCGGTCAAAAAGATAAAGGTGTAAAAACGACATTTTGCACTTTAGGTTACAATAAAAGCATTGCTGGGAATGAAATTGAGAGCAACATAAAACGTAAATATCGTTGTTATACCACACGTCCCAGGTTTATTCTTGCAGTACTAGCTATGAAAGGGAGCATCAACAAAGTGCTTTCACGAAAAAATCTTTAAAAATTAGATAATTTTTTTATAAATATTGTTAATAAATTTCTTGAGCTTAAAGCCATTGAATTGAAATAATTAGTCTATCGATATTCCGCTACCTAGTCCTTTATGTAGCTTCGTCACTAAATTTGTTATAATTTTTATACAATGCATAAAGTCAATAAAATAATTTTATTATTAAATATAATATAAAATGTATGCTTTTGAGGATAAGCATGCCTCTGCTTAAGAGGCTCGTCAGGAGACTTTTTCCCAAAGGCGATATTCAAAACTATTAATACTTATGTTAAAATAGTTATAGACTAAATGCGAAACATATCCCATTTAGTATATAAAAATCAAACAAAAGTATTTTCAAAGCAATATATTTTTGTTTTTCAAAAAATTCAAATTCAATTCCCTGTTCTACCACAGCAAGCCATCCAGCGGTTGGCATAATGTCTGTTTCAAATGAATAGAAAAACAAAAAAGTTTTTTTTTATTAAAAAACAAAAAATATTTTTCGCCTAATTGGCAAATACATTCAATATTAAATATTTTACTAAAATTTTTAACTCGAATCTGAACCCATTTTTGCTCATGTGTCAATCCCTGCTATATATATGCTGAATCAAATATTTTTCTTTAAGTACTAAAATTTTATAAATTTAATTCTGAAGAGTTAAAACGTCTTAACAAATTTTCAGAATTACAATTTTTGGTTCAATATAAAAGAAAATATATGTACACTCCGGTTCACTTATTTAAAGGCACAAAAAATCCCATATTCAGGAGCCGGTATCTTTTGCAATTGTTAACCGATTTCAGAATTTTAAAATAGAAATGGAAGCTAGACATCTTGAGATATAAACAAAATCATGACAATGGTGGTTTCTAAACTAAGGAACCTTTTTTGAGGAATTTATAAAAAAAATCTAGAAATGTTGAATTTTTTTTGGTTCAGTTGAATAAAGGCACTTTGTTTTTTGTATTATTTTTAAAATAAGCGGTGATTTTTTGTTGGGGGCGTTTGTTTACTGCAATTTAGTCGATTTACGAGTCAAAATGGCAAACCAAAAAATTTTAAATCTATCGGAAAGGGCTAAAATCGATGTTTACCGTTCTGAAGGATATTCTAACCATGCAATAGCTAAAAAAATTGGACGGAGCATAACAGTTGTCGACAATTACATCAAGGACCCCGAGGGGTATGGACAAAATTTTAAAGGAAGGGTTTCGTTGTCTTTATCTACTTATGAGAAAAGAAAAATCATCAGAATTCCTTCTAATTCTGCCTTTTACACATACATACATAACTGGCCTTTACAACCCTGTGTCAGGATTACGGCCTAGCTTCTCGCAGCACTCATGTTGTGGGTGTCAATTTTTACCCATGAGTACCGGGACCTACAGTTTAATGTCGACTCCGAACGACAGACTTGAGAAGCTTGCTCATGGCAATTAGTTACTCTCAGAGCTTTTGCCAGAAGACTGCTGAGAGGTAGTCGCCGAAAGAAATATTTTTTTCATATTTCTTTTTTTGAAGATGTCAGAGTCTGGAGTCAAACCCAGGGCCCATGTCTTAGTAAGCCAACACACTAACCACTAGACCACGGCGACTGCCTTTTCCTTGTCAAAACTAAGAGCTCAAGCTGGAGTGCAAGCGAGCAAGTCATCAGTATCAGTTATTAAGAGCTGTGAGTATCTTAAGTACCAGAAATTACAAGAAAAAGCCGCCACTTAATGGTCGTCGTAAGGAAAAGCGTCTTCAATTCGCAAAAAACTACATGGTATGGGATGTGCAGCAAAGAGGCCATGTAAATGACTGGAAAACCGTTGTATTTATGGATGAAAAGAAGTTTAATTTAGATGGGCCTGATGGCAACAACTATTATTTCCATGATCTGCGCAAAGAAAACCGATTTTTGAACCGACATCACAGCCGAGATGGCGGCGTTATGGTGTGGGGTGCTATTACGTACTATGGCACCATCGATCTTGAATTTCAAAGTGCAAAAATCACTGGTGCAACCTATAGAACGTTAATGGAGTCGGCTTTTCCGAAGTTCAATGAACTATTTGGTCCAATACCTTGGATAATGCCCCTATACACAACACCAGTTTGTAATTGCAAACCAAAATGTTAATATTCTTGACTGTCCAACCTATTCACCAGATTTTAACATTATCAAAAATGTGTGGGGTTGGTTATCTCGTAAGGTCTATGAAGGAGGTAGACAATTTGATGACAAGCAGTCACTAATTCAGGCCATTAAGGATGCTTGGAATGAAATTTCGTTGAATTACATCAATTCTCTTTATCTGTCAATGAAAACCCGTATATTTGAAGTTATTAAAAATAAAGGGGGTTGTACCCATTACTAATAGTTCTTTAATAAAGCAAATAAAGTAATAATAACTTAAAAAACAAGAAAAGCTGTTTTTCATTAAAGTTAGTTAAAGTGCCTTTATTCAAGTAAACCAAAAAAAATACCACATTTTTAGATCTTTTTTATAAATTCTTCAAAAAAGGTTCCTTAGTTAAGAAACCACATTGTCATGATTTTGTTTATATCTCAAGATGTCTACCTTCCATTTCTATTTTAAAATTCTGGAATCGGTTAAAAATTGCAAGAGATACCGGCTCCTGAATATGGGATTTTTTATGCCTTTAAATAAGTGAACCGGAGTGTATGTGACAGCAATGAAAAATTAAACTTTTCTAAATGTTTTATATCAACACAATTCACTTGCGTTGCGTATAAGTAACAATACATTTTAATTAAAATTAAATATTAATCATACGCCACCGTTTATGCAAATAAAGAACGTAATATGTAATTAGATTTTTGTGAGAAAATTTTCTTTAAACCATTTGAACCATTTGGATTTAAATTAAATATGAAGAGATATTTAAAATCTTAATAGGCATTCGAATTTTTTAAAAGTTCCTTAAGTTGGCTTCACAATATTTTCTGGCATAATGTCTTTTGTTTCCATTATAATATTAAGCATTGTAAAGAAGGTTAGCCACTGATATTCTTCTTTTAATAAAGACTTGTTTCTTTTTTTTTCCTTACTTTTTTAAATAGCAATATTACAACCTATAAATTTTTGGCCATTATCAGAATCGAGTATCAAGTTTCTGAAAGATTACATTTAACTTGATACCTGAAACAGCGGTTTGGCCTTCCTTCTTTGATCCTTTCTACAGGCACATTCTCCACTCGTCTTTTTACAAATTCATTCTACATTATCATTATTCACTATGGTACTACAGGTAAGACACTCGTAAAACACCCGTAAGACAGTCAAGAAATCCTGAATTCAATACCTCGCATAACAAAGTAAGACACCCGTAAAATACCCGGAAGATAGTCAAAAAATCCTGGGTGCAATACCTGGCTAAACCATTAATATTAATCAACAACGTTACCACCTTTTATCATTAACAAGCTGACTGGTTTTAAGTAGTATGCTAATAAAAACTTCTTTAAATAATACCTCTGCCTGTAGGGGCGTTCAGTGAGTTAAAAATATAATTGAATACAGTGCCCTAATTGAGAAAAATTCCACCTGTACCAGACAGGATATTGCAGAGATTACGTACGTAAGTATTTCCGTTCATACCACCGGTGTTCAACTTTGATGCGTTTGGAATTATTAATACCAGCACTAGACTCAAATTGCTCACGACTTATGCAACCTTTGCAAGTTCATAGCCATTGCTGATGGCCGTAAATATTTTGCGGAGAATTTTTCAAAAACATTAAACATCGTAACATCTTTAAATACTTGTATGTAAACATCATATGACTTCTATCGCTCTATGTCAATATAATAATTGACTTAAAACACTAATTTTAGATGTGTGTGAAGATAAATACGTATTTAAATAGCACAGACAAAAACCTTTTATTTTAGCAGAGCTAAATATGCCAAAAGCACTGTTGATTGTGAATTTTTCCACTCTTTTATAATTGTTATTATGGAAAATCTGGGTGATATATTTGGGATCAAAAAATGATCTATTTTAAAAAATTTCAAAATTTCTGGAGAAGATTCGGGGTCATTATGGAAAATCTAGGACTTCTACAGATATTAAGCTATATGTGCATGGTAGTCCTAAGGGTCCTGTATCCACCTGGAATAGTGGCATATCTGAAATAATTTTGGGAGTCGATATATTTCGGTTCAAAAAATGATCTATTTTAAAAAATGTCAAAATTTCTGGAAAAGATTCGGGGTCATTATGGAAAATCTAGGACTTCGACATATATAAAGCTATATGTGCATGGTAGTCCTAAGGGTCCTGTATCCACCTGGAATAGTATCTTATCTGAAATAATTTTGGAGGTGATATATTTCGGTTCAAAAAATTATCAATTTTGAAAAATATAGCCCTATATCTGTAGAAGTCCTAGATTTTCCATAATAACAATTATAAAATAGTGGAAAAGTTCACAATCAACAGTGCTTTTGGCATATTTAGCTCTGCTAAAATAAAAGGTTTTTGTCTGTGCTAGTTAAATACGTATTTATCTTCACACACATTAATTTTAGCAGCTGATGATGTAAAACTTAATTTACTATCACCCAATACCAAAGCTTTACAATTTACTTTAGTTTTTAGTAATTTTCAACCCTCCTTTTATTTGTTAAATCTGACTAAAGCCATAAAAAAAACTAAGTAAGGTCATGGTACAAGATTTTGTTTTGTCTCATTTATCCCAAATTAGTATATTAAGTTAAACTCTTTAAATATTAATATTGATATGTCTTGCTTATGTGGAAAAGCATGTTTCTGTGGACATTTCGTCTCTGCTCCACAGACTTGTCAGCAGACTTTTTCATAAAGATCGTACCAAAACTATAAAATCTTATGTTCCAAAACTTATTAACTAAATGAGAATTATATCCTATTTAGTATATTAAAAAACAAATTAAAAAATTTACATTTCTGTGTTTCAAACTAAAATTCTATTTATTTTTTTTTTTTAATATTTTTATAAAAAATTAAATTTATTTTTTAATGTTTGCCTTAAAAAACGCCTAATTTTTACCTTTATATTGCTCATACTCTACTTAAGCTGCAGTCATATTGGGCAAATATTTGACAAAGAAAACGTAACCAGTATTATATGGAAATATTTTATACAAAATTTTGTTTTATTTTATTGTTTAAAAACAGATATTAAAATATTTACAGCCCAATTACCAAAATAAATATTCCCATTTCCTCTCTTTTTAATTCAATTTATCAACAAAATTTGATCAATTAGCCTTTTTCTATATAAATTCTTATAAACCCCTCAGAATTGTTTATGGTTTTAAGCCTTCCATCAAAATCGAAACAATTGGTAGTCATTTTTACCCTTTCCTTATTTCTTATTCCCCGATAATATTCGAAATTGGTCACGTAATATTAAAACATTTAATTAAATTTAATACAACAAACAATACAAATTGTGGTTACCCTCTCCAAACAATAGTCAAATATTTGCTAATGTGACCATACCTGTATTCTGTCCCATTATTTTAACTACATATTCTATGTATGTATGGCTTTAAATATGAATTTTTTTATTTATAAAAATAATTATTCAATATTCAATGTTCCTTTTTTATTTTCTATTTAATTAACTTAAAAACAAAAACAAAAATTGAAAAATAAAATTAATTAAAAAACATAAAACCAATAAAAATAATATAGAATTTTTCTTTCACATATTTTTTAAACAAATCCATAGCAATATATATAAATGTTTTAAAGTAAATAAACAAAAAAAATATATGTAAATTTAGTACCTAAAAAAATTAAATAAAAAAAGGAAAAACTATTAAATTTATTTACTCAATTAAGTTGCTTTCATAACAGCAAAAATAGAATTCGACCACAAAAAATTTCGAAAATTTAAAAAAGAAATGCACACAACAATACACCTGCATTTACAATGAATTTAAATAATAATACACTCACGTATACATTAGGGGGGGTCGTTTTTTTTCGGACAAAGCGTATAGCAAAAACGAAATCTACGGAAAATTCTAAGAAAATTTCTCTAAGAAACCATGGGTCTAAAATAAATTCGTAGCTCCCAAAAATCGAGTTCAAGTTATGATGTTATATTAAATTGTTCTCTAAAACCTACTAGCATTTTTGTTTACAATAATTTAAAAACAACAGCATGCCGTTATCAATGCAGTGCTTTTGTCTTTTTTTGGACATTTGGCACAATTCACCTCGACTAGAAGTGTGGGAGTGACTCGTAAATGTCAGATAGTCTGTCTGCGTTCAATAACCAGCGTGTATTCCAAATTACTTTTTTCAACTTTTAAATAGTTTTTAATAATTAAATTATAACACAGGTTTACAAATTTTTAATTTGGAAAAATACCAAGAACGCGACATGCCTAGATAAGTTAATTGGGACCTCCTGAGCACGAAAAACGCTGTTATTTTTTTTCCTAAGTACCGTTTTTTAGATAACGGTACTTTTGTGTTTTTCGGTGTATGGCCCCACTCAAACCCTTGTGGAGTCCAACCAAAAAGTCCGATCGATATAAGTGGCATATCGATGGAATGTCTTTTCTGTCGATATGCTGGAAAATTCTATCTGATAAGAAATCGCTGAGATATGGCACGTCAAAGTTCAAAATTTGCCTATTTTTTACGTTTTTTTCAAAATTTTTCATTTTCATTTAAATTTTGTCCTACGTTATATTGAAGATCTGGAATGTTTTATTCTTTTACCAAATAGTTTATTTAGTTACCAATATTTTAAGCGTATTTTGAATAAAATCGGATAAAAAATAATATTTTTATTAAGGATTTTGTCGAACGACAATATTTTCATTTTCATTGCTCACACAGTATATTCGGAGTAAATTCAAAAAATTTTAATTAAAATGACGAGCGACTTGAACTCTTGCGTTTTTTTTTAGATGAATCTTCGCAAATGAGGAACCAACAGTAGTCCGCCATCATTAAAAAATAACAGCGTTTTTCGTGCTCAGGAGGTTCCAATTAACTTATCTCGGCATGTGGCGTTCTTGCTATTTTTTGGCTGTAAACCAGTGTAATTGAAACGTCTGTAATGTGATTCAGAAACTGATACAAATTCAATGAACTCGCAACGTATTGAAATACTATTTGTTTTCAGACGAGGCTGAGAAAAAAAAACAACAATCGCACAGAATTCATTGTTTGAAATTAGGAATAAGCTAAATATTCCGTTAATTCATGAAAAAAGTGTCTCGAAAAAACTAAAAACATTACTAACTAAACATCAATATCAAATAAAATGTCAAGCAAAGTCTTTAACATTTCTGCAAACTATTGATGACGTTTTTTTTTTATATTGGGAAATGTCAGTGCGCAAAAACATCGTTTTCCTGCTGTGGCTTAATAACCATTGACCTCCAAGAGTTTATGATTGATCAGCACAGTAGAAGAAAGCTAACCATTCCCGAATTTGATGCGAATATTGTTGACCAATAATCAACACTGCCACTAGCTAGTCGCGATCCAACGTTTAATCCTGGTCCATCACATATGGATATTGAGTCTGAACTGGAGTTTTCCATACCAACTGCAGGACAGCCAAGTTCATCGTAAAAAAGATTTCATACAAAAAGGTACGATACACCCCATTTCGCTATGCCGTGTGATAGGTTTGGTATCGGGAATAAGCTTGCTTCTTTTCTGGCCACATCACTTTTCAAAGACATTGTTTAACGATGAAAATGGGGAACCAATAATTATGGGCAAATCTAAGCTTTCACGTGAAAAAATAGAAATGTAGGGATGCTTTTCATAGAAAGTAACGCAATGATTATGATTTAGTAGCATTCTCATTTGATGGCAGAAACAACAACTCTCTGACGAGAGAAGAAGAAAATGGTAGATATCATCCGAAAATTGCAAAAGAATCGCACTCAGTGGTTCTTGCAGAGCCTAAGAGCAATAAAAAGAAAACTGAGATTCTAAGCTAAACGGTGATATACAATTTTCTATTATAAACCAGTAATTGGAATTTTCCTATAATTTCAAAAGGTAAGACAGCGTGTAAAATTGTCGTAAAACCCCTACCGTTTGCAATTCTTTTTTAAAATATGACCAAACGGCACAACCGATCGAAGCATTCATGATACCAATGGTAAGCTGACAAAATGACCTAACTAGTGATTTACAATAACCTATTTTAACTAAAGTATCCTATTTTTCTTATAGTCTTTACTTCTAAAAAAGCATTAATTTTACAACTTGTCAAAAAAACATCCTTTTTCAATTCTGTAATGAACCCTGACTAAATGGCAACCCCGATTAGAATGCCCAAGCTACCACTGGAAAGCTGAAATTCTAAGGTAAACGGTGGTATACAATTTTCTATTAAAAGCCATTAATTGGAATTTTCCTATAACTTCAAATGGTAAGACAGCGTGTAAAATTGTCGTAAAAACACTACTTTTTGCAATTATTTTTTAAAATATGACCAAACGGGCAACCGATCGATTATTATATATAAATCGTATTATAATACAATTGAATAACCCTATAATAAGTAATAAATAAATAATAAATATAAATATAATATAATATATAATAAATAATTAATAAAAAATAATAAATAAATAATATAATATATAATAAATAATAAATAAATTGTATATATAATTCATATAATAATAAACAAATAAAACAATTAAGAATGTATCACTCAGATATTCAAAAAATTAATGATTTTTTGTGTAAAACGTGACATAAAATTTTCAAATTGATTTTTGGGAGCTACGAATTTATTTTAGACCCATGGTTTCTTCGAGAAATTTTCTTAGAATTTTCCCTAGATTTCGTTTTTGCTATACGCTTTGTTGACTTTTTTCCTCTCATACAAATCGACCCCCCCTAGTATACATACACACACTCTTACAATAATTTTTCTCGATTTACTTAAAAGCACTTCAACACACTCACAAACGCACAATATTTTCTAATATTTATCTCTTTACGACAGAACACAAAAATTGAAAAAAGATACCCAAATAAAATGTGAAAAATTTAAATTCAAAAATAAACAAATACAAAATATGAAATTGATTAAAGCCGACTATTTGATATCCTACACCATAAATAAAAGAACAGCACTTTACCGATTACTCAAACGTGAAAATTAAATTCTGATGCAACTATATTTAGGCCGACTTGGCCTACAACATAATAAAAAAAATGTTTACTCTCTTATAATATATATGTCTCATCAAAATTTTGCAAAAGACTTATATAAGAACTACACTCTTTTGTCTCTTTACTCTGTTTTCAGACAATGGATAATATTATTATTTTCTAGACTAGTTAGACGATGGGAAAAAATATATGTTCTCTGATATATTTAAAATATGTTTTTCTCTTATTCGTAATTTGAATTTTATATCGTTCTTTAGTCGCACCGTTCGTTTGTGGAACAATCTTCTCGTGAACGTTTTCCTATAAATTACGATATTTGTAAGTTTAAATCAAATATCCACAAGTAGTATTCCCTCTTGTCTCCTTCCCATAATATATTTTTCTAGACCAGCATAATGTACTATATGAATAGGGGTCATCCCCTGAGTGCTGACCTCAATCAGGAAAAAAAGGAACAAAATATTCAACAGACAGACTTTTTCTTTCGTCTTGATCTGTCTTCTTCTAAAAAAATATTTCCTGACCATGCACACCGCAATAGGAAACAGTTTCAGCCATCCTATTCGCCAACTCCTTCAATATCACAGTGATCCGGAACCAAAAGTATAGTCACTTGGTCATACTTACGAATACGTCTTACTGCCGCCCTGCACTTCTCAATCTACCACTATATAATGATACTCGACGATATTGCTCTTATCAATTCCTGGCTGTCAAAAAAAGATTTTGAAACGCGATCATTAGAAAAGCGTAGATTTTTAATCATCAGTATTAAAATTAATCCTTTGAAGTCTTCAAGACGGTATTCTGAATTTACTAAATTATAGTTAGAAGATTTCCATCCAATACTACAATACCCATAAGACCTCTGCTGCCAAAAATTAACCACTTTCAGCCGGAAACAGAACATTATCAGCTCAATTATGAATAAAAATCTTACGGTACTATTTTCCTTCTACCATTTTTCCCATATAAATTCAATTATAAAAACTGGAACAGAGAAATAAAACTCCTGGGGAATTTTTTTTTTTATAATTGAGCTATATGTATAAATTTATCGGCAGCAGATAGACGAACGCATTCGGTGTCGTACCCAGGCGAGTTCTCAGAGCTTCCATTACTATAACACCTGAAAATTTCTGCACTCCAGCAAGTGTATTAGTAATGTATATTCGCTAGGTGGCAAGCCGCTAGACCAGACCGTCGTAAGAACAGGTCTGACTATTGCCGTAAAGACCCATCGTTCCAGTTTCAGCTGCGGGCCAATATTCATTCGAACATTTTAGTGTACAAAGAAAAAGCCAATGTGGGCTTCTTTGTACGCTCTTTAGCATTGACCCTTCCGTTAAATTTTGGGTCAGGAATGAAGCTCAGGTACTTGCCTGAAGCCGAAGCCCTTACTTCATGAATCAATTTGTGGACCAAGTCGAGTCAAAAATCTTAACGCGGTTCAGTCTTTAATTTTTTTAATACACTTTTTTATGCAACAAAAAAAAATTTTTTTTGTTGATAACAAAGGGAGTCGAAAAGCC
The DNA here is from genome assembly GCA_963576795.1 of Metopia argyrocephala. NCBI lineage: Eukaryota > Metazoa > Arthropoda > Insecta > Diptera > Sarcophagidae > Metopia > Metopia argyrocephala. Next base: position 52,232,511 of record OY756209.1, on the reverse strand, counting down.
AGAGAGCTTCAAAAAAGACAGTCTTCTGTGACTTTTTTGTTATTCTCTTCTGCTCTTTTTCTTTACATCTCTCTTGTGCTTCCTTTAGATAAAGAAAGAGATAAAGAAAATTAAAATAGTAATAAAGAAAAGATAATAAAAAGCAAAAGATTACAGAAATATAATAAGACCGCTTAAAGACTTTGAAAGCGACTTCTAAAGAAAATTAAAAGAGGCGGGATTTTTTTAAGTTAAGGTGTGAACAGTGTGTTAGTCATTATTTCGCTAAACGTTTGCAAAAACTTTCCCGACACAAGCAGTACTTTATCAACCACATAAGCCACTTTCTTAAAAGTGTACGTTTACAAACAAATATATATGAGATGGTCAGGAGATGGGTGATTTTTCTACTGTAGGCACCTTACAAACGTAAGTTTTTCATGAAAACGGGACAAGGTGAAGTACATATACAGCCATGACACAGAGTTGAATTCCATTCAAAAACACAATTCAAGTCATATTATAGTTCTCACAAGAATAAAAATCGAAAAAATTCTGCAAGCAACTACAAGAAATAAAAATGCCAGTTCCGTTAAAGTAAAAGGAATTGATCTCTTTGTCATGGGTGGTTGTCTAAAAAAGCTAATTAAAATATTTTTCTTAAGAGAGGCTACTGGTTTCATATAAAATTGCATTTCAAAATAATGATACTGTAACGAGTACGAAAACGGTATCAATACTAATGTTTTCTTTTTTTTTTTTGTTCGAAAACACAAGTAAGTATTTTGTATATCTTAACTACCCAGTTGGCTCTGTCTTAAAGACATCCTCGAGAACGGGTGCACGATAATAGACTATCCTGCACGACGCATACATGAAAGCCAGAACAATTTGTCAACGACAATTTCAAACAAATGTAGCAAAAATCATAGACGACTGATTGAGCGACAATGTCACTGAGGTTGTCGTCGTCACTATATTAGCTATGCAAGGATGTCATACGTTTTGTGTTTATCATCACCAACTTCAAGGAAATAAACCACAAAATGTCGTGTGCGAACACCTCCGCGATGTTGTCGACAGCCGTTAGTGACATGTCTTAAAGACATCTTTGACGACAATGTCATGCACGACTATTGTGCCAACTAGGTATAGACAATGGTGTAGGTTATCAAATTGTATAATAAAAGTTTCACAAACACAAATAAATCAGTTAAAACAATAAAATCGGCAATAAAAGTAAAAACAAAAAAATTTTTCTTTTCTTTTACCTCCATTTTATTTATTTTCTTTTCTATTGCCTCCTCTTATTTTGTTTTCTATTAAAGAAACATTTATACATTTTTTTTTTCCTACAACAAAAATATTAACAAAAAAAAGACCACTATCTGTTACAACAGCAAAATATTCTACTGCAAAAACAACCATAATTTAAATTTATTGACTAATATAGTCTTCTTCCGTTACCGCTGTGCCATTCCATTAGGTGTTCATCATATTCCCCCATCCTGTTTTCCGTTGCCTTCAAATCTACTATAACTCATGTAGCTTTTTTAGTGAGTGGAAAACAACAACAAAATGTTGTGAAATTATCTTCACAAAGAGAATTGTAACCAATGCTTACGCATAGAAACTCGTAGTTATCATGGAGAGATAGAGTGTTGTTCTTCTAGTTAGTTTATCTTTAAATGAGTGTGTATGTGTGTGTGTGCGTAAGAAATTGTGACTGCATAAAGTTTAAAGAGTTGTCTAAAAATTACTACAATCTAGTGGTTACTTTAGATAGATTATTATTTTCTGTTAATCACTTGACTCTCAAACTGTCTTTTAGGTCATTTTAGCCTGCCAATGTTATCAAGTGATACTTATTTCTTACCTGCATATCGTCGCAAGAATTAAAAAACGCTGTAACTGACAAAACATTTAATTTTCACCAGAGCCAAAAACCTGTATAAAAGTAGAAAGAAGACACTGGTATTTTGTACGACGCGTATTTTGTTTTCTGACAAAAATCATGCCTAAAACGTATTTTCGATTTTTTTTTTGTCAGTTACAGCGTTCTTTAATTCTTGCGACGATATATAATCCATTCGGATCAGTAAAGTGACTATTTCTTGAAGCTTAACAATTTAAACAGAATCATTGTCCCATTTTCTTCAATTTAGCAAAAATATTTTGCTTTAAGGCCTCTCTGTCTGCCCTTCATCTATAAACAGAAAGTTATTTAGAAGGAAAATACTGAAACCACCTTTAAATCAAAATGGATTGTATTGATTTAAAATTTGTTAAGAAATTACTGTATAAACTTAAAGTTAAATTTGTGCATTCATTTTTTTCTTTTTTTTAATTTTTACTATTTCTACTTCAATAAAATGTTCAGAAATCTTTTCAATAACAATTGGGAATAAAATAAGAATAAAACCCATTAAATTTCATTTAATGCATTGCAAAAGGACAAACCCATCGATTGATGCCATTGCTAGCATTTTAAGCTGCTGCTATGACAAAACAATTCGGGGGGAGGTACTTTCAATTGTACTCATACAAATGTTTTTATTTCAAAATAGTTCTGTAAATTCATGCGAGTATGATTTACAAGTACTTGCAGCAATAAAAAAATGTTTTATTTTCTTCATATATAATAATAGGGAAAGAAAAAATAGCACAACATTTGGGGAGTTTTTAACACCATTAAACAGCCTGTAAGAATTTATTTATTTCATTGGCTAATCAAATAAATCAATAAATAAAAAAGTATACTGATGTAAAGAGTTGAACTGTATTTATTTATTATCGTTAAAATAGCTAGAAACTATCAAAAAAAAAATATAAAAAATTTATAGTGAAATTGATATTTAAAGGTAAAATACCACAGTTACACAGTTTGTACAGTTATAGCGATTTTACGATATTTTTGCCATTAAAGTAGCATTTTTTACAAAATAAAAGTCAACATTGGAAAAAAGTAAACACACAAAAAAAAATAATACCGCTCAACTTTTCGAAATATTACGATTCACAATTTATTTTAGTCGCTTTCGTTTAATTATAGCCAACCAATTACTTTCGTTTAATTATAGTCAACAATTAAGTACTTCGACCTTTGCATTTTTTTTAAATTTGTGCAAAAAATTTTTAAATATAAAAACATACAGTCTAATTCATAATAACTCCTTAATTTAGGTTTAATCCATACATTAGTTATGAGACGTTATCTGTCTTATAAGCTTAAAATAAAAAATCTTATTTATAAACCTTTAAAAAGAGCAAATTAACTAATAAACGATTTTAATGTCATGCTGGCAATACCATGATGTTATTTCAGTATAGTGATGCACAATAAAAGGTATCGGTTACTTAGGCAATTTTTTAATATTCATAAAAGTAGTTTAATAGTAACTTAATTATATATAAAATTGATGTGATTGATATAATATTTACTGCTGTTAAAAAAAATAACTAAAACAAAATTAAAAAAAAAATTTTCCTTTGAAATATATTTATTTAATTCATGTATAAAGTAATCGAATGGTAGTAATTCTCTTTTTGGTTTGTGCATCACTAGTCTGTTTACATTTTTTTTATATTAAAATTTGGTGAAATGAAATTATAAACTGGAGAGAAAGAGAAATTTACATTCTTAATTTCTACAGGCACTGATGACAGAGCCTGTAAAAGAATAAGATAGCCTATGTAATACAAAATAAAAACAATTTTTTGGCCATTTAGAAATTTAATTTTGTACAGAGACTGCAATCATTATTACGAAAATTTTTAATTATGTGAATATAAATATGTACATATATACCTATAATTGTAATTATATTGGTTGTTTCCATTGTAATACTATATTATTCTACTTTTATTTATACAATACCCAATCCAACTCACAAATGTCGTTTTATTGTACGGTTAAAGCAGGTAGAAATCTACAATAAAAATTTCTCATTTATAAATGGTTTATGAGACCGTTATGACACTGTTTGTTGTTTATGAATACAAAATTAAGAGATTTTGTTTAGAAGGCTCTTATAAACCCGTTTTATCTCATTATGAATAAGACTGATAAAATTTATTCTTATAGTTTTTAAAAAAATATTTGAAGAAAAAGAAGAATACAAATTAAAAAGAAAATAGTAAAAAATTGATAGATGCGTTAACGCGAATTTTTCTATTGAATCAGAATAGAAATAAATAAACCTTACGCGTGTTCTATTTGGCCTAAAAAGTCGAAGTAATTCATTGAAATTGTCGGCTTCCAAGCATTAGAAAAAATCGAAACACGTCAGTTGCATTTATTTTAGATTTATGAATTTTGTTAGATTAAAGAAGGAAGCGTTTGTAGGTTTGACTAATGAAATGAACGGACATTTTACGCAAAAGCATGAACTTTTACCAACTTTGTAGGTATAAACCTATACATTTTCTTTTTTTTTCACAAATGTCAGTTACCAAAAGCGTGGATACAATGAAGTCGACCTTGCTCAAGCCACATTTTTCGTTACACTTCTTTATATACATATTTAAATATTTGCTTCAAGTTGAAGCAAAGCAGTAGTCACTACTGACCGAATCTAAAACTCAAAGCTGAACGTGGAACGCTTGCAGTGGATTTTTAGGTGCAATAGGATTTATTGAAAGCAAAAAGGTTGGTATTCCGACAATAAGAATGAAAGGAAAAGCTATTACATCATAGACGTTATGATTCTCAGCTTTTTTCCCTGATCCAGAAAGCCTTTTTGTTATTCTAATAATATTTCTCCACCAAACATTGAATTTACTGTTTCCAAGAAAGTTTTCTTTAATAAATTTAAGAACGAACATTTATGCACATTTTTTTTTTGCATTTCTTTAAATACACTTATACTTTTTTTTTTGCTATCTTTAACGCTTACAGGCAGAAGTACAATTGAAAAAAACCAGTTGTTTACTTTGACAGCTCACTCATCACTTATAATCAAGAGTTGTGAATATAATAGAGTTAAAATATGAAGGTATACAATAACACGAACAGCTGCTTATAAGTTGAGTTGTGAATCACAATAATAACTTCGCAACTAAGTACTTAAAGAATAATAATGCCAAAACCAAGCATTCTTTTAAAAATTTATACACTGTTTTTAAATTTTAAAATAATTTAAAAATTCTAAAATTTTCAAATTTCTTTTATGAATATTATGTGCAACTGCTATTTTTTTGAACACATCTGTTTTCTTATTATATTGTATTTTGCCACTATCGTAAATGATGCTTTTAGCAATCCACAATTATTATTTTGTATTCTATAGATGATGTTTAGAATTTTAACACAAATGCACAACAGTGTTGTCAGAGTATTTCTAAAAATTTTCCCAAAAATCAACACACAAAAATGGCTTAAATCTCCAAAACTCCTTTTCTTAGTATTTAATAACAAAACATCAAACTTTTTTTTATTTATTAATGAATGAAATCATGTGTTTTTTACGAGACACAAAAAAAACTTAATCAGAGTATTTATTTTAAAGTTTTAATAAGCCATGAAGTAATTTGAATGGTTATTAAGTCAACGAATAAAAAAATATCAATATCACGCGATTTCCTTTTATAAAGCATTTCCGTATATTATGAATCACTAGAAGTCGTTAAAAATACCAAATATGTAGTCACTATTGGCCTATTTTCTCTTTTTATTTAATTCTATGTTTATACAACAGCATTTATTTATAACTCGTTTTCTTATTCGTAATTTAAACTTCAATTATAAGTATGTGCCGAATTGCATAATACGCCATTATTTATTATTAAAATTATTAAAGTTCACATAATATATAATAGAATCAATAATATATAAAATAAAGATATTTTGAGATATATAAAAGAGATTAAAATTTAAAATTAAAAATTTTAAAAATGTGTTTTTAAACGTAACTCCAGATAATAGAGATTTCTCGTAAATTTGGAAAACAGATTCTTATTATACTTGACAATTTCTTCATATTAAATTTCAGGTCAGGAAGTATATTGGAAATAGACGTAGACGGTAGACGTCCATTCTTTTCACTTAACCCCGGTCTTTCAAATGTTCCCAGAAAAAATAATCTAGCGGCGTTAAATCACAAGAAGGAAGCGGCCAATTAACATCGTCAAATTACAAAACTGGGATATTTCTCATGCAATAACTGAATTGTTTGGCCGGATGTGTGACTTGTGACGCCGTCCTGCTAAAATCAAAGATCACTGAGGTCAACAATAGCCAATTGTGGTCACAAAAAATATCTTGTCATGGTTTCATGACGAAAGATGATTTTTGTTGAAAATTATGTTGATTTCGTTCAGTTTTTCAAACAGCCAATTCATAAACATTTGATGCAAACAATAATAGTGTATCCTTCCATGGTTAAAATTTCACATTACTAAATAAATGTCGAAGGATGACAGCTCAATTCTTGACATTTCATCATATGACAGCCAATTTACTTCCTAACCTCAAATTTTCCCACCCTTCATTTTCCAAATCAAATCAGTTAATTCATATATAAAAATATCAGAAAGAAGATATTTTTGTTCTTTTTTTTCATATGAACTTTAATATTTCATACGCGTAACACAAATACATTATGAATTAAGAGCAAAAAAACCATTAAAATATTTCCATTTTCAGTTTCAAAATGTCCCTGTTTGGAAGAAAATTGGCACATTTGACAACCCTGATCGGTACACAATATTGTATACATAACTCTATAGCAATTTCAATTGTAAAATATACTCTTAAAATATTTGCACATACACTCGTATGTATATTATATACTTATACTTATACACACAATATTAAATCGGTTTATACTCGTATTATAGAATACATAGTTACTGTTTTAATAGACAAACAAACAATTCAATAGTTTCTATTTAAGAAAGAAAAACAATATTATGGAAACTGAAAAACAGAATGTGTACGAAATGCATATTTGAATAAATAAATGAATCACACAATTTCTAAGGAATGTATTTAAAAATCCATATTCAGATAACAGAATCTGTTTCCATAGGAATATTTAACGTAGAATTTTTTTTTCTGAAAGTAAATGAATGAAAATCTTAAGTATTTGGAATAAATACATACAACAAAGAAAAAATAAGCTGCTGCATTTCAATTGTAAATGAATTTTATTTTATATAAAATATCTTTTTATTGATGAAGGTCCTTTTAGAGATATAAAATACAAATGTATTTCAGTAAATTTTTCCAAAAAAAATATTTTTTTTTGGAAATTTAAGTTATATTTGTATCAATTTATATACAAAAAAAATGTAGAAATGTGGCTCAATTCTATATCAAATATTGTGTTGTTAAACAATTTAAGGAATTCATAATACATGTGAGTATTTTAGTATATATATATATATATGTGTTGCAGTTACATTCTGCGTCATCCCATTCCTTTCTAAATACCGTTCGGTGATTAATTCTCATGGAGCTATAAAAACTGGACTGGGTTAAACTGTCTGCGCCCATGCAGCTGTAGAAAGAGAAGAGAGCATAAGTTTACAGAAAATACAACATATATTGCACTTATTTTGTACAGTTTACCTTGACCGTATAGGCAAATCATTCTGCTTAAAAAAATCTCATAACATACATACATACATACATACATAATTGGCCATTTCAACCCTGTTTCAGGATTACGGCCTAGCTTCTCGCAGCACTTACATATGTTGTGTATGTTAATTTTTATCCATGAGTACCCGGACTTACAATTTTAATTCGACTCCGAACGACAGTTTTGAGAAGCTTTTTGATAGCAATTAATTACTCCCAAAGTTTTTGACAGAAGACTGCTGAGAGGTAGTCGCCGAAAGAAATAATTCTTTTATATTTCTGTTTCTTTATATTTTTTCAAGATGTCAGAGCTGAGATTTGAACCCGGTGCTATCATTCAATTTTGTATGCTTATTAAGTATTGTTTTTTGCGAAAAAACATCATTTCTCTATCCAAATCCAGACTTAAGTAACAGTATGAAAACTCTGTATCATAACTTTTTGTGGTAAAAAAACAGTGATTTGAATTTCATTGCAGTCCTACAAGTAAAGAAGATGCGAACATTCTGATAGCCAAGTTGAAAGCTCCAAACGCAAAAATTCATAATAAGATGTTAGCCGATCAAAGATGAACACTGCGGAAGCCATAAGTATCTGTATTTGATGATTGATTTTTATTAAATGAATAGCGAATTCTGTGCCTGCTTTATCAGGAAAGATAAAGTAAGAACTTTTTCGACTTAGGGAATGAACTTTATCAATTCTCTAGATATACAAAAATCAATATTTAGTTTGTATGGGAGGTACCACGCCAACTCTTTCGATTCTGCCCACTTTCTGATTGAAGATTTTCATTGATTGTGGAGCCATCCAGACCAAATTCAGAAATTTTACCCGTAACTGTTCTTCAGATTCCCAAAAATTTATATTCAGTTTGAATGGGAGGTACAACGCCTACTTGTTATTTTTACTCGATTTTTAAGTGATGATTTGCATTGACTGTGCAATTTCTCAGACAAAATTTAGGAACTTTACCTTAAACCGTTCGCAAGATATACAAAAATCTAACATTACTATAAACCATATATGTAAGTCCCAGTACTTACCCTCTTTGGTTGAAATCAGTCCACGCGTTTTAGGGTGATATGACGACATTCAAAAGCCAAAAACCGCCTCCATTTTGTATATACTTATAAAGATTATTTGGCAAAATCTACTACAAACGCAATCATGGAGGAGTGTTGGGAACTGTTTAAGTGCAATATGAAAACGTGTTTGCATTGTTTCGTAATTGTGGACAGAACATATGGCCACTACAACACAATAGAGAGCGAACAGCAATCTAAACAGTTGGGTTTCTTGAGGTGAATCGGAGCCACAGAATTGACCTTCTGGGTTTGTCAAGCAATAATGTCAAGACGACTGTTTTATGTAATGCACACGTTATAAGACCAATTGACTGCCATAAAAAGAGTAAAATTTTTTAATGAGAATTTGGAAAATATCAAATATCTATGAGACTTTTTTATTGAATCCAACGATAAAACCATACCACAAATAAATACCGAGATTGATAACCTTGACAAATCTTCCTTTTTTAAAATATAAAAATAAAACAAAATAAAAGAATGGGAGAAATATTAAAACATATAGAAATCAAAGAAAGGAGTCTGCAGTGAAAAATAAATAAATATTTTATCCAAAAACATATCGCGATTTTATTGTCCTGCCCCGTTAAAAGTCTTTAATGCAATACCGAAATTGCCTGCATCTAATGATAGCACAACATTCCTTTAAAAAAATTGAATTACAATGAAAGGAAAAAAATATTTCAGTTTCAAGGCCCAAAAAAGCATTGTTGTAATAGAATTCTTAATGCTGGCATAATCATATGATTCCAGCATTAAACTCTAAAAGCATACAAGACACAGTATGGTATGCTGAAGACTCGAGTTCGATCCCCAGGAAGAGTTATCAATTTTTTTAATTTAATTTTGTTTCGTCAGAAACGCTTTAATTAGATCAAATTTAGTTAGAACTTAGATTTTTGCAATGAACTTTTCGATAATCAAAGGATAAAATGTTGTCCGTGAGGGAATAGTACACTAACCGAACTGAACATGATTTCGACTCCAGCTACGGTAATAATAATATTGTGTATGGAACTTATAAGCCATATAATTAATAAAATATTGACAAAAGTGACACTCTCAAATATATTAGAAATTTTATTGCAAAAATAACGTCTGTATATCGTCGTCCCGAAGTTATCTTGACGTAACTCCAAAAAATATTTTTTTGGGAAATTGAATTTAAAGTTTTATCAGATTATAGAAAAAAATTAAGTCGAAAAAGGTGACTCAAAATTTTTATCAGATGTAGTGCTAATAATTCTTTATGGAATAGTACAAAAAATTCTTAAGTCATGGAGAAAATTTTTTAAGTTTTAAACATTTTTAACTCCAAACAATGAATAACATTTTGCCGTATAAGCCACTTTTTGGGAGCATTTTCTTTATTTTTGGCACATACGTCCAAATAACACCGATAGAAATTTTGGATTGTTTTTTGTCTGATATTATCTTGACGTATATGAGACATACTTAAGTAAGCAAAATTCTTACATTTAGTATTTATTACTACAGTACTAAATAAATAAATTACGATTAACAAAGCACTTTTAATCTGCCTAAAGGAATTTCATCCATCTTTTATTATAAAAGAAAGCTTTCAGAGTTTAATATAACAGCAACAGTACGAGTATGTACTCAGAATCCAAACGAAAAAGATGTTACTTACTGCGCCATTTGAAACGAAGCACAGAATGGTCGCTCTGGTAATGATATCCATAGTTCTATAATAAAAATGTTGGAAAATATATTGAAGGATTTTAATCATATTGAGAATATCATTCTTCGGAACGACTCTTGTGTGCCAAAAAATAAAAATAAAATATTTTTGACTGCTAGTTTTGGCATTTTATATAAAAATAATAATCTAAAAACAATTACTCAAAAATTTTCAGAGCCGGAACATTCCAAAATTCAAGAAATTGACTCTGTCCACAATGCAATAGATCGATTTCTAAAGTTAAAAGAAATTCACAGTCCTTTAGATTTAATAATAAAATTAAAAAATTACCACTCCAAAAAGTTTAAATTGAATATTATTGAAATGTTACCTACAGATTTCAAAATTTATTCAGTTATTGCGCATTAAATAAATTTTCAGAACGTTCCATTTACTAAAATTAAAGCAATTAAGTATAATAAATTTAATTTATTTTCTTTATCCTATAAAGCATCTGTAAGTAAAGATGAATTTCAGTCATCAAATTTAAAAAAACAAGCGAGAAAAGGATTTTTTTCAAAATCAGATGAAATGTTTGAAAAGGAACTCAGTATATGTCCAAAAATAAATATTTCTGAATATAAAAGAAATGATATTAAAAGCCTTTTCCCATATCTTCTATACAATGATGTTCAGTTTTATTGAAAACTATTTACATAAGTTATAACATATTAAGATATTATTAAGATACTGATTCTAGAATTATCTATAATGTACTTAAAAAACATACTTTTGATTCATAAAAGTTTTATGAAATAAGTTTTGATTTAAAATTTATTTTATAAACATACATATGTACCTCTAAAAAATGAAAATTAGTTTTTTATTAATTTATTCCTTTAATTTTAATGTAACAGCAATAAAGTGGAGTTAAAGAAATTTATTCTTTATGATCTCTTATTACGTTTTATCTTTTTTTCTTATGAAAAATCTTTTAAATACATATATTCATTTATGTACGTACGTCAAGATAACGCAAAATTTTTTTATTTGAAAAATGCCATACATTTTTTGCCGTATATCCACGAAAGTGGCGCGTACGTCATTATAACATAAAATTTTTTTACCAAACGTGGATATACGGCAAAATGGCTCTTAAATATCTCAGAAAATTTAAGAGATAAAGTCCTGGTGATTGAACACATCGAAAGATCTAATAATTTAAGATTCAAAAATGGTCGTAACTCATTTTTTTTGATTTTGTGATATACGTCCAGATAACTTCGGGACGACGATATGTATATATTACAACGATAAAAAAAATTCTCAAATTTTAATTTTTAGGAAGAATTGTCAGTGTGAGATTTTGTACCAACTCTCACTTATGTATGTATGTATATGACATTAAAAGTTCTAAATGGTACAATTGTCGTTGTTCTTTCTTTTCTTTTGTCAACAATTAACAAAAATGCCATTTAGCCAACTAAAAAAGGAAATACAGTTTAAACGCTAGACAATCATGGAAAATTTGCAGAAAAATAAAGGAAAAAGTAAAAGAATGGAAGAAATGAAATCATTTTATAACAGCTTTTCGCATTAACATTTAGAATTTTAGCATTTTATGAACATTTTAGCATATGTTTGTCATAAAATAATTATTCATGAGATTTTCTGTATAGACTTAAAAGCATATGATACTGTCATGTGTTCTTTCCTGTTACCCCACTAGTCTCTTATTCACTATCATCTAATTGTTTTCAGTTTAAATGACACAAGTGTCCTTCTCAGCTGTTACTCTTTTTGTTCTTGTCTTCTCTATAGACAGTCACGGTTTGGATTTTTTTTTTGTAAAAAAAATCCTCTTTTTATAATAATTCTAATTTACGGTCGAACATGTTTTAGAAAAAAATTCAAAATAAAGTAATACATACATACGTGGGCAGATTGATAATTGTGGCAATTTTTCTCAGGTCAATACTTTTTCTGTGAATACTACTGAAATACGTCGCTTACAATAGACTGAGGTTTCAATAATCCATGTTTGATTGTTATGAGGACGTAATTTAAATTTTGGAACACATAGTAGTATAAGCAGAATAAAATACAGTAAGAATGCCAACATACGCATTATTTCGTAAATTGTTATGAGTAATGTAGTATGTAGTCGCCGTGGTCAAGTGGTTAGCTCCGGGTACAAATATCAGCTCTGATAACTTAAAAAAAAAACATGAAAAAAATATTTCTTTCGGCGACTACCTTTTAGCAGTCTTCTGGCAAAAGCTCTGAGAGTTACTAATTGCCATGAAAAAGCTTCTCAAGTCTGTCGTTCGGAATCGACTTTAAGCTGTAGGTCCCGGTACTCATGGATAAAAATTAACACACATAACATAAATGCTGCGAGAAGCTAGGCCGTAACCCTGACACAGGGTTGTAGAGGTCAGTTATGTATGTATGTATGTATGTTCCTCATAAAGCAACCAGAGGTATCAAGATCAGGTACTTCTGCAGACCAGGGCGAGGAGCAGATCTTATAACACCGTTAATAGCAAGATAGGCTAACCTTTGCACTGTAGTCAGAATATTCAGTTGGCTTATTAACGCCTTATAGTGGACATGAGCGAGGTATGTAAAAATAGGATATCGGCGCTCAGACTCCATTTCACCCCAAAATCTAACCTGCAAATATATAAGGCACTACGGACGCACGAGTACTTTGAGTTTACAATGCCCAATTATTTGGCCTAGAAAGTTTGAGAGCAATGCCTTAAATAACACCGCCTGGTAAAAAGAGTCAACTTAGTTTTAGCCATGATAATCTCCAAATCTTTGATTTCTCCCCAACATTGATTCTGTGGGAAAACATTATCCCCGTATGCCGTTGAAAGTGACAAGAATTTTATTCCTTATAAAGCTCCACAAAATGGAAAAAATGCGCAATGTAGCGTTCCATTTATCACAATCTTCCTTATGCTACCTGTACTCAAAGGACAGTTTATGTTTGTGCTTCTCATCCAGTTTAATATCCTTAAAAAAATTTTTTGCTGGGTTATATTCCGCTAAATGTAGCATTTTATAAAAAAAAAATTATAAATAAATGAGTGTATATAGTGTGTGGATGTGTGTATGTATGTATGTATGTATATAGTGTAGTAGTTTAAGTCATAATATCAGCCATGCATATACTCGCCATTTAGCTGAGACAATTGTAATAAAATTAAACATTTTAATTAGAATTTAATTTATTGTATTAAAAAGGCAACAAAGAAAATAGAAAAAAATTAAAAAGTTTTTACCATTAACCAGTTGTCCCAAAAGCTTAAGTAGTTCTTTAATTCCTTTTAAGTCTACTTTGAAAAAAAAAATACATTTTTCTTTAAGTAAATTTTTAGAAAATTTTAGATCTCATCGATAGTTTAGCTAAAATTTCATTTCGAATTATTTTTGCAGACCGAATATCAAATATCAATATTCAGCTTTAGATAGTGGCAATGGCATCGTTGAACGTTCACCGCGTGAACGGGCCGCCCGAGAAAAGGCCTTAAATGCCACTCAAGAATGGTTACAACAATCGAATGGCCGCTATGAAGTTATTGCTCATTTAGATGAAATCGGTTCCAGGCATGGCAAAAATTGGTTTCTAATAAACGATGCTTCGGTAGGTCTCTTCACAACGGTCTCATATAATAAAAAAAACTATTTTTTGTGCGTTATTTATTTACAGGTGCGCACTGATCGCTTAATGAGTTTATTAACCCTGCCACCTGACTGTGTTGCATTTGAAGATCTGTTGCCAAATGAAAATCCTCGTAATATTTTAATGGAACTTTTGGGTTCTCTGCATCATCCTTATATTTATCCAGTATTGGATTTGGGCTTTCTGCACAGCAGCTCGGGTAACTATGCCTGTTTGGTGACTCCTTTTAACTCTCGTGGTAGTCTTAAGGACTTAATATACAAGGTAAGTATACAAAAACGTTATTCTGTAGTTGGATTGTTATGGCAACTAAACTTTGGTTGATAAAAATTGATTGATTGAGCAATTATTGTAAAACTTTACACTTTATACCATCGATTTGGTATATGGATAGCTCGTCTATAACTGTTTAACTCTATGCTACGCACTATTCTCTGTCCAAATTAAGTATCGCTTTTGTCCAGGTAATTCAAAATTAAAAATCTCTTCACAAATTTAAAAATGAGAGCTCAATTACGGAATAAACGGTAATTGGTGGCTATTTTTGTATAAAGCCAAGTCATACAAATCAAGTCACTCACTCGATTGAGTGAAAGTTCAGTTTAGACTGCAAATTTTTTAATGATAGATTGCATGGAATGGTGAGACATTACTAGTAACAATGGGCTCACAATGCCGCCGTTTTACCACTACATTGACTATCTCGAAAGGTTCCATGCGGGGAAAGCTGATCAGAAATTGTACAACGAACAGAGTTGTAGAATTTCAAGGACCTCCTAATCGAGCATTTCTGAAAGCATGACATTTTTCCTACTTCTTTACATTGTCAAGTCGGAGATAAGATGGGCCACTGCAATGTATGTTCAAATGGGAAAGGGTTAGAGTAAACTTTGTAGATTATTTGGCGATTGTGGTTTGCCGGGGTGGTTATTCCACGTGTTCAAAAATCTTTGCAAAAAATTCTGCCCAAATTTATTAAATAGTATTTAGTTCTGACTTAATTATGATAATATCATAATTTCATTATGACATAATAAACATTCAATTTTTGAGTGGTTATTAAAAAACAAGATTCAACTAAAAATTAAGAGCAATTATTTTGATGACTCTAGAGATTACTTGTTTAATAACTATATCCACCTGTCACCAAAACACGAATGATCGGTAGAAAAAGCGCCATCTAACGCGTAGTAGTAGATAACAGCGATCTACATAGCGAAGATCCTCACCACAATCAACATCCATCGACAGATGGGGCAATTGCTTCTGAACATTAGAGGGTGAGAGTATAAACACTGGCCTTAGCGAGATCAAATTGACAGCAATTTGCCTTATTCATAAGGTGCTTAATATCTATCTATCTACCTCGTAGTTTTATAATTACTGACACAGTGCAAATCGCTTCCACTGTAAGAAATACACTGCACATACTCCCTATAAGTTGTCAGGTTTTTTACAACTAATATTTATACTTCATTTTTGTGTAAAAAGTTTTTGGCGTTCGTGGATTATAATTGTCGAATGGGGAGATATCGAAAACCGTACTGTAGTAATTGGCCTAAAAAAATGTGGAATGATATCTGGAGACATATGTATATCGAACGTTGCAGCTGCTCGGGGTAAATCGCAGTTTTCCTTATCGTGCTGTGAAGCTATTTAAGGTTACTGGTGGAGTAGCAGACCGTCCAAAATCTGGCCGTCCGCGCGAACTCCCAGAGCCGTCAAAGCTGTAAAGAATCGAATTTATCGAAATCCACTTCGAAAACAGCAAATATTGTCGCGGGAGATGAATATAACTAAGGTATCCATTTCTCGAATAATTAAATATGACTTGGGACTTCGGACTTATAAGTAACACACGGGGCATCTACTTACTGCGGCTTTGAAGAAGAAACGCAAGCAAAAATCAAAAGCATTGATTCGGCAGTACACCAATAACGGTCACAGAAAAATTAGAAAATGTTTACTGTGTAGGAGTCGTTCAAAAAACAAAATGATAGAGTGTATGCTCAGTCATATCTACAAGCAAATGAATTGATTCCGAGAGATCAGAGAGGTCACAATCCTGCTTCTGTGATGGTATGGTGGGAAGTCGCCTATGATGGCGTCACCAAGCTCCATTCATTAAGCGTGCACTTATCCGCGCAGTGGAAAATTTCCCCATGGAGGTCGTGCGTACTGCAATAGGTGATTGGCCTGTAAGACTTTGATCATCTTGTAGGGTAAATACCGTCCAATTTGAATAGTTTATCAAAAAATTATTTTAAAAAATCTCTTTCCTTTTGTTTTTTATCAATAAAAAATTGTGGGTCAGAATATATGAAAGTACTAGATATCTATCATTACAAATCCAGTACAATGCACAGCATGACTAGGGGTTTACTCATCTGAGTACTGGTCTTAGTAAAAAAAAATGATGAAAATATAGGCGGTAATCAGCCTTCGCTGCAAACAATACAACAAGATTTAAGCAAATGTGCTAGGTTTGCTACATTTGCAAAAGTGAAGAGTAATTACCGCCATTTATTTCTTCGCCTTTTTTAATAGACAAATTAATTTAAAAAAAAAATTATATATTTCAGAAATATGATTTCCTTTTTTCTTTCTTTATAGACCCAATGGAATGAACCCTGGTCACGTAAATACACACGAAAACCAAGTGGTTTACCAGTCACACAAATACAACGCTTGGGTCGGCAAATCTTGGAGGCATTGCTGTTCCTAAAAGAACGTGGATTTCCTTTGCATGGCCATTTGCATAGTGGAAATGTGATTTTACAAAATGGTGCTGCCAGGTAATATCGAGAATTGTATGCTTTAAATACCTTAAAATATGTCATTAAATTTATTTCATTGTTATGTTCGTTATTTGCTAAAAAATTTATTTATTTTTTTTATTATTTGAAAAATTTTCAACATTATTTTCCATTTAATTACATCATCATAATGCATCGTTTAGAAAATTATTTCATAGAAAAGTTGTTCTAAAGAAATAAAAATACTTTTCAAGTGTAAGCAATAAATAGAACATAAAAATATTTCTTAAAATTCCTAAAATACAATTACAATTGTTGTGGAATTTGTTAACAAAATACGTAGTTTGTCTGATAACTACACAGCAAAGCATTGCTAAACATTTTCAACTTGTTTTCTACAGAAAACTCTCATAAAGCAACCCTCGTAAAAATCCATTCGAATCTCTATAAAAACATTACATGCATTTTTATAAAATCATTTCAATTTCATTGTCTGCAGCGACATAAAAAAACTGCAACAAAGTTTTTGTTACAAAAATAAAAATAAAAAAATGAAAGAAAATATTCTATAGAAAAAAATAACGTATAAATACAATCAAATTCCATTTTATTATTTTTTTTTTGTCTTCTTTTCAATAAAAATATTCCTTAAAATTTGTATATGTACCTGCAGATTGAATAGAAATAAAAACGCATTATAATATATAAAAGAAACTATTAAAGGTTTTTATAAACACTGAGTAGACAAAAGTATACAAACACTTAAATATCTATATTTATATTATCAATAATTAAATACAGGTTTACAAACTAAGCAAAACAAATAAATGTTTGTCATAGCTTACCATATCATGATTACACATTCACTGGAATACTTTCGTTACAAGAACATTGGTCAGTTCTTAGACTGGTTAAGCAAAGTATATGGAAAAGGTTTGTGTAAAAGATTACAAACTCAATGTGTTTGTTCAAAATGTGACCGTATAAAAAAAATTACACAAAACTTCACAAAATGCTATTAAAAATAGTTTTCACAACATAAATAAAAATTATTTTTTTATGCGACCAATAGGGATCGCATAAAAAAGTTTTATCTCGAAAATAACCCAAAACATTTTTATTTCATTGATATTTTCAAATATTTTATTTATTATGTATCTACTTGTTTTGCATACAAAAATTAACTTAATCGTTACCCTTCACAATGGCTGTTAGTACTAAAAAATACCAACTCGTTTACCATGTAGGTAGTAGGTAATCAGTTTTTGCGACGTTGGTTGTATCTCATTGGCGTTCAGCGGCATAATCTTGTTTGAAACACGTAGATTTGCCATAAAAATTTTGGAAGCAAACTATCGTTCTTCCTTCTAATCTTGTTGCGAACCTCGAAGAACTGCTATCCCCTTATTTGGTAACAATTTAAACTAAATCACAATCGTGGTTCAGAGAGTGAACCAATTGGTTGATATTACCGTGCGAGCCATTACATACATATCAGTAATCGATATAAAGAAAATAAAGCTATATTTTTGTCCACAATATACGTTCCGTAAAAGATAACCGAAATATTTTGTAATTCTGTATATCGTGGCAAGCATTAAAGAACGCTGTAACTGACAAAACATTTAATGTTCTCCAGAGCCAAAAAACCTGTATGAAAGTAGAAGGAAGACACTGACTGGTATTTTTCAAAACACAGACGGCGAAGTGAATTTCTTTTCATCATAGAAATCTGCGACCGGGACCAATCGACGCGTATTTTATTTCTGATAAAAACGATGCAAAAAAACGTATTTTCGATTTTTTGTCAGTTACAGCGTTCTTTAATTCTTGCGATGATATTTCTTTTACCAACACTGCTGATAAATGTGTTTATTATGTTTAACTATCATGTAGCGTCCAGAAACTACTGTAAAAATGAACATAGCACAAAAAAAACCGCATTAAAGAGACGCATAAAAATAAAATCACACAAAAATAGTCCGCATAAAAACAGGTTCTACTGTAGTCAAAACCTGCTTTTATGATAAACATCATTGAAAGTAAAATATAACAGTAGCGGTAAGCACTCTTAATTGCTAACATATGCATACATTATAAGCATATATCCTAATTTGTCTACATGTGCAAAAGACTAGCACGGACACTTGCAGTAAAAACCAATTACCTCTATTAAAATTTTTTCGTCTGCTCACTATCCTTTTTAAATACAATTTTTGATAAATAAAAATTTGTACTTCCATGAATTTTTTACTATTAACCTGCAGCAGAGCACCGATACACAATTTATCTTGTCTCTCTTAACCCTTCAACCAAATTAATAATTAACTTTATGATATATTGTGTGAGTTCGTTAAAGCACAGTTACTCTAAAAAGAATGTATACTTCTTTTTCTAGAGGGTTAATAAAACGGTGCACTACAGTTGAATGTATAATTTTTTCCGTGCGATATTATATTTCAAACCAAACTGGAAAAAAGATAAGAAACTAAGAAAAATAATTTCGGTATTTTTTGTTAGAAAAACCATTGTTTAGCAACGGGTGAGAAATCTCGTTTCTTAGAACCGTCAAATAAAGCTTCAACATAATGGAAAATCTAAATCTGTGGTGCGATTCAGTAACATATTTTTACGATAATCGCATTGTTTTCAACAGTAAACAACAGAATTGTCGATATTGCTATTCATTATTTTTTGTTTACGATGGCTGTTGTCGTAAACTAACGCCAAAAATTTTTATGCTGTTTATTCAGTTAGAAAATCGTAAATTTTTTATATTGAAATTTTGTAGAGAGATGTGCCTACGCTATTAACTAGTTTGTTTGAGAACCATTTTTGTGTCTTTGTATAGTCTGGATTTACACGTTGAAATAATTTCATTGAAAGAAAGAAACTAGAGGTTTGTAGCTCTGCTAACTTTCTACCCAAAAACTGACTGATTTTATACAGTGCTGCCAAATTATTGCAATTTAAACATAAAGAAAACTACAGTTGTAGACTGTCGATAAAGTGTACTTAGTGAATCACATAATCGTTACTGCAAACAATAAAAACTGTCGACTTCTTTTGCGAATATCGTATTGTTAAAAGTTACTGAATCCCGGTACTGCTGTTCACGAAGTTTATAAAGCATTCTGTCCATTTTACGGTCAACGTAATTGGCCTAGTGAGCAAGTCATTCGTTGTCTTCGCACTAATTTCGCTTTCCCTGGTTGTCTTTTGTTATTCAAATAACCATCGTTTACGTTGCACTTTTGTTGATCGGGCTTGTATGAAATTGACCGAAAATAAGCATTTTGATCGATAAATTGTGTTGAGTGATTAAGTTGATTTTTGGTTAAATGACTACTTCAATAAGCAAAAGTACAAAGCATTCCTAAAACCATTAAAGAGTCACCATTGCGTTCATATAAATTGAATGTTTGGTACGGATAATATGCTGGCGGTATCATCGGTCCTTATTTCCTTCGAAATATGCCAGAAGTTTTCAGAGAATGACGAGCACAGTCGACCCGTGATGGCTGAATTTTAATTTACAACTTACCATACAGTGTACTTAACAATCGATTTATTAGAAAATAAATATGGTGACATCTTATCAGTCGCCGTGGTTTAGTGGTTATTGTGTTGGCTGACTAAGACGATAGTGCCGGGTTCAAATCTCAGCTCTGACATCTTGAAAATAAAAGAAATATGAAAAAAATCATTTCTTTCGGCGACTACCTCTTAGCAATCTTCTGGCAAAATCTCTGGGAGTAATTGATTGCCATGAAAAAGCTTCTCAAATCTGTGCTTCGGAGTCGACTTTAAACTGTTGGCCCTGGTACACAACATGGTTGCTGGGAGAAGCTACACCGTAACTCTGAAACAGGGTTGTAATGGCCAATTATGTATGTATATCATTATCAACTCTCAAAGTTCAGAAGTCTCTTTTGGCAGACGCTATATAATATATGAAGGAATTGCATATCTATCTTCCCTTAAACTCTATAAATATTACCGTATTTTATTAATTTAAAATTAATATTTAAGTAACTAAAATATATTTTAGTTTTATTTTCAATACTTTGCAAATCCTTTCGGTAGCATAGTTATACACAAGTATGTATAGCTTTAGGTTACCGACAGTAATTAAAAGTTACATAAAATTCATAGTAATTCTAGTTAAACGTGGCTCTTAAATTAATTATTTTAAGTTGTTACAAGCATCAGCATATATAAAAATTACCTTATAATATTTAAAATAAGTTCGCACTATTAATTTATGCTTTTTTTAATTATTTTTTTAAAGAAAGGCTGTTAAATTTAAGGACATCTTTTTATTTTTATTTATTATTATTTATTCCCTGTACACAGAAATGTCCTTGTAAACATGCAAATAAGTTTTATGAAATTGGCTGTCACATTGTGTTTTGTTTTCTATTCGTTTCGTAGCAATGCGTGTTTTTTTTTTACTGTTTTTAATTCAAATAATTGTCATAATTATACTATTCGTTCCATATTTTAACTGTCACATTATGAGATCGCAATGTGGGGTGTTCTCTCTTACTAGCAGCTTTGCTTACATATGAATATAAATTACAATAGTGTAAAAAATATTAGCACAGCAACTGCATTTTTAATTTTTTTATATACAGTTTTATTATAAGTTTCAAAAATTGATACAAACAGGAATAGAATTGGCTCTCCATACGAAAAAAGTTAAAAACAGCAATAGCAAAAGTTTTTAAATTTTATCTAACTATCTGCGACGTTAGGGTAGCAAAGTGGTTTTGATTAGTAGATACTCGTATGCAAAACTCGAAAGTTCAAATTAGACTGATTTTATTAGCGTTTGTTGATCATTATAAACGGTGTTAAGGTTCATGTTATAATTCGAACAGTAATCAAAGAATTGTCTCAAATGACACGTTTCTAAATATTAGATAAGAAGCATAGCGGTGCTATTATTTTAATAGCAATTGTTAGTGAGTTCATATAAACAAAAACTTTTAATGCCACGTGTTAACAAGGCTACAGAAAACAACGAATTAATAAACAAACAAATTATAACACTTTCATGCAAATACACATGCATTAAATGATTATAAAATTAAAACAATACATATAAGAGGATATTAACACAACGCATGCATACCTGTTAAGGGGTATTAGCACAAGTATACTCACACACATACATACATATGTACAAACGTATGAATATGTATATATAGATAATAATGTTAATAACATAAAAGAATAATTAAAAACAGCAACACAAAAACAAATAATAAATGTCTGTTTGTTAATTCCCAACAATGGTATAATTATTATTAAGAAATAAAAAAAATAAAAATAAAAAAAATAAAACATAAAAAACAATTGCAATAAAACAACAAAAAGTAACAATAATAATGAGAAATCCTGTAGAGAATTACTGGGTAACTACAGAAAAGAAAACACAAAATCAGTATGAATATGAGAAATCGCCTGCTACAAAAAAGAAATCAAAGTCGAAAACAAAAAGAAATAGAAAAGTAGAAAAGAAACAAAAGCATTGAATGTAACAAATTATTTAACATTTCCTTTCATTTTACATTTTTTTTTCTTTTTATTTTTTTGCAACAGATTATCTGGTTTGGAAAATGGTTTACTGGGACTATCATCTCGCATTAATGCCGTTATGTGGTCACGTTCAACAACAGACATCGAAAATGTTGATATCATTTGTTTTGGCCATCTGCTATACGAAATGTGTATGGGCCAAGAAATGACAGCACCTAAACCGTCCATGAGAGTATTAGAAATGGAAATGGAACAATTTCCTCAGGTGAATTATAGCTAAAAATTATGTTTTTTTCTGTTTACTTTATATTTCTGATTAATAAAATTAACGTTATTTTTCTAACAGATTGTAGATGTTTTAAGTTTGATTTTTGAACCACCTAGTGGTGCATGTCCTTCTGTGGAGGAATTGGTATTATGCGACTTATTTAGATCAATAGATTTACGAGAACTACGAGGACCATGTTTTAATGTAAGTGCACATAATTTACAATAATTATGGAAAATAAAAAATAATTTATATGATTAAGTATTTGATCGAAAACATACTATACCGCAAGTACAGTTCTGGATAAACAGTGAGGATACTTAACTTCTATTTTAATTTGAAACCCATAATACGCTTATTTCGTCCAGTGACTTATTAAAGTAATTTTGATCCATTTTTTAAATTTTACTTTAATTGTTCTAAATTATAAAAAAGTTTAGTTTCATATCTTAATTCATTGCACGCGTACATCTAAGAGGCAGGGTAGTCAGATAGTTTTCTATTTTTATCCCCAATTTCGAAATTCATATCCCGAAATTCTTGACGATATTCTTTTTAAACTAACATCTTGCTCGCTTCGATGTGTGTTTTGGGTCGTTATTTTGTTGAAATACTGATCGCTGTGCCATTTCATATTCAGCATAAGACATCATGATGTCGTTTGAAATATTTGTATAGTCGACGGCATCTATTTTACCTTAATTCTAAATAGATGTCCTATGCCATATCATGGAAAACATTCCCATACCATAAAGTATAAGTGGAGAAGTAATTGTGATCGGACGAAACTAAAATTAGTTTGTTTGTCTATGAAAGAAGAAATTTAGCTGTAAGAAGACCCTCTAATACTGAATTACTCCGCAATAAAAACTATTAAAAAAGGTGGCAGAAACATAATGATATGGGGATGTTGTTATTTATATGAGAATATTAATCAAACTAAAACCAAGAGCACACGTTGCAAAAAATTTATGTGAAAGTATGGGTTTAAACAAGTCTATAAGCAAGTCTTGAAAATTCAAATTCTATTGAAATTCTTTCATCGTGTGTTTCGAATGTAAGAAGTTTATAATATTGTTACGAAGAAATAATTTGATAAAGTAAAGTCGTCATTACAGTCTTTTAAAGTAGGTTTTGCTGTTATTATCACAAAAACAAATATATTAGGAACATTCTCAAATATGTTTATAAAATTATAAATCATTACAAAAACAAATATATGTACATGTAGGGGAAAAATGTATGTAAGAACTCACAAACACAAATACATGTTGAATTAAAATGTATATGAAAATTATATAAAATTAATAATTGAAAATGAAATTGTTGTTGTATAATTATGTAATAACTAATACATAAAACAATTGAAATTACTAGAATAAAACATTAGAACTATAAATAGGGCTACACATTAAGGTTTACAGTCAGTAGTTAGTTGTATTTTAAACGTTAAAGAATATAAATAAAGCTTTAAATCGAAAAGTATCGGTGTTTTAGTTTACAAATATCGAACCCTTGAATAATGAAACGAATTACATATAAAGGACAATTCGTAACAATATACAATTCATTTGCCAGAAGAGTGGCATAACTCAAAAAATGTTGAGGCGAACTGTAATTTAAAACATACCTAAAAATTGTATTTGTATATCTTTTTTCATTGAGTGGCGACTAAAAGTGTCTTCTACTTTACAAATAAGTTTGCCTGAATTAAAATCTTTAAATGCATTTATCTCAGAATCGCTTTTTTTGAGTTATGCCACTCTTTGTGTAAATGAGCGATATAATGAAGCAAGCAAACAAATTTTAAAAATCGCCGAAAACTTGTCGATCATTCAAAGCACATCTGTAACGCAACGCGAAGCAAAAGTTTTATCTCACACGGCCTTTACATTGTCGCCGCTTTAAAAGGGATTTTTTTAGAATTATTAGCCTTAAAAATAATTTCAAAAAAGTTATTGTTGTTAAAACTACTCACACACAAAAGTTTATTCTTAATTAGTTCCCATCATGGTATAATCATCATAAGGTAGTCTCGCTTTATCAAAACAATAACAGCTGTTTACTTTCGATTGTCAAAATCTGGTATCTTCTTCCTTATGTATTCTGACGTTAAACAAATAAAAATTAAATTCTTTTTTTTTTTTTTTAAGGAATAAGAAAGAATAATGTAATGGAATGTAATATTATATAAATGTAATTTACAAGTATGTATCTATGGCATTTTGACAAAACACCTTAAGTCGAGATAAGATAGCAAACAAGTTAAAAAAAAAACTCGGAGAAAAAATCATTTTTATTAAAAAATAAAATAAACCAAATTAATGAAAAATTTCTTCTATAATACAAAATTTTAAAAACGCACACAAATATGTTTTTTGAATAAATATTCGTATCATTAACAACATTTTTTTCAACTTTTTAAATTTGGCTTAAGATTAGAAATCCCGTCTCGGGAATTCCCGGGAATTTCAATTGTTACAAGTTCCCGCTTTCCCGAGATTTTTTTTCCGGGATCCCGGGAAAAATAATTATATGTCAATAAATAGTAACTACAAAGACGTGTTGGCTCAGGCACGTCGTATTATCAAAATTTTCAAAAAAAGTCCAACAAAAAATGCTATACATAAAAAATATGTTGTCGCAGAACACAAGAAGGAAGTGTCTCCAATTAGATATTGTAACTCGTTGGAATTCGTTAGTACCAATGATAAAAAAGTTTCTGCTCATAAAGAATTCAATAAAAAAGAGCCTTATTGATTTAGAAATGGCAGAACTATGGGTTGAGGAAAATAAAGTTGCATTAAACAACATGGTTAAAGTTTTAAAACCTATAAAATTGGCAGTGGAAAAGTTAAGTAGCCGTGATACAAACATATTAACAGCTGATGCCATACTTAACACCTTATGTAAAGAAATTCAGTCGATTCCTTCCATTCTTGGCGAAAAAATGTTTCAGGCCTGCATCAACGGATAGATGAAAAAAGAGACAATAAACTGTACACTCTAGTAAAATATTTAACAGTGATCATAAACATAGTTTGTTTTCTTATGCTTCTAAGGACTTGGTAGTTGGATATGCTGAAAATCTTTATAATCGACTCTTCAGTGAACATAATTTCGGAGAAGTTGAAACTTTTGATGACGTTGAAGAATTTTCCGCTGCAAAAGAAAAAACATTTGAAGAAGTCTTAAATGCAGCCATTAGTGACGTAAATTGTTGTACTCAATCTACCTCCAAAAATAAATTCAAGGTCTCTATAAAAAAAGAATTGAAAATTTTTGAAGGACGTGGCCAAAGAACTCAAAATATTGAACATTTGTTTAAAGCACTTTTAACCATACGTCCAACTTCAGTGGAAAGTGAGAGAGTTTTTTCGATAACAGGACATTTGAAAATAAAATAAGAGATAGACTTTAGGATGAGTCTATAAATGCACTCAGTGTATTAAAAAATTATTTTTAAGCCAAAAAACAAATAGTATTTACTTCGTGTAAACCACAGAAATTCTTGTATTTGTTTCATAGGCCGGGATCCCGGGAAATTAAAAAAAAAATTCCCGCTTTCCCGGGAAACACAAAACCCCGGGAAAAAAAACTCTACTTAAGATGTTTTGTCAAAATCAGAATTCAGTTGTGCACTTTTTAAATGTCAAATAATAATTATACGAATCACGGCTGTGAATGTTCCGGTATATTATTTCTGTTCTTTTTCAATCGTTATTAATAACAAAAGAACTCTTTATTTTTTTTTTTTTATAATTTCAATCATCTTATTAATTTTTAAAAAATTGGAACAATTTTACTAGAAATAGAAAATAATGAGCTGTCTGCACAGAAAAGAATTCCTAGCACACAGTCATTGCTGCTCAAAAAACACAAACAATTGTGATTAAAAAGTACGTCTGAGAACCAGGTTTTAAAGCAAGCTAACAACTTTGTAAAGCCCACTTAAATTCAACCACTGACGATTGAAACTGTGCTCTTTAGTTAGATGAAAGCTAAAACAATAGTTTTTAATTTGATAGAAAAGAATATAATTGGCATCATGTGGATTTGCGTCAGTTGGTTATATACTTTTTGTTATATACTAAGAACAGTACTAAGGGGATAAACCAGTACTCATTCTGTGCCTCACTAATGAGGACAAATTGCTGTCAATTTGATCACTCAAAGGCCAGTGTATATACCTTCACCCTTGAATGACCAACAGCAATTGCCCGATCTGTCATTACATGCTTATTTTTTGTGGTGACGCTCTTGGCTATTTGTAGGTTGATGTTATCTCCACTCTAGTAGAGTAAGTGGCGCTTTTTCTCCTGATCATTGGTTTATTGTTGATTGAGCGGAATGTCAGGAACGGTTTCTTTTATTTTTTTTTTTAATTATTATTTATAATTTCGAAAAAACCGCACTTTGCTGGGAGTTTTTGTACGAGTGCTTAAACCACCATACCACGCACCCCCCCTTGCCTAATACTCATGCGTGAGGAATACTAGAATACTATAACCAAGTTGCCAGATTGTGTGAATATGAGTACCTATCCTGAAAGGAAATTGTTATTGAGCAGGATGGAGACTCAAAACTCGCGTGTTAAAATTGTAAAATAATGGTTGTATTAGATAAAATTTAAGCTTCTCGATAGCCCTGAACAAATCCACAACAGCAATTAGGTAAACACCAGAAAGCAAATATAGAAAATCAATGAGCCATGAGGTCGAGTAAATTATGAGTAGGCTAGTATTCCGAGGGAAATTATTGAAAATTTAGTATAAAATATATCAAAGCATAGGGAATGTATTATTGTAGTGTTTATTTTTATGTTTAATATAAAGTGCAATACTAAGTGTCTTCAAGCACATCGTTATTTTATAATTTTTCAGTTAAGCTACGGTCACATTAGATAAATATTTAACAAAAAAAGTGTAACCAGTTTGAATATTTTTTTATTTTTGTTTTAATTAAACCGAAGAGGAAATTTAATTTTATTGGCACACAAAATAAAAAACTGGTAAATATGTACTCGTTTCTGCTCCTTACTATAGGATTAATTTTTATTTGCAGCAATAAAGCATAAAAGTTACCAAATTCTTTTAATATTTTCTATAATCATTTTTAGACTATTAAACCGAGCCTCAGTAGATCCACATTAAATTTATTACAAGCTGTTAAAAAACGCCAATGTGCTTCGCTGGGTAATTCATTTAGCGAAACTAGTTCACCATGTACCCCACCCTCAACACCAAGAGATCGTAGATCTGGGTAAGTTTTTCACATAAATTATTAAAATAAAATAGAAAATATATAAAATTTAATATAATTGTACTCACACACATACATACATAAATAAAAAATAAATGTACAAAAATTGAGCTGTAAAGAAATTAAAAGAAAAAAAAATAATTAAAATTCTGCATAAATTTAAATGTTGTAATTTAAAATAAAATTTAAATAAAATAAAGCAAAGAGTGTAAATCAAGTTTTAAAACACAGTATAAACTAAAGCATGTTTGTAATAACTGTTTTTGAAATCCAATAGAACTTTTTTTTACTTGTAAAAAACAACAAAAAATTTAGCCTTAATCAGAAACATTTTTTTATCCAAAAGATCAATTATGGTATTAAAATTGGAATCCAATGATGCCACTTAAATAATAGCGTAACAAAATGTTTAAGGTCTATAGTCTATTAATTGATTGCACTTTATATGCGACAATATTGTTTATTAACAATCCCTGTTAGTTGTCCGAATTGAAGACTGATTTTCACAGCAAATTGGGTAGTATAACAGCGTTGTTAATAGTCTGCCAGAGTACGCTGATCACTATGACAGTTTCTTTAACAGTTATGTCTTCTATAAGTTCTGTTGGGCTTAAAAAGCAGCCTATATTTTAATACGAAAGTTATGTTACTTTATATATTCCGTTTAAACTTAACCCGACGTCAGACAGAAAAATGATAAGTGAGGTAGACATTAGTCCATGCGTACTTAAAAATTTGTATAAATTTTTTAACATTTTAAAACATATATATATACATTTATATACATATATGCTCAATATATGTTTTTTTTAGTATGAAGCTAACAAGTATTGTATCAACATGATTAAAAGCGCGAACTTTTAATGGTACTTTCCAAGCCATTTTAGTACATTTTTTTAAAGGAGGGCCCTTCAAATTCGACAAGTTTTGGAAATTGTAAATTCATAGTTTAACAAATAGTTTTAATGTTAGAAAACTTGAATCAATTGCGTCATTATTTTTGACTGTGGTTCTAGAAATGTTATTTAGAGGGTTACGGTTCCAAAGTTTAAATGAGCAAAAATTATAAAAATTAACCACAATAACCGAAAAATGCTTACTAGAGTGGGCAAACAAACAAAACATTTCGCAAATGTTACCACAAAGTCATAAACTTTTCAAATTTTTTTTATGGTATTGTACATAAGCAAAACCAAAACAAATACTTTCTAAATATGAAAGAGCGCAAATGAAACAATCAGCTTTTCGCTCTTGTGTTAGCTTTGTTATTCCGTTCTCTTTTTTCTCTTTTTCTTTTCTTTTTCTTCTCATTCATTTTTTGTTGTACCTACCCACATTTGTGTTAGTGTATTTGTAGTGCTCAAAACAAAAAAATATACAAAATTAAATGGGACAATCGTTCTCACTGTTTCTGTTTTGTTTTTGTTTTACTCATTGTAAAGAACAAAACAAAATTAGATCAAACGTTCAGTTTTGTATATTTTCGTACTCTGATGCTTACAATTTGACCAAATTTCTATGTTTTTCTTAAATGCCCATAACTCTCAATTTTTTTGCCTGATATGTCTCATGATGTTTACAATCATTCTTATCACCTCATTTCGGCTTGATGTTGAATTCTGGAACACCCTGTATATATCACTGATCTGAACTTTCGATAAAATATGTCTTATTCTTCTACTTCTCAACAACTTAGGTATTTTTATAGAACTGACGGCAGGTTAAGGAAACGGAAATAACTGTGTTTTAAATAGTTTACTCTTAAATATAAAGCGGAATGTAAAAATTTTCGGTGTGCGTATTTTGATTTTTTTTCTTTTTGCTTTATGTTTTCCGAAACTGTTTTTTATTATTTATATATATTCCATATATTATGTGTACAAATAACTACTACAACAATAACAACAAAAATACTCTTTTTTATATATTCAAAATCTGAAATGAAATAAATTATATTAATATCATAGTCCTTATTGTGTCATTTACATAATAATTATTAATTTAAATACTAAATTGTGTTATTATTGTTGTTTGTTTTTTTTTTAACTATTATAGACATTTTGTTTTTATATCTAAACCCCTTATAATACTCCTTAGCCCTTTTTCTGCAAACATATAAAATTTTTTGCTGTTGTTCTATGTTTCTTTCCTTTTTTTACTAATTTTTTTAACTTATTTGTAAACAAACTAAAATAAATAAAATACTAAATTGTTTACTAACAATTAAAATCAAATATAGAAATTGAGATATTTTTGTTGTAGCATGTTACCTTTTCTTACCTTTCTTCCTCAAATTTTTTTTAATGTTTAATGAAAGTAAATAATTTATAAATATATAAAAATATTTAAATACTCGTATTATATAAATATACATACATCATATATCTAATATATAAATTTTTATCCAAAATACATATAAATACTTATATACGATTTAAATTGTATGTTATAAAAACGTTCTTTTTTTCTTATTTGTAAAATAATTTTGTTTTAGAGCAAACATTTTTTGTACATTTTTTTTTCTAAACCCTTTAAAAAACTAAACCACAGATTGAATTCAATGATACCAAATATAATTGAATAATTTTAATCTGTTTTATATGCAATATAAGGAAAGTTTAAATGCTTTGGGTATTGCTGGAAAACTGTGTTTTATGGTTATTCTAAATTCTATTTAAAATGAGTTACAAATTTACAAGGCTAACAAAAAACATGGATAGTGAATTTTGTTGAATTTTTCATCTACTATGATTGTTCACAAAGCCAACCAATAAAATAAATTAAAAAAACTTTGGTTTGTTAAAATTTATTACAAAAAGGAAAAATTTAATTGAAAAATTAAATGGTTTTTTTCTTCAAGATTAAATAACTTTAACGCGTTGCTCAATTGTGCATCTTTCTTTGAAAATTGATGTTTAGATGTGGTTCACATTCAACATGAGCCCTTAAAATTTAGCAATCCGATACATAGATGGCTCGATAGTGGACGGCAAATCAACTTGACTTATTTTGGAAGGGCTCAATCCACGTTGTCTGTGGTATAATTTTATAAATAAAATCGAAAAATATTGTACTTACTTTTAAGTTTGGACGCCTTAAGACTTAAATACTATACAGCAGCCACAAATATGCAGTTGCCCTGTATAATCACCTTTTAGCAACTGAGTTGCCAGCTTTCAGTTGACAGTTGCCATCTGTAATACCACTTTGGCAACTGGCAATGCAACTCAAGTTCTTTTGCCATCCATAATAGACCCAATAGTTTAATAGCATTCATAATAATAAATCAAAAACTCGATTTTGAATTTATTTATATACGTCATGTTACACTATAGCTAACGATATACTTGCGTAGAAAAATTGTATGTCCGATATTTTTGAAGTACTTCAAATAGCATAACAACTTGCTGAGTATTCGGAACTACATTGGACCGGAAATTCGTCTTTTTTGTAAAAAAAAAACATTATTTTAATTTCATAACTACCTCGAAATATTTTTTCTTTTCCCATAATTGCAATCATAAAAAACCTTTCCCTTATATTGTTTTCATTTAATTTTTGTTGATAATTTAATGTGGAATGATATCCAGAAAAATTTCATATTCAAGCATAATTCCTCTAATTGTAGATATTTTTCTTCCTCAAAATATTTTAATGTTTTCCTTTGATTTTAGTCGGTGATCTAAAGCAACAAAAACAAATAAGTCATATTTATTCATATATTCATAAATAATCACTCTTCCTGGGGCTCGAACTCGAGTGGTTAGCATATAATAAGTAATTCAGTTGTTTTCAACGTTATATTATATTTTATTGCAGTTTATAATATTTTATTATAGGGCCATAGCAGTAAAAATATAGCCCAAAGAGTCTTTATTAAAAAAAAGAAAAGAAAAATGAGTATTGCTGTCGATATTGTTAAATTTAATGGACGAAGAAATTCCACAAACTTTCCTTTCAGGATCTTTGCTATACAGCAATTTAAAATTTTATGTGGCATAACAACATTTAAGATAATCAGTAGGGTGCAATACAACGTACTCATAGCATGTGGTTTTGTAAAGGTTTCCAAATATGTGGTACATGAAATTTGGAGTTCTCTTACATCTTGGAGAAGAACTTAGTACTGGTGCTCTTATGTATAAAAAGTGTCATTGATTAAAAATTTGGTTTTATTGTAATAGGGTAGGATAGATAAAAAAAAATAATTTATTGACATTGGAGACCGGCAAATAGACCAAATCGTGCCATTCTTCTAAAAATTTTCAATAGAATACAAAAACAAAAATTAAAAGATACAATTAAAAATATTTCATTTAAACCAGAAATCTAGTTTTTATTTAAATTTTGGAATAAATCTCAAATTTGATTCAATTGTATTTTATATTTACAAAACCTCTTGATATTCTTCTTCCCAATTTTACATTCACTAAGTATTGATAACAGAACAAAGGTTCATACAAAATTCATTCTTCCTTTACGGGGAAAAGTTTTGATGGGAACATACAATATTTCCTTCCTTTGTTATTGAAGATATGAATGCTTGAGTGTTAACAAAATAATTTAAAAAAAAAAATAAACAAATAATGAATCAAACTGTTTAGGATATTTTTGCAGGAAGAAGGGTCAAAAGAACACAGAATTGTTAGTCGATCCGTAAGTAATAAATGGAATCCCTTGAAATTTCATAATACTTATGTTGTAAGATTCTTAAATTATTAAAAAAATACTCTAAATACAAAACTTTCCTTTTATGCGGGATTTTTTATACTACACATATCTTAGAAGTGCTTACTACCTATTTCACAGATATGGTAGGTAAATTTAAATAAAAATACCACTCCTAAACGTTCTTAACAGGAGAGCCCGCACTGTTAAATTATTTCAGAACTCAGCTAACACCTCCTTTGGAATTTTAGCAAACTTAAAAACTGTATGTGAAACATGTTGTGTGAACAAAGAACTTATTTCGAGTGGAAAAACTATTAACGATAAGCTTAATTGAATGCAATTTTTTAGGGCTATCACTCTTCATTGAATGATTAACAGAAAGTAACAAATTTCATATGAATAAGTATTTATGATTGCAACAGTATGAAATGAGGAAATATTTCGAATGAAAAGTTATTCACGATGAAGGTGTGTATGAATGTCATATTCAAATATTAAGGGTACTCATGATTGAATATGTGCAAACTAAAATTAAGCAAATGACTATAGTGAGAGTCCTGTTATAATTAATTTACCGACTCAAAAACATTTGGCATCTCTTCCGTACAATGTCAAGAACACCACGTATTCCTTATTAAAAAAAATGGGTATTACAAATAAAAATTCTAAGAACAGCGTAAAGTAAAAAAATAATTGATTTTGATAATATCTAGCAAGTACTACAGTGAACTTTGAAAGAATGCCATTTAAACAGTTTTCTTAAAAATATCTTTGGCGTTATACTTCACTTAATATGTATTTTTTATAGATATTTTTATAAAATCTTTAACAAATAATAAAACCTAATTTTTTAATTAAATTAAACCTATTTTTTAACTTCTTTTTTATTTAACTTTTTTAACACAAATCCTTAAAAAAATTTAACACAACCACCACAGAGTCCTACCAGCGCCTTATGAAGTCTTTCGTATGTACTAAAATACAAACTAAAATAACGAAGATCGTAGTACTAAAAACAAATTTAAAACTAAAATTTAGATTAAATATAAAAACTGTATAAAACTCAAAAGAAAAAATAAAAACAAATACATACACGTATACATATGTACACTGTATTTGGACAACATTTTTTCAAAACTAAAATTGAAAACTAAAAAAAAAATAATATATATTCACATGATTTTGTAAAAACAAGAACAAAAAAAAAAAAATAAAACTTTATGTAAAATAAAAATTCAACATTTAGTTAATTTCGAATAAAAAAAAACTTTGGTAAGTTTTTTCTTTCCAATTAAATAAAATAAAAAATTGCCATTTCATTTATTAAATTACACCCTTACATGCCTTTTTTTCGAAAACAAGCTATTGATTTTAAACACATTGACTTATTCAAAAAACAAATATTTAAAAAGTATCTGATTTGATTAAAGGAATATCCTACAAAACTGAAAATGATTGAAAAAAAAGGAAAAAATAACTCCATTATTACACTGAAATCCTTTTACATAGAAAGACCACGTATTCCATCCATCTACACATATTTTTCTGCTCAATGCCTGCCCCTACATCCGGTTACATATATTCTGCAACTTTTGTTTAGAAATAAGACTGCACCTGATTACGCTTAACCAGTCAGCACTTTAAAACAATTTTTATTCCTTTTTTATTTTTTTATTATTATTTTTTTTTTTTTTTTATTTGTTATTTTTGAATTTTGATTATCATCCCAATTTTATTTAACGAATGTATTTTTGCTTTTTTCTCTGTTTGCTTTTTAAAATAATTCTGATTTATAAGCATTTGCGAGTAACTTAAGCATGTTTTGAGCAAAAAGTTTATGCAGTTTTTTTTGCATGTTTTTTATTGTAGTTTTAGTATTAACATTTTGTTTTAAGCTATTTTTAATTAAAATTTAATGCCCATATTCTTAAAAAATATTTTAGGTTTATTAAGGATTTATTTGACAAATTCCTATGCAATGCCTAAAATATTTTTTATGAATATGGGCATTAATTATCTATATATGTAATTAAACGTAAAATTATTTGTATATGTAAATATTTTTATACAAAAGTATAAGCAATTCAAGTAGTAGCAAAATATAACCAAAAAAAAAAAAAAACAACTATAACGCTTTAAGCTCTCCTTTCAAATAAAACAATCTTTTTAGTTTAAAACTAACTAAACCCCGAAGTGCTTCGCAAACCCAATTTAGATTAAATAAAAAGTTTAATAAACTTCTATTAGTTCAGCAAACCTGAACGTTTTTTGCTTACCGATGTACAATATAAGTATACAAGTATTAGTGACGAAGTTACGTGTCCCAAATTTCAAAACTTTCACTGTGACCTCTTTCAAGATACACAAAAAGCAAACTTCACTTGTCCGATTCCGCCGAAGTGCTTCGCAAACCCAAAATAGATTAAATAAAAAGTTTAATAAACTTCTATATGTTCAGCAAACCTGAACGCTTTTTGCTTGACGATGTACAATAGGAGTATACGAGTATTAGTGACGAAGTTACGTGTCCCAAAGTTCAAAACTTTCACTGTGACCTCTTTCAAGATACACAAAAAGCAAACTTCACTTGTCCGATTCCGCCCAAATTTTGACGGGTAATTTGTTTTGACTTTAAAGCCATTTGGCTCGAATTTAGAGAATCTTGTTGTTACCGTTTTGAAGATATGTATAGACAAAAAAATATTAACTTTGTATGGGCTAGACAATTTTGAAATTTATATAGTCCAGACATACAGAGATATACTGCAAAAATTACAAGTGTTGGAGATTTTTTTTTTAGATTGTCTTCTTCAATATTTATTTTATCGCTTTGAAACATATTCCCTTTAAATTTTAGGAATTTTGAAAAACTTTTTGGTTATACTTTTGAAGTTTCACATCTGAAGAATATGGTGGCAATGATAAGTGGCTTTATAGTGATACCCACCATATCATGTAATAGCATTCAGACTGAGCCCTGTTATAGTTAAACAGAAAGAGGGTATCTGGGCTAGTGAAGGCACTCTAAATAACTTCAAACGCCTGATTGACAGACTAATAGTACAGAAACGTCTGCAATGAGGACTAACATTTTATACAAATCCCACAAATATAAGTTAAGTTGCCACAGAATTCTACTGTAGCCAATAAGAGATTGCTTCCACAAGTCCAAGACCCTTATCGTGATTGTACTATGATTCCTCATTTAGATAATATTAAGAGGAATAGGTAATAAGTGCAGAAATACATTAAAAGCAGCGTTAGCGCAAGACCTACTTACTTCTTACTACTCCAGTACGCATTATTTCCAAAATAGTGATGACATATCTCTAACGAAAAGCTACCCACCACAGCAACTCACTATATGTAAAAACTATCAGAACCACATGGTTTTACAATCACGGTAGTATTTGGGATTTTAGTCAAAATTTTCTGTCAAACTGGAATTGCAGAAGTAACAAGCAATACAGGCTTTTTTTACCTTCTCCGTGATAATGTCAGGGAACAATCAGAAGTTTTAGCGTCCCGGCGCATAGTTCGAAGTCAAACTTTCCTACGGCAATGTCTGTACGAAAAAGATCTTATATGCGGTCAATAAGAAATCCGTCAACTTGATCGTATTCTGAGGAGATATTTACATGACATGACGATCAATTGACAATAAGTATAGCATGACATCGAAAGCAGATTTGGGACAAGTCCTGTACGCATTAGTTTTGCTTATAGACACAATCCTCTGTACTCTTTCTTCCATAGTGATACTACATCTTGACTGTATAATCAGACTCCTGCCCCAGAATTGTTTCCAGTATTCGGCATGGAATTGCAGGACTGAAGTGCAACACAGGCTGTTGTCACCTTCTGTGAATCTAAAATCACACCAAGATATTTGACTCTGGATAAGAGTTGTAGTTGTCTATTATTCAAACTGTTTAGGGTGGTTTGTATCTTCTAGTGAATAGCATTAGCACAGTTTTAGCAGATTTTATTTTATATAACTCATTTTTCAATAAAATTCACAAGAGTCTACAAGTAACGTCTGTAAAAACTTCCTAAAATCGACAACATAGAAGAACTATTAAATTTTTTTAGAAGATATGACAGATGGTTTTATTAGTGAAAAATCTCTGAGTTTTGTTTTAAATACTCGTATATATACATGCATATACTTATATTTTTTTAAGAATAGAATTAAAATGTTATTCATTATCTAGTCCAAGTTGTATTAGTATTTGCACACATATATTACTGACCTCATTACATGTACGCTACCAAATGAATGAGTTCATGAACACATGTCATCATGTTAATTGCATGTTTCCTTTATCCTGTTTGTTTCTAAAAACTAAAAAAATACTTATACTCTTACATTTGTACGTTGTAGTAAACCATATGCAACAATGTTGCATAAATATTCATGCAACACATCCAAAAGCTAGCAATTGGCCCTCATACTGAAGCACATAAGAACACAACCTTTGTTTCAACATCTTCATACTCAAGCCATCGGAAAGTCATGACGATGATGAAAATGAAGAACATAAAGAAGAACAAATACTAAAAAAAAAAAATAAAAATTATAAACAAGATCTTAAAAGATACTTGACATCATAAAAACTAAACTAAAACAATTATTTATTTCTTCTTTTTTTTTTTGTACTTTCTTTTTCTTTCAATTTTCATAAAAATGAAAACCCCTCGCAATCTGAACCACACACATACCAACAAAATTACCAACATTATTGTCATGGCGTTGACATTTACGACAATAGTTTTAGTCGAACAATGGAATCATTTGATTGCATATCAAGTGATTCAGAAGAAGGACTACTTGATGAAATCATTGTGGGTTGTAATTTTCAAGCCAAACAATTACAATACATGAAGTCTACTCACTATCAGGAACAAAAGTCACATAATCATTATGCCCATCATCATCATCATAATTCCTCACATCATACTCTGGCCATTGGTTATTATCACAGCCAGCCATATTTGTGTCAAAAGTCACAGTATGATCCCATGGAATCTCCCATACATTATTGTGACAATACCACCACCCAAGTGGAAGATAGTTTAACACAAGATTTGTTCAACAATCAAAAACCAGAAAAGGAAACATCCCAAAAACAACAGCAGCAGCAACAACAACAAGAGTCAAAACAACCACACCAACCGCAGCAACAGCATCAGCAACACATAACACAACCAATGATAAGTTGCAGCTCAACATGTGATAGCGATTTAAATTTAAAGGGTGGCATTTCAGCAAACCGAGGTAGTATTTGTTCATCAGAAAGTGCTACAAGTGTTACAGCCACAACAATAGTTTCCCATGAAGACACAGATCAATCTTCCATTACCACCCAGGTGGAAGTTACAGATTTTGAAACAATAAACTTAAAAGAAAATTCGACAAACAACACAGTCAACCACAATCAAACTGGCCAGTCCAATGCCTCCTCATCGTCTGCTTCATCGTCATCATCCTCTTCTTCTTCCTCGTCCTCTTCTTCCTCATCTTTGTCGTCAACAATTGGGGCCACTTTTAATCACCAACTAACAGCAGACATGTGTAATTTTAAAAACTCGAAAAGCCGTCGATTAGAATATTCCTTAAAATGTTTGAAATATGGCCGCAGTAATCCTTCTCAAGACTCTGCTTTTGGCTCACTTACGGACAATGACTTGTCAACATCCAGCTTTCGCTTAAGCAGTTTCCAATCCATCTCCTCACCAATAGACGAAGGCGTGGAGGATGTCATTATAGCAACTACTACAGCTGGTCATGAGACCTGTTTAGAATTGGCCACCATACCACGTAGCATGGTATCGCAAGATTCAGCTATTTCTTCACCTTGCCGGGAAACTTCGCCAAATAACTTTTTAAACATAGAAGAGGGTAGCGGCTCAGGCGCTTCTAGTTCTTCGGGTTCTACTAGCAATTTAAGACCACAACATTTTCCCGTTTCCTTATCACCAAAAATCCTAGTCACAGCCACTACCAATTCCAGCAACTCTAGTTTGGCTTCCACGTCTGGTAATCAAACTCAAGCCCAGCAAAATCAAACACAACAATTCGATCCTCCTAAAATTTTAGTTAATGATCAAAATTCCATATACACCACATCACCCTCAAAAAGGTCTGGTACCATAGAAGTATTCTCGCAAAAATATCGAGTTAGTTCTTTTGAAGACATGTCACCCTTAAAAAGAGGCTCCAACACTGATAAGCAGCATTTAAAAAATGTCAACCGTTTGGCATTCAGATCTCTGGAGGAAGAAAGACGCATTGATAATGCCTTTATGCCAATAGCAGATCGTGTACATTCGGATAACCGTGTCAATGTACAAAGCGAGAAATATAAGAAACTAACTCATTCCTCATTCCGAATTAGTAAAACTTCTAGCCAAGTAATCATGTACGATACATCACCCGGTCAAACGGTCACTTCTTCGCCCGGCTCTTCGACCATGTTAGCTCAGTGCGGCACATCTTTGGAACTCCAAAGACCGGCCACAGTTTCAGGATCGTCTAGTTCTCGCCAGACTATGTGGCGTGACAGCAAATTCTACCGCAAAAATCGAATAGCCAAATCTAATGATTCATTACTTGAAACATCACCCAATCACTCGGCACGTCTATCAGCATCGTCGTTAAGAGACAATCATTATGATAGTTCTTCTTCGTATGGTAGTCGTAGTCACAGCAGACAATCCTTAAATCGTGGTGGCTCCATACACGAAATCATGGGTTCCAGCTATACACTAGGACCTGAGATAACAGTCACTACAAGTTTTTGCAATAATCTTCCAACCGGTACTCGACGCTACTGCAGTTCAAAAAGTGAAGACTTAGCGGATTCCTCAGACTATCTTAGAGTAATGGATGCACGCAAGTCTTATTCAGAAAGGCATTTAGTCACTTTTGAGACGACCCTAAAGCAAACAGCAATCAACAATACCATGCCTTTGGATGGTTCAGATCCGTGTTATCTATCCGAAGACGATACCAGTTTCAATGAAGACAATAACGTTCAGGGAGGTCATTATCAAAATCAAAATATACCTCCCCTACAACAACCATCACAAACTAATACTCAAGCCAGATCACAAAACAGACTTCACCAACAGCAGAACAAAACCAAA
Source organism: Metopia argyrocephala (assembly GCA_963576795.1). NCBI lineage: Eukaryota > Metazoa > Arthropoda > Insecta > Diptera > Sarcophagidae > Metopia > Metopia argyrocephala. The sequence continues at coordinate 52,192,876 of OY756209.1, read as the reverse complement.
TATGGTTATGCAGAGTATTATGATCAGCAGCAACAAACCCAACAATCCAACCCAGCTACTACTGCTAAAAATGGCACATTTACAAAGCGTTCCCACCCAAACCAGCTAAGCTGGAGTTCGTGCTCTATAAATCGCTTAAAAACGACCAATATTAAAACCACCTCTTTGGCAACCTTATCCTGCCAACAGAATTTAACTAGCCCAGCTGGTACCGCTTACAATCTTAGTCCTCAACACCAACATAATCAGCAAAAGCAACTTTTATCGTCATCCTCTTCTTCTGGACAATTCGATAAGCCATTTACTTTGTCACCACACTCAACCTCACCTTCCTCGTCCTCGAATAATTATAGAGTAGATACCACCTCGAGATCCCCCAAAAAATCCTCGCGTAATCCTGTGTTCAAAACTTTGCTAAACACTGCCGTCTCCAAAAACAGTAACAGCAATAACACCAACACCAACACCGATACCAGCAGCGACAATGGCAGCCGCAATAATAGCATAACCCAAGAAAATTCATCACCCGATGATTCACCAACAAGACGCTCGTTAAGTGGCATTGAGCTAGCCAAAATATTCTCAATGGATAGTACAACTGGTTCAGGTGCTTGCAGCGAAGAGAAAACACCACTGCTGGACAGTGTCGAAATGTCACCTATAAGTCCTACTGATGCCGATAACGATGACGACTTTGACGGCGAAGATGACGATGACATTGACGTTGGTAATACCCAACAACAAAGAGCCGATCAAATGTGATAAAATAATTGAAGTATAATTCGAGCAGTAAAAAGAATTATAATCATACTTAAATTGCTCAGGCAATTTTAGACGCAAAAATAATAATAATGTAAAGAAGAAGAGATTAAGATTTATACTTATTCCTCCTACTCCTCCTCACCCTTCAATGGTATGTAGTTGTTAATGATCCCGTTCAATAGTAACAATTAAATAGATATATAAATATAGACATATTTACTCTTATGCTTTATTAATATGTAGTTATAGGAGATACTAAGCGAGAAAGAGATTTTTAAAATATGAAATATTTTTGAAGTAAAATAAATTGAAATAAAATTTGCGTGAAAGAAAAGCATCATAGATTAAAGCAGCGTTTAAAAAGCTGTGTCATGAACAGCCGTACCACTCAAAATTGGCTGTGGTCGTGGCTAAACACAACTTAACTACTCAGCCTCAGCTTACTTACTCAGTTTACTCTTCAATTCAGATGCTGTTAGAAACGAATAGTGTCTGTCTAACGATTGGAACTTTCAAGTTGTTTTAATTTGTAAATGTGATTTGAATCCTCAAAAAAATGGGCATTTAAATTTCATTTGTCTATAGAAATATACTCTTTTTAATTTTAACTCTGGGTTGTTAAACGGTGAGGCTGTAATAGGTAGACAAATATTATTTGGGAATATTTTGATAATGAAATAGAAATAGGAAACACAAAGTTTCATTAATGAACACTTTTTAAAAATCTATTCATATACAATTGGGGTATTCATAAGGTATACTTTTACGTCTTATTGCCATAAAATTGTAACTTTTTATTAGCAAGAAAAATTCTTATTCTTAAAAACATTATATTTTTAAATAAAAAACGACATATTTTTCATAAATAAATTGTTTATTATAAAACCTTCTTGGTCTAGCAATTACCTTTCTTTAAAAATAGTTAGTTCACAGAACCCACGTTCTTTTTTAGAAAACAAATTGTATTGAAAATCCAGTAAAAAATTTTTCGGGAATTGTTTGATGAAATACGATGACTTTAATAAAACTAGGAAAAAAAAGAAGAAAACGTATTGTAAAAAAATTATATTGCATTTACTGAGACTAGGTAGAAAAGGAAAACTTGTAGCATAGCTTCTCCACAAAGAATGAATAAACTGAACATTTAGCCATCTTAGTAAAAGCTCTTTCAAAACAAGAAAGCATGTCCGAATGAGCTGAAAATTTTGCATTTGGATTTTACAATTAATGACACATTTCATGATGTGAGCATATATAAAATTTTGAGAAAAACAATTCAACCATATTCACTGAAATCATTCTAATCTACAGTATTGGTCTTATAATTAGCACACCCACCTATGTCTGCTACAGTGACACTTTATATCATCAAATTCATTGGGCACGTATTTAGCACAGTGGGCAAAATCATAATTTTTGTTTATTTTTTTTTATATTATACACTTTCTGTTTAATGGCCTTTTCTAAAGTTCATGGAACATTGTCATTAAGAATCTGGCAACTTGCAGGTAATAAACTATTCGTTCTTTGGTATTTCAGGCTCAACTTGTTTCTCAATATTATTCCATAAATTCTCAAGATTTATTATAATCATACAATATCGTAGTGCGGGAGTTTATGTGCTCTATCCGCCATTTCATATTTTCATATATATCTCGAGATAATGATGCCACCTTAGGTTTTCGACTCCAAATTTTTTAAGTCTGCAATTCGTTTTCGGATATCTCGTCCAGTTTCAGATATAAATAGCCGAAAACGGATTATAGATTTAAAAATATTGGTGTTAAAAATCTAAAGTGGATTCATTAACTCAAAATATATAAAAATAAGCTCCCGCAAGACGATATATAGTACCTATACATATACATGCAATTTCAAAAATAATTTTACAGTTTTTGTGCGTATTTACAACAATTTTGCGAATCTAAGGTGTTGTACAAGAGAATTTTTTACTCGTTTTAACAACATCAGTTTTTTAACAAACATCAGAAACGCTTTAATTCGATTAGAGTTACATTCTATAAAGAATTTAAATTTTTTCCAATGATTTTTTGATAATCAAAAGAGAAACTGTATAATAATAATTTTATTTTGTTTCTTTTCAAATTACTGAGAAAATGACAACAAAATGACTGGATCGATGGTGTACTTATGAAGGTGAACGGTACGGCTGTTGTTAATCGGTTTTCTGCGTTTCTTTTTTCTCTATTTTTTTTTTTTTTTTTTGTATGTGGGTTGCGGGTTTTTCGTCGAATACCCGGTTTCTCAAATCTCTTTATTTCATGTAAAACTATCTACAAAAATACTTTCTAGACAATTTTCTTAATTGTATAATTCTGCTTTATTATTCTAGCAACTTTAAAGAAATAAGAGCTCCAAGAAAAAATTGATTCTTTATTAATTTTTTTTATTTTTTGGCGTTTCAATATTTAGCAAGTAAAACCAGTAAACCGATTATTTTACAAAAAAAAAAAACAAACCGTAACCGTTCAACCGGTTATTTAAAAAAAAAGGTAACTGAAACCGCTTTATTACGAATTTGTAATTTCCGAAGAAACCGAAAAGCGGTTTTTTCAACTTGTCGAATAATTGATCAGCCTAATACTTACTAATTATGTATATGTCAGTCTGATTTTAACGCTTTGTCTGTCAAAAAACAATTAGTTTGAATAATTTTTCTTTGTGTTACTATAAGTATTTACTAATTTTGTTAAATAGAGCCTAGTAAGTTATTTTAAATAACACGAAATCAAAAACTACATACATACATGCATACATAATTGGCCATTACAACTCTCTATCAGGGTTACGGCCTAGCTTCTAGTTTAAAGTCGACTCCGAACGATAGACTTGAGAAGCTTCTTCATGGCAATCAGTTACTCTCAGAGCTTTTGCCAGAAGACTACTGAGAGGTAGTTGCCGAAAGAAATATTTTTTTATATATGTATATATATATTTTTTTTAATGTCAGTGCTGGGGTTTGAACCCTGGGTTCATGTCTTCGTAAGAAAACGCACTAACCATTAGACAATTGGGTTCAGACTTTTTAGCGAATGGATATGTTAATTATAAGATCAATAATGTAAACAGAGACATTTAGTGTCACCTACAGAAATGGCATACAATTCATATTATGGCATTAATTTTGTGCCAATTTTTACCTATCTATTTTTATCTATTTAAGCCCCTAACTTTGGGTCGAACACTTTTATGTTTTTGACAAAAATCTCCTATTTTTTGAATCTCTTTTTCAAGAGCGCATTTCAAAAATCTTATGTATTACAAAAAGTAAGAAATAAAAAAAGAAACACTGTATTATTAAGTAAAAAGCTTTCTGAAAATACAATAATTTCTCTATTAACATATAAATTAGTTAAAATAAAAACTCTATACAATTATTAAATTTTACCTTTACAATTATTAAGAAAAAAAAAATACAGAAAATATTATTTTAATATTCTTAAGACAAACAAAAAAAAAAAGCATTAAAAAGGTCCATTTAAACAAAAAAATTAAATTTTTTTATTAGACTGTTAAGGATTTTATTCTCAAAATAAATAAAATAAAAAACTGGAAAAATAATAAAAATATATTATAAAGTAAATAATTTAATATACATATACTATACAACATATAAAGTTAAAAACGCACTTCGAAATCACTCACCTCCATCCTTATGATTATATTTTAAGGATTAAACAAAAAAAAAATATAAATTAAATTAAAAATTATATACATACATATTGAAATTTAAAAACAAAAAAATAAAAAACGTAAAACTTCTTTTAAATTTAAACAACAGAAAAAAATAATAAGACTTTAGCTCCTACAAAAAAAACACACACACAAAAAAATAGTAAAATCAAGAAATGAAAAATAAGAAATAAAAAAAGAAACTTAATATTAAAATTAAAAAAAAATTAGCTTGAAAACAGAATAACGTATATGAAAATTTCAAATATACCATAGATTTTAGGGAATTTAATAAATGTTGAAATTAAATTAAAAAAAAAAAAAACAAAAGAATAAAATATGTTTTAAAAACTTATGACAAATAAAAGAAGGTAAAGAAAAAAAATGTTAAAAAAGCCTTAAAAAGTTAAATTAAGTTTTTTTTAGCACATTAGTTTTTAAATAGGTTTCTTAGCAAAAGTCAGAGCTTCAAAACCGTAAGAGTTTTCGCTTTTAGTTTGAAAGCTCGTTATTAGTGATTTAATAGTAAATTATTTTAAATTATAACATTTTGTAAAAGAAAAATGGAAATGTTGTATTAAGAAAAAACAAAAAAAATGGCAAGTCTGGCAACGAACAATCTCGTAGCTTAGCTTTAAAAAGGCTTTAAGGAAAACATTTTAAACAGAAGGTTAAGAATATACATATGTAGGTACAGTATCGGGCAAAACTAATACACAGAATTCTTGCAACAAAAGCATTCCTCCCTTATATTTAAAACATTTTTATAAATAATATTTGCCGAATTCACAAGACTCTTGTATGGTTATTTCGTTGTTTTAGGCTACAGGAGTGTATGCTTGTTGTTTGCAATTTTCATGAAAAAATTCTATACAATCATACAATTATTTTTCATGTGTTTTTAAAAAGTTGTTATTGTCAGCAGCAAATTTATTTGAAAGAAAAAGATAACGAAGTACATATGTAAATATAGAATTAAAATAATGTTGATAAAGTGATTCTCTTCTTCTTATGTGATTTTTGATGTTTCAATACAACAATTATACACTAGGTGTTCACACCCTGTCAGCAATTGGACGACTGTATTTTCAAATATCGCTAAAATGAGTCTTTTAAGACTCTCTTAGGTGATCAAAAACTGATTAAATGTGCGAATTCATAAATTAATCTTGCAGACGTTCGTAACACGACTGCTTTAACAATTATTTTGCGTAGTATTTTATTGTTTTCTTCTGCATTTCGTTACAATCGGATTTATTTTATTTGAAAGAAAAAGAGTTATGCAACTTTATATTATTATTGTGGGGTCGTGGTATAGTGGTTAGATTTTTTGTCAGTTACAGCGTTCTTTAATTCCATCGACGATATTACGAATTCTTTTTATAATTAAGAAAAATTTGAATATCTTATGATTGAAAATATAAACAGTGTTCGAAAATAAACAGTACATTATTTTATGTACGGTTCACAAATCCAAAAACGATATCTATTTTTTTAGTGTTTGTGTATTTTTACACAACCAGAATAAGTCGTTCTGTTTTTTGTTTTAAAACAGTACGGTTTTAGTGTTTGTGTACATTAAGGTTTAGTGTTTTTGGGTTATTCTTTCCAAAATTTCAAAATATTTTCTTCTTTGCATTTTCTACCAATCAGTTTGAAATAAAAACTTAAAAAAAAATGACAATAAAAAATATTTTTTCTTGTTTTTTTTTTTTTTTTTTTTTTTTTTTTTGTATAATTTCAGAACAGTATATTCGTTATGTAGAAAATTCAAAAATATTACAATGTTTTTTGTTTGTTTTGAATTTCCTACGCAAACACTTTTAGTGTTTGTGTACTTAATATTCTACAGTACATAACACTAAAGTACATTTTATAAGGTAAATTTTCGAACACTGAATATAAATTTAAAATGACTTTGAAAAACATCAAAATAGTTGAAGAAAAAACGATTAAAATAAGGCCGTATTGGTACTCTAATTATTCTCGCAATTGATTCTCAAATGATTACAAAATGTTTCAAACATACATAAGTCGTAATCGTTTAGTGTGCGAAGTCACAAATGACTCGTTCAGGGGAGTCGCAAATGATTCGTCCAGCGGAGTCGCGGCAAGGGCACCATTTTCTCTCGACAAAACATTCATTTTCGACTAAAAAATTAGATCATAAGTGCCTATTTTAATCGCCCTGAAGAGTCAAAAAAGACTCAAAATTGGTCAAAAATGCTGATTGGGCAAGCAAGTAAACAAATACTGTTTTCAATACAGCACACAATGATACAGACGCTTGTGAATTCGGCAATTATATTGTGTATGTTTAAAATTGATGATTATTAAGTACTTTAACTAAAACAAAACATTTATGTATGTATGGAAAACAAAAACAAAATATATAAAACTTTTTTATATGCGACCAAACTAAAGCACATATGAAAGTAGTAAAATATGTACTAAGAATAATCTAATATTTAGTGGCCTACCCATTATTTTTTTTGTAACTTCTGCTAAACTGCGAAGCATGGACTCGATTAAGTAAAATATAAATTTTCTAAAAATTTCATTCCAAGCAATTTTCACCTGCCAGAAATGATTATCAGTATTTTAGCATTTCTCACGCAATACTCTTCGATTTACAATTTCCCATATATTTTCTGGGTGATTGAGATCAAGCGACTGCTCCAGCCATTTCTAAGACATCAATTTTATTTTCAACAAACCACTTTTTCACACATTTAGATGTGCTTTTGGAGTCGTTGTCATATTGATATCGCCACTTTATGGTTACTTCTTTCTTCGCGAATGAAAGAATTACGTTTTGCCAATTGTCCCCGAAAAGTCAACGGTCCATTGTACTATTAATTCTATGAAATGAATCGATATAGTTCCAAGAAAAACATCCCCAGACCATTACATTGTTTTACTCTAACGCTGCTGTATCTTTGTTTAAGCTGCTGGCTTTATGTCACCAGAATCTTTTAGATCGTTTTTGGATTTTTCAGAGAAAAACACAGAATTCCATTGAGAGGTAGTCCAGTTAATGTGCGTCTTTTCAAATTCCATCCTAGCTTCACTTACTGTTCCTGAAAAATATTTTTTTTTATTTAGAGCTTTTATACAATTTTATGCCACCTTCTACAGCTTGTCTTTAAATCATTTTCGGTGAAATATTTAAAGCTAATTATGAAGCTATGGACCTTCCTGACATAAAATGATCCTTTTTAATAAATTAATTATGACTTTGTCTTCAGAGTTGTTGGTTTTACGTGTCTATGTGCAGTAGAGAAGTAGTTCGAAGTTTTAAAATGGCTAATGATACGGGAAAATATAACATAGTGACTGCTTATTGCTTCAATATTTTCTTCACTGATTCACAATTAACAAAAACATAAATTATTTTTTCTTTTAAAGCCAAAAAATAATTATTTTGAGCCATTATTTCCTTGAATTATTAGAAAAAAAAATTTCCTTTTAAAGGCAGACAAAAAACCGATTGATTATTCGATTATTTTCTTTCAAATATATTTTGAAATAGCAGAATTAAAAATAATGCTATTTATTGTTAATAATTTCCTACAAATAAATAACACATTGATAGTTAACTGGGTATTCTAAATAAAATACAAATAATAGTTATAGCATAGTGCAGCACTAAAATGTTGAACTAAATGAAACCCCCAAAATCGAAAAGCTTATGATGGTAGTAGAAACCCCCTAGCTGGGGTCTCAATTGGTTCAAGATTTTTAAGTTGAAAAACATGGTACAGTGTAGTATGAGCCACTACATTCAAGTTATTATATAATTTGCAATCAAGCAGGAATTCGTGCTTTAGTTTTGTCGGATACTGTATTATTTATTTATTTAAAAATAAAAAAAAGTTAGAAAGACAGTTTTAAGTGTAAAGGCAAAAGGAAGGACCAGTTTAAACATTTTAAAACAACAGTTTTTAAATTATTATTAAATTTAAAGAAAATCTGTCTCTCTATAGGTATATTATGTACTAAAGTTTTAATTTAAAACGTTTAAAAAATGCAAACATATACGGAATGTCCCAGAACTCAACGTCAAGCCGAAACGAGGTGACAGGATTGATTATAAACATCATGAGGAAAGTAAGAAAAAAATCTATCCCATACAGTTTGAAAGTTACGAGCATTTAAGAAAAACCTAGAAATTTGGTCATTGTGATTAATTTTTATTATTTTTGTTCATTTCAACTTTGGAACCGTAACCTTAAGTAATATTTCTAGAACCAAAGTCAAAAATAATGACACAATTACCGCAATCATTACTGTCACCCCATTTTGGCTTGACGTTGAGTTCTGGGACAACCTGTTTACATATTTAAAGTATTAACTTTTTAAATTTATATCTAAAGCTTACATAAGATTTTAACAATTAATTTAATTGTCTAAATATTTCTTTTTTTAACTTAATTTCAAATAGTTTAATAGTAAAACATATTTAAATATAGAAAATTAAAAAACAAAAAGAAAAAGAAAAACACTTAGCCCCCCCGTCAAGTCAAATTTTTAAAAACAAAAGAACGCAAAATAAAATCGGTTAAATAACTTTTTATTAAACGTAAAAGAATTTTTGAAAAACAAAATAAAAAAAAGAAACCCAATACAGAAATCAACATTTAAAATAAAATATACAAAAGAAAATAAGGAAAATAATCAATCAAATATTCAATGAAATTTATCCGAAAAACCAACTAAAAATATACCATACACGTATTACCAAAAGTTCATTGAAAAATTAACAAAAAATTAAAAAAAATATATATTCTTTATCAATAAATAATTTACTTATTATTACATTTATTTGCAATCTTTAAAACTTACTCACCAAGAAATATAACAAAACTGTACTTATATTTTGATAAAAGTAAAATTTTATAATTTTAATAAAATAGTTTATTGTTTGTTTAGTTAAAAAAATCGTGTCTTTTTAGTTTAAACTATTACTTTTATATTTAATATAATTTATAAGAAAAAATCTTTAAATATTAATTATAAATTAAATTAAATTAAAACAAAAGAAAAATAAAAATTGGTGATATTTTTAAGTGTATAAAAAAGAATGTTATTTAGAACATGAATAAAAATAAAATCAATTGAAAATTAAAAGAAAATACATATAAATTTATGTACATATTCGTATTTTTATTAAATTTTAAAAATAATTTTTTTAGAGTGTAAAGGTAGAAGTACATAGCAAGCATTATGACGTTAACAGCAGTTACAATGTACAATTGATACACTGTCAGCGCATCTAAAAGTTAAAACTTGTACAACTTCTATATGTACGTTAAATGGGTTGCTTAGTGAAAATTCACTATTTTAATTTTTTTTTTTTTTTTTTGACAGACGTGTAAAACACACAATTGGAGCAACACATGTTATGTACTTCTACCTTAAGGGCCACTTTTTGAGTTGGAGATTAGCAATTAAATTAACTTTAATCTTTGATTTCACTTTTTGAGTTGACATAATCTTATTGTTAATTGCTAGTTTAATCGACTGATGCTGGTAGTTTAATCTTAAGGGCAAACTGTCAAATTCCACGTGCATAATATACACAACTGTTGAAAATATTATTTTTTCATTTATTTAACAGAAAGAAAAAATTAAAAGTTAAATAAAAATGGATTTTTCAAGTGCTGATGAAGATTTAAATGATCATGAAATACATGAAAACTTAAAAAAACAATAAATAGAAAGCCAATATTATTAAGAGCACGTCCAAATCACTTGAGTTGCTATAACGACACAGAGTTCATTCAAAGGTTTTGTTTATCCAAAAAAACCGGCATATAGTTTCTTAGAGCTAACTGGCCCACATATAAAAATGCCACAAATTGGTACATATACAGTCGAACTTCCATAACTCGAATCTCAATTATCGAAATAAAAACTTCGACTTACGGAGACTTCTAGTTACAGAATTTTTTTAATTTCTTTAAGAGTTAAGTGCAAGCATGTGTTTTTATTATGCATTTTTTATTTAAAACACGCAGTAACTAAAAACTGCATACCTTAGCATACTATATAATGTAATCAACAAGTTAAAATGAATTGAAATACATATTCTGAAATAAGTGACTAAAAATGTACTTTTTTTGTTACTTTCAGTAAAAAATGTCTCTAATTTATTCAAAGCCTTATAGTGTTCCTCAGTCGTACAGTCATTCGTTTGCAAAAATATATATATTATATATATTGTTCGCAAAGAATTTTCTACATCGGCTTTGGAGGGTTGATGAAGAGTTTATTCCAACGAACCCTCGCCATCACTCTCATTTCCGCTTAAGACTGGATCTTCTGGTTCAATACATATTTGCTCAACAATATCTCTTACTCAAAAACACAAAACAATTTATGCCGGATTAAATTTAATCTTAGATTAGTTGACTAAATCGTAAACTGGACTTTAATCTCCAACTCAAAAAGTGGCCCTAAGTGTCTCAGTGTGTTTATCCCATTAGGATAGGACTTGGGGATCATCGTTTTGGCTTGAATATCAACATTACATCCTTTAAGAAGAGAAGACTTTCCTAATATACATCATATGTTTTTGTTTTGTTTATTTTTGATTCATAATATGTAAATATATGGCGGATATACATCTTGATGTAATTTTAAATGTAATAAAATATTGATACTTCCATACTATAGACAAAAAATGTTCCATAACTTTAACGAACACATTGTGGGATCTAAAGCATTCGAAAAGCGAAATATTTATCGAAAAACCTTTGTGCAACGAAATCAAAAATAATAAAATATGAAGTTCTTTTTTTAACACAATGAAATCAAAATCTATTTTAAAGTGCATATGTAAAGCTTATGCTTACCCAGTTGGCTCTGTCTTAAAGGCATCCTCGAGGATTGGAGCATGACAATACACGACATACACGACTGCCAGAACAATTCGTCAACGAGATTTCAAACAAATGTCGGAAAAATCGTAGACGACTGGTTGAGCGACAATGTCACTGAAGTTGTCGTCAATCGCACATTGTATGAACTATGCAAGTATGTTGTCATTTCTCTGATTATAGTCGACAACTTCAAGGTAATAGACCACTAAATATCGTGCACGAACACTTCCGCGATATTGTCGGCTGCCGTTAGTGACATGTCTTAAAGCCATCCTTGACGACAATGTCATGTACGACTATTGTGCCAACTGGGTACATACATTTACATAAGTATGTATACATGCATAACATAACTGGCCTTTACAGCCCTGTTTCAGGCTTAGCCTCTCGCAGCACTCATGTGGTGTGTGTCAATTTTTATCCATGAGTACCGGGGACCTACAGTTTATTGTCTACTCCAAACGACGGATTTGAGAAGCTTGTTCATGGCAATCAGTTACTCTTAGAGCTTTTGCCAGAAGTCTGCTAAGAGGTAGTCGCCAAAAAAAAATTTTTTTTCTTAATATTTCTTTGCTTCAAGATGTCAGAGACCCGGGGCTTGAACCGAAGCTCTCGCCTTAGTACGCCAGTACACTAACCACTAGACCACACCTACTACATACATATGTATAGGTATATGTATGTATATCGAAATATGTATTCACTCAAGCGATTCAACGTATCAGAAACAGAAAAAAATTATATTTCAAACAAGAAGACCAAGTCTTAAAACTGTAAGTCTTTCATTATTTATTTACTTTTTTAATAAAGAATTCGTTATTAAAATATTTATACTTATGAAGTATTTTAGAGAAAAACATATTAATTATAACGAATTTCTTTTGACGTCGTTATACCACTGCTGCATGTAAATCAATAGTAGCAATAACGAAATATTTTTACTTCTTCAATATATCAGGGATATATTGAAGCTTCATTGTATATGTAGGTACGAAAAAATCCAAGGCTGGGAAATGAAGAAAAGGTTTCACTATTTTGGGAACAACATAAAACGGAAATTCCTTAACAAGCAGTCTAGATTACTTTTGCAGTACCTGCAACGGAAGTTAGCAACCAGAATAACTTTTAAGCATTAAAATGCATTTTGTCACCACGAAGAATAATTAATGAATTTCTTATTATTTAATAAACCATTTTTTTTTTGTTTGCTGTTGATCATTTAGGGGTAAAATTGACAGCAGCTTCTCTCATCAACAGAAAGAAACATTATAAAAAAATACAATATATCTGTCTATATATATTCAAGTTCCAATACAACGCACTGTATGAGTAGGGGTTTACCCCTGAGTATTGGTCTTAATAAAAAAAAACAGAGATGTTAAACCAAAAATATTTATTTCGACTAGGCCGAACTTGAACCCATTTTTTACAGTATTTCACATCCTGGCTTATATGTATCCAGTATAGGACACACTAACTGAAGAAAAAAAGGAAACAGTATAACAGATCTAACAGATAATAGAATATATGAGGTAGTAGAGTACTTCGACCTGTAGATTTATTGTACAGAGATAATAGAATAAATACACATTCATATGTAGTATATAGTATCTCTTAATTTGCCTATTTTACCTTTTATTCGAGCTTCAAATGTTCTTGCCTTCCAAATAATCACTTTAAATATCACTTAAAATGTTTTTCACTTTATTTTACTTTTAACTTTTTTCAGATAAAAAATATTTTTCAGGGTTGACAAAGCAAAAATTTTCTTGTTATCATACACATACGTTCAAAAAACTAAATTTTAAATCCGGAATAAATTCATATTTATAATATATGCAGGCGCCTTCTCAATAAATCTTTATTTATAAAGTAAAATTTTATTAATTAGAAGGGTGATTAAAAATGCAATATTTGACGCCTATAAATTTATAATTTCAAATTCATATTATAATTCAACGTATATTTTGAATACATTCTGCTCAGTGTTGCCGCTTTGGTTATTTTTAACCAAAATTGGTTACTTTTTTTTTCAATGTGTACATGTGAACTTTTTTCTTATTTTGGTTATTTTTTTCTCAAAGAAAAAGTTAAATATTTAGAGGAATACTCGAAGTAATAATAAATATAAATTCTCTTCACCAAACACATTTATTTCCTTTAATGTCTATTATTAGGATATATGGTATCATAAAGTTAAAGACAATTGTAGATGTAAAAAATAAAACAGATGTAAAACTGTGATTACTTATTGGTTAAAGACACAATATATAACTATGTTGGTACAGTTCTGTGATACTTTTTTGACTAGCGTAGTATCCGTATAATCGACTAATGAAAGGAAAACTGCTTAGAAATGTAATATTCTGATTAAAATGTCTACTTGCTCAAAATGTTCAAATGTGATTAAAAAATATAGTTTCTATTTAATAAGTATATCACATTTTAAAGGAATAATAAATATAGTACATGTGCTATACATACATATATGAAATGGTTGTTTATTTTCTCGGGAAGCGTCGTCATCAACAAATAGTTCTTGATACGTATTTTACAATCATGTCAGACTGAAGTCCAGCACAATTCTTAAAACCATTGATACAGTTCCTTTAACACGTATTACAATACAATACCTGATCAAGGTAGGTCAAGTGGCCACTTAATCCAAAAAACGTGATCAACCACAATTAGCACAAGGTGCCGTTTTTAACCCCAATACATATTTTAATTTAATCTGAAACATATAGCATTATTTTTTGTTAGTAATTTTTTACACATTCTAGTAAACAAATTGATCAATTTTGGTAAATTTAAATGCGAACGTTAAACTGAAAAAAAGCAAAAAAATGTTTTAGGAATGGTTTTAATATTTTTGATTACTTTTTTCCAATTTGGTTACTTTTTTATTAAAGTTTGGTTACAAAATAATAAAGGCTGTGGCAACACTGATTCTGCTATGCATTTAATAAATTTTAAGTTCAAACTTGGCAGCCATACATTGAAAATAGCGCCCTCTAACAACAAGAGTTAAACAACAGCTACACTCGCTACATTTTACTATTTAAAAAGTCAAATTATGTAGCAAAACAAACAGACCAACAAAGGAAGTGCACAAAACGAAATTTTAAATAATTTCACAAAGAATGTAAAAAAAAATTCATTTGAAAAACAAAATTCGACGAGAACGGTGCCCAATCAGATATTGAAAAGAAAAGTCAAAGAAAAACAATTTTGTACGAGCGATATGTTGAACAACAGCAATAAATATTCAGTCTGAATTATATTATTTAATTGTAAAAATATTAATTTTTATTAAAGCAAAAAGAAATAAAAGTGATGTGTAAAAATAAAACGAAGTCAAAGCACGCGTTTATGTATTTGCTGCAGTGTAATGATAAACGTTGAGAACAACAACAAAATGCGAAGAAAAAGCTAATTTATCTGAAAAAAAATAAATTACCACAATTAACAGGGATTCTAGAAAAATCGATTAATATTTTAAAACAAATTTTTATAATTTATGTATAACATAGAAAAAATTGTTTTCATTGACAAAATATATTAAATTGTCTAGGCTAATTTCAGTAATAAAACTATTTAAAAGAAATTGGATAATTAAAAATTACATAACCTTCATTAAGATCTTGAAAATAAGATTTTATAGGAGAAAAACAGAAAATATTGTAAAAAAGACGATTTTTTCTTATAATGGCGGCCACTAAATTACACTAAAAACAACAGCAGTGAGAAGTTCTTGTGTAACTCAAAGGAAGAATAAAAAAGTAACTATCCATAGAAGTATTTATTTAAAAAAAAAAGCAAACAGATTTACGGCTATATCTTCAAAACACTCAAATAAATATATAAATTGGTGAAAGAAAATTTTACATTGTAACGGGAAACGCGTTTAGACAACATGTAAGCAAACGGCAAAAAAGAAAAACATTTTAAGAAATTTTAAAGAGAAACGCCTTAAAACTAAAATAAACACGTTCTCTTCACTGAAGACAAAAAAAAAAAACCATCACACCTATTACAGCATTAAATAAATAAAAACCACTTTATAAAAAAAAAATTAATTTCATTACAACTTGAAAATTTTCATCATATTTTTTAAATTCTTTATTATTTTCAATTTTGTTTTGCTACAAATAAATTGTGCGTATGTGTTTGTTCAGCTGAATTGACAGCAGCAAAGAATATAGTAATAAAAGAGAAATCCAAACGAAACGTTACAGAAGCAACACGAGAAGAACTAATTTCAACTTTTTTTTGTTTTATTTACCGGTTCGTTGTTTTGTTGTATTTTTTCGGTTCGTTGGTACGTTAGCGCGCGTGTGGGTGTGTGTTTTTGTTTATTTTCTTGATGCAATGTATTTGTACTTTTTTAAAGCCGGGTTTTCGAATTTTTTTCCCTGACTATCGAAAATAAAACAAACATTTAGCCATTAAAAGTAAATTTTGAGATATCCTACACGCGAATATAATTCTAGCGGAATATTTACCTTTGAGTATAAAATAAATTGCGTCTTACAATTTATTTATCAACATTCTGTTTTTTTTTTTTTTTTGAAGTTTTCTACAACGCCAAGTATTAATATTTACAATATTGAGCATGTCCCAAGGACAACGGGATACACTCATTCATTTGGTAGCTGGCGGGTAAGTTAGAAATTTATTTTATTTCTTATATTTTTACAAATGTCATGATTACGTTAGAATTAATTTTAATTGACAATTGCTGAAATATTTATACAAATATAATTTGAAATGTATGCTTTTGGGGATAAGCATGTCTCTATGGCCATTTCGTCTCTGCTTAAGAGACTCGTCAGGAGACTTTTTCCCAAAGGTGTTATTCAAAACTGACGAGTCTCTTAAGCAGAGACGAAATGGCCATAGAGACATGCTTATCCCCAAAAGCATACATTTCAAATTATATTGAATGTATTTTGCCAATAAGGCGAAAAATATTTTTTGTTTTTTATTTATACAAATATATATTCGTATTCAATAAATGTATTTGGAATTTTAATTTATTTCTCATGCGTTGGAAAAAATGTTGTTTTCGAAAAATATTAAACAATTTTGTTGTCACCAATTGGTACCCATTTTATTCTATTTATATGTGTATGTATGTATATTGTTGTAAACATTCTTCGGTACTGTTTTATTAAAGCAGAAGGTCAAATGCATAGATGTTACACAAATTATTATTCTTACGTTCTTTTAGATCTACATACATAGCCAAAATATAAGTTTTGCATTTATTTTATAAAAATAAAATTTTCATTTGGTAATTTATTATGTATTTTAAATTCATCGAAAAATATGGGTATGTATGGGTGTTTATATAAAAAGATTCACCATGGTCTAGTGATTAGTGTGTTGGCTTACTAAGACGATAGCGGCGAGTTCAAATCTCAGCTCTGTCATCTTGAAAAAGAGAAATATGACAAAATTATAATTGATTGCCATGAAAAAGTTTCTCAAATCAGTCCTTCGGAGTCAACTTTAAACTTTTGGTCCCGGTACTCATGGATAAAAATTAACAGGCACAACTTGAGAGCTGCGAGAAGCTAGGCCGTAACCCTGACACAGAGTTGTAATGGCCAACTGGCAAAGATCAAAACATAAAAAACCACATATTTATAGGTACATACTGGTTAGTCACCTCTGTTGGCTTTTGCCTTACTTACATTACTATACTTTACTATTGTATCTATTATGTGGGGTGTTTTGGGGCTGTGTGGTGTCGTTCGAAGAACCTATTTTAAATCTATTTTATTGAACACTACTGTATAATCTACACTAAGTATTTGGTGGCAACCTGCTAACCATTTCAACAGTAGTCACTATTGAAAATGGTTCTTTATAATACAGACGGAAATATTATATAATTTTTTATTACACTTTTCACGCAAAGAATATTAAAAGTTGTTTGAATTGTATATTAAATTGGCCAAATAAATAAATATTTAGCTAAAATTTCAATTCCTGAAAACAAAGGGAATTCCCGGGAAAAAACCTAATGACCAATAAGAAATTAGGTTTTTATTAGTATCGAAAAATATAAGAAAATTTTTCAATTCTAATTGTATGCATTTTAACATTTTCTTAACATTAATAATTTATTTTGGAAAAACGACCTTGTATTCATGACAATAATTCTTCTAAAAGATTGGACAAATAAAAATAATGTGACAGAAAATGATCATGCGTTGTTCACATGGATCATTAAAAAGAAAAAACTCAAACTGGCGTTAATGCTCACTAATACATTCCTCTAACAAAAAATTTTGTAAAAAAAATATACATGACAATAGAAAAAGTAAAAAGAGCAGTGCATAACGAGGCAGATAAACAAAAGCAATAATTATAAACAAATTAAAAAAATGCAAAAGAATTTCAGTGAACAATCACAAAACAAACGAAAATAACAATTTATTTGTACTTTAAACCCACCACAACACAAAATCGCATAAACCACGACGTAGGAAAAGATTATTTTCGTCAGAAACAATTTATTTCGAAATTTCGAACAGTAGATTTTTTTTTTTACTTTTGAAACGATTATAGAAAATATTACACAATTTAGTCATTTAAAGATTATTATTATTTTATTATTATTATTATTTTTTTTATCATATCATACAGAATACATACATTCATAACTGGCCATTACCAGCCTATTTCAGAGTTACGGCCTAGCTTCTCGCAGCACTCATGATGTGTAAGTGTTAATTTTTATCCATGAGTACTGGGACCTACAGTTTAAAGTCTACTCCGAACGACAGACTTGAAAAGCTTTTTCATGGCAATCAATTACGCTAAGAGCTTTTGCTAGAAGACTGCTGAAAGGTAGCTGCCGAAAGAAATATTTTTTGAAATTTCTTTTTCCAAGATGTCAGAGCTGAGATGTGAACCCATCGCTATCGTCTTAGTAATCCAACACACTATTCACTAGACCACGGCGACTACATACAGAATAACAAAGAAAAAACAGTACCGATAAGATTTTTAAAATTTCGATGTATTAAAAAAAAATATTTTGTAAAAATTAACAACACTTATATACATCATTAACTCGAGATATATAAAATGGGCGATAGAGCACATAAACTCCCGCACGACGAAATGTGAACGAACTTTTATCAAGTCATTGCCCTGCCAGCAAATTGGTAGTCGACTACAAATAAAGCTAACTTATAATTCACTTTTATGGGCGGACTATAAGCTAACTACATTGTTAACGGCTAGGGAACTAACTTTAAAGTTAATTGAAAGTAATGCAGAGTCGGACAATTGACTACTTCCTAGGACATCGCAATGTTAAAATAGTTAGTTGTTTCCATATAAAAGTAATCCAAGTGTCAACCACCACTACTTGAGAAATAGTTAGTTTTAAATTAATTGAAAGTTAACTGAATTGCCTGCAGGGTATTGAGTAAAAAAAATATTTTATTATACACCTACAAAAATTATAGTTAAATTTGAAACTAAAAAAGGTCTAATTATTCTTTTTTATATTATATTTTTTTAGAAAAATCTTTAAATGCTATTTAATCAACCTAGGAGATAGAATTGTTCTTCTGAACACAAATAACTAAATTCTGTATCATTTTCGAGTTCCCATCAGGTTAGTTGTAAATTAGAAAAAAATTAGTCTGATTTCCAGTTTGCTCATAAAATCCTTACAGGGTATGTACACAAAACTCAAAAAAAATACTCTTCTAACGACTTTTATTCTTTAAATTAAACGGTTGAAAATAAGTACGTATGTACATACACTAGATACATACTCGTATGCATATACACAATTGATTTGATTATTATATTAAGTTTTATTTACGAGTACACTTAATTAATAAGTGTGTGTACCTTTATAATAAACAAAACAAATGTATACCTATAAATAAATAAATTTATATAAAAAGTAACTAACAAATAAAACTACGTCTACAAAAATATTTTTACCGGTAATAAAAATTGATTAAAAAAGCGAGGTTTGTGGTGTATAACAACTTTTACGTTTTCCCGTAAAGTAAATAGCTTGTGGTTTTTCAGGTTTTATATAGATTTTCCACTTGTAGAAATATATGCATAAATCGTTAAAGCTGATTGAATATTAGTGATTATTCTATCTGAGTATATATGAAAACTCAATAAGGCAGTATCATCTGCAAAAATTTATGTTGTACAGTTGAAGAATGTTGGTATATCGGCCTTAAAAATATTTTAAAGGATTGGGGATAGACAGGAGCCCTGCGGGCAACCTCTAGTAATATTTTGTTCTTGTGAACTGATTCTTCCTAAGTGAACTTTAAATGAATGATTGCGAAGAAAATTTTGAATAATTTCAATTGGAAAATTATATTGTTTTAATTTGAAGATAAGTCCGTTATGCCAAACGGAGTCAAAAGCAGCCTTAATGTCTATTTTTAAGTGTTCTTATTATACTAGCTACTTTTTCACGCGAAGTAAATTTTGTGGACTGGGATGTACAGAAAAAATTTGGTTTGCTATATTGTCGACCTCTAAAATCATATTGTTACAGCTTAGATTTAATGAAATACACTGGTTCAAATTAAAACTCTGAGCTACGATTACTGCCTGCTCTTGCTGAGTGCAGTACTCTGATTGTTGTGTTTTAGAGTGGGAATATTGTTATATTTCTTCCTTAACATTTTAAAAACTTTCCAAAAAGGGGAAGATGAATTGTCGAGGTTTGACAGCAAGTTGTTATAGCATGGGATATATAATTGCTAAGACTTGTCATTGCTCTGTGGTCATTTTTATTTTTTTTTTATTTATTTATTTATTTAGTAGTATTCTCAATACTCTCTCTTTCACAAAAATCAAATTTACAATCATATTACATTACATTACATTACATACATATTATTATTCTTTATAAAATTCACAATTTTCCTGTTGAAAACGTTCATATTCCTCTCATTCTTTACATCATTTGGTAGCATGTTATATAGTTTAAGGCCCTTGTAAAATAAAGTACGTTGTCCAGCTCTTGTTGATACTCTTTGCATTCTGAAGTTATTAGAATTGCGTAGATAATACGGTTGTATTTCACCAACATACTCCAATTGTTCACATAAATATTGAGGTGCATTACCCATTTTCATTTTCTTTATAAAATAAATTGTATTTAATTTTAGCCTTTGATAAATATTCAACCATTTCAATGTCTCAAGCATAAATTGAATAGAAGTATACCGGTTGCATCTTAAAATAGCCCGCATTGCCCTGTTTTGCAGTTTTTGTAGTCGTTCAATTTGTAGATTCGTACAGCATGAAAATAAAATTGTGGAGCCATATTCAAAGTGTGGCTTAATTATAGCATTATAAATGTTTATTGCTGTTAATGTTGACACTTTAGGTCTTAAACGTTTAAAAAAACCTATCTTTTTACCAATTTTCTTGCAGATAAATTCAATATGATCGTTAAACTTCAAATTTTTGTCAATTACAAAACCGAGATATTTAATTTTCTCTACTTTCTCTATTTCCGTATTGTTTATTTTTATCACAAGTTCACTGTTCATATTTATTTCCATTGCCTTCGTTTTATTTTCATTTAATTTCAGTTTATTCATTTTTAACCATTGGTTTATTTTCGATAAGTCATGCATTACATTTTCGTGACATTGTTTATCATTTTCTGCCTCACTAAAAATCAGAGTATCGTCGGCATATAACACTACTTCACTTTTCTCTAAAATGTTTGGCATATCATTAATGTAAATTATAAATAAAAGTGTACCTAATATTGATCCTTGAGGAACACCAAAGTCATTATTAACTGCATTTGATTTAATACCATTCACCTTTGTTATTTGTCTTCTATTCGTTAAGTACGATTCAAACCATTTAAGTTCCTTATCCCGAACGCCATATATGTAAATATAATTTTTGTATCAGTATTTTTCTATCTATGGTTTCAAAGGCTCTTTTAAAGTCTAAGAAAATTGCCAAAATTTTATTGTTTCTCTCAATTTTTTTCCATCTGTTTATTATATAATTCACTGCCGTCTCACATGAAAATTTTTTACGGAAGCCTGATTGATATTTTGAGAATAGTCCATTTCGTTCCATATAATTTTCTAACTGTGTTTTTACCACTTTTTCAATTATTTTTTCGCACGTTTTAAGTGTATTTATCGGTCGATATTCTTCACATTTTTGCGTATTTTTTATTTTCTCAACGGGAGTCACCATTGTCTCCTTCCATGATTCGGGAAAAATTCCCGTTTTTAACGAATCATTTACTATACGTAATATTGCACCTCCTACAAGATTCCAATTGTCTAATATAATCTTGATCGTTATTTTATTAAAGTCTGGTTTATTTTTCACATTTTTTTTCGATTCCGAACGACAGATTGGAGAAGCTTTTTTCATGGTAATCAGTTACTTTCGAAATTAGTCGCCGAAAGATATAATTTTTTCATATCTCTTTTAATACAGTTCCATTAGAAATTTCGAGTCATAATTCTGTTTTAATTACCGCACCGTTTTGAAATGTGCTCGACAAAATGTCACTTTTTTAAACTAAATAAGTTCATAAGGTAGTATTGTGACTATAGTTTTACTTACACTATCGGCTATGTTCTGAAAAACTAATTCGAGTGAAATTGAAATCGTATGAAATTTTAAAGTTCTTTATGCTTAAAATGTTAATTTTTTCTATTTATTCGCTTAATAACCATTAATGAAACTTCCTTGAATACCAAAACTATAAAATAATTCACGAATTTAAGTTTTATTTGCCTCAATTTCACTCGAATTCGTTTTTAAGAACATACCCGTATATTTATTATACGACAAATATTTTAATTTATTTAATTACAAATATTTTTGTGATATGTACTATATTAAAATTAATTTTCCTAAAAAAATATTGGCAGTCTAATTTATAAATTGCCTAAAATATAATATTATTAGTGAGTTTATTTTTTTGTCTGTAACTGTGCTGACTTTTTTTATTGATTTTAAGTAGTGAAAGCAGACACATTTTTTTAAACTGTATTTAACGTGATGTTGATTTTTTTTTTTTTTTTTTTTTTTGTAAAAGAATAATTAAAAAATGAGAAATTACATGGGACTTCCGAAAAGCACAAACAAAAGTAGTCAGTGCATTGAGGAATTATGAAAGGAACGTGACTAGAAATATAAAATAAATAGGCAAAATGCAATGTAAACAATTTTTAATCTTTATATAAAATACATACATTTATACAGACCGATAAAACAGTTAAAAGAGAGATAATAATAGATAAGCCAATGTATAAATCTTTACATACAGAAAGATGTTCTAAATAAAAGCTAAAGAAAGTAGTTTATAATATAACCTCTACTTAGTTAAATTAAATAGTGTTATAATGGGTAATTATTCAGCATCACCTTCTGTGTCTATTCAGTATTATTATTATCGAATAAATAGTGTTATAATGGGTAAATATTCAGCATCACATTCTGTGTCTATTCAGTATTTTTATTATCGAATAAATAGTGTTATAATGGGTAATTATTCAGCATCACATTCTGTGTTTATGCAGTATTATTTAGGTTATTATTATCGAATTTTGTCCTTTTTATAATAGATTAAAAAAAAGTATGCCTATCGTCTCGAGGTCTTGTAAGAGATCTTAGTACTTCCACACCGACGAGTATACAAAAGCAAATTAGATCTCGGCGAATATAATGCTTGCTGCTTAATTTGTAGAGAAACAACGATCGATCACTGCAAAATTATAAGAGCTTTTAAGTCTTTTTATCACAAATCTAATATTAAAGTATATACATATGCAACTGATGTAGAACAAAAATATCAAAACCCTACAACGGTTAATTTAGTTGTTATAATATTTTCGCAATTTTGAGGTGGCTTATCGGAATCCTAGGGGGCTTAGTCTTCATTTTGTCTTTTATTGTATTATTACTTCTTGGAAGGGGCTTGCAAAAAGCAACGCTCCAGCTCTATCGAGGAAATCAAAACTAAAAATTTCGAGCGTTCCCACGACAATCTGATCTACGCTCTGGAACGCCCCTACTCCCAGTTGGCCAATGATTGTCAACTCATCGAAAGCTGTACATACCGAAAGCTTTTTCTTCGTAGAGGAAGTTCCAACAACAGCAAAGCTATTACAACAGCAACAACTTTTTGGCTATCAGACTTGAACACCACGTTTTATACTTCCATATTTTTAAGAAGCTTAACCCATTTGGCGCCTTTGTACTCAATTGAGTACAGATAAACTTAGGCATATATTTTAAAAGATTTAAAATTTTTGTGAATTTTTTGCATTTCTATGTTTAAAAAAATAAAGAAGATTTTCTAGATTACACATCTACTCTCCAAAATGTACTCTTAAACTTACAGAAAGTTTGTGTGGCGAGATGTGTACAAATTTTGCCGTTTTTCAGTTTTCACAATATCACTGATATCTTTTCTGCTTTATTTACCTGAAAGCGAACATTTCTCTTCATAAAATAAGCAAACAACAAATGGCCTGCTAGCTAATTTTACAAAGTTACACAATTTCAATTTCAACTGTACTCAATTAAGTACAGCGGCAGAATCCATATACATACATACATACTTGTTGGCTTGTTGGCTAGCAGCCAGTTCCATCGGATATTATTATACTTTCGTTTTTTGTTGTGGAAAATCAGAGGAAAATTCTACTGATCCTTTAGGATCTAGAATAGTTAAAAAGTTGCTTACCAAAATGAAGACTGACCCAGCATCGCACGAAATATTTTTCAATAACTTTTTTACTAGTTATAATCTCATGGTGGAACTCAAGGAAAAAGGATTTCATGGAACAATTAGAGAAAACAGAACTAAAAAATTTCCATTAAAAAGTTCTAAAGAAATGAAAAAAGAAGAGCGAGCCCCCCATATGACTATAGGTTTGACAAACAAAATGAAGTTCTTTTGGTAAAATGGAAAGACAATAGTGTATGTACAATGGCAACAAATTATGATACAATTCAGCCATTAGGAGTTGTCAAACGTTGGTCTGCTACACAACGGCAAAAATTTATGTCAGTATTCCAAAAGTATTTCAGTCTTACAATAAACATCTGGGAGGAGTAGATGAATTAGACCAGTATATTTCACTTTATAGAATAGCCATTCATGGTAAGAAATTGTGGTGAGTTTTACTTACCTATAATATAGATATGGCCATTTAAAATGCTTGGAGATTACATGTTATGAGTCACAGCGATAACATGGACCAACTTTTATTTAGACGTTTCATTGCAATGTATTATTTACGCCAAAACGTGCAAACAAAAGCTCGACCTTCATCTTCATTGGTACTGGGGTTACCTCAAGATGGTCACTACCCCCAAAAACTAGAAAAACAGCAGAGATGTGTTTTATGTCATGCAAGAGTTCGCTGGCAATGCAAAAAAATTTCAAATACTTTATGCATTGAAAAAAGATGTTTTGAAGATTTCCACCTGTAAGCCGCCGCTGTACTCAATTGGGTACACCCATCCCATTCAGCCTACTTGTCACTTTTAAAACTTTTTTCGTTAATTTGTATTAATTTTATATAAAATTAACTAAAAAATAAACTTTTTTGTTAATTATCTTTTCTCGTTTTATTTTGGCGGTTAAGGGGTTAATTTAACGAGCTTTCTCGAGCTATACGTATATAACAATATGTATATATCTCAGAATGTAAGCAGTTATATTTTGGGAATTTGTTGAAATATCAGTTTTTATATGTGTATATACATTAGGGTGTCCCAAATAAAATTGAAAATTGGAATTCGTCGGAAGATCATTCTTAATTTGGATACTCATGGGGAAACGTATTTTAGAGAATTTTTTCAGATTTTTCGGAAGTGGTTTAGAGGTCGCGCAAATTGATTTTTGATCAAAAATCGAGCTTTTTGAGCTCTATTTAATTTTTGGTTATGAATTCGTAAAAAATCGATATTTTCTCGACTTCTGAGTCAATATTGTCAAAGAAAATATTCCGATCTTTACTTTTATGTGCATAAATAATAAGTTTCGGCAATGATTTTGCACATTTTGATACATTATATAACAGTTTTTCCTAAATTTTCAACAAATATCGAAAACAATGGTTTATAACTTTTAAAATTAGTATAAAGACTAAAAAAACTAATGATGCAGTTTAAAAGATTATTAAGTTTTAAATAAGTTAGCAGAAAACAAAAATTAATTTTCTTTTATCGTTCTCGAGTTATACCGTTTTAAAGCTTTGTACACATTTTTAATACTATAAAGTGTGAACTAGGTTGGCATCGGAATTAAATATACAACAATTTTATAAACAACAACAACAAAATTAGATTTGTTATAAATCATTTATTGGTGTTCTTGCGATGCTGCTCTATGCCCTGCAGTAAATACTGAAAGTCTGTTTCAGAAATTGTGATATTAAAATAACTACTAGCCAAGACCTCACCACGTTCTGCGACATCATTTACAACTTGCAATTATTGAACTCTGTGTTTTGCTTCCTGGAATGCCTTAAAAAACAGATAAGTGCAGGACAGTAAAATAGCGGTTTTTTATTAGTGCTTGAGATAAAATGTTTTATGCTGGAATCTAACTGAAAATGTTCAATTTATGTGTGCGGACACGACAAGCTCCAATACAAAACGGCGGATCGGGGCATGCGTTTTACTTCTCCAAAAATTAAAAAAGACGTCATATCTTTGGCATGTCGCCACTATATGTTAGAACTAATTGCTGGATCAGCGTTTGGGGCTCTTAATATTGAGGATCAAATTACATCCCCACAAATTAAAATTTTCGTCACCCTTCAGTAAAAGTGGGCCAAAAACAATTTTTGGGATTGTACGAACCACGAAGTTGTTGGAAAAATTATCCCTATTAATTACTATTGATACGAAAAGATCTAATAATTTTTGTAAAAGGGCAGCTGGAGAATATGCAACTTAGGGAAGATTATAAAGAAATGCACAACTGAGCCTTATTTTTTTGGGTGATAGACCTGAGCACCATCCAACAATAAAATCTCCTGGAGCTATTAACCGAGCTCGCTGGATGGTCAAAATTATATACTCTCTAAAATTATGTCATGTGGTATCACAACGGGCCGCTATGCGTGCTCAAGTGTGCCTTGTAATTACGAGGCTGCCACTTCCTCCTATCCTATCCTAAAATTATGTATTTTTCAAAAGCAGCTACAACCTTTCGTTCAAAATTCAGAAATTGATGCCTTTTGAAACAGACTTTCAGAATTTACTGCAGGGCATAGAGCAGCATCACAAGAATCCCAATAAATGCTTTATAACAAATCAAATTTTTTTATTGTATATATAATTGTTGTATAACCTAGTTCACACTTTATAGTATTAAAAATTTCATACAGTGGGTACAAAGCTTTAAAAGAGTACAACTCGAGAACGGTAAAAGAAAATTTATTTTTTTCCCTGCTAACTTATAAAACTTAATAATCTTTTAAACTGCATCATTAGTTTTTTTAGTCTTTATACTAATTTTAAAAGTTATAAACCATTGTTTTCGATATTTGTTGAAAATTTAGGAAAAACTGTTATATAATGTATCAAAATGTGCAAAATCATTGCCGAAACTTATTATTTATGCACATAAAAGTAAAGATCGGAATATTTTCTTTGACAATATTGACTCAGAAGTCGAGAAAATATCGATTTTTTACGAATTCATAACCAAAAATTAAATAGAGCTCAAAAAGCTCGATTTTTGATCAAAAATCAATTTGCGCGACCTCTAAACCACTTCCGAAAAATCTGAAAAAATTCTCAAAAATACTTTGCCTCATAGTGGTCCAAAATAAGCTTGATCCCCAAAAAAAAATTTTTTTTGGGACACACTAATATACATATATGTATGTACATATATTTTTTGTTTAAATTGGATGTAAAAAAAAAACTAAACCGCAAAGATGAAAATTATCTCTATGTACTACAATTAATTTTTCCTTAAAAGAAATTATTTTTTTTTTCGTTCCATTTATAAAATGATTAAGTGAAAATAGAATTAAAAGTTTATTAAAAAAACAAAAATGTTTTTCATATACGACCTTGTTGGGACTTCAAGTGAATTTGAATGAATCGTTTCATTAATAAAAATTTATGCAAATAAATTTAAGCATATTTTTATTTTTAGTAAAAGAATTTTATAAATAATTAGTTATTTACGAGTATAATAAAATTTTAAAATATAAAAGAAAACGCACATTTAGCCAATACTTGACGAAAGAAGCGTAATCACTAGTGATGCCAAACGCGACAACCTTGCAAGTATTTCAAACATAGCGACTATTGCTTATTTGCAAGACCTGCAAGTGCGTTTGTACCGAAGAATGCTTACCCCTTTTTATATGTAAATTTCAATAAATATTTTTTGAAATTTTTTTTAGAAATTTAAGAAGCAAAAGCTTTTAATTTCCTCAATAAAAATAATTATAAAAAAAAAAAAAAACAAAACAAAATCACAAAAGGAACAAAGTAGCATATAAATTATTAAAATATCTGGTATGCAAAAATTATCACTTATAATTATAATTAATAATATGTTCATACGTACAAATGGTTACAGCTGTAAATAACAATAAGTAAATGTCCTCAATTTATAAAATTTTTCTTGATCTGATTTAATTTGCAATATGTATGTCACAGAAGAAAAGCAACATTTGTAAATGTTCTTTGCCATCCAATTTTAAAATAAACTTTTTAGTTCAAAAAAATTTAGAACACATACACACACATAAAAACATGATAAATCCCGGTATTTTTCGGGGTTGGGATAGGCATTCTTAGTATTCACTTTTAGCATTATAAAATATATAAAGTATAAGAAATTTGTAGTCGCCGTGGTTTAATGGTTAGTGTGTTAGCTTACTAGGTAAGAGCTCCGGGTTTAAACCCCAACTCTTAAAAAAAAAAAAAAAAGAAATACGAAAAAATTTCTTTCGGCGACTATCTCTTAGCAGTCTTCTGTCAAAAGCTCTGAGAGTAACAGATTGCCATGAACGAGCTTCTCAAATCTATCGTTCGGGGTCGACTTTAAACTGTAGGTCCCGGTACTCATGGATAAAAAATTATCACACACAACATGGGTACTGCGAGAAGCTGGCCGTAACCCTGATACAGGGTTGTAATGGCTAATTATGTATGTGTGTATGTATATAAGAAATTTGTACTTAAGACCTAAGTATATATTAAAATTTTTTTTTAAATTTTTATAAAATCTAAAACTTGTATTTTAATTTTTAACCAATTATTAAAAAAGAAATGTTTCACATATAAAATTGAAATAAATGAATAAATAAATAAGTACAATAGAATACGGCAATTAAAAAGAATGCATTAATTTAAAATTAAATATTCAATTTGTAAGTCATTAAAATATTTTCTTGGCCATGTATTTGAGGAAGTAAAGAACATATTTGTATATTTATTTTTTGCACATAAGGAAATACATACACAAATTTTAGCGCAGTGATATTTTACGTATAGTATTCAATTTATTCGAAGACTTTGAATACGTACAAATCAAATCATTCTTGCTATTGAAAAAACAAGCAGTTAATTTACTAATATTAACAATGAGTACAAGTGTTCTTTTGTATCAACAACGAAAAATCCTAGTCGTCGGAAAAGGATTATCAACTCAGCGAAATCTGTACTCCCCAGTAAGGAACTTCTAGCATAAGAATAATTGTTACACTATCAACTCGCACGAATGATATTTAGAAAACTCGAGATTTGTTCTTAGTTTATCAGGTTTAATTCTCTAATTTTATTTGAATAACCAAATGTTTACCTAATTTCCGTTTTCTTTAGAAAGCATAAAATTTATATTTTGAAAACTATCATGAAGCTCTGTACAATAGAAATCCTTACTAATATTACAAAAGTCTGCCGCATGTTAAACCAATTTAACGTTTGACGATACCTGTAAAGTTTATGTACAGCTGATAGAGGTCGTTGTTTGTATTTTTAATTTTATTATAAAACACATAAAAAAATGTCAATAACAAACATAGAGGTTTACAAACTTTTTCTGGCACACTGACTTAGTTCAATGCAATTGATTTGACAGCCATTAACATAAACATCTAATAATAATAATAATGAAAACTACAATAAAAATAACAAAATTAGAATATACTTCGCAACTGCTGAGCCCCAAACCAGACAATAAAGCTCTGTAGAAAATCAACGTAGAGAATAATAAAGAATATCAAGAGAAATAATAAAAACAATGTCAACAACATTTTAATTGTGTGTTTTACTATTTGGAGGTGCGTTAACTAAAATACAAAAATATAAAAAAAAGTCATTAGTTTATAGATTTTAATATAATTTTCTAAATTATTATATTTTATTTATTCTAATACCGACTGTGTCCACTACCTAAAAAATTTGTCTAGACTAAAGTTATATCCGAGAGAGGTAAACGTTTGGATTACACAATTTCACAATATTTATGAATGTTTTCAAATTTTTCTGTTATTCTATTTTTAAAATCTGTGCTAATTTTAAATATAGCGTTCTGCAATATATTTTTTTTAATATTTAAATTTAAACTACATATTTTTAAATATTTAAATTTAAAATCTAAATTTTTGTTCAATTTTTTTTTCTGCTAGAGTTGTGACATAATTCACAGTACAGTAAATTGATTCAATTAATAATGCACACGTTTTATAGATATCTGTGGAATTTTGAAAAAACGTCTTCTCTCGAAATAAGACAATTTTCCAAGATTTTTGTAGTAAATACAGAATTTCCTTGTCCTTCTTTTGCTCTAATCCCCGTGTTTCTACGACCTTTGGAACGCAAGATATGCAGTTGACTAATCGACCTCTTTCAGACTTTCCCCCAATTTCAATTTGACAAAACGACTTCTTTCACAGAATTAAGAATAATTTGAAAAATTGAATGTCTATAAAAAATTTTATTTAATTCTTGTTATTATTTTTCAATTATTTGCATATTGTAGCGAAAAATCGAAGTATTTAATTTTTTAATGAAACCGAAATATATTTTCCATATCAACTTCTTTCAACCTTTTTTTCATATTCCATTTTAACAATACAACTTGTCTTGACTTAAGCGATTAGGATATTTTTATATTTTTATGTTCATATACAACTTTACAAAAATTGCAAAGTACATACTCTTAATTATTTAAAAACTGTATGCAGAGTTTTTCAACAGAGACGCTACAAAAGTAGAGCGACAGGGACAGAAAACGACACCATATTTCTTACCGCTCTTTTGACATCTCTCTCCAGCAAGGTATGCCATTTCATGCTGGAAAGATATACGGGCCAACAACGAGTCGATTTTATTAAAATTTACTACCGAAATTCGGAGTCAGTGGCTTCAACGTTAAGAGCTCTACGTCCAATTTATGGTCGTCATAATCGTCCTAGCAGATCAACAATTGAGCGTCTAGTGGAAAAATTTTAATCCACAGGCACAGTACAAAATGTTCCCGTGCCATGAGACAAAGAAGTGTTCGTAATGCCGAGAATATTGCTGCCGCTGAGGCTTGAGTTGAAGAAAGCCCAAATGTGTCTTTCACACGTTGTTCTCAAGCGTTGGGCATCTCTGTGACGGCGTTGTGGCGAATTTTGCGAAAATATCTTGGCCTACATCCTTACAAGATCAAATTGACACAAGATATGAAGCCGCTTGACCACCAGAAGCGTCGTATGTTCGTGAATTGGACTGAGCAACAGCTTAAAAGTTATTAGAATTTTCATCGAAAAATTATCTTCACCGATGAGGCTCATTTCTGGCTGAATGGCTTTGTCAATAAACAAAATATGCATTATTGGTCAGGCAGCAATCCACACGTACTCCATGTTTCATCATTGGTTTTGTGCGGATAATGTGGCGGCGACGTCATTGGGCCGTACTTCTTTCGTGATGATCAAGACCGGCACTTTACTGTGAATGGGAATCGCTACCGTTCAATGATAACAGAATATTTTTGGCCCCAATTGGATGATATGGAGTTGGAGGACATGTGTTTTCAACAGGACTGCGCCACAAGCCACACAGCGAATGTCACAATCAATTTATTGGAAACCAAGTTAAGAGAACGTGTTATCTCACAAAATGGTCCAGTCGATTGGCCGCCTCGTCGTGCGATTTGACGCCGTTAAACTATTTCCTGTGGGGCTACATTAAATCTTAGGTCTATGCCAACAAACCAGCGACTTCGACTTCGTACGAATATCGAACGTGAAATTGCAGCAGTATCGGCCGATTTATGCTTGAAAACCGTCGAAAATTCTGTTCAGCGTCTGGACTTCTGGAATAAAGAATTTCATTGATATACAAAATCGTTTTTGTTTTATTTAAAAAAACTTTTGTAGCTCTCTTATTGAAAAACCTGATAGATTCAGTCAGATAAAGAATATTTTGAAGTCTCTTTAGTAATGAAAGGTGTCGGCGGGTAAATGTGTTTTAAATTTAAAAAAACACTCATCAAATATATAAAAGTTCATAATTATTTTATATGTAGAAACAGAGGAACTTATTTACAAATAAATTCTAATACACAATTACGAAAAGTTAATTGTTATTGTTAAAAAAATAAATTGTACCTCTACACTAAATAATTTTAATAATATGTATGTAAAATTTTCTACTACTTTTAACTATAATATTTTCTCTTGTGTTAAAGAAGAACACCTCCCTCGTAGCAAAAACTCTAGTATGCTGAAAAAGCAATTTGTTTTTGCAACCGGTAGTTTGACCTCATGAACTGGAAAAATATATTATTTGCTTTAGAACACAAGCATCTGATATTCATATTTGGTTTATACTTTTTTATGTAGTTTACTTTAACACAGTTTTGCTAATTTATTAGTTTTCAATGATTTCTTTATATATTGTATTTATTACACTTTAGTTTGAATAATTAACAAATTATTGTCTTACAACAGTTTTTCTTTATACATACAACCAATAGAAATATTTAAGTAATACATACATATTTATGGAGGGACGAAATTTCTATCTCATTAGTAATACTATGCAGAAAATTTTAAGTAAATAAGATGGAGGGTGAAAATTATTGAGCATTAATTAATTTATTTAATAATATACTTTTATAATGCCGGTCAATAAATAAATATAATTAGTAATTCACACATTTAACATATACGTATGAATGTACTTTTGTGACTTTATTTATAAAATAATTTAGGATACAGTAGGTCTGTTTCTTTACTTCACATTGAACGTCCGTGGGATCCCAATCTTAGCGGAAAGCGTTACCGTACATAAAAATTGGTTGAATGAATCATTTTTTCGTCGATTATCGGGTTTGTGAAATCTCTTCTATTTGGCATGTTGATGGGAACCGCTTTCGATCGTAATTGAAATCCATTGAAATTTCAAGTTGATATATGTAAGTAATTTCCAAACCCAAAAGAATTTGGAATTCCTTTTTTACTCACTACCTTAAAACCTATTACCACTATTTCCTTGATTAATAATATTTAAAGAAATTAAAGAAGATAAGTTTTATGACTTTGAAAATGCAGGCGGTTTCAATTAAAAACGAAATCGTTGTTCATCACATACCGGTAAATATGAATAAAACTACAAAAATTCTTTCTAGACAATTTTCTTAGAGGTAAAATTTTATTAGTCTAGCAACTTTAAAGGAAAAAGTGTCAAATTTATTTTATATTCTATATTTCTTTAATTTCTGGATAATGTTTTACATATAAAACCGATTATTTTACGAAAAGTTAACTAAAACCAGTTTATTATAATATTGATAATTTTCCAAGAAACCGAAAATCGCTTTCTACAAAATGTCGAATAATCGGTCACCCTAATATGTACTTAAAATTCTGAAATGTATACATTTTCCTGTTTTTAATAAAAATTGTTTGTTTACTTATTTACAAAACTAATTTGTCTTTTTGCCAAATTTTAATTTGAATATAAAAAATGTACGTGCATATATACATGCATGCTTATACATGTAACATATATAAGTATGCACATACATATGTAAATATAAAGGGAAAACAAATTTTTATAATTAATATCAGTGAAACGAAATCATCAACGACAAAAATAAAATATTTTTATTGTTCTGTTCTGTCGAAATTAATAAAAATAATTGTTGTAATAATATGCAAAACAAAACAAAAGCATCAGCTGTTGACATTTAAAAAATTCTGTTTATGTGTGGATACGTGAGTCAAGGAAAAGATTTTAAAAATAAATTAATACTTCAAAAAGGAAAATTATTAACCTTTACAAACATGTAGAGTTACAGTAAGACTAAAGTTTTTGGATTTACGCTAAACGGCAGACCATAAAGACACTTTATTCGCAATGATTTTGCAGCAATCTATAAATTATTCTAAATCATACAAATGTTTGTTCTACTTATTATACGATCGAGTTCAAATAAATTCTAGTACACTTGTACTGAATGTCTTGTGTAAAAAGCAAACATGATTATTTCAAATAGTAATTTATGAACCAATTTCGCGCCCCTGTTCGATTTTTCAAACACTTAAAATAACCTGTTTTCAAGATGATATTTATGTATCAAAAAAAGAGTTCTTTATCTTTTAAGAGAATTTAATATTTAAGAAATCTAATTTACAACTACATATTAACATCCGTATTCATAAAAAGTATTATAGGTTTATTAAGCGTTTATTTGACAAGTATTCTATAGAAATTTGTCAATTAAGGCTTTCAAAACCCTATTTATGAATACAGCAGTAAAACTTTGGTGATCTTATAAGTATAGTGTTCCTCTACTTATATAGTAGTAGTATCGAAATTCTGGTTACACTTCCCCACATCATTGAAACTGGCCTCTAAAATACACCGTTCTGGTTATTATTCTGTTGTTCTGGTGACTAATAGCTTTTTTTCTGTAAAAAGAACTTTACAGAACGTTTGAAAATTTGTATTTAAAACAAAAATATTATTATTGCTTTCAATACAAATTGCAAAACGTTTATAAACAAATTTTTACAGAATGAGGGTAAAAATTTCAACATTGAATAAAATGTTTCACAAAAAAGAAGAGGAAGGAGTTATTTACAATAGTCAACCACAGTGTTGCATTCATTTGACAATCGGCAGAGAAACAGGGTTGAATGCCATTTCAAACCAAGATTACCTTATGATGATTATGCCATGCTTCTTAGTAAAACTTAAAATTTTTTTATTTATTTTTTAGAACTTGGTTTTGTATCTATAATTGATGGGTTGATACTTTTCGAAAATATTTTAAAAACGAGGTTGTTCCGTTCTGTAGAGAATCATCATTATTTTTTTTTTGTTTAATTCTTAAGCTACGGTCACATTAGAAAAATATTTGATGAAAAAAGCGTAACCACTATTTTTTAGAAAAATTTATTTTTATTATTATCTTATAATTCAGATTTAATTAATAAAAAACTTGAGTATTATATCGTCATATATTCTGTTTTTAAAAATTGTTTAAAAAACTTTGGTAAAGGGCAACATTTTTGAACAAAAAAAAAATCCATAAAATAGTGGTTACGCTTTTTTCATCAAATATTTTTCTAATGTGACCATAGCTTTAGTGTGATTTTTTTTCATAGTACAAAAACACAATTTACATTTTAAGTACTATAGTACAATATAAAAATATTGTTCTTACTTATAGATTCCTATTAATATAATTAAAATGTAAAAAGTATTTAGTGAAGATTTCAATATACATTTTGGGGTTAAAAATATAATTTTGTTGTCGCCAACTGTTTGACAACAGGCAACAATCTAAACAACTTATTAAAATAAATTTAGCATGAATCTGTTTGTGTTGTTTATTTTCGTGAAAGAAAAACATTAAACAATTTCATTTCATGTAAAAAAAATTATGTACGAGTATGATTAAATGAAGATTTTGTCATGATTACGGCTGAGGGAAAAATTGTAACTTAAAAACAAAACCGTCATATAATAAGGCAATAATGTAATGAAATTCTCAAGCTCAAGGTCTTTTTTTAAAAACTTTTATTTAATAATCAATATTTCGCTACTCCTGCGTGTAGCGTCTTCAGGATATATTTATTTACTTATATAAATAAGGCAATAATTTTCAATATCATAGACAAAATATATTAAAGTATTTATATTGTATTAGTAGTATTCAAAGAAATTCGAACTGGTATTACTGATGGTAATAGATTAGATGTTGATTTTAATATTGATGATATTAATGATTTTTTTGTTATTGGTTGTAATTCATTTGTCTATAGGGATGTTGAATTTAATTTATCTGGTGATTCTACTGGTTCTTTTTCTTTTAGATGCATTGATGGAAGTGAGCTGTTTAATGTTATATGTAAGATTAGATCTGGAGCTGTTGGCCCTGATAATATTCCAATTCGGTTTATCAAGATGATTTTCCCATATATCTCTCATATCCTTGTTCATCACATTAATTTTATATTGACTTCATTAATTTTCCCTTCGGCTTGGAAACTAGCTCGAGTTGTGCCTATTCCCAAATCTAGTAATGTTCGTAATTTTGAAGATCTATGACCTAATTCAATTCTTCCAGCTTTCTCTAAAGCAGTTGAACACATTTTGAAGGACCAAATACTTAACTCTGTTCGTACGCTTATTGTTCCGTCGCAGTATGCTTTTCGTCGTAATCATAATACCACTTCCCTTTTGCTTGATATGACTGATGATTTGAGAACACATCTGAATAAAGGTAAAGCTTCGGTGTTGGTTTCTCTCGATCTCACCAAGGCCTTTAATTCTATTAACTACTCTATAATGATACGCAAGTTGAAGGAAATATTTGGCTTTTCGAATTCTGCTTGTCGTTTAGTGTTCTCTTATCTCTCAAACTTTTCTCAATTCGTGGATTTAAATGATAAGCGTTCCAACTCACTTTTTCTCCAAACCGGTGTTCCTCAAGGTTCTGTTCTGGGACCCCTACTTTTCATACTATATATAAATGATTTGCCTAATTTTATTGATTCCAGTGACTGCAAATCAAATTTGTTTGCTGATGATGCTATGGTTCTATTTAACAGCTGCAAGGATGACATTGACAATTTATGTGTAAGGATTAATAATGTTCTTGAAAGGATTCGATCTTGGTTGTTGGATAACTCACTCACTCTAAATCTGTCTAAGACTAAGGCCCAAGTATTTGGTTTTACCGACCGCTTTTTACCAAACCTTAATATTTCTATTAATGGATCTCCTGTTGATTTCGTAGATCGGATGAAATGCTTAGGAGTGTATATTGATAAACGTCTGACATTTGAGTATCATATTTATAATTTACAACGTAGGATCTCTGGGATCCTTCGTAGACTTTACTGTACTATGGTATACCTTCCTCTTCGTGTTCGACACCGACTAGCACATGCACTTTTAATGTCGAATATTCTTTATGGTCTAGAGGTCGTATCTGGTACATTCTCCTATGTTACTTCTAAACTGAACAGGATTGTGAATATGATTGTACGTTATGTCTTTTGTATTCATAGGCGTGAACATATATCTGCATATGTGAAACGTTTTCTTGGCTGTTCATTTCTGAATTTTATACGCTTTCGGAATCTATCTTTCTTCTACAAACTAATTAAATGTGGATTGTCTTCAGAGCTTTGCTCTAAATTCTCTTTTACTCGTTCAATAAGAAACCCTCAAATCGTGATACCAAGAATAAATAACGTCTTCTATGAAAAATCAATTATCGTTAGAATAGCGCGCTTCTGGAACTATTTACCACTGGAGCTTAAGATTTTTTCTCATACTAATAATGCTTTTCGACTGAAACTTAGAAATTTGTTAAACTACTAGAATCTTTGACATACTTAGTTTAATCTTATTAGTAACCCTTCCATATACACTGCTGGGATCAGTATTATTTCTACATTTCTATCTATTCCCTTTTATTTTCCTTTTGTGTGGGACCAATGAATTAAAGACAGTGCTAGTTTGTATTTCTGCCTCACTAGCGTTTTAGTAAACATATTCTTATATATTATTATTTTAATATATTATTTTCTCTTTTCATATTACTTATATTTATTATAATTATTTCTTGTAATATATATTAAATTGGCCAAAAGTGGCTTTATATTACTTTTTAATAAATAAATAAAAATAAAAAATAAAATAAATCAATATTGAAAGACAAATGTTCGACATTATCAGGCTATGATTAATATTTCTTAAGCTGCGCTTATATTAAGTAAATATTTGACGAAAAAAGGAACCACTAATTTATGGAAAAATTTTATGCAAAAGTGAAGATATAATATATCTTCTTTATGTAAATTTTTTTAAAAAAATTATTTAGCAACAGATAAGGAAATAATCATTGGTCTGAAAATCACGTGATTTCAAATCTCATTTAAGTTTGAAAGTGTGTAAGTTTAAGTGTAAATGTTTAAAAAGCCAAGTGATTTGATATCGACAAGAATTTACCTGACGATTTCTCAAAATTTCACACACAAAATTTTAAAAAAATGTTGTGCTCAGAATGCCCTTCTTGTGATTTGAAATCCATACCTGAATATTTATATTTTTCATTAATTAATGAATTAATTTGAATAATAAAAAAATATGCCAATGAAATAGCGTTGACGTTTTTTTTTTTTTTTTTTTTTTTTTGTCAAATATTTGGCATAGGTATTTGAATGTAGCTTTAGGATACATTGGGCAAATATGCATTGCTAGTGTTATGCATATTCCTTAACGGTTATTAATTCTCAGAAGATTAAATTATAAATATATTAGGATCTTAAGGCTAATAAAAATTAAACTATAAATAAAACAAAATTTCTACATAAATTTTTCCATGAAATAATATTTAGGCCCATTATTACAACTTGCCGTTAATTAAAGTTAGGATTTTACCAGGCAGATGAATTGCTTTTTGTTATGACAAGTAAACTTTAACCTAAAGGTAAGCCAATCCTCCCAATAAAATTATCGGTCACTTTAAGTTAAAGTTTACTTGTAACAACAAAAATCAATTTATCTGCCTGATAGAATCCTATCTTAACTAACGGCAAGTTTTAATAATGGGTCTTAATGTGATATAATGTAAACGTATGGTTTCTATTGAGAACATATCTGTGGAATTTTGAAAAAACGTCTCTCGAAATAAGACAATTTTTCAAGATTTTTATAGTAAATATAGAATTTCCTTGTCCTTCTTTTGCTCCAATCCCCGTATTTCTACGACCTTTGGAAGGCAAGATATGCAGTTGACTTATCGACCTCTTTCAGACTTTCCCCCAATTTCAATTTGACAAAACGACTTCTTTCAGAGAATTAAGAATAATTTAAAAAATTTAATGTCTATAAAAAATTGTATTTCATTTTTATTCTTATTTTTTAATTATCTGCATATTGAAGGGAAAAATAGAACCCTAGAAAATAGAAAAATAGAACCCAAATATATTTTCCAGATCAACTTCTTTCAACCTTTTTTTCATATTCCATTTTAACAAAACAACTTGTCTTGACTTAAGCGATTAAAATAATTTTCAAATTTAATCAAAAAAATTTTGACAAAACGACTTGTATGGTGGAAGCTAATTTTTTTCTTTAAAATTTAAACAAAAAATATTTAACAAAAGATCTTAAACTAATTTTTTGTCGTTTTAAAGAAAACTATTGCTTCTAGAGGGAAAAAAAAAAGGTCGCATAATGTTCGTTAAGTATTTGTGTATAATATCCAAGTTCAAAATTTCTTTAATTTTCTAAGCAATAACTTGTATTAGCCTTTTTAACTGTTTTTTTGTTCTACTGAAAAGTTGTTGGTTTTGAAAAGAGACGTTTTGTCAAATGTCCACAGATATGTACATACATAATTGGCTATTACAACTCTGTTTCGGAGTTACGTCCTAGCTTCTCGCAGCACCCATGGAGTGTGTACCAAATTGTATCCATAACTACCGGGGAACTTAGAGTTTAAAGTCGACTCCGAACAACAGGCTTCAAAAGCTCGTTCATGGCAATCAGTTACTCTCAAAGCTTTTGCCAAAAAACTGCTAAGAGATAGTCGCCGAAAGAAATATTTTTCCGTATTTTTTTCTTTTTGAGGACATCCGAGGTGGGGTTTAAACCCGAAGCTCTTGCCTAGTAAGTTAACGGACTAACCACTAGACTACGGCGACTGTATATATTGTTATCTGTTTAATCCTGTCGTGTTTTTTGCCTATTATAAATTAAATTAAGCCTTAAGTTCTAATTTTAATTATTTTATGACTAAAGACATAATGATCTCCTTCAAAGAACAACATTACATTGGACACAAATGCGCTATGCTTTGTAGCTTTCTTTTAACATTATTCTGGCAAGACCTGGTACAAATTCTATATTGATTTTCTGTTGCTTTGTATGTTCTCCCCTTATGGTCCGAGCATATTAATACGGCCTTGCTTGACAGTTATTTATTTTATTTGTACATTTTTAATAACTTTATTTTGTTATACTCAAGCAGATTTTTGTTCATTTTAATTTATTGTTGTGTCCGTGTGCAAGTTTTTTTTTATTAAACGTTAATAAATTAATCTATGCCAGCCAATGAACTGATTGCCATACGATGATTATACTATATGGAGCGAAATTCATTAAAATTTCCTTATCATGCATTTGATTGTTACGTTGGAATTATAACAACAACTACAATAAAAGCATATTATATATAAACGTTAATAATTTATTTTTTTAAACCGGTTTTATTGTTGGATCGGTAGTAGACGATGCCAAATGTCATAAAATTATTAATCGGGAATAAAAAGTAAATATTCTATTTTCTTTATATTTTGTACAAATATTTGCAATGAATTTGTTAACTAGAACTGTTAATTATTTACTTATATATCAACTTCACAAATGGATGGGCATGTTGAGTTAATGATCATTGAACGTATAAATGCAAAAAAAAAGAAATTCGAAACCTTGCCATATTTGAAAATTATAGCAATTTGAATTATCACTCGATTTCCAGAACTTGGTCGTTTATCTTAATTTTAAGGTTTGCTTGTTATTGGATTGTAACATTCTTTCTTTCTTTCAACACTTATTTAAGAACACAGGCTTACACTGTTAACTTTGAAAGCCCAACAGACTAACAGCATTGCAATCTATTTGGTTAAATGTACATTCTTGATTTATTGGATTTTTTAAATTTTAGAACCATTTTGCAAAAGGAAAATTAATTGACACAATTTATAAATTATAATTTCTTATTTTAAATACATAAATTCAATTATTAATAAGTCTGATTAATGTTTATCCCTAATCTGTGTGAGTAAGACAAGAAAGTAAAAAAGTACTTCAACAATAAACTGCAATTGTTTTACTAGTTTTGACAGTATCTATGGGAAAAGGTTATCATCGGGTTCATGCCTTTAAAACTAGAAATATCTGGTACCAAGTATTTGTCTGTTCCTCATACACATAGTAGGTATGACTACAAATGGAATATCTGGTAAATCATCTTTAGCAAACTGTTAAAAAAAAAAGAAATTAATGTTGTATTGTGAAATCTGTTGTGTATTATATTATGTTTTATTCTTTGTGAAATTCATTCTGATTTAAATCATTCATATGTCGAGTGATACGTAAGCGTGTTTTAAAAGTACATTTAACAAGAAAAAAAATTATAAATTTATAATTATATCAATTCATTCCATAATTATGAAATTCAGTTGCCGGTAAAGCGCACATGTTTGCCTAGTTGATGATGATGCGCTAAAAATTATTATGTTTTTTCTTTTTTTTAATGTTAAAAAATATGAACATAAAAAATGTGTAAATATTTATCGATCAAACTTTTGTTTTTCTACCCTTTTTGTTTTTTTTTTTAGTTAATGTACTTATAAATTATATAATTTCATCAATTCCATTGGAGTTTATAGCAACGACTAAGCACTATGTGTTACGGAATGTTATTTTTCTTATTTTTTCTTTCTTCTCTCGAGCTTAATATTTTTATTGCATGGATGATGGGGCAATAAAAAATTTAGCGATGTCCTGCCATAGTAATGGCAACGGTCCTTTTCTTTTAAACTCTGTCATTATTGTCAAATGCAACTATGGTAAATGTTGCGGATCCCTTTTGATATTGACATTCTCGTTTTGGTCCTGGCGAAATTGACCAATGGCTTCTCACCGCGAACCATATGCCATAAATAAATATGGACGTCACTCATTTAGCACATGTAGGAGAAATAGAGAGGTGTAAGACGCTTTTTGAAGAATCATGAATGAGGGTAGAAGGCCATCATGAATGAAGTTTTTCATTCATTTAGTTATTGGCAGTGATTCAGTGTGTGAACTCAGATCGAGCACGAGTATAGTAAAAGGAAAAAGAAAGGTTTTGCTGGGATATTTAGGATCAGTGAATGTTACTGGTATCTGATCTGTCAACGGCTTAGGAGAGGACTAAGAATACCTAAAGGCGTCTACGACATCTCGTCACCCGAACTTATTAACTCTACATCACGGTTTTGATCTTTTATTTACATTTGGTTTAAAATTTAATTGGAATATTGTCTATATTGCCTTTTTCCCCACACTTAATTGTCATGTGTTGAGTGTTATGTATTTACCTGCTGTATTACTGGATTGAGGATCATATTAGTGCTGTCAAATTCTACTACTTTTCATTACTCGATAGTATTGAGTGCTTCCATTTGGGTACTCAATACTTTTAACGGATTTTATTTTTAAGAGAAAACAATTGCAT
Source organism: Metopia argyrocephala (assembly GCA_963576795.1). Taxonomy (NCBI): domain Eukaryota; kingdom Metazoa; phylum Arthropoda; class Insecta; order Diptera; family Sarcophagidae; genus Metopia; species Metopia argyrocephala. The sequence continues at coordinate 52,150,753 of OY756209.1, read as the reverse complement.
AAAATATTGTTTTTTTAAAAAGAAATTTGTTTTGACCGTTAAATTTTAAATTTTTCATAAAACTTCGAAGGAAAAATACAACTCTTAAAGTATTGAGTAGTTACTTTTAAGTATTGAGTACCCAAAAATTAGTACAAATACTCGATACTCGGTACCCATTACTCAATACTTTGCCAGCACTAGATCACATTACTGTCACAATGGATCTGGCGGGCAATATTACACGTCATGCCACTTAACCAGTGTTTTATACAGCATCTAAATACATATATAAAATTGAATGTGTGTTTGTTTATTTGTTTGTTTGTGCCTTATAGGCGACCAAACCTCTAGACCTATCTTCCTGAAATTTTTACAGCATTTAACGGGAACTCTGACATGATTAATAGGGTACTTTTTTTTCGTCACGCCCACTTTTTTAAAATTATGTATTGCTCCCATAGAATTTTTAACAGATTTACTTCAAATTGTATACACATTATACTCCAGGCGAGGTATAAATAAACATTTCTTACGCCACGCCTCCTTTCACGCAAAATTTTATTTGAAAGTTTTAAACGTTTTGTTCTCTGTATAAATTTGTTCCTTCCAACGGATTTTTTTTATTTGGTAGTATATTGCTCTTAATACTGTTAACGTCGCCATGTAACTATGAACCACGTCACCGCCGTTAATTTTATTATATAACGAGGGGTAGCGAAGCACACCGGGTTCAGCTAATATACATATAACATATATTTTTTACAGTAGAAAAAAAAAATTTCCCTCATTTTACTTATTAAAATTTTTAAAACACCGAGCTTATGGCATCAAATAAATACTGCGCTCGTGATAAATAATTATAATATAATTTAATATTGTATTATAATTTAGTAAATAAATAATATTTTATTAAAAAAATAATAATAACAAAATTTTTATTTATAATGTAATTTGTTTTGTGGTAACTGCTGTTTTTTTTTTTTTTTTCTAATTGATTCACATATTTTCTATTATTACTTGATACGGTCTAAAATGGAATAGTAGTATTTTTAATAGTTTATAACAAGTTTATATTTCGAATATCCATACAAAATTTTTTTTAATCTATACAAATAAAAATTAATGTTGTTCATTGGTCATCGCATCAATTGAGAACTGCTGGACCGATTTTGACGATTTTTTCTTTCTAATGATGGTCGTGAACCAACCGCCCACTTTTTTGATTTAAATTAAAATTAGAAAACTGCTCCATCGATTTGACTAATTTTTCTTTTAAATGTTTGTATTAATCCATCTTAAGTTTTTTTCGAGAAAAAAAATTTGACACGCCTACTTTTACGCCCACTTTTTTTTCTATTTATCTAAAAATCGGAAAACAGTTGCACCGATTTAGATAAGGTTTTTATCACACTTTCCTGCCACTTTGTTCCAAGTCGTTCGATTTTTTATTGTTGATCGATAAAAGGCTTTTCGCCCCTTTTTCCTTCCTTAAAATAATTTCTCTGTTTTTAATCCATATACATACATATATTATAAATCTCTTTGTAAGTCTGTTTGTCCGTTTATTGGTTGGCCAATCACGCCTAAACGACTGAACTGATTGTGTTTAAATTGGAAACAAAGATAGACTGAACTACCCAAAGTGGTGTTTTTTTTTTAATTGAAACTGAGTGTGGTACCTCTCCAAAAATATTTTCGTGAATATTAAGGTAAAAGTTTACAAATTGTATACACACATTATTCATATTTAATCAATTTTCAAATTTATTTCATACATTGAGCCCATTGCAGATATTACAATGAGTTTTGCATGTCAAATATTATTTATTCGCTTTAATCTAAAATCATACGCATTTCTCAGTATTTTTATTGTAGTAACTTTGCTGTTTTGCATGTCAAATATTATTTATTCGCTTTAATCTAAAATCATACGCATTTCTCAGTATTTTTATTGTAGTAAATTTGCTGCCTAGAGGATAAGTTCTGATTTCGCTGAGATAACAATTCTTAGCCTACTGAATGTAAGCTGTACATCTCCACGTTCGTTTTATAGTACAGTTAGATACTCTGTTTGTTCTTTTATCCCCATTTAGTAAATAATATTTAATATGTATGGTAAATTCGAATCTTTGATTTACATTAAAACTTTTTGGTGTACACAGCATAAGAATTATTGGTGTAAACCTATTGAATTTTAATATAGCTCTCATTGCTCTATTCTGTAGTTTTTGTTTCTAATCACTTTTCTTATTATAAGTTTAAAGTGTACGGTATTTGATATTTTCATATTTCGAATTATTTTATTATACACATTATATACTCGTACATACAGACATCTCTTTATCTGTGTGTCTCAATTACTGTATGCCATGTGAAATTGATATATGTATGTACTTCCATACATACATATGTATTTATGTGTATATGTACCTGTAGTTACTATTTATAGAATTTTTTTAATATATATCGCTATTACGTTATAAAATAAATTGAAAACGGTATTATATTGCAAATATTTCTGTAGGTATATACATACATACATACTTATACATATGTAATATGTACATATAAAAATTAAAAATAAATTGATGAGCAATTTGTAATTGCAATAATTTTGTTGTTATTACCTTGCAATAAATTTCAAATATTCAAATTATACCAATTTATGGCATGTACATACATACAGTGGCCGACAAAAGTCTACATACGACCCCTTTTTTTGCGATTTTATCAGTCCAAGTGAATAAATGAAAAAAATAATGATGCAGTTTTGTTTCAAATCTATATTTATTAATATAAACCAAAATAATATTTATTCCGATATAAACTTAAAAAACTATTCAAGAAAAACTATAAAAAACATTCGACAAAAGTCTACATACGACAAGAGTGTTCACAGAAAAACTTAGCGTAAATGTAAAAAATCATCACCTATTAATAAAATTAATATTTTGTCGGACCCTCACGGGCATCTATAACTGCCTGCAGTCGCCGAGGCATCGAGTTCACCATATTTTCTAATTCTAAGGGTCTTATGTTCTGCAATTCTTCTTGGAGCCTTTGTTTTAACATTTGGGCATTAGTAATTTGGTAGTTACGTATTTTTCGTTGTAATATCTCCCAAACGTGCTCAATAATATTTAAATCTGGGCTTTGAGGTGGAGTGTACAGCTGTCTGGGAGCATAGTATAGCAACCAATCTTTCACAATTTGAACAGTGTGCTTCGGGTCGTTGTCTTGTTGGAAGTACCAATTTCGACCAAGGCTTAGCATATCGACGGAGGGTTTTAGATTCTGTTCTAGAATGGAATTGTAAAGGTGCCGATCCATATTACCCTCAATGAACACCAACTTTCCTACGCCAGAAGCAGCCATGGCACCCCAAACCATTACACAACCCCCACATGCTTAACAGTAAAAATTAAGTATTTAGGAGCCAGTATTTCTTTTTCACCACACCTTAGATCTACCGTCACTACCAAAAATGTTATTTAGATTCATCAGTAAAAAGACCCGCTTCCAAAAATCAAAACCTTTGTCAATATGCTTTTGGGCAAATTCTATACGAAATTTGCCGTTTTTTTCACTTATTAATGGCTTTTTTCGAGCAGTTCTGCTAAAATAACTATTTCCATTCAATGTTCTTTGAATAGTACGGGGATTTACAATCACTTCTAATCTTGTTGCAAGCTCTGCGGCCAATTTTGTTGTATTAATTTTAGGGTTTTTGTCCATTTCTTTTAAAATAAAGCTTACATCTCTGCGAGTAAGTGCTTTTGGGCGTCCACTACGACGCTTATTTTCAACAGTTCCACTATTTTTATAATTCTTAAATATTGTCTGAACTGTAGATTTACTTAAATTTAATAGTTTTGCTATTTCTCCAAAGGATTTCTCTTCAGATCTGTACTTAACCAATAAATTTCGGTTATCAATTGAAATTTCTTTACGAGAAGACATTATTTTACTTAAATATACACCGATGAAGACTAAATTACAACTTAAAGCTGTTTAAAACAATCTATAAACTTAACAAAAAAATTTTTGTAATAAATAACGGCGCTATCTCGTTATTTAATAGCAACAAACGCCTGGGTATGCTGATCGTATGTACACTTTTGTCAATGCATTTTAAATGTTTTTCTTGAGTAATTTTTCCTACGTTTATTGAAAAAACGTAAATTTTGGTCTGCTTTAATAAAAATGTATTTGAAACAAAACTGCATCATTACTTTTTCATTTAAGTATCTTGGGCTCCTAAAATCGCAAAAATATAGGTCGTATGTAGACTTTTGTCGGCCACTGTACATACGCAGTGATGGCCAGATAATTAGGGATTCAATTATTAAATATTCAACAAAAATAAATTTTAATTATCTATGTATATAAAAATAGCAAATACTGTATGCATAAATAAGGATATGCATATCGTCATATTAAATGTAAACGGACGTAACTACACAAAATTTCGAAATCAAGTTTTTCATTGATTATCGTTTGTTTTATCAAAATACAAGTTCGTGCAAAATTTTAGACTCCTACAATCAAAACTGGCGATTTTATTAACGAAATTCAAACGGACGTAACTTCAAGTGCGTGTATTTTAAATGCAAGAAGAAATACCTACATACATACATACATATTTATATGAAAATCTTACATTCTAACTCATTTGTTGTATATAGGGATGCTAATCCTTATATCTCGATTCTGAAAATTATTATTTTCAGGATTTACAAAATTTTTGATTTTAGGGTTTTTTTTGCTTCTCCCGTAAAAAACGAAAAGTGTAATTACGTCCGTTAGCATTTAATATGATGATATATTGTATATATTGGTGTATATTAAAAATTATATTATGAAATACTAATATTGTAAGAAAATAGTCATATAATATATGAAATGTATTGCTTTGGGTATAAGCATGTCTTTATGGCCATTTCGTCTCTGCTTAAGAGACTCGCCAGGAGACTTTTTCCCAAAGGTGCTAATCAAAAATACAAATAATTTTATACATATATTATTATATTAAATGTATTTGCCTATATGGCGAAAAATATCATACATGAATTTTATTGTTTTTATTTCGTTATCTCAGTTGTATAATTCTCAGTTAACCAAATAAAATAAACATTTTTGTTATCAATTAAATATTCTCTACACATGCATTAATTAATCACAAGTTTGTTAATAAAACTGTTAGTTTTGTTGTAAAATTATTACTCGTATACTTTTTGCAAATCTTTTCATATTGTTGGACAAGGTCGTGGTTTGTTTTAAGGAAATTTTAAAAAACCCCTTTGGCATCTTAAAGTTAAGTTTAATTAATTTAATATATTTGTATTATTTTCCTTGACCTTTTTATTAATTTTATTATTAGTTAAATTATTTGAGCTTAAGGTCGAATAAATATTTATATTATTTATTTTACGATATTTCGCTACTTCCTTGCGTAGCATCATCAGGAATATATATTTGTATGTAACAAAACAATAACAAAATTATAAAAAAAAAATACACAAAAAATTATGTCATACATATTTTCAAATAAAAACATAATGAACATTTAAAAAAATTAATATAATAATTAACCAACAAACAACATTAATAAGAATAATAACAAGTAGGAACGATATGTGTGTATTTACAAAAATAATAAAAATAAAAGTAACAAAAATTATCTGGTATGTGATGAAAATCGACCTCGATCGAAACCAAAATCGAAAGAATTTTAAATTACTATAACTTCCAATTCTTTTCAGATTTCGAATTTCTCTTATACTCATTACGTTAATGACTATTGTCATTACATCCTTTATTATTATTATTTTAATATAATTAAAAACAGAAAAGTTCTATATGACTTCGAGAAAAAAAAATAAAAGAAAAAAAAGTATAATAAATTAAAATGATTTCAATCTCGAAATAAATCGCCTTTCATCACATCCCTGAATTTTAATAAAATTAATAATTATTTTATATAAAAAAAATTATAAATACCAACGATAAAATAACAATGATAAAAACGCAGTAACCAAATAAAAAAGAAATTAACAATAAGTGCAATAATGAATATATATATATATAAATATTATGTTTTGTATATTAAATGTCTGTATGTTTGGGCTAAACCCTCTGTGTCTGTTTTAAAATTAATCCTCTGTGTTGTAGGCACACTAATAATTTGTAACATTTCTAACATTAAACGTATCTTATAATTAATTTCCGTGTTCAATATTGAAACATTTTCAAAGCTAGGATAGTGATCCTTTTCACAACAGTGAGAAGATAGAGCCGTTTTTTGCGAATTAATGCTTCTGTACTTCTGATCAGATTTATGACCTGCCATTCTCGTCTTCAATTTATTCTTTGTCGTACCTACATATACACCATTACAATCTTCTTTGTCATTACCGTTACAAGTTATTTTGTATACTAAATTTGATCTGTCCCATTTTTCAAGTCTATCCTTTGTTCTGCTAAAAAGTTTACTTATTGTGTTAAAAGATCTGTACGTCATCTTATATTTATCAGAATCGAAAATTTTTGACCTCCTTAATCGTTCAGACAAGTACGGTATATAAATCATAGACTTATAAATAAACTCCTTCTTCTCATTACACTGGTTTACAGCCAAAAAATACCAAGAACGCCACATGCCTAGATTAGTTAATTGGGACCTCCTGAGCACGAAAAACGCTTCTATTATTTTTTTCTAAGTACAGTTTTTTAGATAACGGTACTTTTGTGTTTTTCGGTGTATGGCCCCACTCAAACCCTTGTGGAGTCCAACCGAAAAGTCCGATCGAGACAAGTGGTATTTCAATTAAAAGGTAATTGAATGCCTTTTCCGTCGATATGCTGGAAAATTCTATCTGATAAGAAATGGCTGAGATATGGCACCTCAAAGTTCAAAATTTTCCTATTTTTTACGTTTTTTCAAAATTTTTCATTTTCATTTAAATTTTTTTCTACGTTATATTGAAGATCTGGAATGTTTTATTTTTTTACCAAATAGTCTATTTAGTTACCAATATTTAAAGTGTATTTTCAAAAAAATCGGATGAAAAATAAAGTTTTTATTAAGGATTTTGAATATTTTTCCACGAACTTGGGCTCCGAAAGTGATGAACAAGGTGAACGATTTCACCAGGAAATGGAAGAAGTATATGGTTTTGGAGGTTTATGTCAAAATAATAATAGTTTTAGGTTTTTATCAGTTTGACTATTATTATTTTGACATAATCCTCCAAAACCATTATTTGGGTAAATAATTTTCTATAAATGAGAGCAGATATAGAAAGCTGAGAAAATTTCCTTTAAAATAAGCCCCTTTCCAGCGTTACAGGTCAACTATTCACCAATTGCAATGAATACTTGCAAAAAAATAGCATTATTTTCGGATGACCTGAGTACCTAATTTTCTCTTAAAAAACCGGAAGTTCGATTTTGATTTTAGAACCATGGTTTCTTTGGGAAAAGTTCTTAGAATTTGTCGTAGATTACGACCTTGCTATACGCTTTGCATTTTTTTGGGTCCCGAACAAATTGACCCACCCTAGTATACATACAAATCTAGAATGAAATGAAACGTGATCAAAAAACAATCACATATAAGACATACATACATACATACATATCTATATAAAAATTTCGGAGTTATGGACCAAAAAATAAAAAAATATCTCCGAAATTTGGAAGTACTTTCAAACATGAATCATGTTTTTGTTCTTTTAGTAGAAAATAAAGCGTCAAATTAAAATTCTGAATTAAAATTTAGATCATAATTTCGAAATTTTACTTGTAAAAAAATATTTTCTCTTTACCTACAAATTTTTTTCGCTTTTAATCCATAACCGACACTTAAATTCTAATATTGAACAAACGTTTATTATTGAGATATTCTCTGTATGCTGTTATTTTTACTTTATGAAGTTTATCGTTTGCGTTTAGAAGATAAGTATCCTATTTCCTAATAGACTTAATGCCACAGTCACATTAGGCAAATATTTGATAAAACAGTGTAAACAAGATTCATGTTTAATTAATTAAATATCTAAATATTATTTCTTCTTATTATATAATATACATATATACATATGTATGTACATATATTTAAAAAAAAATGATGGAAATATATATGCAAACAAATAAAGGGCTGTTTAGACTGTATGACTTTAGGTATAAAAATTTCAGAGAAAATGATATGAAAATCTATACGATTTTTTAAATGAGTATAAAAGTCGTGTTTACACTTTTGGTGTAGAAAAATAAAAAAAACATTCGTTGTAAAAAAAATAAATAAAATAAAAATTTATTTAATGTAGTTTTTAAACAAATTTAGAAGTAGTTTTAATTTATTTCAAATATTGAAAAACAAAAATATACAAGTATAATGAAAACTCGTTGTTTTTTTAATTTTTCAGAAAACAGTGAGAACTATATGAATAATAAGTTTTTTATATGTATGTATTTTCTCTCATTTTCGAATATTTTGATTACACATTTTTTTTTAGACTATCTCACTAACTGCTACTCTTCTATACAAAATTTTGGTATATCATACGACTTGTCCTTACATCGTTACATAAAATATTTTCATAAAATAGTGGTTACGTTTTTCATTAAATATTTGCCTAATGTGACAGTAGCATTGAGCATTATGAAATTTTAATATTAATGAATGTAAAGCTATGGTCACAGGCAAATATTTGACGTAAAAAGGATAACCACTATTTTTTGGAAAATATTTTGTGCAAAAATTTCGTTTTAAGTAACCATTTCTTCAAAATTTATTCAAAAATAAAAATACATAATAATAAGATACGATATTTTGGTTTTTAGTAATAAAAATAAATGGGAAGGAACGTGCATAATGCCCGTACTCATAAAAACTAGTTTAGGGTTGAGGGTTTATTTATTTGACAAATTTCTAGTGTTTACATAAAATAGTCGTTAGGTTGTTTTTTTTTTTTTTTGTCACATATTGACCTAATGTGACCGTAGCTTAAGTATAAATATTTTTCGGTATTATCTATTTGAAGTCAAAGATATGTTTTTTTTTTTTTTTTGTCTAATTTAAGGCGAAAAATATTTAAGCAAATAAATACTAATTTAAGTTTAAAAATTTTATCATTTTTATATAATTTTATCTTTGAATGTTTATGTATGTTATATTTCAATAAATATGTAACTAAATGAACACATTTTTTTTATTTTTTACAGATCTGCCGGCACAGTTGGTGCCGTTGTAACATGTCCCTTAGAGGTTGTTAAAACCCGTTTACAAAGTTCAACATCATCATTTCAAACTCCGCCTCGAGTAGTTGAAAGCCCCGGTTCTACAAATGCCTCCTCCGAATTACTTCGACCTGAACAGAGACGTAAACTTAGTACAACAATATTACGTAACAGGTCCCAACCACAGGTGATTGGGGGTGTTCGTAGGGTAGTACCAGATTATTGTACCCTTTTCATTTTCCTCATACTTTATATTTTCATTTTCATTATTTTTTTATTTTCTTTTACATACATATGTAAAATGTTAATTTGTTTTTATTCCAAAATTGCTTTTTTACTAACAAATATTAATTAATTGAATGAAAAGTTAATTGTTTAAAAAAGTTTTTACCAAATTGTTTTCAGATAATGGCAATTTCTCATTGTGGCATCTCATCTACATCTACAAAATCTATGAGCATAATGCAGTGTCTAAGGTTAGTAAATTCATTCAATAGAATTTATTTAGTTTATGATTTAATTAAGGCGTTTTATGACGGAATATAAGTTGGACTTTTTTACGTCATGCTGTAAAGGTTGCAAATATTTGCTTTAAATATTAACTGTGTTTTTAATTGTTTTTTTCTTATGTTAGTAGACAAGTCTCGAAAATACGTACATACATACGTATGTATACATTTTTTAATTTATAGAAAAAATTATGCTAAAACTACTGTCGCACCTTACTTTTAAAATACTTATGATATGCTTTTGAACTCTATCCTTTGGGTAGTAAAATTTGTGTTCTACTAATAATATAACAAAAATAATGTATTGCTATATAACAAATTTAAAATGGGTGTAATCAATTTAGGAGGAGTGTATATGGATTTATACATACATATATAATACAGTGGTGGCATTATAATTAGAAACGATGTCAAAAATAAATTAAAATTCTTTTAAGACCATAACCATAAATTCCAAACATCATTATCGACATTATTGTTGTTAGAAAAAGATTTGAATTTATAATTTGCATTTTGATTAATATTTGAGTAGTTGGTTTTTGGCTGGCCACGTAATTAGAAACGTTCAGTTTTTTTTTTTAAACTTTTTTTTTATTATAAGCCAAAAGTAAATGTAATTTAATTAGTTAAATATGTTTTGATTTTTAAAACGGGAAAATATAAGTCATACAAGGCGTATCCAATAGAAAAACTATCGATGTCGACTATTATTGCACAATTGTTTTCATAATCCAAAAAAGTGATATTTGGTGCAATTACCCTGTATAATTAAACGAAAAAAGGTTGCAACCCCCAATCAGGAAGCCCAGGCTAAAAAATTGTTCAAGTAAAAGATGAAATTATTTGGGCTTTCCTAGATGTATTGTATAAAACAAAACCGCACGATTAAAAATAGTTAGAAACAGTTACGCTTTGCAAAGAAAATGTTAAAAAAATGTGTACGTAAGGCGTCGTTCAAAACAATCCTTAAGACTTTAGGCATGTTGTTAAAACAGTGTGCGTATTATAACTTGTGATGCCATTTCGTGGTATGCTCTAAACCTAATTCTTAGAGTTCAGGGAATAATAGATCAACACAATATAGAAACAATTGAAAAAATTTAATAGAATATTCTAGTAGTCGCGGTGGTCTAGTGGTTAGTTTGTTGTCTTGCTAAGGCGAAAGCGCTGGGTTCAAATCTCAGCTCTGACATCTTGAAAAAAAGAATTATGAAAAAATTATTTCTTTCGGCGACTACCTCTCAGCAGTCTTCTGGCAAAAGCTCTGGGAATAACTGATTGATCATGGATAAAAATTAACACACACAACATGAGCGCTGGGAGAAGCTAGGCCGTAACCCTGGCACACGGTTGTAATGGCCAATTATGTATGTATGTAGAAAGAAAATACTGCATCCCTAAATGATTTCCAGGCTTTAGCAAAGAGTTATATGAAAAGCGAAAGAATTCTTGGATAGGGACAAGATAGTTAGTTATCTAAACCGTAAATATTTTTATTATAAACTCGATGAGGGTTTATTACTTTACAATTTACAATATGTATTTAGTTATAGTATTGTAAACTTAATTTTTAAAATAAATTAAGAAAAGTGTATGGTGCTAAGCCGCTTCTAATTATATGATAGGTAGTAAGAAAATACTGCATCCCTAAATGATTTCCAGGCTTTAGCAAAGAGTTATATGAAAAGCGAAAGAATCCTTGGATAGGGACAAGAAAGTTAGTTATTGATATTTTATAATTAAAATTTTGTCGTGAAAATCAAAAATTGTCTATTTCATAGTAAATGTTTGTTTTTTTTTTTCAGACACATAGTACAAAATGAAGGACCCAAAGCATTATTTAAAGGTCTTGGACCGAATCTCGTTGGTGTTGCACCATCACGTGCCATATATTTTTGCACATATTCACAAACCAAAAATTTCCTCAATAATTTAGGGTAAGTTTTGTTTTTGTTATTTAATGCAATATATAAGTATATGTATCTACCAGAGTAGTAAACAAAACCAAACGTTTGATCTCATTTTGTTTTGTTCTTTACAATGAGTAAAACAAAAACAGCTAGAACGATTGTCCCTTTTTTGTTTTTTTTTTTTTTGTTTATTGTTTTTGTTTTGAGCACTACACATACACTAACTCAAATGTGCGTAGGCAAAACAAAAAATGAATGAGAAGAAAAAGAGAAGAAGAAGAGAAAAAGAAAAGAAAGAAGAGAAAGGAGCAAATTATACAAATGTAACGGAATAACAAAGCAAGCACAAGAGCGAAAAGCGAATTGTTTCGTTTGCGCGCTTTCTAATTTCGAAAGTATTTGTTTTGGTTTTGCTAATGCACAATACGATTAAAAAAAATTTTAAAAGTTTATGACTTTGTGGTAACGTTTGCGAAATGTTTTGTTTGTTTGCCCACTCTGCTATCTACATATACAACATATGTTTATAATGTACCGACAACACTACTTGTTCGTTTGTAACTCTTTCTTTTTTGTTTCTTCTAGATTAATACAACCTGATTCACCACAAGTTCATATTGTTAGTGCAGCTAGTGCCGGTTTTGTTTCCTCTTCCATAACAAATCCAATATGGTTTGTTAAAACACGTTTACAATTGGACTACAATTCTAAAGTTCAAATGACCGTCAAAGAATGTATATCACGTGTTTATTCTCAGGGTGGTATTGCAGGCTTTTACAAAGGAATTACCGCAAGTTACTTTGGCATCTGTGAGACTATGATACATTTTGTTATTTATGAATTTATCAAATCTAAATTGGTAAGTACACAAGTGATATTTGTAATAACGAGTGTGTTTTCAATTTAAGTTCTATTAACTTATTGTAGATTGAAAAACAAAATTTACGCCAAAATAAACATCATTCGGATACAACGAAAACATCAAGAGATTTTCTTGAATTCATGATGGCTGGAGCCATATCAAAGACTATTGCCTCCTGTATAGCATACCCACATGAAGTTGCGCGGACGCGTTTACGTGAAGAGGGTAGTAAATATAATAAATTTTGGCAAACCCTACAGACTGTATGGAAAGAAGAGGGTAGAGCTGGTCTATATAGGTATGTAAATTGGTTAATCTATATAAATAAAAATCAATGTTCGTTGGTCATCGCATAAATGGAGAACGGCTGAACCGATCTTGATGATTTTTTCTTTCTAATGAACGTAGTCGCCGTGGTCTAGTGGTCAGTGTGTTGGCTTACTAAGACGATAGAGCTGGGTTCAAATGTCAGCTCTGACATCTTGCAAAAAAAAAAAGAAATATGTAAAAATTCTTTCTTTCGGCGACTACCTCTCAGCAGTCTTCTGGCATAATCTCTGGGAGTAATTGATTGCCATGAAAAAGCTTCTCAAATCTGTCGTTCGGAGTCGACTTTAAACTGTAGGTCCCGGTACTCATCGATAAAAATTAACACACGCAACATGAGTGCTGCGAGAAGCTAGGCCATAACCCTGACACAGGGTTGTAATGGCCAATTCTGTATGTATGTAATGATCGTCGTAATCCAACTTTGGTTCTTACGGAAAGAAAATTTGCCACGCCGGCTTTTACGCCCACCTTTTTAATTTACCTAAAATAAAAAAACGGCTCTATCGATTTTACTAATTTTTCTTTCAAATGCTTGTATTAATCCACTTTGTTTTCATTGAGAGAAAAATTTTACACACTTACTTTTACGCCCACTTTTTTTATTTATCTCTAAATACAGATTTTTGTATGTCTTCAGAACAGTTAAAGCTAAAATTTGGGAATTGGGTCTGAATGACTTCATGGGCAAGGCAATTCATCGGTCAGAAAGTGGGCGAATTTGGACAAGTAGGCGTGACACCTCCCACACAAGTTAAAAATTTATTTCTTTATACAAACGTGTTGAAGCTAAAGTTTCTAAATTTGGTGTAATTGATTTCGTAGTCATTAAAAAGTATCTGTAGAAATAAGGGCGAACAAATAGACGTGGTAGCTTATAGACAAACTAACTATTTGGTTTAGTATGTCATGAAATCCGTAAGAGTTAAATTTTTTGAATTTTGTCTGAATTACTCCGTAGTTACTAAAAATCATCAGTCGAAAAATGTCGACAAATAATAGTGGTAAGTGTAGCGAAGCACGTCGGGTTTTAGCTAGTTATGAAATAAAATTAAAGTTCTAGTCCAATAACTGCAAGTCCATTAATGTCTATTGCATTGCACAAAAAGTTCTCTATTGTATAAATTATATCAAAAACTAACACCTGTAGTAATACATACATACATAACTGACCTAGCTTCTCGCAGCACTCATGTTGTGTGTGTCAATTTTTATCCATGAGTACCGGGACCTACAGTTTAATGTCGACTCCGAACGACAGACTTGAGAAGCTTGTTCATGGCAATTAGTTACTCTCAGAGCTTTTGCCAGAAGACTGCTGAGAGGTAGTCTCCGAAAGAAATAATTTTTTCATATTTCTTTTTTTGAAAATGTCAGAGCCTGAAGTCGAACCCAGGGCCCATGTCTTAGTAACATGTCACACTAACCACTAGACCACGGCGACCACACACTTGTAGTAATAATGAAAAAAAAAAAAATAATGAAAAATATTTGAGGTTTATATTAAGGGGTGCGTAGTATAGTGGTTAGAGCGCTTGCACAAAAAAAAGGACCCAGGTTCAAATCCCAGAAGAGGTGAAAAATGAAAAAGTTAGTTTGCGGTTTTTTCAAATTTATAATTTAAAAATAAGAGCCCCCCCCCCCCCCCCCCTCTCCAGGAAGACCATCTACAAAGAAACCGCTGCCCAACATTCCACTCTATTCTACCTTAACCAATGTCAACAAAAAAAGACGAATCATCAGGGAAAAAAGCGCCACCTATTGGGAAGTAGCAGATAACAGCTAAATCTACTCAGCGAAGGCACACTCACCACACAATCAACATGCAACGATGAGGCAATTTTGCTGTTGATCATTCAAGGGTGAATGTATAACACTGGCCTTTGAATGATCAATTCACAGCAATTTGTCTCATTCCTAAGACGCTTAATAATAATATATGTACAGTAATCCCTCGAACTGCGCGGTTTCTGATTGCGCGGTTTCGGACTTGCGCGTTTTTATTTTTACCACCAAAATTTCGCATTGCGCGGCAAAAGTTTCGCAGCAGCGCGGTTTTTTTTGCGTACATATTACATATTTCGTGCAAAATATGTACATAAATATATCAGTGCTATGCAAACACATACTATCCAATATTGTGTATAGCAGAAAAAACCAAGTTGTTCACTACGACGTCGCATCAACCAAAAGTGTGTCTTCTACCTCGCGTGGTATGAAATTGAATTCTTGAGCATGACTGACCTATATTTAAAATGTATGATGTATATAACTTGTAATTGTACATACAATGAACAGATTTCAAGATTTTTTTGTTTGTTTAATTCTTATGAATTAATTAAAATTTTTATTTTTTGTTTATGTTAATGTTTAACTTTATGTTAATATTGAATAGTCTTTTTTTTAGTTATCTACTTGATTTAAATTTAAAATTTTCATGATAATTATAGGATTTGGAACGTATCCCTCTAATTTCATACAAAATACGGTTCACAGTGCGCGATTTCGGATTGCGCGCTGTTTTATCAGAACGTATCTACCGCGCAGTTCGAGGGATTACTGTACTGTCCTTTTCATAATTCCAATACAATGCACAGCATTTAGTAGGGGTTTACCCCTGAGTATTGGTCTCAAAATAAAAAAAAAAAATAAAAAAAGAGTTTATTTGACAAGTATTGCATAGAAATTCCGAAAGAAAACTACATACTTTATTTGTTTGGAAGTACATACCTGTGTAGAAAATTTAAAATCTAATTTATGAAGTACTCTGGTATGTGATCGAAATCGATTTCGATCGAAATTGAAATCAAATGGAATTTCGATTTTCTGTAACTTCCAAGTCTTTTTAGATTTGGAATTCCTTTTTTACTTATTACGTTAATGACTGTTGCCACTACATCCTTGATTATTATTATTTTAATATAATTAAAACAGATAAGTTCTATATGACTTTAAAAATACAAATGATTACAATTTCGAATGAAATCGTTTTTCATCACATACCTGATTATTGGTAGCTATTCGGAAATACTTATTTCACCATTCACAGTAATTTAAGTTACTTTAGTTTCTCTTGTGGTAATTAATTTAGGTTTTTATGTTTGGATTTTCCAAGAAATTTACAATTTAAACAAGTTA
Source organism: Metopia argyrocephala (assembly GCA_963576795.1). Taxonomy (NCBI): domain Eukaryota; kingdom Metazoa; phylum Arthropoda; class Insecta; order Diptera; family Sarcophagidae; genus Metopia; species Metopia argyrocephala. Next base: position 52,134,785 of record OY756209.1, on the reverse strand, counting down.
GGATAAAAAAAATTAGAAAAATATCAGCTAATGTATAAGGGTCAGAAATGTAGTGTATCGTGAACTGAGTATTTCCGAATAGGTACCATTATTTTATTATTCTAATTCTAACAAATGTTTATTATTTTATTTATATTATTATTTTTTTTTACAGAGGCTTGTGTACGCAACTTGTTCGACAAATACCAAATACTGCTATTATGATGGCAACATATGAAGCCGTGGTTTATGTATTAACAAAACGTTTTAATAGTAAAAGTAATGAGTTCTATGATTTTTAAAATAAATATTAATAATTTTCCTTGCTTATCCTTTAGTTAGGCCATAAAAATATTTTTAATAAAGGACAAACTTCTGAAGTTTGTCTTAATCATGTAGAAGAAGACTTAAATAAAAACAATTATAGAAAGAAAGAACTAAGATTATAGAATATAAATAACAAACAATACATTGTTTTGGCCTGGATTGGGCCTTATTTTGAAACCAAAAGAAATCATATTTATATGAGTAGAAAATACATATACATATGTAGTATATTAAGAGCGCTAAATTGTAGTTTTAGTTATATTAAATACACAATAAAGAATACACACATAAAGTTGCTATGCAACTTCAAATTTTAACTGAAGAATAATTTAAACTAAAAAGTAAATATATAAAAAAGAACAGCTTTCTTCAAAATTAAAAAAATAATGAATAAATATACCAACGAATTCAATCATTAATTATTAATTGAAAATAATTATAATAAGAATAAAACTATCGAAAGCACAAAATAAGATTGAAAATTGCTCTTTTCTTTTCTATAAAAAAAAATAAACATATAAGTTCTTAAAATTGAAAAAATCGGTCGCCAAACGCACGAATTATTAGTATAAGTGTTAATTTGAAACTAAATTACATTTCGATAAAAGCTTTTTTTATTTATTATCATGAATAGGTATGTGATGTGAAGCGGCATTGACTGAAATTAAAATAGAGTATATTTTTAGTGGCACATGTATGTATATAAAAAAGAATTTTGTGTTAATGGTAATTAATCTAATGAGTAAAAACAAATATCGTGCCACACTTGAAAATTACAGAAATTTAATGTTTTATTCGATCTCAATTTTGATTGCTGTCGCTTTCCATCACACTCCATATCATAATAAAATGTCTATTTCTCATACATACATATACATACATACATATATAAATAATGTTATTTTTAAACCATGCGCTCTTTATTGTATTGTATAATAAAATAATATATTTTTTTTGTTATTATTATTAAACAATTTGTGATTTTTTTTTTTAGAACTATAATTTCTTCAATTTTTGTTTTAGTAGATCTAAATTTGAAATATAAATAAAAAGAAAAATAAATCAATTGTTATATTTACATACTGTTGTACTAACAGAACACCAACTTGTCCTTGTAAAACAAATAAGCGTTGTTTGTGTAAATCATTGCATATTATTTTTTAATTTTAAAGTCTTAAGCTACGGTCACATTAGACAAATATTTGCCGGTAAAAGCGTAACCAAAAAAACAGATTTCAATTTGAAGCAACAAATAAAAAAATTAATATTTTCACAAATGAGAGGTTACGCTTTCTTTTCGGCAAATATTTATATGCTTAATGTAGCCGTACCTTTCTTTATATCTATATTAAACAGTAAAATACATATATACATGCGTTTGTTATGTTACTTATTAGTTATTCATAGATTTAAAACTAAAAAAAAATTATGTTTAGATAAAACCCGCAAATGGAAAAGAATGAAATCTTATATTATTTATGTTGTATGGTATTTTTTTAGCCTTAAAAGAAAAATCAAATAAAAAATAACTTTATTGAAGTTCCTTTAAAATTTGAATGATTGTGTTGTTGTTTTGTATTTTTAATTTGAAAAAGGCAGGAAACAAATCTTAATAGGTAAAGCATACGTAAAGAGATTCGTCCCAAATTGTCCCAGTAGTTTTTAAGTTTGTTCGGACAAAAACGAAATAACCAAAAACACCATTGCCTGGCTGATATACAAAGTTTTTAATTACAAATCAACACATTCGGACATGTTCTGTAAAACTAATTTGAGTGAAATTGAAAATTTTTCAAAGGCAAATAAAACTTAATGCGGGAATTATTTCATAGTTTTGGTATCCAAGGAAGTTGCATTAATGGTTATTAAGCGAAGAAATAAAAAGTGCATCAAAACCGGTTTACACTGGTTTTTCGAACTTATTGCCTCATTTTTAAAATACACTGCATCGAAAACATATAGGAAATTATTCAAGGCTATTTTTAAACGAAATTTTACTCATTGTCAACAGAAGCCATATACAAAGTTCTGCTTACATTGATACAATATTTGTGTAAATGTGTGACATATATCTATCATTTATATAAATACATATACAGCCCAATTCTAAATACAAATTCCCCGGAAGTGTTTTGATGTGTGTGAAGATAAATTCGAATTTGAAAAGCAAAGACATAAACCATCTCTCTTTAGCTAACACATTTTTTGCGTTAACAGAGCTCTGTTAATGGTTTAACAGCGACTATGTACGGGTATTTCAGGACTTATTAGTCATTTAATGGACACACATTCCAATTTTAGGAAGAAAAGGTACTCCCATATGGAAGCTATATTGCTCACTTTGTATCTCATAAAAAAAAATTTCATATTTTTTGAGTTTTAGGTTAAAAAAAGCCGAAACAAATTCTTTCAAAAAAAACCAAATAAGTGGAGAAGATCAGTGGCCATTATGGAAAAATACGAAAATGCAGGTATATCACACTATATGGGGATGACAGTCCAAGGGGTCCCTAATGGAGCAGTATTAGTGGTATTCCTAAAATAATTTTGGGATTTGAGAAAATTTAATTTGAAAAATTCAACTTTTTTGCAAAATGACTGGAGAAGATCAGTGGCCATTATGGACAAATACGAAAATGCAGGTATATCACACTATATGGGGATGACAGTCCAAGGGGTCCCTAATGGAGCAGTATTAGTGGTATTCCTGAAATAATTTTGGGATTTGAGAAAATTTAATTTGAAAAATTCAACTTTTTTGCAAAATGACTGGAGAAGATCAGTGGCCATTATGGACAAATACGAAAATGCAGGTATATCACACTATATGGGGATGACAGTCCAAGGGGTCCCTAATGGAGCAGTATTAGTGGTATTCCTGAAATAATTTTGGGATCTGAGAAAATTTAATTTGAAAAATTCAATTTTTTTGCAAAATGACTGGAGAAGATCAATGGTCATTTTGGAAAAATACGAAAATGCAGGTATATCCCACTATATGGGGATGGCAGTCCAAGGGGTCCCTAATGGAGCAGTATTAGTGGTATTCCTGAAATAATTTTGGGATTTGAGAAAATTTAATTTGAAAAATTCAACTTTTTTGCAAAATGACTGGAGAAGATCAGTGGCCATTATGGAAAAACACGAAAATGCAGGTATATCACACTATATGGGGATGACAGTCCAAGGGGTCCCTAATGGAGCAGTATTAGTGGTATTCCTGAAATAATTTTGGGATTTGAGAAAATTTAATTTGAAAAATTCAATTTTTTTGCAAAATGACTGGAGAAGATCAGTGGCCATTATGGACAAATACGAAAATGCAGGTATATCACACTATATGGGGATGACAGTCCAAGGGGTCCCTAATGGAGCAGTATTAGTGGTATTCCTGAAATAATTTTGGGATTTGAGAAAATTTAATTTGAAAAATTCAACTTTTTTGCAAAATGACTGGAGAAGATCAGTGGCCATTATGGGGATGACAGTCCAAGGGGTCCCTAATGGAGCAGTATTAGTGGTATTCCTGAAATAATTTTGGGATCTGAGAAAATTTAATTTGAAAAATTCAATTTTTTTGCAAAATGACTGGAGAAGATCAATGGTCATTTTGGAAAAATACGAAAATGCAGGTATATCCCACTATATGGGGATGGCAGTCCAAGGGGTCCCTAATGGAGCAGTATTAGTGGTATTCCTGAAATAATTTTGGGATTTGAGAAAATTTAATTTGAAAAATTCAACTTTTTTGCAAAATGACTGGAGAAGATCAGTGGCCATTATGGACAAATACGAAAATGCAGGTATATCACACTATATGGGGATGACAGTCCAAGGGGTCCCTAATGGAGCAGTATTAGTGGTATTCCTCAAATAATTTTGGGATTTGAGAAAATTTAATTTAAAAAATTCAATTTTTTTGCAAAATGAGTGGAGAAGATCAATGGTCATTTTGGAAAAATACGAAAATGCAGGTATATCCCACTATATGGGGATGGCAGTCCAAGGGGTCCCTAATGGAGCAGTATTAGTGGTATTCCTGAAATAATTTTGGGATTTGAGAAAATTTAATTTGAAAAATTCAACTTTTTTGCAAAATGACTGGAGAAGATCAGTGGCCATTATGGAAAAACACGAAAATGCAGGTATATCACACTATATGGGGATGACAGTCCAAGGGGTCCCTAATGGAGCAGTATTAGTGGTATTCCTGAAATAATTTTGGGATTTGAGAAAATTCAATTTGAAAAATTCAATTTTTTTGCAAAATGACTGGAGAAGATCAGTGGCCATTATGGAAAAATACGAAAATGCAGGTATATCACACTATATGGGGATGACGGTCCAAGGGGTCCCTAATGGAGCAGTATTAGTGGTATTCCTGAAATAATTTTGGGATTTGAGAAAATTCAATTTGAAAAATTCAATTTTTTTGCAAAATGACTGGAGAAGATCAGTGGCCATTATGGAAAAATACGAAAATGCAGGTATATCACACTATATGGGGATGACAGTCCAAGGGGTCCCTAATGGAGCAGTATTAGTGGTATTCCTGAAATAATTTTGGGATTTGAGAAAATTTAATTTGAAAAATTCAATTTTTTTGCAAAATAACTGGAGAAGATCAGTGGCCATAATGGAAAAATACGAAAATGCAGGTATATCACACTATATGGATGTGATAGTCCAAAGGGTCCCTAATGGAGCAGTATTAGTGGTATTCCTGAAATAATTTTGGGATTTGAGAAAATTTAATTTGAAAAATTCAATTTTTTTTGCAAAATGACTGGAGAAGATCAGTGGCCATTATGGAAAAATACGAAAATGCAGGTATATCACACTATATGGATGTGATAGTCCAAAGGGTCCCTAATGGAGCAGTATTAGTGGTATTCCTGAAATAATTTTGGGATTTGAGAAAATTTAATTTGAAAAATTCAATTTTTTTTGCAAAATGACTGGAGAAGATCAGTGGCCATTATGGAAAAATACGAAAATGCAGGTATATCACACTATATGGGGATGACAGTCCAAGGGGTCCCTAATGGAGCAGTATTAGTGGTATTCCTGAAATAATTTTGGGATTTGAGAAAATTTAATTTGAAAAATTAAATTTTTTTGCAAAATAACTGGAGAAGATCAGTGGCCATAATGGAAAAATACAAAAATGCAGGTATATCACACTATATGGATGTGATAGTCCAAAGGGTCCCTAATGGAGCAGTATTAGTGGTATTCCTGAAATAATTTTGGGATTTGAGAAAATTTAATTTGAAAAATTCAATTTTTTCAATTTTTTTTAAAATGACTGGAGAAGATCAGTGGCCATAATGGAAAAATACGAAAATGCAGGTATATCACACTATATGGGGATGACAGTCCAAGGGGTCCCTAATGGAGCAGTATTAGTGGTATTCCTGAAATAATTTTGGGATTTGAGAAAATTTAATTTGAAAAATTCAATTTTTTCAATTTTTTTTAAAATGACTGGAGAAGATCAGTGGCCATTATGGAAAAATACGAAAATGCAGGTATATCACACTATATGGGGATGACAGTCCAAGGGGTCCCTAATGGAGCAGTATTAGTGGTATTCCTGAAATAATTTTGGGATTTGAGAAAATTCAATTTGAAAAATTAAATTTTTTTGCAAAATGACTGGAGAAGAACAGTGGCCATTATGGAAAAATACGAAAATGCAGGTATATCCCACTATATGGGGATGGCAGTCCAAGGGGTCCCTAATGGGGCAGTATTAGTGGTATTCCTGAAATAATTTTGGGATTTGAGAAAATTTAATTTGAAAAATTCAATTTTTTTGAAAAATGACTGGAGAAGATCAGTTGCCATTATGGAAAAATAAGAAATTGCAGGTATATCACACCTGTATTAATAATTTTTTAATTTAGCTTTTTTTTATACTATATATTAATTATTTATTTTAGTTTTGATTCACTATATGTTTCATATGCAGGTAATGTTAACATTACTCTGTTAACTAATTCTGTTGTTAAAAAGAATTTAACTTTCGTAGCTAACTTCACACACTTCTTCTCCAGTCATTTTGCAAAAAAAAATTGAATTTTTCAAATTAAATTTTCTCAAATCCCAAAATTATTTCAGGAATACCACTAATACTGCTCCATTAGGGACCCTTTGGACTATCACATCCATATAGTGTGATATACCTGCATTTTCGTATTTTTCCATTATGGCCACTGATCTTCTCCAGTTATTTTGCAAAAAAATTGAATTTTTCAAATTAAATTTTCTCAAATCCCAAAATTATTTCAGGAATACCACTAATACTGCTCCATTAGGAACCCCTTGGACTGTCATCCCCATATAGTGTGATATACCTGCATTTTCGTATTTTTCCAAAATGACCATTGATCTTCTCCAGTCATTTTGCAAAAAAATTGAATTTTTCAAATTAAATTTTCTCAAATCCCAAAATTATTTGAGGAATACCACTAATACTGCTCCATTAGGAACCCCTTGGACTGTCATCCCCATATAGTGTGATATACCTGCATTTTCGTATTTTTCCATAATGGCCACTGATCTTCTCCAGTCATTTTGCAAAAAAGTTGAATTTTTCAAATTAAATTTTCTCAAATCCTAAAATTATTTGAGGAATACCACTAATACTGCTCCATTAGGGACCCCTTGGACTGTCATCCCCATATAGTGTGATATACCTGCATTTTGGTATTTTTCCATAATGGCCACTGATCTTCTCCAGTCATTTTGCAAAAAAGTTGAATTTTTCAAATTAAATTTTCTCAAATCCCAAAATTATTTCAGGAATACCACTAATACTGCTCCATTAGGGACCCCTTGGACTGTCATCCCCATATAGTGTGACATACCTGCATTTTCGTATTTTTCCATAATGGCCACTGATCTTCTCCACTTATTTGGTTTTTTTTGAAAGAATTTGTTTCGGCTTTTTTTTAACCTAAAACTCAAAAAATATGAATTTTTTTTTTATGAGATACAAAGTGAGCAATATAGCTTCCATATGGGAGTACCTTTTCTTCCTAAAATTGGAATGTGTGTCCATTAAATGACTAATAAGTCCTGAAATACCCGTACATAGTCGCTGTTAAACCATTAACAGAGCTCTGTTAACGCAAAAAATGTGTTAGCTAAAGAGAGATGGTTTATGTCTTTGCTTTTCAAATTCGAATTTATCTTCACACACATAGTGTTTTGCCCTCTCCCATTTTTTTTACATATAAATTTTAATGTAAAAATTGCAAAGACGAAAAAACTCCCAGGGAGTTTTATTTATAATTGGCCTAATAGAAGTTCCCACTTGATCATACCCCTTCATAAGGATTTTACTGTAAAAATTTTATGAATATTTACCGGACAAAACATTCGAAAACGAGTGCCGTTTTTAATTAAGCAGGCATAACATTATTAAACGTTCTGTTGATATTCAAAAAGGCGACAACAAAGCCTGTCGCACCATGGAGAGCACTCTCAACACTCATATCTTTGACATAAGAATGCTGAAACAAGCTCAACTTTAAGGACGTGTACTGGCTAGATAAATCACAAACACCCAGATACCCTATTGTATTTTCACTAAGGAAAAAAATTGAATACTTACTACTTAGTTGGCCATAACAACCTGTTAAAGGGTTTCGGCCTGCCTTAAAACTAGTTTCCACATGTCTGCCAAGCGCGCGGCTTCTCTAGTTGGTCAAACCATGATGATAGGGCTTCATAAGCTCGGTCCTTCCAACATAAACATAGCCGTCCTCTAGACCGATGTTCATTGATCTTCGCATCAACAACTTTTCTCGCTGGAGTAGATTTTTCCATCCAAACAAACAACGCCCACATCGATAAGGAGCTCATACACCTCATGGTTGGTTCTAATGTGAAACTCATTCCGGAAGAATAAGCGATTTATAGTGTTAATTTCGTCGTAGTAGTCGCCGTGGTCTAGTGGTTAGTATGTTGGCTTACTAAGACATGGGCCCTGGGTTCGACTCCAGGCTACGACATCTTCAAAAAAAGAAATATGAAAAAAAATATTTCTTTCGGCGACTACCTCTCAGCAGTCTTCTAACAAAAGGTCTGAGAGCAACTAATTGCCATGAACAAGCTTCTCAAGTCTGTCGTCCGGAGTCGACATTAAACTGTAGGTCCCGGTACACATGGATAAAAATTGACACACACAACATGAGTGCTGTGAGAAGCTAGGCCGTAATCCTGACACAGGATTGTAAAGGCCAGTTATGTATGTATGTAATTTCGTCGTACGAGAGGTCTCTGTTACTAAACTGCCTACTAAGAACGTAGTAGCCAGTGTTGGCCAGTGGGATTCTTCGTTTGATCTCCAGACTGACATCATTCTTGCTGGTAATGGCGGTGCTCCTTGACCACATCGAATATATAGTTGCCGGTTGTAACCTGAGAGCCGATACGCTCAAAATCCCAACTCGTCAACAACATATACTTCGTCATGCTCTCATTTACCGCCAGACCAATTTTTTCAGACTCCCGTTCAATAGCATTAAAGGCTGCAGTGTCATCTCGCTGGGTATGCCCAGAGATGTCTATATCGCCTGTATACACAAGCAGCTGTATACTTGTTAAAAATAATGTCATTACGATGCACACACGCCTTTCGCAAAACACTCTCCATGACGAAATTCAAGAGGTCGCAGAATAAGGGATCACCCTACTGAAACCACGCACAGTATTAAAAGTCTCAGAGAGGCCTTTTCCTACTTTAACGGAGCTGCAGGAGTTGCTCAACGTCATTCTGCACAGCCTTATCAGCTCTGCAGGAATATCGATCTCAGACATTGCGGCATATACACGATCTCTTATCGGGCTTACGACCGCTGTGTTCAGTCTTTCACACAATACGCTGGTAAGAACCATATATGCGATGGGGAGAAAGCTTATATGTACCTCTGTAGTTGGTGCATTTCGTGGGGGTCTCCCTTTTTCAGGATGGGGCAGACGTCACTCAGTTTATAATCTTAGGGCATACTATCCTCCAGCCATATTCTGCAAATGAGCTAGTGCATGCTCCTAACCAGCTCATCGCCTCCATATTTAAAGAGCACCTGGGGTAAACGCCACGTCCAGCCGCTTTGTCACATTTCAGTCGCCGAATGGCAACCTTGACCTCTTCGTCGCCGTCGTACTTTGAAGCGCACATTTTTTGTTTTTTTATCTGTAACCAGATTTCCATATTCGTCTCTGCAGGAGGTTGCTCCGGGATTAAAACCAGTAGTAAGACGACTTATCTTTTTGCAAAAATTTCAAGCATCGTTCCTACTCCTGCACATCTCGATTTCCTCACGATGACGCTTTTCTTTCTTCTAAATAGGCGACTCTCTTCCCTCCTCATCACTCTGTTACACCACCACCGTTGTTCTTGTAGTGGTGGACTGCAACGTTATTCTGTAGGCAGCGTTCTTTGCTGTAGTTGCCTCACGACGCTCTTCATCATACCACTGGTTTCTGCGGTGAGGAATCTCAAAACCAATAACTGCTTCAGCAGTGGTGCGGAGTGAGTCAGATATGTGGGACCACTATACTGGTATGTGATGGAAACCGATTGCGATCGAAATTGAAATCGAATGAATTTTTAAGTTGTTATAACTTCCAAACGCTATCATATTTGGAATTCTTTTCTTCCTCATAACCTTACTGACTATTGCCACTATATCCTTGATTATTAAAATTTTAAAATAATATGTATATCAAGATTGACCAGAAAGATGTTTCTTAAAACGATAAAAAAGTAAAAAATTAGTAGAATATTGTCATTAATAGGAAGACGAAAACTGTACTTTTCCAAATCTTTTGAGAATTGGTACATACATATATGTATGTATGTATGTATTATCTTTTATAGCGGATTACATTAAACACTGAATATTGCCTTTATATGTATACCAATTCCGTAAAAATTTTCATTTCCATAATAATAATAATAATAATGTAAAACAAGTCTAAATTTATTTGTTTACTATTAACAGTTTGTTTAAATTTCATCTATCAAACGGAAACGTTGATGTTGCTTTTCAGGAATTACATTAAAAAATTTCTTGTGAATTGGCTGACCTTCACGACCAGCATAATGGCGCTGAATCCATGTGTGATCCCAGTTTGGTTCAATAGGTTCGCAAGTAACGTAAACCTTGCCGTGTTCCATTGCAAACAAGGTGCCATTACGACCAAATCCAACCTAAAAGAGCAACAACTTAGTAAAAAGTTCAAAGTTTCTTTCTTTTCTGCACATACATTTAGACCTGGATGAAATCTGGTTGTTAATTGTGTGGCCAAAAGTGTACCTTGTGATACATAGTGGCCATCCTGCACACGCCAACCACGATGCTTTGGTCTTGGATGCCCCTTTTTGTTACGAGTACTACCACCAGTCTTCTTACTTGCATTACGTATCGTGGCTATGACAGAAAAATAATTTACTTTTACGATATAAAATATGCAATAAATTTAATGTACTTAAAAGAGGTTGATCTGCTTTCAAACAAGTCAAAGACAACTTTTGCAATATTGTAAACGACATTTTACAATTATTTTAATCTAATTTTAATTGTATTATATTATTTTAATTCTTTAGGTTAAATAACAAAGTATTTTCTTTGAACAGCTGTAATTAGTTTGAAATGCTTTGCATTTATTGTAACAGTGTTGCCGATGGTTGAAATATAAGTATATTATAAGTTCCCATATTTTGACTTCATATTTATTTTATTTATTTTTATTTATTTATATATACTGTACTCTTTTGTTTTCCGTTTTCTTTCAATTTTTTCACACACACTTCTTATCGAAATCTGTAGAAATTGAAAGCTGTGACGTAGGCTGCAATCAATTTGATAACAATTTTATTATTCAAAATGCCAAAGAGAAGAAGAAGAAAACGACATAGCGAATTGATAGTAAATTGAAACACTTGAATGAAAAGCAAATTTGATATCTAGCTCGTTTCAATTTCTAAAAGTGTCAGTGTTTAGTAAAAAAAGTTTGAATGTATTGAAAATTTAAATTTTAGCCCCCAAGTTATTAATATTAGTTTCCACTTAGTTGTTTTTTATTTAACTTTTGTTTCTAATTATTAATATTTTTTATATTTAATAAAAGAATTCAGAAAACGTATTAATTTTCAAATCATTAAATTACAAGTTTAATTTTGCTCTCAAGCTTTTCACGCCAATCCACGAAAATTGAAAACTGTTAAGAAAAAGATACAACACAAAATCATGACAATAGAATACTCTCAGAAGGAAAAACAACAAATATGTAGTTGGTAGATATGAAAAACGCAAAAGGAAAGAATTTATTTTTGAAAGTATAAGTGATTAGTAAAGAAAGTGTCAGTGTTTAAAAATTAAAAGGCAAAGTTCGTTGGTGTAACTCCCCAGTAAAGGAAATTGCCAAACTTTCTCATATTTAGTGCCCTAATTTAAAAGGGAACTTGAAAATTTGTACAGTTTGAAAACCATTGATATAATCGATAAACAGATTGCTGTGAGAACTTTTAGAGTTTTACCACCAAAGTGTAAACAAACAATGGACAGTAGTACATCTTTAGGGAATCAACCTTTGGAAGTCATAGTACCCACTCTTAAACTGAGAGAAAAAATACGCGAATACACAAAATCGCATAGAGAGCAGTTACGTGCAAATGCATCAGACGCATTGCGTTTTGGTGTTGGGGAAATAAAGGCACGCATTCAGGAATTAGACAATTTATCTGAGAAGGATGTGACGGGTTTAGCGAATCGTATAAAACGACGTAAACATGCCACCCAAGACGATATGTATAGATTATCACATGCGTTCTTACAAGATGTAAAAAATATAGAAACGTTTAGTAGAATACCAGGCGCCTTACACATATTGATTAAGGAATTAACTGGTAAGTATTGTAAGAAAACTTATACATACATACATATGTTTATAATTTAAATTTTCATAAAAAACTGCATTCTAGGCAATGATTCTGACCGTCAAATTAGTTCAGCTGAATGCTTATGCAATTTGTCTTTGGGAGAAGCACCAGTTTGTGAGAAAATAGCCTCCTTAGCTGGCAGTTACTTGGTAACATACCTTCATTCATCAGAATCGCAATTGGTGCGATTAAGTCTATGGACTTTGGCTAATATTTTAGCAACCAGCCGCAAAGGAGCCTCAATTTTAATACAAATGCAAATAGTACCCCAATTATGGAAACTGTATATCGCTGATACTAAAGCTGACAGTTTGTCAGATTTTCGTGAAGACTCTGCCACCTGCCTGCAAATAATGGCATTAAACTCTACAGAACTTTTTAGAAGTATTGATTTCGATTATATTTTGGAACATTTTACTGACAAGAATCCTACTTGCTCAGCCGGAGAATATCATTTGCAGATTATATTTCATACTTTATTTAGCCAATCTAAACTCGTAGCGTCATTTTCCTCCACACAACAACTATATCTGATAAATTATTCCCTTAATAACATTTGTAATACAAAGGATTTTCAAACATCGGAGCAACATTTAAAAATTCTATATTCTGTACGTGTTTTAAGTAATCTTTTGGTCGCACAAACTACCTGCTATTCAATATTTTTACAACAGTTGTCCTTAGTGTGGCAAATAAATCTTGTTACAGTTTTTAATAATTTATTCTCGTTTCAAAATTCTTACCTAACTAAAGAGGTTTTATGGTTTTTAAAAAATGTTCTACATTTAGAAAATACTATTCCTCTGTCTCAAAAGAATCTTTTGGAAAAAATAAATATTTCAAGCAATAATATTATTACTAATTTAGATCAAGGCATTAATGAGAAAGCTATCGCACACTAGTTTAAGATTTTATAATTGTCTGTCTTTAGGAATAAAATATATAATATGTATTTGATATACATGTATTTAAATTACAGTTGAATACCGATTAATATCTTAAGTTGTTGTGCAGGTTTAAACCAGAATCCATATGATTTATTGATTAGCAGTTGTGCTAAGTGAAGTTACACAGTCTTCTTAGACTATTTCATTTAGTCCTCTGTATGTTTTTCTTAATGTTACTTTTTTATTTCAAGACCAATACTCAGGTTTAAGCCCCTACTCTCATGCAGTGCATAGTATTGGAATTTCAGGATACATAGATTTATTTTATTTTTTTATTAAATTGTATTAATAAGTTTAGTTGACCTTATTATTGATTAATATATAAGCGTTTAATTAAGCTTTAGGTCTATTATATAATTATTTTTTCGATATAATAATATTAATAATATTTAATTAAATATGTTTGTTGGTTTTTATTTTTAAAAAAAATTTTTTATATGACAAATTTTCTTGATAGAATATTTTTTCATGTGACATAATTTTTTAATATGTTTGTATCAGAGTTGTAAACGAATCATTCATTTTTGAATTAATTCGTGAATCATTCATGCAATGAATTGGAAAAATTTTGAATTAATTCTTTTCTCCAAAAAACGAATTGAATTAAATTTGAATCAATTCATTTGAATTAAGCGAACATGAATTGCAATTCATTTTCAATTCAAATGAATTGGTAAAAAGAATTGCAATTCATTTCCAATTCATTTGAATTGAATTGATTTTGAATTAATATAAATGAGTTAGAAAAAATGAATTGCAATTCATTCCCAATTCATTTGAATTGATTTTGAATTAATTCAAATGAGTTAAAATATGAATTGCAATTCATTTTACCAATTCATTTAAATTAACTCGAAAAATGATTTTGTTATACATTTCCAATTTACTTGAATAGAATTGATTCTGAAAAAAAGACTGCAATGCAAAAGCATCACCCTTTTTCCAAGTACTTCTATTCTGTACTTTATAATAAAAATATATCCACTACTAATAATGAATCACCCATTTTCTATTACTTTTAATCCAAGTATTTATTACTTATTTATAATAATTCTCTTAATAATATAATAATAATAATTATAATAATAATTATAATAATTCTCATAAGTATTACTAAAGTGTTTGTCCTTTAATGTTCGTGCGTCACAAAATTTCATAAATTATTAATAGGTTTTAAATACTGAATGTCTTGTTATTCAGCGTATATCAAAAGCGACATAAGTAGTACTTGAAGGACCAAACTCCAAACACCAAGTTTACTTCAATTGAATGCAATTCATTTTTGATTTGATAAATTTGAATTACAAGTTACTTTTCTAATTCATTTGAATTAATTCCAAATCATTTCAATTCAAATGAATTAGAAATGAATTGCGATTCTTTTTACCAATTCTTTTGAATTAAAAAATGAATTGCAATTCATTTTGCCTAATTCAAATGAATTGCAACTCATTTTGCCTAATTCATTTGAATTGGAAATGAATTGCAATTCATGTTCGCTAAATTCAAATGAATTGATTCAAATTTAATTCAATTCTTTTTTTTGTTGAAAAGAATTAATTCAAAATTTAGCTAATTCAAATGAATTAAAATCAAAAAAGAATGATTCATTTACAACTCTGGTTTGTATGTATGTATTTTTTTAAAAAATTTTTTTAAATAAAAATATTTCCTGAAGAAGCTACGCAGAGAAGTAGCGAAATATCGAAAAAATAATTATATAATAGACCTAAAGCTTAATTAAAGGCTTATATATTTTTTATTATTTATTTATTTTTTCCTTTTCAAAGCTCTGAAATTTAGGTCCCGATTATGGTTCACAACAGTTGTAAATTGGATGTTGTATATCTAAAATTGAGATTATGATTTACAACACCTATGTGTTGTACCATATACTTTGAATATTGTTTACAACATTTGTTTGTATATGTTGTAGCCAATACAACACAACATTCAGATGTTGTGAACGATAATCGGGACTTTAATAAATAAAATAAAAATGATTTATGAAAGAAAAAAAAGTCCTAAATTAACATCCATCTTTAAGGATTTAGTTATATAAATAATGTTGAATGCTGTTTTTACGGAAAAATAAATGATTTTTATTTTAAATTAAAAAAAGTGTATAAGTAAATATATTGTTAAATATGGAATGGTAAGAATGGTAGTTGTGAAGAAACTATATAACAACTATAACAAATTTACATCTACAAAAGCTGCAAATAAATTAAATATGTTAATAATTAGTTTAATAGGCAATTACAAGATATTCTATTATTATTAAAAACTTAGAAACAAATATAAAGTTATTTACAAGAAAAATATAAATAATAAAATCAACAATGCAATAGATCAAAAGCAATATTTAAGAAGAATGAAGATGTGATAAATGGCCAATTAAAATCCAATAATAGAAACGACATGTATAATTCAATAGATACTTTATGAATAGCATCAAGAATTAAGTGAATCTGATTTTAAATTTCTTATAATAAATATTCTAGAACTGAAGTCTATAACTAGGAAGGCGAGAAATAAAATTGGCAATTATAAGATATCGAATAATCTGATTGACAATTGGAGTTGGTGAAAAGCTACTTAACCCTCTGCCTCCGGTGAACAGGTTTTACTTACATACATACATAAGTATATCCATACATGGGCACACTGCATTATATTTTTAATGCAGTATTTGAAGCAGTAAGCAGTAAAATTTTACTCGTTACTGAAAAAAATTGCAGTAACCAGTAAAATTTTACTCGTTACTGAAAAAAATAGCAGTAAGCAGTAAAATTTTACTCGTTACTGAAAAAAATAGCAGTAAGCAGTAAAATTTTACTCGTTACTGAAAAAAATTGCAGTAACCAGTAAATGTTTACTCATTACTGAAAACAATTGCAGTAACCAGTAAAATTTTACTCTTTACTGAAAAAATTGCAGTAACCAGTAAAATTTTAATCATTACTGTTTTTTTTCAGTAACAGTAAAATTTTACTGATTACTGCAATATTTTAGAAACGAGTAAAAATCCACTAGCAAATGGAAACGATTTTGTTGTTGTTGTAAAAAAAATCTTTTATTATGGGATATATTTTGTTGTAACAGAAAAATGTTTAAATTTCAATGATTAATGCAATACACATAATTCTGGTTTTATACGATAGATTGTTCCTCGAAAACTCGCATAAAAGAAAATCACGTAAAAAAATAGAGGATTGTTTCTATGTAATAATAAGTAATTTAAATTTGTGTTGTGTTCATGCACTTATTTTTTTAAAAGAAAAACAACAGAAAAGTGATTATTGAATAAAATATTAACAAAAAAAAAATTGTTTATTTAAAAAACCAGAAGTCAATTTTTAATCAGTATTGCTCTCTAACAATCGCTTTAGCTTACGAAAAATTTCACTTTATTTGCTGGAAATATTTTCAAAATCGTTTCCATTTACTAGTGGATTTTTACTCGTTTCTAAAATATTGCAGTAAGCAGTAAAATTTTACTGTTACTGAAAAAAATGCAGTAATGATTAAAATTTTACTGGTTACTGCAATTTTTTCAGTAACGAGTAAAATTTTACTGGTTACTGCAATTGTTTTCAGTAATGAGTAAAATTTTACTGGTTACTGCAATTTTTTTCAGTAACGAGTAAAATTTTACTGCTTACTGCTATTTTTTTCAGTAACGAGTAAAATTTTACTGCTTACTGCTATTTTTTTCAGTAACGAGTAAAATTTTACTGGTTACTGCAATTTTTTTCAGTAAGCAGTAAATTTTAAATTTTTAATGCAGTATTTATTTAATGCAGTATGCCCATGTATGAGTATATCTAATTTTTGATAATCCAGATGCTTTGTTCCGTCTCTTCTTGACTTTATTTCTTTTTTGTTTAATTTTCAGCCAATTATAAATAAAAATCGCTCGGTAGTTTTTTCTCCTTTTCTACTTTTACAATTTAATTAATATGAAAAAAATGAGAGGGATAAAACTACCGGGGATGTTTTATTTATAATTGGGCTTATCATTTTTTTATTCAATTTCCTACCCCACATTACCAGTCAATATATTAAAGCCATACCACTTACACTTAATGGTAATTATTTTAAGGTTTTTGTTTTGTGGTAGACAAAGGGTTACAATCATTAAAAAACACATTAATTACAAGTATCTCCGAATATGTATATGAAAAAAAACTATTGGTTCACCAGTCGGAAACATAAAATACAAAAGAAAAGAATTCCGACCTATAAATACCTTTAAAAATAGTAAAAGAGCAGCTAGAGGAATACATTGAGAAAACTAATATTTTTCCAAATTATCAGTCAGTTTTCCGTAAAAATTAATAATCAACGAGCGTGCCCATACTTTCAAAAGCAATTTTCGATTTGAAGAAATGAAGTTCAATACTTTTACGAATTAGAAATACATGCGCCACCGGCAGATGATTTCATGATTGAAAAAGGCTAAAATTTAATTTTGCCTTAAAATAAAATCCTAAATTTGGCTCAACAACCGTAATACGTTTTTTGCCAATACTCTCACACATAGCGTCATATTACATGCAAACAGACGTAACTACACAAAATTCCGAAATTGATCCTGAAAATTATGATTTTCGAGACTTACAAAATGTTTGATTTTAGGGTTTTTTGCTTCTCCTGTAAAAAAACAAAATAGTTACGTCCCTTCAGATTTAGCATAACGATATACAGTTAGTCGATGAAAATTAAATAAACTAATTTTAGACTAAGAATTTAAAGAAAAAAATTAGTTATTTCGTAAATCGTTCTGAATTAAAAAAACCTCATCTTTTTAAAGTACTTATTAATTAAAATTTATTTGTTTGTTTAAAAATAGTTTTTTATTAAAAAAACAAGTACATTTTAGATGTTCGAATGTATTTCACAGTGTACTTAAGTTGACAAAAAAATCTGAAATAGAAATGAAACACACATTAGACCAAATAAACGAATCGATGAATTAGAGCTAATTATGAAAAATTAACTCAGTTCAGTTATGGTAAAAACTAGAAATCACTCAGCAGATGTCTGACGGTCTAGTATCAATCGTCATTGTTATAAAATAGCATAATTTTTAAAAATAATCACCTTAATTTAAGCTACCAACAAGCAGGCACCACCGGCACTCTTGATCTTGTTTTCAGCCTTTTTGGAGAAGTATTTAGCCTTAACAATGACAGGCAATTTAGGAAGATGACCACGACCCAACAATTTATAGTAGCCCTGAAAGTTATATCACAAAAAAAATATATATATATTAATTCCAATAATACTATTTTTTACTTTTAACTCAAAAGGTTTATAGAAATATAGAATCTGTAAGGCGTTCTCTACATTGTGAAAAGCAATTGTACGGTTGCATTCTGACCGCCCGCGCCTTGGGGAATCTTCATGGTCTATATTTCTTATTTTTTTGAATTTTCATTTTTATATAAACTTACGAATTTGACTAAATCGATGACGGGAGCCTTAGGAGCCTTTTCCTTTTCCAATTCAGCTACTTTCTCAACACCAACCAAAGACCACAATTTATCCAAATTAATAGTGGGGCAGAATTTGTGTTGGCGACGCAAGTGGAAGTTTCTCATACCAACTTTGCCGAAATAACCGGGATGGTATTTGTCAAAGTTGATACGGTGGTGGTGCATACCACCAGCATTACCGCGACCACCAGGATGCTTACGGTGCTTGCCAATACGACCATGACCGTGACTTACATGACCACGAAGCTTTCTGGTCTTCTTCCTCTTGATATTCGACTGCGATTTTCAAAATAAAGCAAACAAAAGACAAAACTATTAAACTGTATATTCCTCTTTCAGACAACACGTGTTCCGTCTAAACGAGTAACCACAAGTCATAATTTTTCTCTTCGCATACATGCTTTTCAACTATGGATGTTTTTAAGAGGTTATGTTTAGTGTACTCTCAATTTTTTTTTAGAACTCCGACCAGATAATTGACACAACTTGTCCAAACTTAAAAGTTTGGAAAAAAAAAATACACTGTTACACTAATTCCATCTTATAAGCTTTAAAATTATGTTAATTGTGGCAACTCGAGTAGAGAACTACGTCCACTCACCATCTTGAATTTGGTAGAAAGAAAGAAGTCGGCGAAGTTGGTTGCATTTTCAACAAGTCACACGAATTCTGTGCTGTGTTTAGTAATTACATATTGATTTTATATAAAAGTCGATACTACACCTAATACAATATGTTAAGCTGGCTACAGACAACGCAATGTGTTTCTGAAATCTGTTGCATTTCATTACAGATTGCGTCGTCTGAATTCGAGTTTCGTGTTTCACTTCGGGTTGCAATTTAGGTTTCATTAACATCAAAATGTTTTGATATTTTTTGGTTGCATTGAAACAGATTGCATTGTCTGTATCGCTGTTTCATTATTTTATGTGTTTAGTATATTGACAACAAGCAAGCTGTAAACATCTACAGTGGCCGACAAAAGTCTACATACGACCTATATTTTTGCGATTTTAGGAGCCCAAGATACTTAAATGAAAAGGTAATGATGCAGTTTTGTTTCAAATACATTTTTATTAAAGCAGACCAAAATTTACGTTTTTTCAATAAACGTAGGAAAAATTACTCAAGAAAAACATTTAAAATGCATTGACAAAAGTGTACGTACGATCAGCATACCCAGGCGTTTGTTGCTATTAAATAACGAGATAGCGCCGTTATTTATTACAAAATTTTTTTTGTTAAGTTTATAGATTGTTTTAAACAGCTTTAAGTTGTAATTTAGTCTTCATCGGTGTATATTTAAGTAAAATAATGTCTTCTCGTAAAGAAATTTCAATTGATATCCGAAATTTATTGGTTAAGTACAGATCTGAAGAGAAATCCTTTATAGAAATAGCAAAACTATTAAATTTAAGTAAATCTACATTTCAGACAATATTTAAGAATTATAAAAATAGTGGAACTGTTGAAAATAAGCGTCGTAGTGGACGCCCAAAAGCACTTACTCGCAGAGATGTAAGCTTTATTTTAAAAGAAATGGACAAAAACCCTAAAATTAATACAACAAAATTGGCCGAAGAGCTTGCAACAAGATTAGAAGTGATTGTAAATCCCCGTACTATTCAAAGAACATTGAATGGAAATGGTTATTTTAGCAGAACTGCTCGAAAAAAGCCATTAATAAGTGAAAAAAAACCGCAAATTTCGTATAGAATTTGCCCAAAAGCATATTGACAAAGGTTTTAATTTTTGGAAGCGGGTCTTGTTTACTGATGAATCTAAATAACATTTTTGGTAGTGACGGTAGATCTAAGGTGTGGTGAAAAAGAAATACTGGCTCCTAAATACTTTATTTTTACTGTTAAGCATGTGGGGGTTGTGTAATGGTTTGGGGTGCCATGGCTGCTTCTGGCGTAGGAAAGTTGGTGTTCATTGAGGGTAATATGGATCGGCACCTTTACAATTCCATTCTAGAACAGAATCTAAAACCCTCCGTCGATATGCTAAGCCTTGGTCGAAATTGGTACTTCCAACAAGACAACGACCCGAAGCACACTGTTCAAATTGTGAAAGATTGGTTGCTATACTATGCTCCCAGACAGCTGTACACTCCACCTCAAAGCCCAGATTTAAATATTATTGAGCACGTTTGGGAGATATTACAACGAAAAATACGTAACTACCAAATTACTAATGCCCAAATGTTAAAACAAAGGCTCCAAGAAGAATTGCAGAACATAAGACCCTTAGAATTAGAAAATATGGTGAACTCGATGCCTCGGCGACTGCAGGCAGTTATAGATGCCCGTGGGGGTCCGACAAAATATTAATTTTATTAATAGGTGATGATTTTTTACATTTACGCTAAGTTTTTCTGTGAACACTCTTGTCGTATGTAGACTTTTGTCGAATGGTTTTTATAGTTTTTCTTGAATAGTTTTTTAAGTTTATATCGGAATAAATATTATTTTGGTTTATATTAATAAGTATAGATTTGAAACAAAACTGCATCATTATTTTTTTTCATTTATTCACTTGGACTGATAAAATCGCAAAAAATTGGGTCGTATGTAGACTTTTGTCGGCCACTGTATATATTTAAATATTAAAATATTTTCTGTAATATATTATTACTCTTCCTAACAACATATAAATTCATTGGTTGAAAGGAAATAAAATACAATGAAACTAATGTAGTACAATCAAACATGTATTTCATAATTATTATAAACAAAAAATAGTTAAGATTTCTTAAATGAATGATTGTGCACAATTTGTATCCAATTTTGCCTTCGATGTAACTTTATTTGGAATCTTGCATGGCGTAATTATTATAAGGCGAATTAAACAATTTGAATAGAGAACTTTCAATGTTTTTTTTTTCCATATATTTTTTTATATAAATTGTTTTTGTTTTCACGCTTTATGCTTGAATTTTTGACAGTTCTTTACCGTAACCAACAACAAAAAACCATGTGTTTGTTAATGTTTATTTGTAATCTCAAAGCCAACTTGTAATAAGTGCGCCGTGGAATCTTGTAATCAGAGTGGGCAAACAAACAAAACATTTCGCAAACGTTACCACAAATTCAAAACTTTTCAAATTTTTTTAATAGTATTGTACACGAGCAAAACCAAAACAAATACTTTCTAAATGAGAAAGATCGCAAACGAAACAATTAGCTTTTCGCTCTTGTGCTTGCTTTGTTAATCCGTTACATTCGTATAATTTGCTCTTTTTCTCTTCTTATTTTCTTTTTCTTCTCATTTATTTTTTGTTGTACCTACGCACATTTGAGTTAGTGTATTTGTAGTGCTTAAAATAAAAACAATATACAAAATTAAATGAGACAATCGTTCTCACTGTTTCTGTTTTGTTTTACTCATTATAAAGCACAAAACAAAATGAGATCAAACGTTCAGTTTTGTTTATTTTCCTACTCTGCTTGTAATCATGGCGTATTGATTATAACACCACGTCTAAACGTTCAACAATTATTTACAGACATAAGCACCAGAGTCGGCAGAGTAATAGTAAAAAATTTTTTATATTCATGTTTAAATTTTTTAGGTAGAGAGCACGTATTATAATACAAATAAATAAATAAAATGTCTTAAAACATCACATCGTTCACACTATAAATTATATTTTCATAGAACACTTAAAACTCTTTTTAAATAATTCACGTAGTTTCAAATATCTAATTTAAAAGTCTAATTTGACAGCTCATGTTCAATATTATTTCTTCACAAAATGAGTGAAAAACTATGCAAACATACATTTGCAAAAAATGTTTTTGTGGTCTACATGTGAACATTTGGTGTTGGCAATAAGATTTGATTTTTGAAAATATAATTATTTCCAAGTTTATTGAATGTGTAAACGTGGGGTAAAGTGTATTTGACATGCCAGCTGAGCTAGTTTTTTAGAACAATTTGTGTAGAGTTGTCAATTTTTTCTTTGTTTTATATAGATAAATTGTTTTTGTTTTCACACTTTTTGCTTTTGGTTTTTTGACAGCCTGACCAATAGCAAAAAGCCATGTTGTTTTTGTTACAGTTTTAACCTTTGTAATCTCAAAGGCACCTTATAATCAGTGCGCCGTGCTTGTAATCATAAAGCAATAATCAGCTGTTCGATTCTTTTATTCCTTAATTTCTTTTATCTCAAGAATTGGTATTCTTCTGGTGTAGTGAAGTACCTTAAAATTGACCTTGAATTTCGGGTCAAAAATTATTTTTAGTCAGATTGTTTAGTGCTTAAGAAAATATAAGTTATTGTGTGAACAAACTTCTAATATATTTTTGCTACATGTCGTTAAAAGTTGTGTCACAATTGAAATAATTTAAAATTTCCAAAAGGAATTAGAGTTCGTTTCAGACATTCCATTCATTTGTTGATTTTATAAGGGTATTCCTCTATTACATCATTAAAAGTATTTTATTGTTACATTATTAATAAGAGTAAACGTATTGTGACCTTGAAATTCACTTTGGAAAAGTGTCAAGTATATTAAAGTTGTGAAACATGGCTGATAAATATAAAGATGTCACCCATTGCATTTTTGATATGGATGGTTTATTGTTGGGTAGGTATTTTGTGAATTTATTGTTAACAGGGGTGATTTGAAGAAAATGAAAATCAGTGATTCTCGAACTTTTTGTAAAGTACTTTATACCTACTGAGTACGTTTCCACTTATACAAAAAAAATTGTTTTGCGCAAAACACGTTGATACGTTTCCAATACGGTGGTTTTTGTTTCCGAACTTGCGAAATAAATTTGACATGTTATAGTAAAAAAGAAAGCAAAACAAAAATTGTTATAAAAAAATAAATTGTAAAAATATTATTTAAAATGCAAATTACTATACAATTTTTGCTAAATTATATTGTTTCAGAGTTGTAAATGAATCATTCTTTTTTGAATTAATTCGCGAATCATTCATGCAATGAATTGATAAAATTTTGAATTAATTCTTTTCTCCAAAAAACGAATTGAATTAAATTTGAATCAATTCATTTGAATTTAGCGAACATGAATTGCAATTCATTTGAATTGAATTGATTTTGAATTAATATAAATGAGTTAGAAAAAATGAATTGCAATTCATTCCCAATTCATTTGAATTGATTTTGAATTAATTCAAATGAGTTAAAATATGAATTCCAATTCATTTTACCAATTCATTTGCTGTTGAACGATTGTTTTCGTACGCATCTATTCTAAATATCCCTAAACGTGGAAATCTATTAGATGATAATTTTGAAAAATTATTATTGCTAAAAGTGAACGATGCATTCTAATTTAATCTAATTAGTATTTACTTTATAATTAAAATAATAGAAAAATTAGTTGATGCCTATAATTACATTTTGTTAAATAAATACAGTACAAACTCGATTACTGCAACTATAGGGTGTTTTTTATTGAGGTATTGAACTTTAAGTTGGCATCACTTTTTTAACTGGCGGCCATTTTGTCAGCTGTCAAGTGATTAATATTTAATTTTGTTTGCCATTTCATCATGAACAGGTTGACAAAAGAACAACGCTTGCCAATCGTGCAAATTTATTTCGAAAATAATGGTTCAGTTCGCGAAGTTTACCGCAAGCTCCGTCCATTTTATGGTCGACATAATCGTCCATCAGAGCAATTAATTCGGTTAACCATGGATCGTTTTCGCACTACGTTTACTCTATGTGATAATACGCATCCGCAGAGACGTCGAACAGTGCGCACCGAAGAAACAATTGCCGCTGTAGAGCAAAGTGTTGAAGAAAACCCGAATGAATCGATTCGCCACCGTGCACAGCAATTGGAGCTTTGTCCATCAACTTTATGGAAGATTTTGCGCAAAGATCTTGGCTTGCGACCTTACAAGATCCAGCTTGTGCAAGAATTAAAGCCGCGAGACCATGCAATGCGTCGTGATTTTGGTGTATGGGCCGAAAATGAGATTGATCTCGATGCTGATTTTCATCGCAAAATTTTGTTCAATGATGAGGCTCATTTTTGGTTGAATGGCTACGTCAACAAGCAAAATTGCCGCATTTCGAGTGAAGAGAATCCACATGAGACCCTTGAGATGCTATTACATCCACAAAAACTGACTGTTTGGTGTGCTCTATGGGCTGGTGGAGTCATTGGGCCATACTTCTTCCGAAATAATGCTGGAGAGTCAGTTACCGTTAATGGAGACCGGTATAGAGCCATGATAACCGACTATTTTGTTCCCGAATTGGATGGCATGAATGTGGATGAGTTGTGGTTCCAACAAGACGGCTATACATGCCACACAGCGCACGTCACAATCGATTTATTGAAGGAAACATTCGATGAGCGCATAATTTCGCGGAATGGACCTGTCAATTGGCCACCAAGATCGTGTGATTTGACATCATTGGATTATTTTCTTTGGGGATATGTGAAGTCGCTCGTCTACGCCAACAAACCAGAAACGTTAGGGGACTTGGAAGCCAACATTCGTGGCGTTATTGCCAACATACGGCCCCATATGCTCGAAAAAGTGGTTGAAAATTGGACCTGTAGAATTGGCTTTATTCGAGCTAGCCGCGGCGGCCACATGCCCGAAATCATATTCAAACATTAATGGCATAAAATTATCCTTCCAATAAAGCCAAATTGATGGACATTAAAACGATTTTCTTGTGTTTTATTTCAATTCGAAGTTCTATACCTCTAAAAAAACACCCTGTAATAGAAAATCGGGCAGTTGCGATAACCGCGGTAGTTGCGTTAACCGAGTCAGAAATTTTAACCTTGTGCAAACCAGATGCGTTGGTGCAGGCTAAAAATGTAATGCGTTCCTTGCTTACTTTTCGAATACCATGACGTTTTTAAAATTTGTGCACCATCCGTTGCCTGCATGAAAATCATCACGACTTTCATTAATTTTGTTATGTAGCTGAATAGCCTTTGACTTTTAGATTTCAGACGAAATAGGCAAATTTAATTCTCTTTGTTTTAAAAACCATTTACACAGAGCTTTTTCCATTACCGGATACTCACAGACTCTAATTACTATACGCTTTCTTGGGCCGGATTCAGCATTTGTAACAAATTTAATTAATTTTGATTTTTTTTTGCTTAATTCTGGTTATTGTTGATTCATGCACATTGTATTCCTGGCATAATGCTTTGACCGATGTATTTTTTTCAAGTTTATTCAAAATTTTACTCTTTTGTTAAATGGTTAATTTACTGCACTTTGTCACCTTCTCCATTTTTATGCGTTTTTAATACTGTGACTGATCGCGAAAATCTTTTTACCAAACTGATAAAAAACATCAGACACGTGCTGCTTGTCTGTTTTTATGAAAACTATTCCAAGAAATAGCTGTAAAATAATGCAAAAACTATTCAGAGGACAAGAAAAAAATAGAGTTAAAACAAATAGTTGCGTTTATTGAGGTAAATTTTTTAAAAAGTTGCGTTGACTGAGTCTACAATGCATTTGATTCAGGTGTTGCGTTAATTGAGTTGTTGCGCATAACGAGAGTTGCAGTAATCGAGTTCGCACTGTATTACTTAAATATTAAACAAATATTACATACATAAGTATTACTAAAGTGTTTGTCCTTTAATTTTCGTGGGTCACAATATTTCATAAATTATTAATAGGTTTTAAATACTGAATGTCTTGTTATTAAGCGTATATCAAAAGCGAAATAAGTAGTACTTGAAGAACCAAACTCCAAACACCAAGTTTACTTCAATTGAATGCAATTCATTTTTTTATTTGATAAATTTGAATTACAAGTTACTTTTCTAATTCATTTGAATTAATTCCAAATCATTTCAATTCAAATGAATTAGAAATGAATTGCGATTCTTTTTACCAATTCTTTTGAATAAAAAATGAATTGTAATTCATTTTGCCTAATTCAAATGAATTGCAACTTATTTTGCCCAATTCATTTGAATTGGAAATGAATTGAAATTCATGTTCGTTAAATTCAAATGAATTGATTCAAATTTAATTCAATTTTTTTTTTGTTGAAAAGAATTAATTCAAAATTTAATTTGAATTAATTTGTTAATCACATTGAATGGATGGCAAAAGTTGCTGTTATTATCATAAGATAAACACAGTGTTGTACAGAAAATTTTCAGCAAGTTTTAAAGCAAAATTAGTTTTAGATTGTGTTTTTCAAACACGAAAAATATATGGCAAAACTCAAAACCAAAACTAGTTTTACGCCGAAAAACATGTAACTGGAAACGTACTATTAATAATAACTGCTGAACAATGCTGGAGTGAAATTAAATAAATTCTTTATTTTTTCTTGATTAAGGCAGATGTACTTATTTTTAAAACTGTGTTAAACAGAAAAAAAGCATAATGTGCAAAACGATTTTTTTTATAAAAATATATTTTTAATTAATACAGTAAACTCGCGGTAATGTGAACTTTCAATATAGTGTAATGTCAACATGCGTTTTTGTATGAAGTCTCTATATAGTGAATAAAATGTAATGGCTCTTTTTTGGAATTGGAAAATTCCTTATTTAATAAAAACTGAAAACCAGTGTTCGAAAATTTACCATATAAAATAATTTTAGTATTCTGTATTGGAGAATATTAAGTACACAAACATAAAAATGATTGTGTAGAAATTCAAAACAAACAAATAATTACAACATATTTGAATTTTCTCAACTTACACAAAAAACAACATTAAATTCTGTTCTGTGTTTTTCATAGACTTTGAAGCGACAAATAATTGTTTTTTTTGTTGTTGCAAAAAAACTCAATAATACATACATACATAACTGGCTATTGCCACCCTGTTTCAAAGATATGGCCTAGCTTCTCGCAGCACTTATATTGTGTGTGTTAATTTTTAATCATGAGTACCGGGACCTACAGTTTAAAGTCGACTCCGAAAGACAGATTTAACCCTTCATTGCATTGTGATGGAAATTTCCATCATAAATTTTTTTGAAGAAAAAGAAAGGAAATGTACAAAAACTGTAGTGTAAATTGGTCGCTGCTGAAATATTTCGGCATTAGATTATACCCATTAAACTGTAGTTTAAGATATTTATAATAAAACTAGCTGACCCGACAGACGCTGTTCTGTCCAAATTAGAAAAAATGTTTGCATTCGATTTTTAAAATGCGTTTCCTCCTCTTGATCGGGTCGGCATTATTTTAAAATAAATAGGATTTTCCCGAATTTTTAATTATTATTATTTTTTATTGAAACTTAAATTCTTTTACAAATTGTTTTAAGAAAATTTTTAATATATTGATAATTTTTTATTTTAGAATGCCCATTATTTTTGTTTAATAAATATATTTTGTGAATTTGAGCCAAATCGTACCATAAGTAAAAAAATTGAAATATTACGACAATAGCGCCACCTATCGTTGTTAAACTTAAGAGAAACCTGGCTCCTGACTAAACTTATATATTGTCCAAGTTTGGTGTCAATCGGTCCAGCGGTTTTGAGTTTTTGTAACACGTACCCGGCACAAACGTTTTTATATACATATTAAGATATTTTTAAATATTTTTCCTTAAAATTCTGCATGAATTAGAAAAATAAAAAAAAAATCATGCAATTAAGAGTTAATAAACTTTTTCATGGCAACCAATTACTCCCAGAAGTTTTACCAGAAGACTGCTGAGAGGTAGTTGCAGAAAGAAATAATTTTTTCATATTTCTTTTTTTATCAAGATGAGACAGACATGAGATTTGAACACGGCGCTATCGTCTTAGAAAGACAACACACTAACCACCAGACTACGGCGACTACTCAAGAATAGTATTTATAAAAAATATTTTAATTTTATTAAGGGTTTATTTGACAAGTATCACATAAAAATTTGTCAAATAAGGCTTTAAATAAACTTACAATATTTGTTATGAATACGGCAGCATATATTATGCCATTAAAACTAGAGTTTCATTTCATTCTAGAGATGGTTAAGCAAAAGAACACACTATGGTGCTACAACATTCTACCATCGAAAATGTAAACTAACTCGAAAATGTAAATTACCATGCTTTCTATTAGTTCACATCACCACTAGTTCACTGTATTAAGGGCTATGTAAACCATATGTATAAGAACCACTGTATTCATATATATTACAATTAAAAATCTTGCAAAATAATTGTATAGACACCGAAGCACTATATACAAAGGCAACACAACAAATTCTCGATCAGTATAAAAAAATATATACTTGGGAAATTAAAATGACTTTAATGGGTATGCGCCACATGGAAATGTGTAAACGCATTGTGGAAATCTATGAATTACCATTGACACCAGAAGAATATTCAAAATTACAACGTGAAATAAATTCAAAAATAATGCTAAATGCCGAGTTAATGCCAGGTAATTTTATTAATATCACATCAGAACTAATGCTCTTTTTTTGTGTTTCGTTTCTTTTCTCTTTTCTCCATATTATTTAAATATGTATCGGAGCACAGATACTGAAGCTGTGTATGAGGAAGTCATAAGGCAAATAGCACAAATGTATAACAAACCCTATCCATTAGAAGTTCGTCTTAAACTATTGGGCACTACAGAACCTCGAACTGCTCAAATTGTGGTTACTGATTTGGCTTTACCAATTAGTGCGCAAGAGTTCTTGGAAATATTCCATAAGCATTGTCGTGCTGTTTTATCCGAATGTCCATTAAAAAAAGGTTAGAAAGAATGGACTTGTAAATGAAACACTTTAATAGACATAAAATCGTTGTAGTGTTTGGTATATACTTATAAATGCACGTTATGCCGTTATATGTCTTAAGTACAGTAAATAGATGCATATATACATACAATACATATTTAAATTATTTTTTGTTTATCTTAATTAGAAAGCTTATATCGAAATTTTTAAAATTAAAGGTCTAAAATATTTTAAATTAAATCATCGAAATTGAAAATTACAATTTTTTTTGTAAATAATATATACATACATATGTATATACATATACATACTTCAATAGTTATTTGTATCACTAAATATTTTTATTCTTTCAAAGTTTATTTTTAGACAAAGTCATCAGTACCTTGTTAACAATTTTTCTTGCAGATAATGTTAAGGACTGTGACTGAATTTAAAGAAATTTTTGTTGACATTAAAATTTTAGCAGCAAACAAAAATAATTAATAGTTTTAGACAATTATTTTTATTAAGTAGGACAAAGTCTTTAAAAAAGCATACTCCATAAAGGACTAGTAATATATGTATGTATATAAACAACAGACCTGAAGCTTACACAAGGTACATACATATTTATTTAAAATAAAAGATCAACAAAGTATATAAAAAATTTGTTATTGTCTATGGTATTAAATATTATTTTATATATATATATATTTTGTATAACGGTGTTAATGCTTTTGCCATTCATATACAAGACGTTTTCGATAAAGAGTTGTCGACACTCGCGTTCTTTTTCAATTTTATATAGCATAAATAACAAGTGCATTTTTTGAAAGAAAAGCTACTTCATATATATGTTTTCTAATATATTTCTGTAATTTTATGGGTCTATTATGGATGGCAACCGAACTTGAGTTGCGTTGCCAGTTGCCCAAACGGTATTACAGATGGCAACTGGCAACTAAAAGCTAGCAACTCAGTTGCTAATTGATGAATATATTGGCAACTGCATATTTGTAGTTGCTGTGTAGGTATTTTAAGTCATAAGATGTCGAAAACTAAAAATTAAGTTAATTTTTTTATTTAATATTTAAAAATATACGACAGGCAACGTGGATTTAGCCATTTCCAAATTAAAATCGTTGCCGTGAAATTTATGAAAATTGCCCTTTTAAACTGGCGGTATTGCAGTAGACCAATTTTGTCTGCTGTCTTTATATAAAATCTTTAGCACATACATACATATGTAGCTGACAGCGTCTTTAAGAAGACGTAAATGTACCTTAAAGCTACTAGATGTAAATTCACATACATAAGCATGTTATTAACTATTCATACTAAACAAACTAGACATTTCTATACTTAGAGTGCAGGAAGTAATTTAGTGGACTAGAATAGTCACTTAAATGTCACCTATTAGATGCCACCTTCATTACTTCTTAGTATCATGAAAAATAGGTCCACCAAGCTCATATTTAAAGTTTATTTTTTAATTTTCAAAATATTCACAGCACAAAAATGAACGCAATTGTTTACCTTTTCATAGTTGCCTATATGTATGTATATTAAAATGGCAACTGAAAACAGTAGTCGTACATAATATGAATTTTTAATTTAAGTTGAGTGGCCATCCATAATCGACCCATTATTTTTCTATTCTTTATGTAAAATCATTGATTTTAATATAAAAAACTAAATATTTAAATGTTAATGTATTCAACAAAATAATGTGTGTATATGCATTTCTAAACTGCAAGTCTCGACTGTATCAAACTATTGTTATTTTAATTTATTTTTTTATTTTAATGAATATTGTAACTTTCTAATAACATATAATACAAGAACAATGCCTGTTATTTTTGCAAAAATATTAGTTGTCGTAATAACATCTTATTTCTGGATACGCCTTGTGTATGTGTGTACGTAGTATATGTATACATGTATGTATATTTTTCTATTAGAATTTAATTCTTTTATGTTTAAGTTTTATAGGTTTTGTTAAGTAGTAACATAAAAAATATATTTTTAAAAGTGCCAGTTGTTATTTGCCTTTTTGATTTCCGTTTTTATTTTTTATTTTTATATAGTACATATACTTAGAATAATTATGTCCATTTATTTTAGTATTGTTAAAATTTTTTATAGCATAATCGGATTTGTACTGTAAGCTGAAATATATTTCATATTTCAATATAAATAATTCATTTAAAAGGATTATATAACTCTTTGGTAATTCGAATGTTACGCGATTTCTGTATGTGTAGTCTACTACATATTTGGAATAAAATGTGTACACATTTGTTTTAAAACAAAATATCGAATTCGGTTTACAGAACAAAACTGAATAACAAATTGTACATATGTATATACAAGATATACATAAATATTAAATTTTAGCAAAAGTTTTGTTTTACTGTTTCTTGGTGTTATTTTTAGTTACAAACCTTTTTCTGAAATAACCTGACATCATTTATGATATTAAATGTCTGAAACAAAAATATTATATTTAATATTAAATTTAACGCAAGAAACAGTTTTCTATTGTTTTTCTTCTTTTACATAAAAAATTTTTACTGCATTTAATCATAATTAGATATTAGGTATATACATATATTTATAGTATATGGGCATTTCCACGGAAAGATCCACCAACATCGAAAATGAATATGTTCATAAACAAATTATTTTATTTTTAACAATTTATTGAAAGAGATAAAACTTTTATAAAATGACGTTTTTCAGCATATCTCTTTTATTAATATTAGGAAAGTGGCATTTCATATTACATACATACATACATTATTGGCCATTGCAACACTGTGCCAGGGTGTCAGGGTTACGGCCTAGCTTCTCGCAGCACTCAGGTTGTGTGTATTAATTTTTATCCATGATTACCGGGACCTACAGTTTAAAGTCGACTCCGAACGACAGGTTTGAGAAGCTTTTTCATAGCAATCAATTACTCCCAGAGCTTTTGGCAGAAGACTGCTGAGAGATAGACGGCGAAAGAAATAATTTTTTCATATTACTTTTTTCTAAGATGTCAGAGCTGAGATTTGAACCCGGCGCTATCGTCTTAGTAACACACTAACCACTAGACTACGGCATTTACTATTAGATTTATTTATTTTTTTTCTTTTTCTCGATATTTAGTTTTGGTTTATTTAACGATATTTAGTTTTGGTCTTTATTTTTTACACATGTATGTATGCTATTATGTATGTATATTATGATTGTACTCATCTTAAAAATTTTTTCTCTCAGCAATAAACTGAGACTAATAATGGAGAAAGGAATTAAGCAAACCTCGACTAACGATACATATTCATTTCATTTTGTGCTAAAATGAAATTTAACTTGCACAAATTATTTCACACCTGTAGCAGAAAAATATGTACGTATATCCCGTGCTAAAATGTGTCAAAGATTAGTAAAAAAGAGGAAAAACAAATATTGCAATCTGACAGTAGTCAATAAAAAACACTTTATCACACTAAGTTTTAAATAACCGCTTTCAAAAGTTTTGTTCTAATTCACAGATTTTTTAATTTTTCTAGATGTAGACAACAAGAAGCTCTAAATTTTTACTGCTCTCGATACTACCATGTTTATTGCTTGCAAACGATAACAGGACAAAATTTACCTTTCTTACTAAGCATCTTGATCTTTGATCTTACACCACTTTAATGACGAATGATTGTCCCTTTAAAGATCGTGGATATGCCCATGTACTACATATATACATATATGTATGTATGTATGTATGTATATATTTTTAATGAATATTTTATTGGGAAATTTTTAACTAATTCAATTTTGTATGTTAATAATTTAATTAAATATGTTACAAGTTTTATCCATGCTTGAAAATAGTAAAAATTTTATTAGAAAAACAATATATGCATAATTATATATGTACATATGAATGTCCTTAGTGCTGTATTCATAAAACAACAAGTGTTGCAGAGAAAATTTTTAAATAAGCCTTTAAAAAAGTATTTTATATTTTATGAGTACAGCATTTATACTTTTAAATCATTTAAATAATTTTATATACTTATTTTTTCAGGAGCTGAACGCCTTTTACGTCATTTACATTCGCATAATATACCATTTTGTCTGGCAACTAGTTCAGGCGAAGAAATGGTTGAAATAAAAATAACTCATCATCGTGAATTATTTAAACTATTTCATCACCGTGTTTGCGGCTCTTCAGATCCTGATGTTAAAGAAGGCAAACCTGCACCAGATATATTCTTAATTGCTGCAAAACGTTTTCCTGATAAACCAGATCCATCCAAGTGCTTGGTTTTTGAAGATGCACCAAATGGAGTCCAAGCTGGTCACAGTGCTGGTATGCAAGTCGTAATGGTACCCGATGAACGTGTGCCATTAGAAATGTGTGCATTAGCTACACAACGATTAAAATCATTGGAGGATTTTAAACCAGAGTTGTTTGGTTTACCACCGTTCGAAAATTAATTAGTACAACTGAAAATGTTAAACCTAAAGAAGCTTATACGATGTATTTTTATACATATATTTATATAGTATATATAACATATGTATATACATATACATATATTCCTTTTTTGTTGCTATTGTAATGTGCTTTATTTTATTATTAATTTTCTTAACCAATTAAGCGTACGTTGTACCTTTCGTAGTGAAATTAGTTCAAGCAAAGCTTAATATAAATTTGGGTTTAGAAAACCTTAACTAATTACTACATAAGAATTAAAATAAATGTTTATTTTTGTGAGAAAGAATAATTAACAATTTAATAGTTGTTTTTGTATATACATACTATATGTACTATATTTTAGCATATCAATATTTTGTTTCTAAGTTATATAAAGTTTGCCATATTTTATATTGTATATCGTAAATACTGAAGTAGTGTGTGGCAATAATAACTTTTCGTTGTAAACGCTCTTGCAAGTCTTGCAAAATATTTTCCACCAGAATCTAATAATGATATACATATACATATGTACAGTTACGAGCAGATAAATAGGTTCACATCACATTTTTTGATAAATTCGCCTTCAAATAACTTAAACAGCGGTAATATACAATAAAGCGATATTTATTACATTAAACATAAATAATCACATAAAATGTATTTAATTATAATTAAAAAAAATGAGAAAAATTGATATATTTAATATATTAATTGATGCCTTTCGAGCAAATTAATAGGTTCGTTGAAAAGAGAATGACATTTTTATACAAAAAAGTGCAATTGCAAGAAAATTTCTAATATTTTGTTGAAAATCCCTTATTTTGAATCACCGCCGAACACCTCCGGGGCATTGATTCGACAAGTGACTGACAAGTCTCTAATGGAATTGAGTACCAAGCTTCCTTCACTTTTGTCCACAAATCTTCTTTATTTTTAGCCTTGAGTGGTGCAATTTTGTCCTTAACGATTCTCCAAAGATTCTCAATGGGATTTAAATCCGGCGATTGTGAAGGCCACTCCATTAACTTTATATTTTTCTTTTGGAACCATTCTTTTACGATCTTAGAAGTATGCTTGGGGTCATTGTCTTGCTGGAATTCATACTTTAAAGGCATTTCCCACTCGGCATACGGAAGCATTACTTCTTTAAGAATATGCAGATAAAGATGTTTGTCCATATTTTCCTTGATCCAGAATATTGGCCCAACACCGTACCAGGAGAAACAACCCCATATCATTATGTTGCCGCCGCCATGCTTTATTGCCTTTGTGGTGTACTTTGGATCATATGCTTTATTTTTTGGACGCCTTACCCATGTTGTTCCATCAGGTCCGACTAAGTTTATCTTGGATTCATCAGACCATAGTATGTTTCTCCATTTTTTTATACCTTCCGGGCCGGCCCATTCAGCATGTACTTTTGCAAACTCAATGCGCTTTTTTCTTTGTCTGTTATTAAGCATTGGAACCTTCTGGGCCGATCTTCCGAATAAATTTTTTTCTCTTAAACGACGTCTAATGGTCCACTCTGATACGGGAAGCTTTAACTCATTTTTCAGCTGAACTGCGGACATAAAAGGATTACGAGTTGACAACATCTTAATGCGATCAT
The DNA here is from genome assembly GCA_963576795.1 of Metopia argyrocephala. Taxonomy (NCBI): domain Eukaryota; kingdom Metazoa; phylum Arthropoda; class Insecta; order Diptera; family Sarcophagidae; genus Metopia; species Metopia argyrocephala. The sequence continues at coordinate 52,099,340 of OY756209.1, read as the reverse complement.
CGTCTCTTTTCGAGGTTTTTCGCTGTTGACCCCTTTTAAGTTTTTGTTTTGGAGGCTGCAATGCATTTCTTATCATATTCTGCGATCTCCCAAGAATTTCAGCAATTTTCCGTTGGCTATAACTGCGGCTGTGTAGATCCTTTATAATCTTTTTTTCCTTTTCACTACAATGTTTAGAACGTCCCATTTTTTAAATTTTTAGAGGTATTTGCTTTAATAAGCTCTATTAAAAGGCTGAATCTAAAGTTTTCTACAATAATTTTTATAATTTTGGCGTTTAACATTTTAAACTAACAAATTTTTTAAAGTGAACCTATTTATTTGCTCTTTGATTTTATACGGTTATTTTTTTTTTTAATTTTGGGCAATTTTTTACATAATAATTTAATTATTGTGATGCAGTATTAAAAGTGGGTATTTGCTTTAGTAATTAGCAACTTTTCCTTTTTTATTGCTGTAATGTAAACTATAGTCAAACAAAATTGATTTATCATTTTGATGTGAACCTATTTATCTGCTTGTAACTGTATATGCATATATGCACATATGGAGTTAGAAAAAAATTAAAACTAAATACTAACTACCAACGATTGCTTTGGTTTTTACTAACAGAACAAGAGAGAAATTTTTGGTAGATTTTCATTTGCGTATTTAAAAATTTGAAGAAAATTGTAAATGTTTTTACATACTAAATCATATTTTCTTTCTCAAATTCTCAGTAAGGAAAAGAGTAAGAATTTTGCAAGATATATAACAGCTTATTAAGAAAACTATATCGTTAGCTAAAGTGCTAGAAGACATAACTAACAGAAAATTCAAAGTTGTATTTTTGATTAATTATTAGGATTGCTATTGAACTATAAGTATATGTCTTGTCAAAATTTCACACATTGGTGATCAAAAACAAAAGCATTGCTTGTTGAAAAGTAATCCCCAAGTTCCAGCTTTCCTTTATAAATACGTAAGACATTTTAATTTTATATTCACATACATATTTGGTTTTCAGTTTCACAAACAGATGATTTTTACTTTTGTTTACTTTATTAAATATGCCTATTTTTAATAGTTAATTTTTTCTGTCTGCAAGTTTTTTACTGGAAAACTACCCAAACAGACCTAGTTAGCGGCTGAAGATTAAATTTGGCGTTTTATACAGTAGTACAAAAGATTTTTTAGCGATGTTTTTGTTATTTGTTATACATTTAGTTTACGTTGTTTTATTATGTATGCATATGGGATCCTTATATGTATATTTACTTTAGAAATATAGGTACTTGTGGATTTTTATTTTTAAAGTCACTATTTATTAGTTAATTTTAATAAATTAATTTCAAATTTTCAATCCTTTATGAAAAAATTCGTAAAATTTATTTACCAACAGCTTCCACTTGTTTTTGAATATCTTGGGCAGATTGATTTGTCAATGGTACTGAGGTTTCTTTACCCAAAGCTATGTTGAATAAAAAACAAAAAAGTTAAGAAAACAGCATCATCTTGTCTTTATGCAAATCTTACCATAACGTGCCCATAATCTAGGCTGCACACCAGAACATTCTCTTATCAAAATAGGTAATTCTGGGTTGTCTTTCTTTAAAGTGGGATAAAAACGCTCCACATATTCTCTGCAACAACATATCATTTAATTATGTAACCTCAAATTGGTAAATTATTGCTTACCTGGCTCCTTTAGAAGCTTCACCTGTTTGACACAAATGTATGCGTAGTTCCTTGAGTTTAGGACTCATTTTTGTGAATCTTGTAATTGCCAGACGCATTTTACTTATATTTAATTCGAAAAATTAGCTCAGGAATAAATGAATACCCTTTTCTATGTAAGAAAAACAATAAATTTTGTATTTACAAGAATTGTCAAACACAGCTGTTTGATAGAGATGTTGGAAAATACAAATAATGTCAAATTTTAATCGATAAATTATTCTACTACTTATTTAAGACTAGAACCAAAACCAATTTTTTCTGTTAATCTTTTGTTTATTAGAATAGAATCAGCATATTTAAAATTAAAAAATTTTGAATGTAAATATATATCTAGGGAAAATTAAAAAAATGTAGCTTTGCAGACAAATTATTGAATTCTTCAAATAACAATTTAAACAAAATAAATCTTAATAAAATGGATTACAACGGTTCTTTTCGCTCTTTGTTTGTAGTCAAATATAAAATTCTTCATATACATGTATTTGTTGGTTCAACAGAATATAACCACCTTTTCATTCATTGTTCTACAAATCAAAACGACTTGTTTTTTGTGCTTGATAATTTATTTCATTGTAATTATTTACGTTAAATAATAATATAATAATGCGTAAATTTACGATTACATCATAAAAGAAATTTTAAATGGTCGAGAAATCTTTTACCCCCCCCCCCCCCCCACATTTAATCTTTTTTTCGTGCATACATTTGTACATACATACGTTTGCACAGACACATTAAAAAAGAAAAAATAACCACGTGGTCCTACAACATCATCTTATTTAATGTGCCTTTCTATCATTTGCTTAAAATGCAGGTTTTCTCTTAACTTTGTATAGAAGTTACTTGTGCTTAATTCTATTCAAACAAATTCTGGCAATTTTATAAGAGTTTAAGAAACTTGCCTAGAAAAAAAATTTTATTTCTTTTTATTCGGTCAATAATTATTAAGACAAAATACAGGGGTTTTCATTCTTGGTAGTAAATTAGCCTTGTACACATTGTACATATAGTGTAAGAACTACTATTTATAAACCTTCAATAAAATATACTAAACAAATGTTTACCACGCTGTTGTAAGGACGGTTTACAAAAGGTAGTAGATTGTTAATTTACTACTATAAAAACAAAATTGCTTTATGATGAATATAATAATTATTATTTACATATAAGAAAATCGACTTGCCCATAAGGCGCTTGTCACCTTGTCTGGATAGCACCAATGTGCGAGTTCCAAAAACCCTTTTGTCCAGAATGATACCTACAATTTAACCTAACAAAAATATAGTAAATTTCTTTTCTTCCTAAATAGAGCAACTGTCTTTGAAAGATTCACTGACAAATCTTTTTGAGAGCAGCTCTTCGATACATCTTCGATAGTAGTCCTTATACGATCACACAATGTACTCTAAATTTTCGAGGGGATGTTATAACAAGGGTCGTTAGCATAACAAATCATGTTGATGCTTTAATGAGTCAACTCGGTAAACAAGCCATCAACTACTACTGTTACAAAAGCAACATCCTTTTTAAAGAAAGCTTTTTCAATGCGCCCTCGGTCAATCCGCTTTTTATGTACGCGAACTGATTCTTCAATAGAAACGATAAGACTGGCAAGTTTATACAACCTAGGAAGATCAGGAGGCTTCCCCCCTTTGGCGTAAAAATAACCGTAACCTTATACCAAGCTTATGGTGCATAACGCAAGATAAGGGTTGCCTTAAAAATTATCAAAAATGTATTAGTCAGAAATCCTTTGCAGCACAGCCGAAAAATTTTATTTGTGTGGAGCTTAATCCTCCCGAGAGACGTCTTTTTGGTGACAACGACCGAGGTGAGAATATCCCAGCAGTTACGTACAAGTGCAACTCTCCAAGAATCAGGAAAATGTGCTTTCAACAAGGGATTTAAAGTCTCCCTTCCATATTTCGTTGACTATGTATTCCCCGGTACCAGTATATAGGAATAGGATCATACTATTAGAATGATCTATGGTGAGATCGTGAAGATGAACCAGTGCCGGCAATTGCCCAATCGACTGACGAAATTCCCTCCAAGTAATCAGTAGGACTGATTCTGTAAATCTGCCAGTCATCTACTCACAGCCTTATTATTAAATTCCTTTCTCGCTGTTTTCCTTAATTTTGCCAAAGTGTCATTTCACCATGGCACTCTACGTTTGGTAGTATGGTTCCTATGACGGACACTAACGTTCAAGAGGATTTAATTGCTGACTGTTTTGAATTGCTTCTAGATTCAGTTCATCCAGTGATTCTTTGTAGTTATAAATTGTAAATAAGAGATGGATGTTTAATACAAGGAATGAAAACCGCTATAGTAAACGAAATAAAAAACAGAATTGTTTCGCATGACATACCATTACTAATCAAATATACATATTCGCTTATTCTACATGCATATCGTCGCAAGAATTTAAGAACCGTTAAATTCGGCCGTTAATGTTCACCAGAGCCAAAAAACCTGTATGAAAGTGGAAAGAAGACTGGTATTTCTTTAAACGCAGACAGCGTAAGTGAATTTCTTTTCATCATAGAAATCTGGGACTGGGACCAATCGATGCGTATTTTTTTCTGATAAAAATGATGCGAAAAAAACGTATTTTAGATTTTTTGTCAGTTACAGCTAGTGCTGTCAAATTCTGCTACTTTTCATTACTCGATAGTATTGAGTATTTTGAATTAGGTACCCAATACTACTCAATACTTTTAACGCATTTTATTTTTAAGAGAAAACTATTTCATAAAGTATTGTGTTTTTAGATAGACATTTGTTTGGCCGTTAAATTTTCTATACAACTTCGAAGAAAAAATACAACTCTTAAAGTATTGAGTAGTTACTTTTAAGTATAGAGTACCCAAAAATTAGTACAAATACTCGGTACCCATTACTCAATACTTTGCCAGCACTAGTTACAGCGTTCCTTAATTCTTGCGAGGATATGAATATGTAACTATGTATGTATATAAGAAAAACTTCAATGTGTAATATATTTATATATCTAACTACAGTATTCCCCGGATAATTGCCCCACGCTTAATTGCTTTTCCCACTTATTTACCTCAATTTCTAAATCCCCATATTTTTTCTTACCATTTTCTAATAAGATCCCACTGCTAATTAACTTTCGCTTAACTGCGTTATTCGCTTAATTACCTCAAATATATTTTCCCCAAAGAGAAATTTCGCTTAAAATTCCCTCGTTTAATTACCCAAAATAATGGTTTTCTAAAAACCGTAGCTCAACTCAACTATGGTTATAAAGGCATAAAATGTCCGTTAAATTTACTTTCAAACTACTTTTTTGATACAACCTTCTAATTAAAGTCTACCAAGTTTATGTATAAGTCAAAAATTACTTGCTTTTCATATGTATTGATGGCAGTGTATACAGGCAATTAAGCATATTCGTTTAATTAACTCAAAGAGGCAATTAACCGTATTCGTTTAAATGCCTTCCACGCATAATTGCCCAAAAATGTTGACATTTTTGTCGAAGCAATTATCCGTGGAATACTGTAAATAGATTGCGATTGATTTAGAAAAAAAAAACCGGAACCCAAATTTTTGGATAACGAATAAAACACGATTAAGAATATTATATCAAAATATTGATAATGCCTTAATTCACAGTCATTTAAAAATTATATGCCAATGGTATAAAAAACAACAAATTTAAAAACCCTTTAGAGACTTCAAAACAAAGCTTAAAAACTTTCCTAGAAGGTATTCGTCTGTAACTTTATAACGATGTGTATCAAAAAAAATTTTAAAGCTGTACGTAATATTGGGTATCATGGCATAGTTTACGGTTATTGAGAATTACTATAGTACTCGAAATAATACTAATTTAACAATGAGAGATATCGGTTGAAAATTACAAAACAACGTCTAGAATATGCTGGCTGCATTGCATTCAATCACCTACTAAATGTTATTAAAAACATACCCAGAATATCAACTTTTAAACCAAACCTGAAAAAATGCTTACTTCAAGAATTGTACTTATAATTTTTTCTGTAATATACTCTAAGAGCAAACTCTAAATAAAATGCTTTTAATTTTTCAATTTATTTTTTTATATAATAAAAAGCAACTCTTTCTGTTTTTGACTACATAACCATTGTAACACATCATCCAAATGCCTTTTGTTTGAGTTGATCTTATAAATAGGCCGTGATTTGAATTTTTTTAATTTAAATCAGCATGACCTAAAAACAAATGTTGCGCTTTCAGAATAAAATGTTTTCTAAAATAACAATAACCGAAAACAAACTGCAATAAAATACATTTCAATTGTTAACGATTATTATTTTCAAACTCAATATGGTGGTGCTTTTTTATTATGAAAATATTCCTTAAAAATAAAAACATGTTAGTGGATTAATTTTAAAATGTAAAATTTATTTGAGAGAACTAATATTAAATAAAATTAAAACCGATATCAAATCAGTGGTCATGCACAATCATTTTTATATATTGTATACATACATATGAATATGAAATTTAACCATTTAAGTATTTCTATAATCGCTGTTTATTGTAAATCTTAGTCATTGAATGATAATAGATTTTTCTTTTTTTTTGGAAAAAAAAACAAATTATAACAGAAAAGGAGAATTTGAAACACATTTAAAAGAAAATACTGCAAATTAATGTTTTTCTTCATCGGTTGGATCACAATCGGCACAATGCCAAGAGTAACCTCGAATTTTTGGAGTCTTTTTAAGAGGCGGATCTAAACACGTAAAATGATAATGCTTTCGACACTCATCACATGTAACAGCATTCGATGTTGTACCATTGGCTTGACAAATGCAGCATATGAGTATTTGATTGACATTTTGAGAAGTTACTTTTGATCGTGAAGTTGACCCACTGCTACTATGTGATAAAGAAGTGCGTGGTGGAACCGATTTACGAGGACTACTTTTGCGTGGCGAAATAATTGTTCTTGTAGGTGTAGTTACTACATTTACCGGTGAATTTGCTAAAATCTTATTTGAAGTCGTGGGACGGGGTGTAGTTGAATTTTGTATGGGTAACGATGTAGATTCTTCAGCGAAATTTGCAACTGATACATCTTCAACAGTTTCTACAGAACCCGGCCTCGATGCTTCATCCGCTGAACGGACCATATCAGCTGATACATAGAAAAACTGAGCTTCCGGTGTAACTTCACCAGGCAGCGGTAATGTTTTGAATTTTATCTTAATTTTAGGTATACCAGCCATGGTATCATTTGGCGCTTCCAAATCATGTTGTTTCTTTTTACGCTTGCGTTTATGTTCTTTGTTCGGCGATTTTTCTGTATCTGAAGAAAGACTATGCTTGTTTCTATGCTTATCTTTACGTTTTTGCTTGCGGGCTTGTTTTGTATTATCTACCGATGTTTCCACGGAGGTCGTATTAATATTGTTCGTAGTTGCATTCCTAATCGTGCTTAAATTATTTGTAGCCAGTGGATCATGATCAGTTAAAACAGGTAATGGCGTTGACGATTTCGAATTTAACATTAAAACTAATTGTTCGTCATTTTGTAATGACGGCTGCACTAGTAATGGATGTTGCGTGTCTAAAGATAGAATTGAAATAAATTAATTCTGTGAAAAGTATATATGCATGTTATTATAATATATAAATTATAAAATGTTACTCTTTGTTTGAAATTAAAAAATACTGTCAATTATGATTTGCGTTTGCAATCTTGTATTCTAAAAGAGTAACGAAAAATAAATAAAATTATCTATTTCGACATTTTCCGCAAAGTATTATAAATATTAATACTAAACTTATATAAGTAAACACATGTTTTAACAACTGGATATAACATAAACATTATTATTAATCTCCAAACCAAACCACAGTCTTTAGTTAGATAACTAAAGTGGGTGTTTAGTCAACGTTATATCTTCAATATCTTTTGTATGTATATACCCCTAATTGAACCATAAATTTATCTTTAGTTTACTTGTTAGTTACTTATGTTAAACAACATATAAAATAAGTTTAAGCAAAACATGCGAGTAATATAACATTAAATAGACTACTTTAGTTAGCTAATTAAAGACTGTGAATTTTGGTCTATATAGGCAAAAGAAGAAAAGAAAAAAAAACAAATATTAATATGTACTTACATTTGCATAAAAAACATATATTTGAAATTTATTAGGAAAACAAAAAATTACATCATATTGGATTCTTGAATAAACTTGATATAAAAATCTTGATACATGTAATAAAATAAGATAATTAATATTAGCTTATTACTATGGGAAAGTAAACTAAATTTATATAGATGTACTACTATTACTTTAAGCAAACAAATTTAATAAAAGCATTTGGAATTTGTCATACCGCCCATAGAAATGTAATTTAAATGGGAAAACTTACCTTCAAATTGAATTTGTGTAGTATTTGTTATTGATTTCGTTGAATCTTTATTGATGTTCGTTTGTTGTGTTGATTTAGCTTGATAGTTCAAACTTAATTTTGATTTTTTACTTAATTTTGGAGTAAGTTGACCAGAACTACCAGAGCTCGACTTTTGACAATTGTCTACTCTTATTGATAACTCATTGACTGTGTTCGGTAAAGATTTATTTAAGCTGAACTTTTTCGCTGCACTGGCCGATGTTGGTGTAGGAGAAATTACTGTTGACGTGGAGACAACATCTAAGGAACGTCTTTTCACTGGGCCATGACTTAGACTGTGTTTGTTGGTGGCTGTGTTGTTCATGGAATCATCACTGTATTGAGAAGATTTTACAGGCACAATAATACCGTCTTTATTAAAACGTGTGCGTGATTTTCGGGGACCTTTAGGTAGGTCAGGAACACCGTCTGATTGATCCGATTTGTCACATTCGGAGCACTGCCAACCATAGAGCTTTGATTTTTTTGGATGCCTGGTAAGAGGAGGATTTAAACAACCTAAGTGGTAGTATAACTTGCATGTGTCACATTTGGCTAGAAGATGTTGATCGTTTGACTTTTTACATATGCCACAATTATGAGTTTCAACAGCAATTATAGGCGATTTAATAGCATTATTGTTTAGAGAATAGAGTAAACCTGGAGAGCCGTGTGCGTCGTTTAAAGGTGAATTTTTAACATGTGTGCTTAATAGGCGATTAGAATCACCTTTTGTATTCGGGTGTCCTAAATGCGCTAAAGGAAACCCTACACCCATTTTAAGCGCTGCTGCAGTTGGTACACTTATTGGTCTCGCAGGGGGTGTGCTAGCTTTTAAATTGTCCTGTTGTACAGGTCTACCTATATTCAGGGGATTTATTAATGTTTTATTAGGACACAAGGCCGTAATATGTTGCTGAAGTTGTGTCACTGAATTTAAAAGCGTTTCGTGTTTTTCCTTATGCTCACGATTTTTATCTAGTAACGAGTCATATTCTTTCCTTAGAGAATCCTGATCCTTTGTTAAAGTAGCATTGCGTGTCATCATGGTTGAGAGTTCGTCCTTTAATTCTTTTGAGCGTGATATTCGATCAATGTAATAGGCCACAAATTCCACACTAAATGCAGGAGCTATATGCCACTTCTTTCGTATGTCCGTTATAGAAGCTACTTGAACTTCTTGTCGTTCTAAGAGGTCAACATCTACGTCCATTACATTGGCCTTAGCTAATAATCTTCGACATGCCGAGGCCGACGTAGTTAACAGCCTAGACATTTTTTGAGTCGGAACCCAAGGCTCGGGACGAGCTTGCTTATGAGCTGCATACTTAAATTGATATTTTTGGAGCTTGCGATTGATACGCATTTGAGCTGGACAAGGATCATCTAATTTGTGTTGTTTCTTTTCTTGTTGCTTTTGCTCCATATGAAGGCGGAATGTATGATAATTTCGTTTACGTTTTCGAATAAGCTCCTTTTCGGAATGTACTTTACAGTGCGCATAAAATGGGTCGGCAGCGTCAGTGTCCTCATGATGAGCTTCAATCAAAAATCCTGCAGCTTGTGCACAAGTCACATGGAAAAATGTTTTGCACATACCAGCATCGCAACCTATGCAAACACCCGTACGAGAATATCTTGAATTTTCACAAAGACTACAAGCTTTGGCACCCCACTTGCTGTATTGCATTTCGAAAAGAGTGACATTTGACAACTGATCCACTTCACCGAATGCTACACCAGGCACGTACAGCGCACACACCAAATGTACCCATTTACCTACGTCAGTCTCTTTGTAAATACCACCCTTATTGGGACACAACTCACAAGAGGGCTCTGAGACGCCTGCACGACATGCCTCACAGAACCATGGTTCTGTAGAACAAGTCGAATTTGTACTGGATATGCTAGTGTTATCACTTACACCGTAACATCCCTCATGCACTGAAACTCCACAACCATCACATTCTACTATCTCATTAGTATCATCACTGCGATCACCTAGGCAAACGCAACAAATTGGTTTTGTGGGCAACTTGGGTTTATCAGGTTTACTATCAAACTTTCTTAATAAATCTTCTAAGTTATCGCCACCATTTGTCACTTCTGGTGTTTTTATGGCGGTCTTTGATTTGTTGTTGTCGTCCTTTTTATCCACCCTAATTTCTTCACTAGCATCTGCTAATAATTGTTTGAGTTGCAATGTGGAATCCTCCGAACCTTTGTCTGACTCATCATCTCCATCGTCTTCTTCATCATTGGAAGATGTGGCAGAAGAATTGTCATCGCCTTCTTCATCGTCGTCATCCTTTGAGTTGTCAGTATCAAAATCATCAATACGAAAATCACTGTCTGAAGAACTTTCACCCAAATCGAAATCAAGCAGAGCTTGTGTAGTCATTTTCGGTTGCCTCTGGCGCTTAAATGGAGCCATTATATTTGTTTTACTATGATACACTATTAAGCTTAATTCATTTAAAATTTACAATAATTATTTTTTGTACAATATATAAAAAAAAATTTTGCAAGACACGGCGAAAAAAATGTATGCAAGCTGAAAAATGCTGCTTCTTACACTAAATGTCAAACGGGTAGTCAAAAAAAGTAATAACACAAAAACAAAAAACCGGTGGTCGTATCTACAGAATAACAAATGTCAGAGAATACAAAACAAACAAAAACAGCTGGGGAATCATCTGCCCGTAAAGAGAAATAAACACAAAGAACATAAACAGATTTGCAAACAAATCGTGGCAATTTAAATAAAAAATTATAAATATCAAGAAAAATTCTAAAAATTTATAACAACGTTAAACTGATATAAACATATTATACTTAAAAAAAATTTTCATAGTTCGAATTTCAATTTTTTAATTAAAAAAATGTTTCATATGTTAAGCTGACGACGTGTCTCCAAAATTGTTACTCTTCTGTTGATATTTGATGAATTCGGAATTTTTATATTATAAGAAGTAAACACATCACTTAAGTGATTAATAAAAATGAGTATGGATGAAAAACTAAAGTATTCTTTGTTAAGAAACGAGTTAGTCGATAATCAATCTATATGGAACCGGTAAATTCACTATACAAAGTATATATGCATTCCATTGCTTTATTAGCGAGTTGTTTCTATATATTTATGTAGCCATGAAAAGCGTGTTTGGTTTCTTACCCTAATTGCAGGAACATGCATGTTGTATTCGACACGTACAACAATGCCGTTGTTAGTGCCTGCAGTGGCGGCGGAAATGAAATGGAGTAAAACAGACTCAGGAACTGTGTTAAGTTCATTTTTCTGGGGCTACACTTTAACACAAGTAACTAAGTCTAACAATTTCTTCTAATATAAAACTTGAAGGAATTGAGTTTATTTCGTATAAAATATTTATAATTCTAGGTGGTCGGAGGGTATTTCAGCGATCGTGTTGGCGGCCAACGGGTTATTTTATTTGCTGCTATTGGTTGGTCACTTATAACATTTTTTATGCCAAATATTATTTGGTGGGCGCCTAATGCTAAAAGTTATGCTATTCCTTTTATTGTGACTATAAGAATTATCAATGGGGCTTTTCAAGGTGTTCATTTTCCTAGCATGATAAGCTTAACAAGTCAGGTGAAAAAAAAAAATATGTATTTAAAACTTCTAACTACCTTGAAAATTAATCTATTACACAGAACCTTTGCTCAAACGAACGAACAAGCTTTTTTGGCTTGTTAACTTCTGGTTCGGCTATGGGAACATTGCTAACTGGTATATTGGGTTCTTTCATCCTGGACTATTGTGGTTGGTCGTACGTTTTCCGTGTTATTGGTTTTATTGGGATAGCGTGGGCATTAATATTACGGTATTATGCCATGGCCGGCGAACGTAATCGTATTATTAATGTGTCTTTGCCTTCCCGTTTATGTATAAACAAATCGAGTGTTGATGCAGTGCCGTGGTTAAAGTATTTCAGTAAACTATCGTTCTGGGCTTGTGTTTTAACACACGCATGTGAAATGAATTGTTTTTTCGTGTTGCTATCATGGTTACCAACCTATTTTCATGATACTTTTCCCCATGCCAAAGGATGGGTGGTCAACATGATACCTTGGTTAGCACTACCGCCAAGCACATTCTTTGCCAAATATCTCACAGGTAGATTATTGGCCAGGGAATGGTCATCCTCGGCCGTACGTAAATTAATACAGAGCTGTTGTTTTCTAGCTCAAAATTTAGCATTATTTATAATGAGCAGAACAAATGATTTTCATACTGCTTTAGTTTGTATGACGATTATTATAGGCAAGTCGCAAGTTTTATATCTTATCACTTAATTTCCATAATAGTTTAGTAATTTTTGATTTTAGGTGGTACAGGCTTTCACAATAATGCTGTTACAGTTAATCCCCAGGATTTGGCACCTTCTCACTCAGGGAGTGTTTTCGGTTTAATGAATACTGTTGGTGCAATACCAGGATTTTTGGGTGTGTACTTAGCTGGACATATTTTGGAATTGACACAAAGTTGGCCTATGGTCTTTAGCGCAGCAGCCGGTATTAACCTAATAGGCTGGATAATATTTGTAGTCTTCGGTTCAGCAGAGGCTATAGTGTGATTTAATATTAGACCAATTTATATTGTAACTTAGCACAATATGTTAAAAAACATTTACGTGTATAGTAATTTTATTTTATTAGTTTATAAAAAGGCTTAAAATATTACGGATTTTTACTGAGTCCTTGCAATACTTTCCAGATTTTTCTTCTTTTAAATCTCCAAAATTATAAAATACTTTTAATAATTTCTACTTCACAAGTAGTGAAAACACCTTTTAGTTAATAAAATTTTAATATAATAAATAAACCATAAAAGTTTAGACTATCTTCTTAGACATATAGGGGCCATCTAATTCGTAGCCCATTTTACGATAATAATTTCTTGTTCCTACACCAGAAATAACAGCCAATTTTGAGCTACCATGTTCTTCACGAGCGATTCTCTCCGCTTCTTCCATTAGCAACATACCAAAGCCCTAAAATAATCATGTTTTAACAAATATTTCTTCTTTCAAAATTATACTTACTTGATGTTGGAATTTTGTTGGGTCTCTAGCATTTACTGGTACAACCGAACCGTATACATGCAATTCCCTAACAATTGAACATTGGCCCTCTTTAAGTTCTGGCCTAAACGTTTCTGGTGAACATTTTCGTAGACGCAATAATCCAACTAAAATATCCTGACTCGGGTCTTCATATGAGAGAAAAGTTTCCCAGCCACCATTTGCTACATAATCACGACGTATCAATTCAATTTCATAAGGTCGCACTTTATTATGTATTTCTTGTATGCCTACTTCACGTGTACGAACATCACGGCATTCTGTACCTAAATCTTTCATGCGTGCCAAAGCTAATTCACGCAAATTACCGTGTTCAACACCAGAGCTTTTAAACGAAGAAAAGAAGGATAAACAAAAATCACAACTTTGAAATTAAATTCGCCTTACCTTACAAGAGGCATTGGTATATCACGTTGAACACGATAAACGCGAGTCCATGGTGGTACCAATGCTAATATTTTTGCCACTAAATCGACCAGCATGGAAGGTGGATATGATTTATAACGGCCAGTTTTCCATAATTCGTATAGACCTGTGCCTCTTATAACAAGAGTTGGATAAATTTTCAACCCATCTGAACGAAAAGCTGGATTTTCAAAGTATTCCTATGATAATAAGAAAAAAATAATTCAAATTGAAAATAATTGCAATCTTAATTTAAATTTTTAAACTTACTATAAACTGCTCTATATCTCGTTCAAAATCAACATTTGGTAAGTCAGGCATCATGTGTGTAACAATTTTATAGCCAGCGTCTTTTCCCAAATGAAAACTTTCGCAGACAGCTTTAACAGTATGGCCTCTATTAGTGTCTCTAGCCACATCCTCGTAAACTGACTGAACACCTATTTCCAAACGGGTGCAACCATAAGACAGCATATCTGATATATGACGTTTAAGACAATAATCTGGTCTCGTTTCAATAGTAATACCAATGCATTTGGTTCTTGATTTCTCAGAGTAGCGCACAGCTTCTGCAACATTTGCACTAGTATGTCCTGATAAAGCATCATGTAGATTTCTTATAAAGTAATCACGATAGTCTTCCGGCAAACACATAAAAGTACCACCCATGACAATAAACTCAACTTTATCTACAGAATGACCCAGTTGTTTGAGTTGCTCCACTCTGTGGCGCGTTTGCAAAAAAGGATTGTAACGGGCACGTATAGCACGCATTGAGGTTGGTTCATAGCCAGTGTATGATTGTGTAGAATACTCAAAATCACTATCAGGTCCACCAGGGCAATAAACACAAATATTACCCGTCATGTTAATGTGGGGGCATCGATGAGGTTTACACATAACAGCCACTACGGCGATCTGAAAAATATATTGTTTAGTATGTATATGTAAAATACCAATATATGTAACTTGCTTACACCACTTGCTGTTCTAATAGGCTTTGCTCTCAATTTGGGTAATAAAATTTTTTTGGCCTCCTGTGGAACTGCGGCTATTATATCTACCAGTCTAGGTGAACTTTCTAATCCATATTTTGAAGATATTCTAGATTTCATGCGGTTTAAATTAACATCCTTTTTATCTTCATGGGCTTGCAAAAGTTCCTGAATGATTTCACCAATAACAATAACCTGTCGCTCTTCACGACTCAGGCCAACGGCTGTATTGAAAATTTATTTAGTAAAATAAAACCAATATTAGAAACAATTGGTTAATCCTTATATCAATCTTACCCAGTTTCTTTTTCTGCTTCATTTATTTGTTATTATAATTGTTAATATTATTGTAAAATACGCAATACACGTGTGAGTCAATAGCAAAAGTAATTTGTTTTGATTATGCTCGGTGAATTGATAGCACTGAACAAAACACCTGATATGACTATGCCAGACTGTTATAAGGAATCAAAGTTTGTACTTAGAAAAATTAAATATGTTTCTACAAAACAATATTGCAAGTATCAGTTGAACACATGATGAAAGAAGTAAGTGATTATGAAAAATGAAAAAAATAAATTAGTTTTAAACAAAAATAAAATATAAATTTGTACATTGATTTTACACATTGACACATATACATATTGTCGCAAGAATTAAAGGACGCTCTAATCTCTAGCTCAAAACCCTCAAAGGCTCTGGGTCCTGACGGCACCCATATGCTTATGATAAAGAAGCTTAGTACATTACCAATTAAATATTTCACACAGATACTGGAGCTCTCAATGTGATACCTAATGATTCCAGATATCAGTAAGGTTCTGAAACCAGATAAACTCACTACAAATGGAGCAAATATTTCCCCATTTCCTTAGTGTCAACCGTAGCAACTATTTTAGAATCATCACTGTTATGATCCCTAAAAGAGCATTTCCAGCTCGCCTCATACTAACATTGCTTTAGAGAATAAGAGTACGATAGCACAACTAATGCTTTAAATATGATAACTACCCAAATAGCAAATGAACTCAAACAGCGATGTGCGTGTCAAGGCACATTCTCAAAGCTAAAATTCTCGGGGTAGTATTTGATAGCATCTTTCAGTTTTCATCAAACGTCTCTTACATCATCAAGAAAGTGAAAACTCGAAATATATGCAGTTCTTTAGGCCCGCGCCGGTACATTGTGGACCATGGATAAGAAGAAGACCATAATAAGGCTATAATGACTATAGATGCAACACAGTTCTAAATAAATACCCGTCTGTGATTTCGGATAATGAAAGGCAACTTCCCTGACAGACCCGTTTCATTTTAACATCGGGAAAGAATTGTTCTTGGTACAAATAATCGTCGCCCTACCTGTCACCAAAGCCGTCATAACACAGTGTATATATTCTACTGTCCTCACAAACCCATTATTTTACGTCTAGAGGATGTCTGGCTACGTCCAACATAGGTGGCCCAATTTCTCCAGTTGCCCACCACCTGATATAGAGACATCAATTTTTATTAATTATTATACATGTGTGTATGTAAGTATATTTCTTTTAAATTTTCAACAGAGAGGAACTTTTAAAAACAGCAGATCTGTTACAACAATAACAATCATGTACGTATACTTATATATGTACAGTGCAAGTTCGGTATTCGCGACCACCCATTATCGCGACGGTCCGGTTATCGCGCCAGCTTAATTTTTAACATTGCAGGTTCCTTAATCGCGACAGTTTACAAAAAAGGAGGTTCTTTTATCGCGACTTTTATTTGTTTTCTTTAAATTTGATTGCAATGTTTATATCCAAATTAGGGAATTCCCCGTCTTCTGGTATGTTAACATTTTAAGATGATTTTTGTCTTCAATTTTGTCAGTTTATTCAGGTCATTTGTTGTGTAAACATATCTCTTACCATGGGAAAAGTTCAACGTATTTTAAAACCAACAATTTCTCAAAAAATAGAGATTTAAAAAAAATTTAAAGTAGAGATTCCATAAATTCAATTTGCGTGAACTAAAAGTTGCATAAGTCTTCTGTTTATCGCATTATAAATCAAGATAATGCATTGAAGAAAGTGGACCTTTCAAACGTTGCCTCTTAAAGAAAGCTGATTTCCCAAGAATGGAAAAAATGCTTTACAAGTGGTTTTTAAAACAAAGGGGAGGAAATGTTCCAATATCAGCAGAGATTTTACGAACAAAAGCCAGTCATTTGTATTCCAAGGCTTACAAAACCAATTCAGGTTTCAATACCAGTGATGGTTGGTTGAAGAAATTTAAGCGTCGACATGGAATTAGAGTTTTAAAAATTACGGGCTGGAAATTGTTTTCGAAACCCTATCTTATTGATCCATTTGCGCAAGGATTTAAGGATTACATTGATAAATAAGTATGGGCTGAGTCTTCACTAGATCTACAATACCGACGAATTCGGTTTATATTATAGGATCCTTTCAAATCACACTCTTGTCGCATGTAATGAGAAAACGGCTCCAGAAAGAAAAATATCTAAAGAGCAAATAATTTTTCTGCCCTGTTCAAATACGAATGGTTGTTGAAAAATCGAAAAATCCACGCGCCTTTAAACTCTTTTTCCAATAATCCAGTATTATACAAGTCCAGTAATAATTCCTGGATGAAATCATTTATATTCAAGGACTGCTTTTAATTTTTAGAATTAACAAAAGTAAGCTTTTCATACGCAAAAAGTAATATTGCTTTTATATAACGCAACGTCCCACCCACCTGTAGAACTAAAGTGTGACGATTATTTAATTATAGCAATAAATCTACCGCCCAATTGTACTGCTCTTATTCAACCGTTAGATCAACACGTTATCAACTTGATCAAATTAAATTACAAAAAACAACTGCTCACCCATTTGCTTGGAGAGAATGCAACAAATTTGGAGCTCAAACTAAAAAACTTCAATCTTAAAAATGCAGTTCAGATTCTAGTTACGTCCTGGGAGAAAGAGAAGTCATGAAGAAAACAAAATTAAAACGGACGATGCTATAGCATCGATAAACGTATGCATATACGATAATGGGCTTTGGAAAATGATAAGCCGACAAGCAAGTTCATAGCACTATATGAACTACGCACTTCAGCTGTTATTTTAAAAAATAATTTACCAAAAAAGCAACTAAAAATCTCAAATTTCGTTTCTTTTAAAATGCAAATACGAGTGTTTCAATAAAAATAAATCTAATTTTAAAAATCACACAAAATTTTCCAATAAAATTTTGAGTTCTGTTATCGCGACTGTTATCAGACCTGTCGCAAAAATCGAGCTTGTACTATATATATCTATTGTATGGATTTGGACAAAAGTCTCCAGTATTTTTCTATAGAGTTAAAACAATGATTTAAAGCATTCAGGCCCTTCCTGGTCGTGTCTTTAATGTTCTTGTGACAATGTTCTATAGTGTAATGTAAATGTAAATATAACATTCTTTTATTGCCGCGAAAATATAAGAAACTCAGTCTTATTACATTAATTCTCCAAGTATGGATACAAGTTTACCTCCAACCAGAATGACGACATTTTGTGGGTTGTACAGTAGAACTCGTTGACCCACATGGTGGTCGTTAATTTATCATATCTCGTCTTCATTTTATGTAATCATCTCTATTCGAGTGCGCATAAAGTTCAGTGAAGATAATTTTGCCCCGTGCTATAGTTTTTAAATCGTGAGAGCATAAATTTCGGTATGTGCTCATAAAATATTTTGATGCGCTCTTACCACTTTCCGTGAGAACTAGCTCGTGTTCGTTTAAATTGTCCTCTTGTTCCATTAGGCAATTTATTCATCATTCATTATAAATAAGGAAAAACTTAAATCTAATTATAAAAAAAGGGAAAAGCTTAAAATTTTATTTATAATTAAACAGAAAAAAAAAAAAACAAAAAGCTTAAAAACTAAAAACTTATAATCAAAAGAAAATACAAATCCTAGAACTATGAACTTAAAATTTAAACTACAAGTGGAACTTAAACTTAAAATGTAGATAATAAAGGACGGGGTTTATACGGTAATACAAGCCCCTCTAGTGCTAAATTTTTTTCTGGATTAAAAAATTTTTTTCTGTATTTGACTTGTTAAAGTGAAGGATATTTAAGCAAAATATTTTTTTCGTCATATCGAGAGTGATAGAGCCAAAAACTAGGCGGGTTTGGGAAAAGAATGCAAAAAAATTTCCATCAGCTTTTTTTTTTGTTTCATATATTACAATATTGTTACGTTTTTACCTTTTAAAAACGTTTTATTTCTACAGACCTTTTCTATAGAAATAATTTTTTTTATGCGGATTCTTAATTACAAATAATAAGCACTTGATTTGTTTGTGTATTTACTAATTTACTTTATTTACACTTAATACACTTTACTAGATATACACCGTCGAACAATACCACACGTAGGGATTCACTGATGATCTTTACTCTGTCGCAGCTAAATCACAATTAACTTGATTCCCAATCTCTGCTCTGCCTTTTATTTAAATTTCTATGTGTCTAGATTTTTCTTTCAGTTTCGAGATCACTGCATATCGCAAAATATTTGTGTGTCAACATGTTAATTTACTTTTGCATGTATATGTGTGTGTATATCTCCAGCACATGTAGAAGTTTGTAGACAGAATATTTCTTATATTGTTGTTGTTGAAATGATTTCGTAGTAATTTTTGCAGCACTAATATAAAGATATATGTGTGCATGTGTGTTTTTGTTTTTACTGGTAACAGCACAAGACAAAATTACGTGGTTGTTGTTATTACTTTTTTTAACTCTAAAATGTTACCATAATACGCGTTTTTCTTTTATTTTAGCTGTAATCTTTGGCGCTTTTTTTTACTTAATTTATTTTTCGTAACAATATTTTATTTAAAGAAAGAACATATTTTAACTGAAACGTGTGGCAAGTTTACCTTTAAATTTAATTTTTTTATATTAAAATAAGAAAGTTAAAAAAACAATGTTTGTGAGAAAAAAAAACAGGTTGTTTAAGCTATTTGTGGTGAATCTCGTAGAAACAGTCCATGTGATTAGAAAGACATAAGTTTAAATTACACTTTCGATATACAATTTGAGTTTCGGAATTAGCAAACTTACAAGTTTTTTTTACCAGCGCGTGACAAAACTGGGAAAAATTTCCGAATCCATCATAACAGACATCTGCAGGCTGTAGAAAGGATTTTTTACCAGTGTTTTTTTTTTAGATTTTGCCGTAGGCGCCCTGGAGCTTTTGGCAATAAAGGACTCTGCGAACAAAGTACGGATGCGATCTCTGCTCAAATAAAACTCCAAAATAGAGTTTATTTTTTGACGGAAAAATAAAACTCGAAAAATAACGTTTATTTTCTGACTGAAAAATAAAACTCAAAAATACGTTTAATTTTATGACGGAAAAATAACTCACAAAATTAGTTTTATTTTATAACAGAAAAATATAACTCACAAAATTAATTTTATTTTATGATGGAAAAATAAAACTCCCTTTTTAAAGGTTTCATCTAACCTTTTATTTTTCGGTCAAAAAATAACAGTTAAAATCTGGTTAATGATCATCTTTGCAAGATCACTACACATTTTGTGAGAGCTCTCAAAGACGATTAATTTGGTATAAAACATCATACTTATATGTCTGTCGACTGTAATACGATGATTTTTTTAGTTTAATTTTTAAGCGATAACTGTTATTTGCGATCCCTCGAATTACCCATTCTGCGACGATTATTTTTAATGGTATTACTGACTGTGTTTATCTGCTTAATTTTATCTGCTTTTGTACTCCTTTTAGATCGCTAAGATCTTATAATTTGTTTTATGTGTCTACCTACAATACCAACTATGCTATGAATGAGCCTCTTGTTCGATCATTGATAAAGTTAAATAGGATGAATGCTGCATTAAGTATAGATTTGTCATGGTCCCGTGAAATTTTAAACACTATTTAGAAAATAAGGTTGTAAATAATTTATTTTTAAGACATCTTTAGCCTGTAAGGATATATTGTAAGTGCCTTGGCGAATAAATAAATGAATAAAATGAAATTTGTATTATATAGAAAATGTGCAAAAGTAAATGGAAAATTAATAATATTTGAGTTAAATTAAGTAAATAAAAAACTAATAATATATAATACTTGCATTTATAACAAAAGTAATTAAAGAATTAATAGTATTTATTGTGAATTATTTAGCAAGAATAAAAAGATTTTGTTTTGTGATGGTTGAAATGAATAAAAATCACTTGTAGCAGTAAATTCGTCTAATATTCCACCTTCGTTACACATATAATATTTTCTAATTTTTTATTTTTGCCGCCAATATTTCTTATTTTCTACTGTTTCCTTCTTATTTGCTTTTTCTTTACATTTTTCAATTTACCATACTAATATTTTAATACAAATGCTTAACAATATGGCATGACTCTTGTATAAATTTCGTATGGTGTGGCAACCTTTTTTAATGTGGTTTGCACCAAATTTAAAATTTACTTAAATTAATTTGAAGTAATTCGCACAAAAGAAGTTCTCTCGCTCTCTGAGAGAAACGTCAAACTACATATAAAAAAATTTTGTCCGAACCAAAAATGTTTCAGAAACTCATGGGTGAATCGGCCTTTAATAATAAATAAATCATATTATTTGGAGTTTATACATAAGATCATACATAGTATTAAATTTACAATGAAACCATTTTGTTTGGTTTAGGTGGAAATGTACTATTATATTATTAAATATAAATTCAGCGTTTTAAAACAGTATTATGTAAAACGGGTCTAGAGATATATGAAATTTTGAGACGCCCTGTTGGAAGAATAAAACAGCTGACATATATAAACAATAAAATATTGAAAATTGTTGACATTCCTTTTTCTTGGTAACGACAAGATTCTAAAAATTTTTAAAAACTTAAAAATAGGTGGGTAAAACTATTTCAGAATAAAATAATAAAATGGCATCTTGTATGTCAGAAAAACAGTTACAAGAAAATAATAATGACGGAATGGATGTAAGTGATGAGGAGGATAATGGTTTGAAAGACACTGAGTTGGAGGAGGAAACAGATAAGTCTCAGATTCAACAATACCAGGAAGAACAATTTCATTTTCCGGTATTTTGTTGTTTACATTTTGTTAAAATTTAATTATAATTTTAATGCATTAAATTTTATTACTTTTAGAATAACACAACTTGCTGGGTTTGTAATGGTTATTATGGGCCAAATTTTGGCGAACCTCTGTGTGGCACTTGTCATGCCTTTTTATACAACACAGAACCGGCAGTAGAGCAAGAAACAACAATATCTGATGACGAGGATTCGGGAAATGATGAGCCTCCATTTAAAGATAAAACTGAAGAAAATGATGATGATGAACCAGAAGACGAGATCGATGAGGTTGAAGAAGACAGAGATGTAAACGACGAAGATGTCGAAGATGTTGTAGACGATGTAGAATTAGAGGTGGATAACGATATGATTGAATTGCCAGCTGTAGAGGAGGGCTTTGATATGGAAAATGAAATTGCTGAAAGGCAACTGCCTCCAGCTTTGCCATTGGAAAGACCACGGCCTTCTGCACCACACTCATTGCCTCAATTAGTAGAGCTTTTGAGTGAAGCCAGAGCGAATGCTTCCGCAATGGCTGTAGGTGCACCTGTACCATTAGTACCCAATAATGTTTTATCATTACCTGTGGAAATTATGGTCATTATATTTTCCTATTTGGATGACATGTCCATGTGGAAGGCAAGTGAAGTTTGCAAGCAATGGCACAATATTATTGCCCAAAATACATCACAACAAATGTGGCGAAAATATTTTAAAGAACGTTGGCCACTCTTTCAAAGTTTAGTTGATGTACAGGATTGGATGAAACTGTATGGCTCATTAATGTCGTCGTGCTTTTGTCGTACGTGCCTTTTGCAAATGGCTCTAAAAACACCACCGCGTGGCAGACAAAATGCCATAAGGACAAATTTTCTAAGAAACGATTTTCGTTTATTAAACAGTTATGCTACAGAAGGCATAGAGGCTATACCTTTGGATAAACAGAACACATATTGGCAGGCCAGTATTTTAGGACCACCTGGAAGTCCATATGAGGGTGGAAAATTCTTTATATTTATCTTCTTTCCAGAAAGGTAGATTATGTTATATTTAGCAATTCTATATATTCAGGAGGCTTAACAAATATTTTCCTTATTTTAGATACCCCATGATACCGCCTACAGTAAGATTTTTAACAAAAATTTTGCATCCAAATGTCTCACGACATGGTGATGTGGGTATTGATATATTTCAACACAATTGGTCATTGGCATTAAATGTTTCCAAGGTTTTACTTTCTGTTCAGAGCCTTCTAACAGATCCATATACAGAAGTAAATATATATTAAAGTACAAATTGTATAAACATTTTTTTATTTTATTTTTGTATTCAAGATTTGTATGGAACCTGACTTGGGATATTTGTATGAACATAATCGCGTACGCTTCGAAACGTTGGCAAGATCTTGGACTTGGAAATATGCTATGTTTGAATTAATACCACCACGATAAATACAATCTATGCTCTGTACGTCTCTTCTTTAAAATTTATATCTTTATACGACTTTTTTGAAAATGTTCGTCTTGTTTGTTAACTTTGTTAAGTATTCCTTAAACATCTTAACAATCTCGATTTTATTTTTACACGTACATTTATTTTATAGCATAAATTCTTTTAAGTTTAATTTTGATAAACATTACAATTTTGTATTTCTAAGTTACTATGATTTTAGTATGTATTATATATATTATAATGTATATTATGATATTTTTACATATGTATGTATTATACATATAGGTATTAAGCCTTTTTTCTTTTTGCTTTTTAAATTTAAGCTGTGCCATTTCACACACATTCGGAATTTCTTTAACAATTTTTATTTGATTTTCACTTTATTATTAATTTGTACTCTAATATGAATTTTTTTATTCTTTATGTTTTCTCTCGAAAAGAATCATTAATAGATTTTGCCTATTATAATATAAAATTAAAAGAAAAAAAAAAAAAAAATTTTTAAAATTTTCGCACAACAATACACAATAAATAAATGTATTTAAATAACATTAAAAATAAAACACAGAATTTTTGTTATTGAAAATGTTCAAAAGCATCTTCACCCACCACTATCATTTGTCCACATTTTTCGACTGATGATTTTTAGTGACTACGGAGTAATTCAGACCAAATTCAAAAACTTTAAAAAATTTTTACTGATTTCAAGATACAGTCGAACGTCTTTTACAGTTATATTTTCTGTGTCTAAATTGATGCAAAATATCGTTTTTTAAAAACTTCGCAAAAGAGAGATTTTTTAGTGTGAAAAATTCTATTTAGGTCTTAAAAAATTGTACGTTACAGAGAAAACTTCGCTATAGGGAAGTTCGTTATAGGGAGATCAAAATGTATGAAAATACTTACAAAAATGTTGTGTATACGAATTTTGTTGTTATAGAGAAGATTTCGTTATAGAGAAGTTCGCTATAGAGAAGTTCGCTATAGAGAAGTTCGACTGTATATTGAACTCGATAGTAAGTTTGCCTGGAAGCTACCACGTCTATTAGTCCGCACTTTTTTCTACCGATAATTTTTAATGATTACGAAATCAATCAAATCAAATTCAGAAACTTTAGCTTCAACACTTCTAAATATACGAATGTATGTATGTATAAAGAAATCAATTTTTAACATGTATGGCAAGTGTCACGCCCATTTGTCCAATTTCGTCCACTTTCTGACTGATGATTTGCCTTGCCTATGAACTCATTCAGACCCAATTCCGAAACTTTAGCCTTAAGCGTTCTGAAGATATACAAAAATCAGTATTTAGAGATAAATAGAAAAAAGTGGGCGTAAAAGTAGGCGTGGCAATTTTTTTTTATGTAAACTTAAAATGGATTAATACAAACAAATTAAGAAAAATGGGAATAAAAGTGGACGTGGCAAAATTTTCTCTCTGTAAAAACCTAAGTTGGATCACGAAGATCATTAGAAAGAAAAAATCATTAAAATCAGTCCAGCCGTTCTCTTCTGATGCGATGACCAACGAATAATATTGATTTTTATTTATATAGATAGATATACAAATATAATATATATAAATATTGTAAACCTGTGTTTAACACGTTTCAAAGTGAAATTTATTAATTGGTATTTGAAATACATATTAAAATGTGAAAGTCAAACAAGACGAGATTTTTACGTTTTGCCAAATTTCATAGATTTCAGTGGTAAGAAACATTGTCTAATTGTGATATCAAAGTCATATGCAATAAAAAAAATTGGTTCAGGTTATAGAGCTACTGAGTTTGTGCACCTTGCAGAGTATAAAAGTTTGTTCATGTTAAGCGATGTTCACGTTACCGTGAGTGGCGGTATATATATGCACAGAGAACAGTTTGATTGCCTGTTTATGAGCTTTGAATACATTCACACAAAATGAGTATGTATACTGTTGTCAATTGTCACAACACAAGCCAGCACAATAAAAAAGTGAATGTAACGAATCTAATGCATTGCATTGCTTGTTTTCTCTAAAAGTCATCTAACACTCAAAGAAAGCAATGAATGGACAACGAATGGTATGAATGGTTGAAATGCCTAATGAAGGAAACGTATTATGAATGTACAGTCCCTGGCCAAATTATTAGACGCACTCTATTTTTTTTAGTAATTTTATGTTTCTTAAGTGTTTTTATGCAATAATTGTACATTTGAACTACAATACTGTAATTTTTTATTTAAAAGAATTGTTGTATACGACATATTTTAATTTATCTTTTACATATGGTAACACTGTTTTGATAAAGTGGTACATGAACGTAAACAAGTACAAATCTGTATCAGTCGCGATCGGAATCGAGTCAGGTGCTTACGTGCTTCTGTGCCTTTATATAGTGTGATTTTTTTTTCTAACGGTATTATACTACTCAGTTATTAGTTGGTTTTGTATGCAGTGTTTTAAAAAAGTAGTTGGACTATTTTATTATGGGTAGAAAAGGAGATCTTTCACCACGTAAAAAAGCTGAAGTGAAGGCCCTTGTGCTTACGAAAACATTTACAACCGGGATATATCACGAAGATTAGAGGTTTCTGAAGCTAGTGTAAAAAAAACCATTCAATTAAACATAATAGAACGGTACAATATCACTCGCTAATTATGTAATAATTTACATGAAATCTTGCAGTGCGTCTAATAATGTGGCTAGGGACTGTATATATTTTTTTCGGAAGTATTTACGGCATGTACATAAATATCAGCATTCACAACCTTGTTTACAAATACCGAATAAATGTGCCGATTGTTTTTATTTTTTTAATGTGTGAGATCATTCGTTGCTCTACATGTAACAGCTTTATAAAAAAGGTGTATGCAAAAGGCAATCAACAAAAACAGAGTGTGAATAAAGCAACATTAGTAGAAATTGATGTTGAATGAATACATAGCAATAACAACGAATGCATGATTACTTAGCAAATGTGAGTACATTCAATCTGTTCTCTGGAATGAATATACTCCAACGTATAACAGAACAAGAGTGTGATTGATGCAAATGTGCTCTAAAAAAAAGAGTATGTACTTAAGGTACTGTTTTTTAGATTTTACTTAGATTTTAGAAATAAATAAGAAATAACTCAATATCAGTCCCTCAACGAATAGTCGGTTAAAGTTCAATAGAAATGTTTAAAGTGCAAAAATGTTCTTGTTACGTATCCTATATTCTTCCGAATGGCCTGTAAGCATTTGGGAGTTGAGTTTACCTAGTTTTGCTTGATTCTTCATGAAGTTGCAAGCTATTAACAAAGCCTCGTTTAGCCTAGACTAATGCGTTACGCTCATCTAATACATTATTATGCCTAGTTTCTCCCCAATATGTTCAATTTAATTGAGGTTTGGGCTATGTTAAAAACACCTTTTTCGACTACTATCTCTTAGAAGTCTTCTGACAAAACCTCTAAGAGTAACTGATTTCTAAGAACAAGCTTCTCAAGTCGGTTCCGGTCCCGGTATTCATGAATAAAAATTAATACACACAAAGTGGGTGGGTGCCGCCAAACAGGGTTATAATGGTCAATTATATATGTATATATGTCTTAGGATTTACCATAGCAATTCATTATGTCCAAGGCTTTTTTCTAAAGAGCTTAACACGGCAATTTCAATATGTTTGAATTTGCGACCGATATTTGCAAGAATTCCGAAAATCTTTCAACAATGAAATAATTAAAACAATTAATCTTCAATTTCATATTAAATACATCTACGTTCCATCTGGTGTTCCTCAAAGTAGTCATCTTGGTCCACTTCTATTTTCGGTAGATATTAATGATCTTTCTAACGTTGTTAATTTTTCTAATACATTAATGAATGCTGACGATGTAAAAATTTTTCTTTCCTATGAGAATTCCATTGAGCATGCTTATCTTCAAAATGATATCGACAACTTCTTTTTATGGTGCAAGTATAACATGATGGAGCTGAATATTAAAAAATGTAAGTGCATTCGATTTTCTAGAGCTAATTTTGTTGGTATTAATTATTCAATTAGTGGTCATCAATTGGAGTTGGTGGATTCATTTATTTTCCTTTCTATATTACTGCATAGAAAATTGAACTTTAATGACCATATTACTATGGCTGTAAATAGGGCTAGATGTGCTCTTAGCTTTTTTAAGCGGTGGGCAAAAGAGTTTTCTGATCCGTGCTTTGCTAAACAGCTGTTCGTTTTATTCGTCAGATCTATTTTGGAGTAGGGTTCAATCATTTGGGGTTTCTATTATCTCTTAGTCGTAATTCATGTTATTATAACCCTATTTATGTTCATTTATGCAGATCTAATTACGCTCTTGCTGATTCTTTTACCAGGCTATGTCGAGAATAGAATATTTGTCAGATCATATTGATTTTTCTTTAAATTCTCTTGCTATAAAACGAAAAATTATTGCTTTTCTTAATACGTAATTGTATCATTTGTATTGTCACAATTATCTGTATTTTTAAATGAAATTATTTTAATTTAATGTTGATTTTATATGTAATGGTCAGAAATGATTTTTGTCCATTGACTTAAATAAAAAAATAAATTACTTGAGCGTTGCTGAATTCAGTAGGCACTTCTTGTTAGTTCAATTGCGAAAAAGTGTAATTACGTTTCTTCTGGTAAATTCGCAAATTTTCAAACCATCAGCTGTTTGAAAGGTAAACAATAACAAACCAAAAATTATATGTATGTTTGTATGTATATTTTTTTAAAGGATTAAAAGTGTTGTGGTGGACAAATAATAATTAATAAAAAGTAATATTTATTTTAATGTTTATTTTCTACTGTTGGGTAGTACATATTAACAAAATGTCGGAAGAAGGTATTTTAAAAACCATTGTTGCAGAGCTCTTGGAAACTTCAAGTGAATCAAGTGGTAATGATAACCTTTTAGTCATTATCGAGCAATATTCTAATTTGGAAGAATCCCTAAATGTTTTTTTAAAGTTTTAAAAAAAATATGAATAAACTTTAGGAGGTAAGATCATTCATCACATGCTGAACACAGTGCTCTCTACTTCTATTTGGGGTGTAACTTTAAAGAATACATAATACCCAGCGGGAAATGGTAATCAAAGAGAATCGATAAGGTATTACAAGGTATGTACAATCTGCTGATTCTGAAAACCACTAGAAAGTAATAAATGTTTTTAATGTCTCCCCGTAATAAGTATTTGAATTAATTATTTTAATGCATTCAAACCCCAGCTCTGACATCTTGAAAAAAAGATATATGAAAAAAATATTACCTCCCAGCAGTCCTCTGGAAAAAGCTCTGAAAGTAACTGATAGCTTCTCGAATCTGTGATTCGGAGTCGACTTTAAACTCATGGTGCTCATGGATAAAACATAGGTGCTGTGAGAAGCTAGACTGTAACCCTGAAACAGGGTTGTAATGCCCAATTATGTATGTATGGAATGCATTAAATTATTATTTATTAATAATCTGAAGGAATAACGAGAAATAATGATTTTATTCAATAAAATGTAAAACAATGAATTACTTCTTCTGAAGATTTAGGAATACACATGGTAATCAATATTTACTTTTGTGGCACATTAAATTACCCTCTCGATTCCAAAAGTAAAAAATTCTCAAAGCAGCTATTATTTAATGGATTACCAAAATCAGGTAATCAATTTTTTCCCTCTGGGTATATTTAAGAAATTTATCCGTTATTTAATTAATTTTAATAATAAATCCTATAAAATGCAAATATTTATGTATGTACATAATATCTGTTCCCATAACTATGCCAAACACTCTTATTTATCAACACTTGCTGTTAAAGCTTTTAAATTTGCTTACTAGAAGCTTTTGCTCTCATCTTTTTGAATTGCTCTTATTTCCCAAAAGTAAACAGCTGCTCGGGAAAAACAATGTGTTTGAAGACGAACACTCTCTCCTGGAAAAAAAAAAAGAAATCATGAAAATTAACCATTTACTACTACACAAAAATTGGCCTGCACACAGGTAGATTTTGTTGAAAACACTACAAGCATATCAGTACGAATCTGATATTACAGTAAATAACGTCGTCGTGTAATATTGCAAAATCAACGAAATGCCATAAAAGTGAATAGAGAAAAAAAAAAATATAAATAAAATTAGTTCATTATTATATACAAAATTGAATTCTTTTGTATTTCTTTTAAATACATAATAAATAAATCATAAGAAAATTTAAATTCAAATTTAAATAAAACAAAAAAAAAATTATTTTTTGAAAAGATGAAAATATCATTCTCATTATGTTCTTAACACTTTTCTAATAAAGTTTTAATACATACACCATAAAAGTAATAAAAATATACGAAAAAAAGTGGAAAAATAAAAAGCAGATGCTAAAAGGAAAGTCAAAGGTGAAATCTAAAGCTTTAAGTTATTCACCACTGATTTATAATTTTTGTGTGCAAATGTCAACGTGTTAGTGTTTGTAAAGAATAAGTGGAAGTGTACGCTTTCAAGTGTACATATGTGTTAGAGAAAGTATCTGGTGTTAAATATTTAAAGTATACAAATTACGGGTTTAAATACGAGTAAATTAATATTAAAAAAAAAATTATATATAAATTTATAAAAAGAATTTCAAGAGAAGAATAAGTATTAAAAGTAATAAATTGATCAAATAATTCAATGAAAATTTATGAATATCTTTAACAAAAAGAAAAAGAAAAAAAAGTGTAGTAGAAAAAAGGAAATTTTTTGATTTAATTGTAACTGTAACCTTAACATTTCAACATAATTTATTCAACAGTTTCTTTTTTCTTATGGCTTTTCTGCCTTTGATTGTTTGTTGTTGTTACTGTTGCTGTTAATGCTGTTGTTGCCCGCAGCCCATCATCACTTGATTACTGGCAAAAGGTATGAATGAGATGCTTTCTACTCATCTTAAACATTTTCGCTCTTTCAGTGTGATTTTCTCATTTAACAATCTCTTTGTTAGTGTTTAGTTCTCATTGTATTTTCTGTTTTTATTTTCTCCAACATAAATTTTTTTTTTAAGCTTTGGCTAAAAGTTTTCTTCCGAGAGCATGTTTTAATTGTTGTTGTTTTTGCTCATTTCGCATAATACTGTCTTTCCCGAAGAATAAATTCAAATAAATTAAGAGAAAAAAGAAATATATTGTTCTTGTTTAAAGCAAGGACTATATTTTGTGTAAAATTACTTTGTTGCTAATGTGTTGTTAGTGTTGCTGCTGCCATTGTTATATTTATACTTGATAACCAATCACCATTACTGGCACACAGTGGGGATTATTATAAAAATATTTAGTTTAAACGGGAAAATATCTTTTCAAATTTAAATTAAGGTTTATTTCATAAAATTTTAAAAAAGATAATATATACCGTATATCGTTAGCTAAAATGTAAAAAGGCATGTGTTATTGCCTAGGCTCGTTTTCCTCGCTTAACTTATGTATGTTGTAGAATTGTTATCTAGGTGATTCAGCATGAACCACCAAGTTGCAGTTTGCTTTTTTTTGAAATTAATGAACCGCAAGTAATGCATGCGGATTCAATTATTATTTTATAAATTATTTACGTTTAATACCAAAAAAAGCATTAACTTTACATGCGAACTTTACAACAGCATTACTGAGAACAAATTCAAAATAAAACTCGGGTTTTCAGCATATTGCCATTAAACTAAATGTCTTGCCAAAATTTTACACTTCTGCGCATCTTCTGCTATCAAAAATTACAACTTTATGACAAAAATTTTAATTGATTTTCTATGTAATCCTTTGCTGAATAGTTTTTTTGCATTTTAGCTAACGATATGTATGTATACGAAATAGAGTTTCATATTTCTGGTGCTCTTGCGTTTCCTACTATTTTTCTTTTTTCGAAATTCTCGGAATCCTGCTCTATAAAAATAAGTTAAAAAGAAGTTTACTTTAAAGAGAAATAAACTCAGAATACTTAATTTATTGCAAATGTGTTATATTTGGAATAAGTTTTTATTGTTTTTGAAAAATGGGTCCAAGCGATTGATCCTGGTAGAGGAGGTTAAAAAATATCTACGCGTGTCGGTGTTTTGACAGATCACATCGGTCACATTTTATTTTAGAGGCGGTTAAAATTTTCCATCTCTGGCCAACTCCTGCAGCATATCGGTGTATAAAACTATGTTTTCCTTACATCTGAGGTGTATGGCATGTTCAGCAACTTTGTAGAAAATATTACTACAAATATTTTCGTAAAACATATTAATCCTCTAACTTCGCCGCATAACTGCGTTTTTCGGATTTATTCTAACACGTCGGACAAGGACCCCGAGAAAGTGGGATGAAATGTTCTACAAAATTGTTGGACATAAAATTTTACTATATATGTATGTCAGAACACACCAAAACCCAAAACTAAATTAGGGTTAATTTAGTTATTGTTAAAAAAATTTAGACCACCGCATCCCTGACGGCAAGGTTTATCATTAAAGTACTGAATATTTTTGTATATACGTCCCTATGACTGCAAATTTGTGCTAGCCTTCTTGGTTATTTTATTTTTACAATATCATCGTTTTTCACTTTGTTTCTAAAATCAACAGATTATATTTTTCTTGTACTACCTTCTCATCACATGTGTCGCTTGTAAATATAGTATTGTTGACGGAAAAGATGTTCCCACCATCGTTATATAGTTTTTCTAGTTTTTCCAAATGTCCAACGAATTTTCGTTCAGTTTTCTATCAAAAGTCTTCAAATAAACTGAGAGTTCATCAGACAATGTGTCTTCTGATTTATTACTTTTACAAGTTCGAAGTACCAGCTTATATTGGTTAGTCCATAATAAAAATGTATCGTCACTTTTATCGAATATAATAATTTTCTTGTCATTTATCATCAATTCTTTGGTTTTCAATACAGCGGTACTGAGTCCAAGATGTTTGTAATAATGAGACGAATTACATGTTCTATTGAACACAATCTCTTTGACATCACTTACAAAACTAATTTATGCATTTTTTTTCTACACAATAACTACAGTAATAAGCATAAAAAATTAAAAAAAAAAAAAACTCCAAAAATATATTGAAATTGTACCTTTGACGACATTGCTCTTCGGTTAGTTTAAATAAACTTGCAAAAAATATTATGTAAAGACATACTACATATGGATAATTTATTTATTGCTTTGATCTCAACTTGTATTTGTATCGTTCATCGCATAAAAAGCTTCGATTTAATATAGATTTTGATCAATGAAAAAAAAAAAAAACATCGAATTGCATCGATGAAAACACTGACCCAAATAAACTTTATGTAAATTTTATTTTCTTTAAGGGTCGTATCTGAATTAAAGCGTACAGCGTAAATTTTTTGTCAAAATTGTTTCATGCCCATACATTTTGTATGAAAGTTACCGAAAAACGTCGCGTATGAACTTTATGGATTTCAAAAATCCAAATTTGACAGTGCGTACAAAATAAAAATTTAAACAAACATCAAAAAAATAATAAATAACAATACTTGTTTGAAATTTATTTTTTATACAAACACAAGTAAAAACTTGACAAAACAATGTTTTTGTTTTTCTTTTTTTATTTATTGCGTATTTCGGTGATATGGACGTATAAAAATTATAATTTTTATTTGTCGTACGTTGTACGCTTTAATTCAGGTACGACCCTAAATTTGTTTTTCACCTTGTAGGTATTTTGTCAATCCGCCCTTATAAGAGAAATGAATATAAAAAATGAAATCTTAGCATTCCATTGTGTTAGTACTTACACATACCTATTACTTATTAAGAATAATTGATTTTTTTTTTCGAAATTATAAATTTTTTGTAAAATTAATTTAAAATAGTTTTAAATATTTTTTAAATTAAACCAGAATTTAATATATTTTCCTCTTTTAAATATCTTGTCTTTACCTTCTTTTTGTTCATTCTTCAAATTTTATGTTTCTAACAGATTTGATTATTTTTATTTATCAACCACTGTGCTGGTAGGTACACTAATGAGTGTGTTCATATTATACATATCCACACATATTCATATGTATTCTGCAAATAAATGTGTGGTCAATAGAATTTATTTTATCACAGGAAGAGGTCACCTATAGATACTGCTGTGTTGCATTGAAACTTTACATTTTCTTCTACTCTTCTCTTCTCTAAATTATGTACTTAGTTTAAAAGTGTTGTTGTTACTATGCTTCCAATTGTATTTTTATATATGTATGTATACATAATACATATGTATGTGGGTATTGTTTTTTTTATTGTAGAAATGTGCTCATTTGTTGCATTTAACAACAACTAAAAGAACAAGAGCTGCTACGATTCACACTTATAGCACATATTTGTGTCATTTATATAAATACCTTCTAAAAGTATAAAAGTTCCAAATAATTTTATTGTTCGTTTAATAAAAATTATAAAAAAATTATTTGTATGGCCTAGTCAGGAATTATTTAATTTTAAAGGCCTGTAGGGGAACGTTTCTAGGAAAGATTACTTGGTAAGAAATTCAAACAAAATATCTAAAAAAATAAACAAACTGAAATTTAGTAAGAATTAGCAAAATCAGCTGATGTGAAATCAATAAAAACAATAAATAAATAATTTAATGAGGGTAAAATTATTTTAGTATGTACATTTGCCTTAAAACTAAGCTAGTAAGTAAAGCCAAATCTGCCGTTATTATTATATTCCAATTACGAAACTTCAATTAATAATTGGAGGGGAAAATAATTATGCTAGATTAGCGTCTGCACGTTTGCACATGTTGGTGCAACATGATTCTCAAATCAAAGGGCTGATGAAGATTTTTAAAATTAGGCTGTCTTGGCTACACATCGAAACTCTATTATATAAAAAATTTGAATTTGAATTAAAGTTTAAATGCTTACTTTTTTAAATTAATCAATTAAATAATTTTTTTAGTAAACGTGATTTGAAATTCCTTAACTTCTATTTAATACAATTACATATTTTGTGATTATTTTCATTTAGAAACGTTTTGAAATTTTATGTATTGAAAACAAAAATTAAAAACGAAATTTGTTTTTGTTTTAAATATAATGGGTGTTTTTTTAGAGTTACATAAGTTTAAATCATAATAAAGCAATGGAATATATTTTTAATATTAATATAACGGACTTTATTGAAAATAAAATTTTATGAAATAATTGTTTAAATATAATTTCTACCATATGACTGCCACGAATGGCACGTAGAAAGCGCAATATGAAACACCAATTTTTAACAACTTTTCGCAGCATTTGCGTCCGTATTTCACCAATAACTCTACGAAAGTTGATTTCCAGATGTTTAATTGTTTGTGGTTTATCGACGTAGACAAGTGACTTAACATAACCCCAAAGAAAATAATCCAAATCACACGATCTTGGTGGCCAATTAATTGGACCATTACTTTAAATTATTCTTTCATCCAAAGTTTCTTTTAGTTAATCAATTGTAGCGCTCGCTGTGTGGCTTGTGGCTCTGTCCTGTTGGAACTTCATATCAGCAAGATTCATGCCACGTAATTAAGGTACGAAACAATTTCGAATCATGTTCCTATACCGTTCACCATTGACAGTAACATTCTGACCATCATCGTTTTTGAATATGTACATATGGGGCAATGTCTCGACAAAAGCTTGTAAAGTCTCCTCACTCCAAATACGACAGTTTTGCTTTGGGTACGTAAACCATTCAACTTCATCGGAAAATAAAATTTTGAATGAAAATTCAAAATCGACTTCAAAAGAATAGGACAATTATTTCAAATAAAAATTTCAACAATTTGCACGCGTTGCTCTCATGTGAGTTGTTTCATATTGAAATTTGAAAGTAAACTTAACAAAAAGCAACTGTAAGCTCTTAAGTGGGTGGTCCAATAATGCAGTGATGCCAACTCAAAGCTGTGACACTCTATAAAAACACACTGTACATTTTCAAACGTTCAGAAAGTTCTTTTTACAGAATAACTACCGTATTCATAAAAAATAAAATATGTTTATTAATAGACAAATTTCTATGCAACATTTGTCAAATAAGCTCCACTAAAATTATAAAGACGGTAGGTTCTGGTTTCCATATTGTTCATATTAAAGTTTGGTTAAAATCTAATGCCCGTATTCATAAAAAATAAAACAGTTTCATTAATTGCTTATTTGACAATTACTCCATAGAAATATGTCAAATAAGCACACTATAAATCAATTTTATTTTTTATGAATATGGGCGTAAAATTGTATGTGCGCAATAAATAAGCCCCAAATTGCCTCTAAGTTGTCCAGAATTTAGTCTGAAAGAATCCTTAGTCAATGCAAATAATCACCGAAAAATTGGACGGAATTGGATAAATGGTCGGTGGTCTAGATGGCTTCATTAACAATGAAAATATTCATCGTGAAAGTGGGTGGAATTGAAACCACTTCCTGACATTTTCAGTTTACTCCACCAGGAATGAATGATTAGGAATACAGCGCCACCTTCTGGAAAGATAAGGGCTATTATACTTAGTAAAGACACTCACCACTCAAAAATCAACCCGACAGATGGGGCAATTGCTCTTGATTATTCAAGGAGGTATAAAAGTGGCCTTTGAGTGGTCAAATTGACAGCAACTTGTTTAATCAACAAAAAGAAAATGGGTTGTGAGTTCGATTCCCACCAGCGACTCTGATCTGCCACACTACACCAAACATATGGTCTTAGTATTGACTAAAGATAAGCAAATATTGTATTGTAATTTAATAAATAAATAAAATGGCAAAAAAAATTACCACATTTTTCATGTGGCATTGCTAATATTCGTTATGTAAAAATTTTAATTTATTAACATTTATGCCTGCTTAAGTTGCAACACATTCATTACTTTGAATGTTAGTACTTGTCTCCCCACTCCAATATCAATAAGATTTTACTGAAAGTTTAAATTCACTTTTTCAATTTAGAGAATTTCGCTATTGTATTTAGTTGTGCAAATATAGGTAAATTATTAATTAATTTGTATACAGGGCACCACTGGGCAATTGACTTAATTAAAGTGTTACCATTGTTTGCAATTTTTTATGAAATTATTTCAGACTTTTCAGTAAATTTAAGTATGTAATTAAAATGAGTTTTTAACAAGTAAACAAATTTTTAAAAAACAATATTTTTTTATAATTATTTTAATTTTTGTCTTTTAAACACAGAAATAATTAAATATTATTTAATTTGTTATTTATTTTAATTTTATTTTTTCACTCGTATGCATATTAAGATGTGCTCATTTTGATAGAAGAAAAAAAACATTATAATGAGTTAAAAAATTAAATGCTAACGAGTTGCAATAAATTTGTTCACAATTTTTCTATATTGTGTAAATTAATTATAAGAAAAAAAAAACATATTTATTATTGCTAAATAAATATTTACTACAGTGATGTATTTTTTTCAAAGAGAGTATAAATATTCAATACGCATTTTTGTATATTAACATTCACAAAATGTTCATATGATCCGTTATTTCCACTGTAAACACAAATCGAACAAGATAATGTAACATAAAATTTGTTTCTAAAGACAAAAAGCAACATCGTAAAATCAATAGAGTCAAAATTTTTTGATAACAATGTTGCTTTATTATACACAAATTTGTACAATTTTATTCCAACATGAAACATTTTAAATCATAACAATTAAAGGTAAAATTAATATGAACGAATATTCTTAAATTTTTTTTTTGATATTTTATTTTGTTTCATGTTTGTTTTCTTCTGTGTGTTAAAATCTTTTGCAATCAGCAATATTTACTGATTGTGATTTTAATATTATTGCAATCATTAATTAATAAATATGATGGCAACTGATTTAAACAAATTTTAAATCAGAACAAAGGATGCGTGCGAAAAAAAAAACAATCTTTTCAGTGTTGCTACAAAAATGATGAGGGGAGAATGCTAAATCCGTAAA
Organism: Metopia argyrocephala; assembly: GCA_963576795.1. Classification (NCBI taxonomy): domain Eukaryota; kingdom Metazoa; phylum Arthropoda; class Insecta; order Diptera; family Sarcophagidae; genus Metopia; species Metopia argyrocephala. The sequence continues at coordinate 52,062,172 of OY756209.1, read as the reverse complement.
TAAATTGTGCTAAAATGTGCTAGTCGCCGTGGTCTAATGGTTAGTTTGTTGGCTTACTAAGACATGAGCCCTGGGTTCGACACCCAGCTTTCGGAAACATGGCTAGCAGCACCAATTACTGACGATCTTATACGTCCTTATGGCTATAAGATATTTAGATCTGATAGAGGACATCATGGTGGTGGTGTTGCGATATTTGTAAAAAGTGGCATTTCGTACAGACTTCGCCGTAAATCATCTTGTACTGAAGATCTTGCGGGTAGAGTTGTCGAAAATATTTTCATCGAAATATTATCATATGGAAGAAAATTATTGATTGGTTGTGTTTATAGGCCGAACAGAAGAGTACCTTTTGATTCTTTATATTCTACTTTAGAAGACCTAGCTGCAGAATATGATGAAGCAATTATATCCGGTGATTTTAATTCCAATGTTTTAGTGGAAAATACTCTTACTAATAACTTGTTATCGTTTGGACTTTATCCAGTCAATATTGTCAACCCAACCCATCACACATCCTCCTCAAGTACGTTGATCGACTTATTCTTTGTTTCGAACACAACCAATATTGCTCATTATGACCAAATATCCGCATCTTGTTTTTCTAAGCATGACTTGATATTTCTCACATATAACTTTCAAACTCAACAATCTGAACAATATATAACCTATCGTGATTTTAAAAATTTGGATTATAATATCGTATCGGAATATTCGTCTCGGATCTCGTGGGATAATATCTACCACATGCCAACCGTTAATGAGCAGTCTACTTTTCTGGAGCGCAATATTCAATATATTTTTGATTTAACTGTTCCACTGAAACATAAATTACCAAAAAATATTCATTGCAGTTAACTTTGATCTAATTAAAGCGTTTTCTGATAAAAAACAAAATTAAATTGATCACACCTCTCCTGAGGCTCGAACCCGAGTCTTCAGCACTTAACATAAAAAAATAAAACCTGGACAAAAACCTTGGTTTACGAATGCTGTTCGAAATGCAATTCGGCAAAGGGATTTTTCGTTTGCGAGATGGAAAAGGTATAGGACATTTGAACTGAGACTAGAATACTCCATCGCTAGAAGAAATGCTAATAGAGTAATAAAAAATGATAAAACTGAATATTATTCTAGACGGTTTAGTTCCGCAGTTAACTGTCGACAAACTTGGAATACAATTCGGGATATAGAAGTTGGAAATGTAAAAAACAAAAATATCTGCCAAGTTGATGCAAATGTTCTGAATAGAAAGTTTACTAGCATACCTGTAATTCGTGCAAACCATGATTATTATAATTTTTCTTCAGATTTGATTAATGATTTTAATCACAATTTTCAATTTAATCGTATAACACAATATGATGTGATGACAACGTGTTCGTTAATTAAATCAAATGCAGTGGGTAGCGATGGCTTGTATCCAAACTTTGTTAGAATACTCTTGCCTTTAATTACTCCTTACATTACTCATTTATTTAACATGATTTTAATGACTAATGTATATCCGCAAAACTGGAAAAATGTTAAAATTGTGCCATTACCAAAATCGAATGGAGAATACAGACCTATAGCTATCTTATGCTTCTTATCGAAAATTATGGAAAAAATCTTATACAAGCAAATGATTACATACATCTCAACGCATAATTTGCTTTGCAGTGTGCAATCCGGTTTTCATGAAGGTCATAGCTGTGTTACGGCTCTTGTTGAAGTTAGTGAGAACATACGGCAAGAATTAGAAGAAGATTGTATTAATTTTTTGGTGCTTCTAGATTACTCCAAAGCATTTGATACCATGGATCATAATTTACTTATTAGCAAATTAAAACACTTTTTTGCTTTTTCAGATACATCAGCAAAACTTATACTATCCTATCTTTCCAATCGGACACAATCGGTATCTGTGAATAATGTATGGTCAGAATGCTTACCCCTTACCAGAGGAGTGCCTCAGGGTTCCATCTTAGGACTCCTTTTATTTTCTTTATACATAAATGATCTTCCAGAACATCTTTCTAAGAGTAAAATACATTTATATGCTGACGATGTCCAACTTACATTGAGTAGTACGCTTCAAAATATTACTTCGGCTATACGTAATTTAAATGACGAATTAAACAAAATTTACTTATGGACTACCGGGAATGGTCTTAGTTTGAATCCGGCTAAATCGAAATGCCTAATAATATGTAAAAAGAGCATAACACCGATATTGCCTGAGGATATTACTTTAAATGGCGAGAGAATTGAGATTGTTAATAGAGCAGAAAATCTTGGCATAATTTTTAATAACAGTTTAACCTGGAATGTCATCTCTGGGTTACACAATATTTCAGACCTTTAAAAATAAGAATTTTGCTTGCAAAATGGATGCGAATTATGTGCTAGCTGTGACTCCGTGAGTAAGAGAAAACTGAATGTTTTGTTTAACAACATTATAAGATATGTTTACTGTTTGAGAAGGTTTGATCACGTATCATCTGTCTGCAATAACCTTTACGGAGTATCCTTCGAAAATCTGCTTAGAATGCGCACTCTAATCTTCCTGCACAGGATAGTTAATACAAAAATTCCAAAATATTTATTTGATAGAATTCGTTTTTTCCAATCGCCACGAAGCCGAAATATTGTGATAGTCCGTCATCGACGTCTGGTGTCCGAATATCAATTTTTCATACATGCTGCACGTCTCTGGAACAATCTTCCTCTAAGTCAACAACAAAACAACAATACTAATAGTTTCAAAACGTATCTATATAATGCTTTGAAATAATTCTCATTTTTTTTTTGTATAATTTTTTCATTCTGTTTTTTTTTTTTGGTTTTACATTATTTTTCTTTTTAGTTTGATTTTATTATATTATTATATTTTGTTATATTATTTATATTATCTATTAATATTGATTATTTTGTAATTTCTGTAACATGATACGGCCCTGTGCTATAAATATAAGACATAGTCTTGTTGTACAGGGAATGCCAAAGAACTAAATAAATAAATAAATAAATAAATAAAAAAAAAAATTAATTGCCATGAACAAGCTTCTCAAGTCTGTCGTTCGGAGTCGACATTAAACTGTAGGTCCCGGTACTCATAGATAAAAATTTACACACACAACATGAGTACTGCGAGAAGCTAGGCTGTAATCCTGACACAGGGTTGTAAAGGCCAGTTATGTATGTATGTATGAAAAATGTGCTACAGAAGAAAATTCTTCTATGTGCTAAACTACAGTATTTGCTATTCGAAATTTTAATGAAATAAGTGTATTAATATAAGATATTGCTTTCGTTTGGCATGTAACCTCAAATTTTGTTCAATTTTATGGTAAAACTTATGCCCGTGTTCATAAACAATATATTAGATTTATTGAGGGTTTATTTGATAAATTTCTATGCAAGACTTGTCAAATAAGCCCTAAAATATTTATTATGAATACGGGCATTACTCTTTTAGTATTTATAATGTTTGTGTCTACAAACAATATAAATTGTTTTTATTAAATTTATAATCTTATACTACATTTCTAACGCTTGAATTTGAGAGCCATTTTTAAAAACCACGTCAAGTGGTCGAAGTGCTCTTTTATACATTTATAATTGTTAAAAACGATAGTTTGAAGTTAAAGATAATTCTTTGAGTATTTTTTTAAGACCAATATTCAGGGGTAAACCCCTATAAGAAGGGGTTTACATCTGTCCACCGACAGATGGGGCAATTGCTGTTGATCATTCAAGGATGAAGGTATAACACTGCCCTATGAGTTGTTAAATAGCCAGCAACTTGTTTCATCAACAAAAAGGCGCATAGTGCCTATATAAAAAAAAATCTATAAATCCCTCTATCTATCTTCGAAATTTATAAAATAATATTTTTTAATTAGTTATAGAGATCATGATATTTTTTTATACTTATTTTACTTCAGTAGTTTTATGAGAATTAATTTGGTTTTTGACTGTTGCTAAAAAATTGTCTATTAATGAATGATTGTGATTTAAATGTTGCAATCAATGGGTAAACGGAAAAAAATGTCAAACAATAGCTATTTCGCTAACTGAAAAACAAAAAGGAAAAAATTCAAAGTGTAATTAAAAAAAACTTGATTGATTATTTATACTAATGCAAGCATTATAAAACCAATGAGTTAAACTAATTGTTATCCATACATTTTTCCATATGTGATTTTTTTTGGTTTTTTAACTTTAACTTACTTGCAATATTTATACCTACTTTTGCAAAAAATTGTTAAAAACATTTAAATTGTGGGCATCTTTGCACTATGGTTTCAAATCGATTTTTTTTGGCAAAAATTAAAAATAAAAATTTTAAAATTTTGAAAAGTAATCAAGCAAATATATTAAAAGCTAACAGTCCAGAGCTCTACTGGTCTAATAGGCTTTCAAAGTTGAAAATTTAAATACGAGTTCTTAAAAAAATATTAAAATAGTATTACAATTGTATAACCAACAAAGGTTATAATATATATAAGGTTATAAATTATGTACGAAATGGAAAATTTAGCCCAAGGTACTTAGTTTTATGGTATACTTTTGAATTTTATTTTTCTCGAGTACTTGTTGTTTAGTCGCAGTGGTCTAGTGGTTAGTATGTTGTCTTACTAGGCAGGAGCTCCGGGTTTAAACTCTAGCACTGACATCTTGAAAAAAAAAGAAATATAAAAATAAATATCTCAAAATCTCTGAAAAGATTTCCAAGTCGTCGTTCGAGGGTCGAGTTTTGTAGTCCCAACCTACGAGTTCTGTGGACCAAAAGTTGTGTTTGGGCATGAGCCTGCATGGTAGTTTAAATGGGGAAGTGTTCGTCAAAGTGTGTATTTTAAGTACAATTGGACTGTTTCAGTTTTTAATTTATTTCAGTACACGGCCGTTAAATAACTAAAAGATAAAGCTTTAACATAATTTTTGTAATTTATGACAAAAAAAAAAAAAAAAATTGATTTGAAACCATAGTGCATTGTAAAGAAAAAGAAATCATTACATACGTTTGTTAAATTTTTATATATTAATTTTGTGTATTTGTTTTAAAAATTTTAAACATTTAACGATGTGTTTATTCGAATTTAATTAGTTTGTAACTTAAGTATTAATTTAAATTTAAATCAAATTAAATGTTTCTCGCAACACCTTCCAAACCGACTGATTTGCCTAATAAATCAGTACATATTTGTTTCTTCCACACCCACCATCACAGCGTATAAGTAATAAATATTACGAATGATTTTCTTTTTAAATAAAATATTACTCATACGTCTCGCATAATAATTTTAACTCAACCAAATGGCTTTTAAATGGTTGTATTTTATTCTGCATCCCATTTGATTTTATTTTATTATTATTATTATTACTGTGTAGTTTTTTTGTGTGCATTTTAAATATATGTTTTCTGAAATAAATTTTATGCCCGAAACCAATACCACCTATTGTGTTGGTATGTTTGTATGTAAGTGTTATTGTTCTCGTACATCTTGTGTTAATTAATATATTCTGTTTTATTATTTAAATTTATTATATTATTTAAAAGCATTAATTTGCTTTGCTAACAAAAAATAAAAAAAGGATAAATATGTTGCATAATTTATTACTTTACATTTATTATTTTATGTTAATGAAAAATAATTATCCACATATAATACATAAGCTTAAGTGGATAATTTTATTTGTTTTTTTTTCATTCAATATTCGCTGACAGTGTTATTTTAATCAGAAATCAATAGTTAATAAAAAACACACATAAATAAATAAAAAAATTCAGACTTATTAAATAAATAACAAAAATCAAAATGAGTATTTTTTAAGCAACTTTGTTAATTTATGCAGAAAAAAAGAGAAAATATTAAAAAAAGTAAATTATAAAGTAATTAAGAACAGTTTAATGATTTAAAAATAAATATTTTTGGAAATTGTCTGACTGTGTGTAATTCCATCATTTTAATATTGTTACTGTACTAAACTAGTATCTTTCTACAGCCATTAAAATTTAGCAACTTGGTTAGTTTTAAAACGTTATTCAATAAAATTTCCTTATAAAGTAATATTAAGGGTCAGAAAATGTTGGCATTTTAGTTGGTTGAGGCTTTCCAGCAGGTGTCTACGTCCTGTATACTCGACCTTAATTGTATCAACCAAAAATAGAGCAAAACAAGAAAGCATATGCATAAACATTTCTATTTAGGTGTTTGAATTAAAATAATTGATTGGAATAACCAAAGACTCAGGGGTGAACCCTTACTCATGCTGTGCATTGTACTGGAATGTGGAAGATAGATAGATAGATTTTATTATTAAGCGCCTTTTTTGTAGATGAGACAATCTGCTGGCATTTGATCACTTAAAGGCCAGTATTGTATCTTCAATTTTGAAAGATCAACAGCAATTGCCCCACCTGTCGTTGGATGCTAATAATAAGTACTGATCGTCTCCACTCAGTAGGTTAGCTGCCATCTTCCAGAAGGTGGCGCTGTACTCCAGATTATTCATTTTTAATGCTTGCAAAAGGTGGAATAGAGTGGAAGTTAGAAAAAATAAATGATTTTTAAATAAAATTTTTCCAGTGAAAATTTTTTCTTAGTAGTTACCGTATTCTATTGGTCTGATATCTTAAATGAAAAAAAGTATTGAAAAAAATATTTCTTACGGTGACTACCTCTTAGCAGTCTTCTGGAAAAAGCTCTGAGAGTAACTGATTGCCACGAACAAGCTTTTCCCAAGTCTGTCATTCGGATTCGACATTAAACTGTAGTGCTCAACGTTGAAAATTGACACCCACAACATGGGTGTTGTGAGAAGCTAGGCCGTAACCCTGAAACAGGGCTGTAATGGCCAATTATGTATGCATGTAAGTAGAACAATTGATTTCATTCAACTCTAAGCAATAACTATGGAAAGACTTTATTTGATGGTAGGAGAGGATGATAGTCTTTTTGGGTCGCATGGACCTGAGAGTTTTTGGAGTAATGTAACAGACTTTAAAGTTAGATAAAAACCGGAATTACTGACGTGATTAAAAGTTAAAACTGAACGCTTTTGTAGTTTGTACTTACATATCGCACCCTAAAAAAAAACGACAAAAAATCATACATTATTTATACCTTACTGTCTTTTGCAGCTTAAAAGTTATAATCCCAGGGTTTTTTTCATTAGCAGTTTGATCCATAGAGCGAGCCTCTTTCCTCATCTAATATCGGGTTTATTTTTTTTTTGCAATAAATTTGAGAAGTAATATTTTCGTATACTTTTTTTAGTTTTATTGTATACACTCATATTGGTTTTTCCATCTTTAACGCTTGCAGGTATAAATACAATTGAAGAAACCAGTTGTTTCACTTTGAAAACTCATACACCACTTCTAAACAAGAGTTGTGAATCATAATAGAGGCAAAAACGTAACGAAGTCAACAAAATTAACAGCTTATTAGAAATTAAATTGGGTAGTATATCACCATAGTATTTCGGCAACTACGACTCAGCTTTCACTTCAGTTGTTCACTATTTTATGAGCAGTATTTTGAAATTATTTTTGCTAAAATTAAACAAACAAAACACATTTGATCGCCACTCAGCGAAAAAAAAGAGATAAAAATACAATTTTTAGATATGCTTTAAATTACTGTTCGTCTCATATTTCTGCATTATTAACTCAAAAAGTGTGTTTTTTGAGTTATGCCACTCTTCTTCGCATATGAGCGATATAATATTTAATTATAACTTATTTATTATTACAAGCGGAGTTACTAAGATCATATGCTCGGTGTAGTGTCGCAGACAAAAGTTTCTTTAATTTTATAATATCGGTAATCACTTTTCTTTGCAAAACGCCCTTGCAAGTCTTGTAAGTGTAGCAAAACTAGCATATCTCCCTACATTTTGTTGTTGTTCCACGTAGTATTTGCAACGATGAGTGATTACAGCTAATATTAATGAAATTAAAATGTTAAGATAAAAAAAAAACAAAAACAAAATTTAAACAAGTCTATTTAAAATATTATCATAAAAATATTCAAATTTTATCGTTCAACATAAAAGGCAATAACAACAAACAAAATTGTTAAAAGCAGCCACTAGAAGTATAATAAAATACATAATTGTTTTCAGAATAAATGTGAAAATTTCTTTAATAGCAAATATGTATATTTTTAAAGTGTGTGTTTATAACCAACATTTAAACTTGGCACTCATAATATAAAATTAGCTTGTATGTGCGTGTGCAAGAGGTTTATTAAATATGTATATACGAGAACGTACATAAATATATTTCATAGTTTAATGTTTTTTGTTTTAATATTTTAATAAAAAACATGGACAGAAACATATTCTTTAAGTGCGAAAAAAAGTGCTGAAATTTGCATTTTGATATGTTTTTAATATAATTTTAAAGTAAAAATCTTTTTTTACTCCCTGTACTCATTTTATATTTTCCATCTCTTTTCTCTTTTCAGTTCCATATTAAAGCTGTTAATTTTTGTGTGAGTAGCATTAAAAGTATTTTTCTTGTTCCTGTTTTCATTATTTACATATAATTTTGGTAACTGTTAATTTGTATGAGCGTATGTATATGTTTTTTTTGGAAACGAAGCATACTGAAATGGACAGAAGGTCTCAAATTTCATATAAATAATTAGAGCGTAAGCGACATAGGCGACCTAAGAATACAGAAGCAAATTAAGTACATACATACAAACAAATTAAATTACAGGGCTCTACATACATACATATGTATGTACGAATTTAATATTTCTTATTTTTATTTTTGGAACACTGTAAAGGCCCAAAAGTTGAAGGAAAGCCGTTTTTTTAAGAAGTATTAAAAGAAAATAAAGAAATTATAAGAGAGACAGAGAGAGAGAAGGACATGGAAGAAGAAAGAGACTTATTATTTTTTTCTGCTGCTGTTTTTCAATAGAAATGAACACTGTCGTACAAAAATAAACACAAATGACATACAAAATAATCAACGTCAGTTTCATCATTATTAAAATTCTCATTCAAATAAAAACGCCAAAAGAGAGATAAAGTTCTACAGAGAGAAAAAGAAAAAGAAAAACAAAAAACAAATATGTAGGTGTTATATTTACATTAAACCTAAACAGTAGTCGTGATCAGGATATACAAAATTAATTGCTGGAAATATGATGCGTTTTTTCAAGCCTTTTCTAGATTTACTTTTCGTTTTGAATTAAACTTTTCATATAACACTAATTTGTGTTTAAATGTTATTTCTAATTTATTCCTACAACTTTTTCAAAGTTACGACCTATCTTCTCACACCGATCATATTGTGTACATCAGGTTTTGTCCATGGTTACTGGGATCTACAGTTTAATGTCGAATACGAACAAGAGATATGAGAAGCTTGTTCATGGCATTCAGTTACTCTCTTTTTACCAGAAGACCACCAAGAGGTGGACGAAGAAAGACATATTTTTTCATATTTATTTTTTTCAAGATGTCAAAGCTGGGCTTTGAACCCGGAGTTCTCGTCTTAGTAAGCCAACACACTACATAGTACAAAGTAAAATAAGTAGAAAAATAATCGAACATTTTATTTCAAATAAAATTGCAACTAACAGGTTTTCTTCCCTATACACTAAATTAAATATAGCTTTTAAATAGTTAAACTTTTGTTCAAACATATTATTTAAAACAACTATGGACAAACAACTATCTACCATCATTTTTTATTTTTTTTTGTTTGAGACAAATACTCAGGGGTAAACCCCTACTAATTGCTGTGCATTGTATTGGAATTTGGAAAGGACAGTACATATATTATTATTAATTATATTATTATTAAGCGCCTTAGGAATGAGACAAATTGCTGTGAATTGATCATTCAAAGGCCAGTGTTATACCTTCACCCTTGAATGATCAACAGCACTTGCCTCATCGTTGCATGTTGATTGTGTGGTAAATGTGTGCCTTCGCTAAGTAGGTTTGGCTGTTATCTGCTACTTCCCAATAGGTGACGCTATTTTCCTGATCATTCGTTTTTTGTTGACATTGGTTAAGGTGGAATAGAGTGGAATATCGGGGAGCGGTTTCTTTGTTGATGGTCGTCTCGGAGGCGGGGGGACCTCTTTTCTTTAAATTATAATTTTGAAAAAACCGCAAACTAACTTTTTAATTTTTCACCTCTGCTGGGATTTGAACCTGGGTCCTTTGAGTTTTTGTGCGAGCGCTCTAACCACTATACCACGCACCCCCCCATGATATTGATATTTCTTAAACAAAATACGAGTATTCTTGTACCAAAAATATGCCTGGTTTTTACTCCAACTTCAAACAAGTTGTTTCATTTTCTTTAAACAAAAAGCGCCTATCGTCGATGGAATTAAAGAACGCTGTAACTGACAAACCCTTAAATGTTCACCAGAGCCAAAAAACTTTCATAAAAGTAGAACAAATACACTGGTATTTTTCATTTCGCAGACGGCGTAAGTCAATTTATTTCATCGTAGAAATCTGGGACCGGGACCAATCGACGCGTATATTTTTTTTCTGATAAAAATGAGGCAAAAAACGTATTTTCGATTTTTTTTCAGTTACAGCGTTCTTTAATTCTTGCGACGATATTTGTAAAATAAATACTGCCATCCCTAAATAAAAGCGACAAGCGTTTTCTAGTTGTCATAATTTCTCATGCCCATACATTTTGTATGGAGCATCCCAAAATAACGCGGCGGGAACTCTTTGCAATTGGAAAATCCAATTTTGACAAAGCGTTTAATAGCAAAGTTGGTCGCAAAAGGCAACTAAAATGTAAACAAATAAAAAAAAGAGGGTTGTGAAATAAAGATATATTATTTACATAACCATGTTTTATTCGTAATGGCAAAAAAATAAACAAAATAGAAGATAATAAATATTAATATAAAATAAATAAATAAAATATAATAAAAATAAATAAAATAGAACTATAAAATTTAATTTATGTTAAAAACACCAATAGAGTAATGCAGTTTATTATTAAAATAGTAAGAATTGTTATATAAGCATATGTTGTTGTATTACCCTGTTTTTAATGCTTTGACAAAACGTTGCCGCTCTTATTTAGGGATGGCGGTTCAGCATAAGCGCTGAGCGCTGGAAAACGTTCCGCTTGATGCTTTTATTTAGGGATGGCTCATAGTGATTAATATGAAAGAGTACGTTTTGATATAAAAGAACAAAAGAAAAAGTACGTTATATTATACAAAACTTTTTTAAGATCCATTTTTTTATGAATTTAATCCACATTAAAAAAAAAGAAAATAAAACAATTTGATAAAGCACCTTCTGTACTTAATTTTTCTGCAAAGCTAATTTTTTAAGCGTTTACAATATAAATCGTTTTTTTTTAATTTTAAATATATATTCCTTGTATTCTATTATAATTTTTGCCTAATTTAACAGATTAAAATTGTTTTTCAAGAGATTCTTTCTCTAGTTCACGCATACATATACGTAAAAATTTTAAACTTACATACATAGCGTCACCTTAAAGGCCAAACAGCTTATCAGCAAATATTTCAAAATTGAGTTTTTATTTCCTCACTGCATAAACTCTGCTAACCATCCTTTCAATCTGTAATTAGCATTATCAGTTTATGAAGTACGAGTAGTTCCTCTTTTTCCTTGAACCTGCAAAAAATTAGCCTGCTCTAGAGTCTACTTCATATAAGAGTTCCTACTTTAGACCAAACGTAACCCAAATACATACATATATAAAATAACATTATGCTCTAGGTTAGGATCACATACATAAGATATTATAACTACTCCTTTTTATCTAAAATGGATTATGTAGTCCAATAATTTCTACTGGGTATTAACACAAACACTACAATAATACAATAAATTTAAAAATAAAAACAAATAAAAGAAGAAGAAAAAAAAAAATAAATAAATAAAAAATAAGAATAAAGACGTACAAAAATCAATAATCACAATAAAAACAGTAAATTCTATATTTTTCCTTTTTTTTTGTTTTGGTAATAACAAGCAAAATAAAATGAGTGAATAAATGAATGTGATTGAAGATAAAAATGACTGACAGGAATACAAACAAGCAGACGGACTGGACTATAATAGGTCTGTTTCTTTACTTTACATTGGGCTCCCGCTGGATCTCAATTTTACCAAAAAGCGTTCACGTACACAAAATTTGAGTAAATGAGAGACATTTTTAGAGTGTAACATTCTTCTTCTTCATACTCGAAACAGCTCTCAAAAAAATAACAGAAAAATAAAAGATTCCAAAAACTAAGTTAAATTTAAAAAGTTGAATTAAAAAATATTTATAACGCTGCAGTGAAAGGCTTAAAGTATACATATAAATTGAATTATTGTCGTTTATTTTTTATGAATGTAAGTGTTCAATATGTATGTATGTGAGATAAAGTTGTGTTTTTTTTATATTGTTATGTGAAATTGTAAAATATATGATTTTTTGCGATCCCGTACTTTTGGGTAATTTTGTCTCTTATTGAGAGAAATTATTGTTTACTCTCTAATTACCGAATTTTTGTTTGTTTGTTTTTATTTAAGACCAATACTCAGGAGTAAACTCATGCAGTGATAGATTTATTTTATTTTTTTTTATGCGCCTTTTTGTTATGAGACAAGTTGCTGTCAATTTGACCACTCAAAGGCCAGTGTTATACCTTGAATAATCAACAGCAATTGCGGTTGGTGGATGTTGAATGTGAGTGGATACCGTCTTCAGTAGGTTAGCTCTTATCTTTCCAGATGGTGTACTCTGTACTCTCGATTATTCATTTTTTTCTTGTTTTTTTTTTTTTGGTGGAATAGACTGTTTGAGGGTAAATGTACTTTCCGATGCAAGAGAACCTACTGGTTTTTACCAAAGAATTTGTAAAATAAATAAAAATTGAGAGAAATTATTATATAATGAGAATGAGAAACGTATGTATGTATGTTTGAATGAAAAGCAAAACATTTTTGGAAATACACATAAAATACATTGGTTTATTTAGATTCTTTAATATTCATGTTTAGCTATTGTGAATACTTATTTAAAAAATATTTATTTTATCAGTTTGGTCTGTAAATTTATTCAATTATATATGTAATAACTTTCTAAAGAAAAATAACTTTCAGCATTTATTTGATTATTAATTTTTTTAATTTCGCAATCAGCTGTTTTTACTTACTACTTAGATTTCTTTTTTTTAGTTTTTTATATTCAATATATTGCACGCTCAGTATTCGCGACTAAATAAATATTTAGAGCTGTCATGAAAACAGAATTTTTACGATAACAGGACCCAAAAATTTATTAAAAAATTGGTAATATTTTAATTGATACACATACACAAGAAATTAAATTATAAATATAATTAAAGAAACTGGAGATTTTGAATTGCTATTTTAGTAAATTGTTTTTCAAAATAACAGCTGAAGACTTATGCAATTTGTAATTAAAGCAAGCTGAAGTAATAGAATCTCCATTATTCACTTTTTTATAATGTGAAATGTTTAAGTAATCGTTGGCTTTAAAATATATGGTGAACTTTTCCCACATCTATTTACACAACTAACGACCCTAGCAAACTTATAAAATTAAACATCAAAATCATCTAAAAAGGCTAATGTACGAAAAGGCTTGGATTTCCCTTTGTTTCCTTATATTGATTGTAAGCATTACAAATATTTATATTTCTTTTCAAACTAAGAAACAAAAATAAAACAATAAAATTCGCGGAAATTGAAAGTTGTTTATTTAAAACTGTCACGATTACAGAACCTACAATGTTAAAAATTAAGCTGCTACAATAACCTGGCCGTCGTGATTAAGGGTAGTCGCGAATATCGAGCGTGCACTCTATATTCATTTTTGAGTGTAAATTTTGTGTTGCTCTTTGTAAATTTCTTACTAAGTAATTTGTACTAAATATTTCTGGAAAAATTACCCAAACAGACCTATTAATACGATGATAGTTTTAGATGAATGTTGTTTGTTAGAATGTAATTTGTTTTTCTATTTTATTTATGTCGAAAGAATTTAAATTGATGAAAAACAAAAACGTTGAAGAAATATTAATCGCAATATTTATTAATAAATTCTACAAAAATATTTACGAGTAATAAAAATAGAAATTCCTTTATAATAATATCTATACGAGTATTAATAAAAAATTGTTTATACCCTACAAATAGGATTTGTGAAATTGTTGGCTGACACTAAATAAGTATAAAGAATTACCTTATCTAAATTTTGATTATGAGATGAAGTAACTTTAAAGCAAGTCGGAAGATAATATTGAAGTGTGTAAAATCGCTTCATATTTTGCTTCACCTGAAAGAAAAAAATTGTTTTGATTCACACTGAACGCTGTGCTAGCGATAGCTCTAAAGTCTCTTCCTTGTCTAATATAATATGTTACTAAATTAAAATTTAATTAAAAATTAAATTAAATTTTCTAGATAATATTACCTTTTGGCTAACATCCACTTATGTAAACCCCGGGTAAATCTTTGCTAATGGCGTTTTCTTTTGTATTTTATTCTTTCTCTGTTCTGTACAATATGGTGCCTTATTTTAAAATTATCCTTTAGAGCAGTGATTCTTACCCGGAGGGCCGCGGCCCCCTGGGGGTATAATATTTATATATAGCATTTTCAGTTTAAATTAAACCTTTTTCAAAATAAATGAAACCGTTTTCAAAACGAACGAAACCTTTTTCAAATTAAACGAGACCTTTTTCAAATTAACCAAAATCTTTTTAAAATAAATGAAACTTTATTTAAATTCATTTAAATATTTTTCAAATTAAATTAAACCAGTTATGGAATTTAATGGAAAACAAAAGAAAAAAAAAAAAATAAAACATATTAAACATATTCATTTTTATATAATACTTGTTAAAATTAATGAAAAATTTGTCCACTGACCGCTTTAGGAATAAACATGATCATATCCATAACATAGTTCGCACAATAATTTTGATTAATTTGTGCGACACTTTCCTCAATTATATACACTTACTATGTTATGTTCTGTGGTAATGTCACTTTAATAATGATCGGGCGTGGAATTTTATCTTAGAAAATATTTTCTCTATCGTTTAATTTGAAAAAGGTTTCGTTCATTTTGAAAAAGTTTAATTTATTTTGAAAAAGATTTAATTTAAACTGAAAATGCTATAATATAACAATAAAATTTTAAATTTTTATATAATATATCATACGTTTTTTTTTTTTTTGCATACGACGTAAATTAGGATAGGATAGGAGGAAGTGGCAGCCTCGTAATTACAAGGCACACTTGAGCATACATGGCGGCCCGTTGTAATACCACATGATGTGGGGAGCTCTGATAGGCAGGGGCTCCACACAAGAAGCACTACTTCTCCAGAAAATTATGCTGGAAACCAGCCAGAGAGCCTAATAAATTTGGCAATTGATCCAATGTCCAGGATCGACAGGTCAGTCAAGCCATCGAGAAAAGGAGATCCTAATGTAAGAAATCTGCGTAGAGCCAGAGATGGACACTGGCAAATATAGTGGACCACAGTCTCTTCTTTCTTAGCCGACCCACAGTTACGACAGAAGTCATTTGCGGGCAAGCGCAGTCTTTCTGCATGCCTGCCCATCACGCAGTGACCTGTGAGGATAGATACAACGGAAGAGATGTCCCTGCGGTCTAGTTTAAAGAGTTGATTGGCACGCCTCAAGTCCAGCCTAGGCCAGGTGAGTCTAGCAACTTCGCAAGACTCCTCCCGCGACCAGGCTAGGTCCGCATCCAATAAATATCTCCCTCTAATAAGGAGCCTAACGAAGGAAAGAGGTATACCCACTTCCACGTGAGGATGAACCTCCGGCAGAGACGTATCCGTCCTAGCCAGTTCATCCGCAGTACAATTACCCGCGATGTTCCTGTGACCAGGAACCCAGATCAGATTAACGACGCACTGTCTCGAGAGTGCCACAAGGGCATCGCGACAGTTGCCTACAATTTTGGCCGCTTGGCTGTCAGATAATATGGTGATACTGGCAGTGGGAGTGCTACTCTGAAGTATCACCTTTGCAGCGTGACATAAAGCCACTATTTCGGCCTGAATAACGCTGAAGTAATCAGGGAGGCGAAGGGATATGGAGAGGGCGAGCATCTCCGAATAGATCCCACACCCCACTTTATCTCCAATCCTGGAACCATCAGTATAGACTTCCACCGATCCACTGGGGATGACCTCGCCAGAGGCCCAGTCATCCCTACTAGGGATCATCGCGTGGAAGTCTCTGTGTAGTTTCAGTCTCTGTGTAGTTTCAGTCTCGATATTGTCCCGTAACCGAGGTTCCTCCAAAAGAATAGAGGAATGCCCCGAGGGTACAAAATTCCACCGTGTTAGTGCGTTAAGTCTTACCGCCACCAGTTTAGCCTGCTGCCTGGCAAGAATCTTAGACGGAAGCCACCCCAGCATAACAAAGAGTGGGTGTAGTCCGTAATGCACCAGTAATCTGAACTGCCGCGGACCTCCTGACCTTATCAAGGAGTCTGACATTACAGAACTTGTCGAGAGCGTTCTACGAAAAGACCACTCCGTATAAAAGATTCGGTTCTATGATCGCCGAATAAATCCAGCGGACCACGCGGGGACGTAGTCCCCATCTTGCCCCTACTGCCCTGCGGCAGCAGTAGATAGCACAGGCAGCTTTACGCGCCAGATTAGGCCCCCAGTTCAACTTGGGGTCCAGAATGAGACCCAGATATTTAACCGAGGTACCCAAATGTAGTCCAACCAGCCCGATAAGAAGAGTGTTAACAGCAAGGTTCCAGAGAAGTGGAGAAAGGACACCGCCTTGTGGGGTGCCCCTAGCTGTCGCCCTCTGGCACCTTGTAGTTCCAATTGTGGCGGATATCAATCGCGACCTAAGAAGAAGCTCAATAAATTGAACCAGAGCAGAATCCAGTCCAAGATTGAGCAGAGCATTAACGATACCCGTAGGGCAAATATTGTTGAAGGCGCCTTCTATATCGAGAAAGGCAACCAACGTATATTCCCTGAAATGCAATGTCCTCTCCACCTGAGAGATCAGTGAGTGCAGAGCGGTCTCGACCGATCTCCCTTTGGTGTAGGCATGTTGGGAGGTAGATAGTAGTGAAGGGTTGATCGAGTTCCTAAAATGGAGGTCAAGAATTCTCTTCAACGTCTTCAATAGGAAGGAACAAAGACTAATTGGTTTAAAGTCCTCGAGGAGCACGTGTGAAGCTTTTCCGACTTTGGGAATGAACACCATATTTGCGGTCCTCCAGCGCAGAGGAATATAAATGAGGTCCAGACAGGCATTATAGACAGCCAAAAGCCAGGGGAGAATGAGATCCTCGCCATGTTGCAGATCAGCTGGAATAATGCCATCTGGACCTGGAGATTTGTATGGTTCAAAGGAACCTATGGCCCAGTGCAGTTGCCCAGGGGTTATACGAATTGAGGAGTAGTGCCCTGGAGTGGGCGTGACCCCTCGAAAGACAGTTTGGCCTGCAGCGTGGACACTTTCTGGAAAGTGAGTATCCAGAAGCAGGTTCAGCGTCTCATCAGTTGAGGTTGTCCAACCACCATCAGATCTTCGAATACTTCCGATAGATCCCTTGGAGGATAAAACCTTACGAAGACGGTTGACCTCCGCTGAGGATTCAACGTTGTCGCAGAATTCCCTCCACGAAGCCCTTTTCGCCCGTCTAATCGCATATTTCAGCTCTCGTTTCTTTGCCTTGTACAGATCCCATTCGCCCGTTGCTTAGCTCTGTTAAAGAACCTGCCGCACAGGCGACGAAGATCCTCGATATCCTGATTCCACCAGTTAGGCCTAGGCCTACCCCTATACACAGGAGTCTTAGTGGAGGATGAGGCAGCATTCTCGAGGGCAGCGGACAATATGTCCACAGTCCTGTCGATGTCCTAACAGTTACGGACGATAGGAGGAGAATCCGGAAGATAGTGCCGGAGCTTGTCCCTGAAGAGAGACCAGTCCGTACGCCTTCTGTTAGCACGGAGAATCTCCCTGAAATGGGAGATACCTTGATCAAGAGAGAAGACAATGTATCTATGATCCGAGAAGGAGCACTCACCAGATACATGCCAGTTCAAGATTCTTTCAGAAAAATTGTCACTAACCAAGGTGATATCAAGAACCTCCCTCCTGGACGAGGTCCAGAAAGTTGGTTCATCACCGCGATTAGCAATGCTAAGATTATTCTTAAGGATGAAATCAAAAAGACACTCACCTCTATCGTTGGTATCCGAGCTACCCCACACCACATGATGTTCGTTGGCATCGCAGCCAATCAGAACCGGAATACCTAGTTTGTTCGCCTCTGTAACCAGCTAACCCACGGGTTAATGCGGGGGATTTGGCCCGTAGTCATGGGTGAAGTATGAGGACACTGTCCACAGGGATGAGTTGCCCAAGGTAATCGCCATGACCACAGTGTTCTTGTCGCTGAACCTATGAAGGGCCGGGATTAGACGACATAACGTCTAAGAAGACCTTGAGGAGGGCCAACTCCACCAACTTCCACTTAGCGGGAGTGATGGTGCCCTCCGGGTGACCATGGTCGATCACCGCCCAGGTCGAACTCTCTTTTACAACCTCGCTAAGAGGTTTAGAGGGTTTGGGCCTGGGTGGTAGGGTTCTAGGCCGCTTGGAAGGCTGCAGAGGAGCCCGAGCAGTTTGCTCGCCGGACCTCTGCCTCTTCACCGCAGCCTCGGGTTTAACCGATGAGGCAGGTGGACGATCACCGACATGAGCTATTGCCCACGTCAATCTGCCTCTTTCCTCCTCCGACAAGAGAGCAGGATCCTTAGAACCCAATTTGGAGATAATGCGTGCAGCAGATCTCCGCGTCCTGTACGCCCTAGTGCTAGCACTAACAGAGACGTTTCCGCTCATGGGAATAGTTGTACCCGAAGTGGGTTTGGTATTTGTGATTGAAGTTTTCGATCTGTTAACCAGTGTCTTGACGTCATGCGAAAGCGCTGTGCTATGGTAGCAGCCGCCGATGTGGACGGTAAACACGTCACCGCCCCAAATTTCGCGGGTTTACGGGCCGCAGTAGCCGGTTTAACCGCAAGTCCCGAAGAGGAGAGGAGCTAATCGGGAGTTAGTCTCAACCGAACCTACACCGCCAACTTAACGGCGACGGACAAGGAACGTACACAGAGGCCTGCCAAACTTTTAACGGGACGGAGACAGCCGCAGCCCTAGACTGGAGCCGTTCGCGCCGGGTTTCACCCCGTTGTTACTAGGTCCAGAAGACTACGGCCGCCAGCCCAAGACAACAAGTCAGGAAGTGAATGAGAATGAGTCCGTGGACAAAGCGAGGGTCGTGCCAGAGAAGAGTATAGACCATTTAGCATTACCCAGGGTGCACCACGAGGAGGCGGCCTATCTACACCCCACGACGTTAATTAGCATTTATATTTTTAACAAAACACAAAAAAAGCCTTTCCTGGTTTTTTTAACCGCTTTAAATTTACGTTGAGTTGTTGCCACTTTCAGATCAGCTGTTATTGCTGATTTTTGGGCGGGCGTTATTATATCTGTTTTTTTTTTTGTTTTGTTTTGTGAAACAGTTTTTTCATTTAAAGTGAGTTTTATGTACTTTTGTGTTTGAA
Organism: Metopia argyrocephala; assembly: GCA_963576795.1. NCBI lineage: Eukaryota > Metazoa > Arthropoda > Insecta > Diptera > Sarcophagidae > Metopia > Metopia argyrocephala. The sequence goes on along the minus strand of OY756209.1, from coordinate 52,042,538 downwards.
ATTATGATAAATGAAGTAAAAAGTAATCAATAAAATAATGCCGAAATATCAATTTTCTCTAAACGGGTTTAAATAAAAGTGATGTTTATAATGATTTCGAAAAAACATTTTTGGGTTCGGTGAGTACTAGAATATTTTTATTCTTAACTTTTAACAAATTTTAACTTAGTTGGTCTAATTGCTCTGTGACCGTAACTCATCTATCAACGCTTCTATAGCCTCATTATAAAAACTTCCAAAGCTAGAATTATGGTTTGTTGGAAGGTATTTAGTAAAGTTCTCACTTTTAAGTCATAAGGAATACTTTAGCTTTCACTACACCTTTGACAGCATATACCTGCTACAATTCATTCTCTGACGTCTGCGTTTAAGATTTAACCTGAATTTTGTTAGTTGTCGTATCTAATCAATGGTTTGTAGTTTGAACTATTACTCCTACCGGAGCTAATTAATTCTCTGGTCAGTCACCAATAATACGAGTATTATAAAAATAAAGTAGTTATAATTAGATTTTATTGGAACATAAATATTTCCTTTGTATCTATATTGAAGACTCAAACTGTAGTTTTAATCGAAAGATTGGGCGAAAGGCTTCCAAATAGGTTTTAATTAATACAACTTGTAATTTTCAAGCCTACCATAAAGGCCATATTTCAAGTCAAGTTCTAAAAATTTTTGCTGCAATATACATACCGCCTATTCTAATCAATAGGCTTCCCCTTCGATTTTGATGCCAATATGTCTACTTTTTAAAAGAAAGCATTTAACGATCTTAATGGGGCGTAATAAATACTTTCGAAGTTATCACTTTTTACTTAAAGACACCAAATTGATTAGATTATTAACAATACTTAAGGGTCGATTGCTACAAAACATATTATATAATGCATTTTTAGCTGCTATCTGGCAACACAACTGAATATCGTTCGCCATTCATAATCGACCCATTAAACTCACGATGTGATATATCTTCTATAGTATACATACATATACTTGAGCCCATGGGATTGATGATTTTCAACCAGCTACGTCTTTAATTTTATAAAGTTTATAAACAAAAATTATCTTATTCTATAACACATTTTTTAAATTTGATGGTGGGAATATCTTACTTTTTTAAGATTATATATTTTTTTTGTAAAGACTTCCACCGTAGCTTTTATTATTCTTTAACTGACGTTTACATAATGTTTTCCAGACGTTTTGGTCTCTGAATAATCTATTCTGGGTAAAAATTTACTTGTAATAATAAATTTATACTCACTTTGCTGTTTTTTTTAATACAGTAGAATCTCAAAAATTCGAGATGTCTAGAAATTAGAACCTGCCATTTTAATATATTGAACACTCAAAAATTAGAACTACTGGTTCTTATTACTGGATGGTTTGTATTTTTTTTTTTTTTTTTGTATTTCCATTACAATAATTTTTCTCGCTCATTAAAATAAAACGTAGAATCACCGAGTTATTCGTAGTGTATACAAGTCGGTCAAAAGCATGTGAAATTTGGTATGTTTGTACAAACTTGGGTCGGTTGATAACTGAGGTTAAAAGTTAAGTGTTCATACTTGATACACACTGATTTTATGATAAAAGCCAACTCAATACCTAATAATTAAAAAATTTCTTGAAAGTTTTTCTATGAATTTAATATATTGAATTAATTAAATGTTAATATATAAAAATTGTATATTGTCATATAAAAGCTTACATAACTAGTTTTATTATAAATTTATAAGTTTCTTAAAAAATGTCCAGAAATTCGAACTTTTCAGAAATTATAATTGTCCGGTGCACAAAGTGGTTCTAATTTATGAGATTCTACTGTAATTATATTAATTTTTAAACTGCAATTGTTAAAAACTTGCTAATAAAATAATTTACTATTAGCTATGTTGTCCTTGAATACTTATTTTTTTTATTTAACACTTAAAGGTTAACGCCCGTATTCATAAAAACTATTTTAGGTTTATTGAGGTCTTATTTGACAAACTTCTATGCAATAGTTGTCAAATAAACCCTCAATAAACCTAAAATAGTTTTTATGAATACGGGCATAAGAGTACGATTGTTTTTCACATTCAAGTTTAAAATTTTTTTCATTCAATAAATTAGAGAAAAATATAAGAAAAATAAAATTTCCGTTGACAAATTATTCAGCAGCAGTCACTAGTTTGCTATTCAAAAACCTTTCTAAAAAGTGTTTCCATTTCGTTTTAGATTTCGTAGATATTTGTATGCGTTTATGTATGTATTTCTAAAAGCTATAAAATAAAATAAATATGTATTAGTAAATTCACGAAAATGATAATGCAGATTATGAGGATGTTGCATTTACAATATGCAAAAAAAGAAAAAAAAAAAAATAACTAACTGCTTGTAACACAAATATTTACAGTCACAACAAAGTCATTCAAACAATTCTTTTCTCAAATATGTATTTACATGGAAAAGAAAACCAGAAAAGAGAAAACCGAAATTGAGAAAAATTAAAAACTAATTGCGATTTGAATGAAATTCATATTAAAATACATTAAAATTCATTTGAATAATTTGGTTTTGAAATTTTTATTAAAATTAAAAGTGGATTATTAAACACACTACACAACATCTTTTAATTTAAGCTGCTCCAAATAGCTAAAGAGATTTTGAATTAAGAGTTTGAAAATTAGAAAAGGAATTATATTTTTATTAAAAAGCTTCTAAAGGTAATTAAAAAAAAAATGGTATGGTTTAAGAGACGAAATTTAATATTAATTTATTATGAAAGAAAACTTAATACTTATACTTACAGTTTTCAGAAATACTCGACTAGTTTGAAGCGTTTTAAGTTAATTGTGTTGTAGGATGAGAAATAAAATTAAAAAAAGCAATAAGAAAGCAAAACGTATTTCAAGTACAACAGAGTGTGTACTTGTTATATCCCTTCGTCTCTTTCGCCTATTATTATTTATAAGGGTGGCATTGTTTAAACTCATACGGACAAATTTTAATTGATAATTTTTAAAACCAACTTCTTATATTCTTTTAAATTAAAGCTTCGAAATGCCGCACACATTTTTGTTCCTTATTTTCTCCAGTACTGGGACTCGAACCTTGGATGCTTTGTGTTGAAAACGAGCGCTCTAATCACTACACTACGCCACCCCTAATAATTATTTATTATTGGCACTGGACCTAAAAAAATGAGCGTTTTGAAGCATCTAAAAGCACTAAAACACTGCCTAAAGCATTCAGTTGGCATTTCTTTTTGAACGAACATCGGCTAAAAGTGCGTTAGTTAGTTGAAATGACAAAAATGACACTTTCAAAAAGTGCTTACTCCGTATGTTAAAGGAAACCATGAAGATGGGGAAACTGTACGAAAAACGAATTCAGCGCCTGAAGATGTTTTAATGCAATAAATCCGAATTTTTGCGTCGATTAGCAAACTTGGAAGAGACACGTGTCCACCACGTGTCATGCCAGAGATTAAAGAGTAATCAGACTAATAGATCATAATAAGAAAATTATATCTCAAAAAAGCTAAGACACCTCTATCTGTAGGCAGATTAAATGGCGTCCCCTTTTCGAAAAACAAAGAATAAAATCAACGGCTAACTTTTTGCCGTGCTTGAGGGTTGAAATTAATGAAAAAGAAAGAAATTCACTATATCGATAGCCAAATTAATGATTTTCAGATTGAATTGCTTTATCAAGCATCTTATTCGCTCTATCGAGCTAGCTCGGTTTATTTTCTATTTCTAATAACAAAAGAATTGTTCGTTGGTAGAAGATTTGCCATAAATAAAGAGGTGGAGTTAGTAGTTAATGGGCATTTGAAGAGTCAAGAATCTAGACACTTCTTTCTATAAAAAGGATGCTGAAGCTATTGAATGCTCATATCGCTGGAAAGAGTGTATGGATCAGACAGGATATTATGGTAAAAAAAAAACACATTTATAGGCCGGTGCCTCTATGTCTCTTTTGGAGCTTCTCGACCTCTTACAGGATAGGGCGAAGATGCTTATCAGCGACGGTGGGGTATCCAACTCTATTGATTCGTTGGAACATCGGCGAAATGTGGCGTGCATTTCATTGCGCTATCGATACTACCATGGGAGAGGCGCTGGTGAAATATAAGGTTTAATTCCAGATGGTCACCTTTCTCAGAGTACATCTATTTGTAGTTGATTATCCAGCATATCGCACAATGCATAACAGAGAGAATTCGCTCTTTAGCCGCACGGCTCGTTTATGGAACAATCTTCCAGCGAACGATTTTTCTGCCCTTTACGATATCAATAAAATCAAATGTCCACAAGCACTACTCCCTCTATCCCCCTTCCCATAATATATTTTCCCGGATCAGCACAATGTACTGCATGAGTAAGGGCCGTCCTCTGAGTGCTGGCCTTAATCATAAAAAAAATTTGTTGCTAATTTTGAGACGACTCTTATATTTTATATTTTATTTAAAATTTATACAAAATAATTCCATAACCATGAAAACAATTTTCAACAAACGTTTTATTCTTTTCTTGTTTATTGTCTAAGTTTTAAACTATTATTAATAGCGGCTGACAAATTGCTTTGCCTCCTAAACAAAAAATGAAAAAATACCACACACTGTTGTAATTTTTTTTTGTACCCAGTTCTCACTTGCACTTTAAAAAATAATATTTCTTTAGATGATAATGTAAGCAACAACCTCAGCTAAAGTGCCTTAAAAATATTAAAAAAGTAAAGCATAAAAAGCGAATGTTACACAGCATGACACAACAGCATTATTTTATGCAAACACGTACTACGTAGATGCATTCCCACATTTACGAGTATGTATTTGAACATATGTATGCGCATATTAATATAAAATATAATAAACTTAAAAGCAATTAAAAAAAGGATATTCTTTGTATCCATTACTGTTTATTCTGGTAAATAATTACACACCAGCTCGAACATATACACGCATATCCACTTGCATATACACTCACGCCTTTTAATTTTGCAATTCCATATGGATGCTATCAGTGTTTGTGTGTGTTTGGCTTTTGAAACTCATTGGCTTCTAAGAGAGAGAGTGAGATACTTACATAGAATTTGTGAGTGTTTGTACTCTTATTTTTAGCAATTTAATGCTGATGCTGCAGCTGCAGCTGCATTCACTCTACGCAATGATTTATTACCCCACGGCTATTAAACGCATGCAAGGCAGTGGCTTTTTATGACTTTTTGTTTTAGTTTGTTCTCTTCTTTGTTTTGTATCCTTCTTAGAAATATTTATGGTTATAGTTTAACTAGAAGAGGAAGTGGAGCTTTTAAACTATTTGCAAAGATTTACAAAAGGTGGAAAAAAGGGTGGCTGATACTCTGGCTAAACACATGTTAAAAATAATTTACAAGTTTTAGAAAAATTACTTTAGCTTATTAAAATATGAGATGTGGTTTTAGTGGCTGTCTGAATTTGAAAAGACTAAAGAAAGGAGAGAGCGAATATAATAAAAAACCCAATATAAATTGTTTTAATATTTAATTTAACGTATTCTTAAAGCAAAAAAAAAAAAAAATTTAAATAAAAATTAAACTAATGATTAAAAGTACTAAAATATTTAAATGAAAAACAAAAGTTAAAATTATTTTAAACTAAGGAGTCGTCAAAATTCTATCTATGTATACCTATACTTAGGAAAAATTTCTTTTGTTAGATTATAAGCCTTATATTAGGGCTTGCTATTCGGTTTTAACCGAAATCGATCCAGCAGGTTTCTTTGCCACACATGAGAAACCAAAAACCGACGAAAAAACTGTAGTTTTTTGATTTTTGGTACTCTGTTACTTAATTTTTTTATTAAATTACAAGGTTTTGTGTTTTTCAATAAGAGCGCTACAAAAGTTTTTTTAAATAAAACAAAAACGGTTTTGGATATCAATGAAATTCTTAATTCCTGTAAAAGTACGTTCGATTCCATTATGTATGGAACTTGATTTCCTTTGCATGGCCACCACGGGCATGCTTGCAAAAGTCCCGACGCTGAACCCAATTTTCGACGGTTTTCAAGCATAATTCGGCCGATACTGCTGCAATTTCACATTCGATATTCGTACGAAGTTCATCAATCGTCGCTGGCTTGTTTGCATAGACCATAGACTTGACGTAGCCCCACAGGAAATAGTCTAAAGGCGTCAAATCACAAGATCGAGGCGGCCAATAGACTGGACCATTTCGTGAGATAACACGTTCTCCAAACTTGGTTTCCAATAAATTGATTGACATTCGCTGTGTGGCTTGTGGCGCCGACCTGTGGGAACCACATGTCCTCCAAGTCCATACCATCCAGTTGTGGCCAAAAATATTCGGTTATCATTGAACAGTAGCGATTCCCATTTACAGTAACGTGCCGGTTTTGATCATCACGGAAGAAGTACGTCCCAATGATGCCGCCTGCCCATAAACCGCACCAAACCGTACTTTTTTCGGGATGCAATGATGACTCATGGAGTACGTGTGGATTGCTGCCTGACCAATAACACATATTTTGTGTATTCTCGAAGCCATTCAGCCAGAACAGAGCCTCATCGCTGAAGATGATTTTTCGATGAAAATCCGAATCATTTTCAAGTTGTTGCTCAGCTCAATTCACGAACAAACGACGCTTCTGGTGGTCAAGCGTCTTCACTTCTTGCGTCAATTTGATCTTGTAAGGATGTAGGCCAAGATCTTTTCGCAAAATTCGCCACAACGACGTCACAGAGATGCCCAACGCTTGAGAACGACGTGTGAGAGACACATTTGGGCTTTCTTCAAGTGAAGCCTCAGCGGCAGCAATATTATCGACTACGGGCACTTCTTTGTCACTGGCACGGGAATACATATTTTGTATTGTGACGGTGTATTAAAATTTTTCCACTAGACACTCAATTGTTGATCTGCTAGGACGATTATGACGACCATAAATTGGACTTAGCGCTCTTAACGCTGAGGGCACTGACTCTGAATTTCGGTAGTAAATTTTAATGATTTCGACTCGATGTTGGCTCGTATATCTTTCCATTATGAAATGGCAAACCTCACTGAAGCGAAATGTCAAAAGAGCGGCAAGAAATATGGCGTTGTTTGCTGTCCCTGTCGCTCTACTTTTGTAGCGCCCCTGTTGACTCTGAGATAAATGCATTTAAACATTTTGATTTAGCCAAACTGATAGGGAAAGTACAAGATACTTTTGGTCGTCACTCAGTGAAAAAATGAGATAAAAACACAATTTTTAGATCTGTTTTAAATTACAGTTCGTCTCATATTTCTGCATTATTAACTCAAAAAATGTGTTTTTAAGTTATGCCACTCTTCTCGCAAATGAGCGATATATTAATTTTATTGAAGTTTAATCTGTATAAATACTTATGTACTTACTTAGATGGCCATAACAACCAGTTAACGGGTTTCGGTTTGCCTCAGTACTAGTTCCCAGGCGTCTCTGGTAAGCGCGCGCCCTCTCCAGTTGGTTACACCAATTGATGACAGGGCTTCATCAACCTACTTTTTCAATGGTATGGTTTTATTTATGTATAGGTATATTAAAATACACAAATTTTTTTTATTAATAAATAATCTAACTTCGATTTAACATTAAAGGGATTGTAGTACAGTCGGGCCTCGATTATCCGTCAGCCGGTTAACCGGTAACCCTGATTAACCCTGTTGGCCAAAGAACAGTCTATTATTTTTTGTTTGCAATGTTTTCAAATTGTTTGCTTCGATTTACCGTTATTACCTCTATTATCCGTGATGAAAATGGGGAATTCCATTGTTTGCATACGATGAGTCAGTGATTAGTTTAATTTTGAAATTTGAGAAGTGCGGGTGGTTAGATCTATATATATTTAATATGGCATCGTTACCAGTGGTAAAATGACAAAGAAAGGTTTTAATTATTGAAGATAAAGTTAAAATAATTAACGAGCATTCGAAAAATAATGTAGTAAAATACGATGTTGAGATACAGACCGTTTATGACATTGCTATCTTGAATTAATTTTTTTAATGAAAATATGTATATAAGTACATCAATGTTAACTTGTTATATAATAAAAATATTAAAAAGTCTGTATAATCAAAATTGTTACTCGATTATCTTGAAAATCGATTAACCGTAATGCTTCTGGTCCTGACCATTACGAATAATCGTGGCCCGACTGTATATCAATAAGTACACGAACATTTGCTCTACTATTATAGTAAAGTTTTTATTTAATTCAAATGGAGGTTTTTTACAAAAAAATAAAAACTATGCTTAGACACAGAAAGAAGGTCAATTTTAGAAATCCATTAGATTTAATTGGATAGTAGGCTCAGGTTTTTTTATGTACATATTTTTAATTCTTAATTTTTTTTGGTTGTTACCCTTACATGTAAACAAATATGGGTCAATTAAAAAAAAAATAAATACAAAAAAAAGACATATTTTTGTGTCGACACATAAAAAAGTGCCCAGTAATGAAAAGCTGCAATTATAAAATCCAATTCCATAACAAAAACAACTTCAGTTTTATATTTTTTTTTTACATTTTTATGTTCCATTTTTTTCAATTTTGTGAATGTATTAGAGCGAGTGAATTGGCAATACAATTTACACATGTACTCCGTCACACACACATATACACATTTATCAGTCTCAAGTTTCTTATACAAACATAAAATTTTTATATGCTACGAGTATCATCAAAAATACAACTTTCATATATACTTAAATGTATAAAATTAAGATTGTATGCAGGCTTGTTATTTGTTTTTATATGTATAAGGTCCTTTAAATAAACCGTTATATATGCCGTGGCATGGCTAACATACATAACAAAGGTATGTGTGTGCTTCATAGTGGTTTTTTTAGTTGATATCCCAGTTGGCTCTGTATTAAAGGCATTCTCGACAATGGGTGCACGACGTATAGGCGACAGCCGGGAACAATTCGTTAGTGACATTTTCAAACAAATATCGGAAAAATCGTACACGACTAGCTGAACGACAATGTCACTGAGCTTGTCATCGACCGCACATTGTACACGTGTCGTAATGTGTTGTAAATGTTATTTTTATCATCGACACCTTCAAGGAAATAGACTACAAAACACAGAGCATAAACATCTCCACGCTGCTATCAATAACCGTTAGTGACTTGTCTTAAACCCATACTTGACGACAATGCCGTGCAGGACTATTGTGCCAACTGGGATATTAAAACTGAACTCTTAACGCACATATAAATACATACATGTTCTAGTAAATACATAAATATTGCGGCCCATATACGTTGCATGACGGTTAGAAGAAAATTGTAAAAATTTTGAATAACTTGACTTGTTAAACAACAAGCCGAAGCGTATATGAGTTGCGTAAGATTGTATGTTATTTGTAAATATCCTGCAGATAACATGACTAGTATTTTTGTATTTAGATACATACTAGTTGCTCTGTAGGTCTTCCGACTAGTTGCTTATCTGTATTTCGATTCGAATCGAAAATCTTAAGAATTCGTAAAAATTTACGAATTTTCGAAAAATTTTTGTATACATTTATTATTGATTTTTCGAATAGGAAATTTCTTTCGAAAGCATTTTCGATTCGAATCGAAATACAAAGTAACCGCCCTGTTCTCAAATAAAAAAGATATATTACCCTATTGATTTTTACATTGGGTTGTCATAGGAGCCCAGTTCAAATATGTACTAGTGGATATTAGTTAGTGCGCTAGCTACTTGCTATTTCTAACATCATACTTGTACTGTTTAAACAGTTTAACTCTAGTTGAGTTCCGTACGACATGCAAATTAGGGAGTTTGTCACTCATGTAACAGACCGTTCGTAATTTTTTCTTTTACTTTTCGTTTTAACAATTTTTGCCTAGGAGAAATCTGTAAATATTTCGATAGTCTCATTGCGATTAATACTGTAACTGTTTAAAAACGTTACTAATCACAATTTAAGCTGCAGAGTAACTATACCTACCATGTAATACTCGTACCAAGTCGAATGCCTGAAATATGATGCTTTTGTCAGGTCATATTAAGTTAAAATTCCAAGCCAGTTTGATGCGAAACTTAAATTTGCTTATCTAATTAAATTCGAGTTGTTGTCGTCGTGGTCTAGTGGTTAGTGTGTTGGCTTACTACGACAATAGCTTATGTTCAAACCTCAGCTATGACGTCTTGAAAAAAAGAAATAAAAAAAAAATATTTCTTCGACGACTATCTCTTAGGAGTCTTCTGAAAAAGCTTCTCAAGTCTGTCGTTCAGAATCGACTTTAAACTGTAGGTTCCGGTACTCATGGATAAAAATTGACACACACAACATGAGTGCTGTGAGAAACTACGCCGTGACTCTCAAACAGAAAAAAGTGTCCTTTTTAAAAAAAATTCCAAAACAATGCACAGCATTAGTAGGGGTTTACCCCTGAGTATTGGTCTCAATATAAAAGAAGAAAAAAAAAAAACAAATTACGCAGCAAGTGCAAATTAAGGTTAATATCTATATTTTATAGATTTTTATCAATTTTTTTAAATACTTATGTAATTATTTACATACTGCCCTGTTGTTGCAATTTTGTATTATAAAATAATTAAACAAATGCCCTTTTGAGATATTATTTTTATTTTATTGTTGACATTCATGTAAACTGTACAAAAAGGACATCTAAACACAAGCTGGGTAATAAAGTCAATGCAGTTTAATTATAAGCACACCAACAAATATAATTATATTAAAATTATATTTACAAAATAATTATTTAAAAAAAAAATTCTCAGTAATTTTTCACTATATGTACAGACAATTTAAATTTTCTCTGGCTCAAATTTGCATGGAGTTCAAATATTCAATTTTTTTTATTATTTAATACACCGTATACTATCATTTAATTCTACATGAAAACATTTTAAATAATTTACGAAATACTTCAGAAAAAAAAACCAAAAGACTTCCACTGTGAGCGAAATTATTGCATATGATGAAAAAAGTCTAAGAGTCAAATTAAAACTTAGAATCAAGCTTGCTACTGGCGATAAAAAAAATGAGACATATATTTATAATTAATTATTTTATTATAATACAATTCAAGTGATGCAATATTAATTTAATGAAACTTAATTTGAAAAAAATTTAAATACATGCTTTTCTATAGAGCCAATTCTGTTGTCTACAGTTATAAGTGTTGTACTTTTAATATTGAAAAAGTCGATATATTTCTTGAAGTTGGCATATTATTTGATCCAAAACTAACTTTTAATCCACACATCTTACAAATTGTAAAAAAGGCAAAAGGAGTATTGGGATTTATTAAAAGCTGTGAAAAGAAGTTAATATATCCATATGTTTTAACGCAACTGTTCGCTTTCATTGGTAAGATCAACACTTGAGTATGCTTCTGTAGTAGTTCATATGTATAAATAAAACTGAATCTATATAAAAAATGTTCTTCTTTTTTGCCTCAGAAATTTTCTGTGGAATCCGAAAAGAGTTTTACCACGTTAGAAAAGCCGTCTTGGACTTTCAGCCGTCAAACTTACTACTTTCAAAAGCAGAAGTACTTCTTTCACCATTTCTTTCGCTAGTAATTTGATAAGTGGAGTTATTGATTCGAAGACCTTACATATGCAGTTGGAAAAATATTATTACTCACCGACCGACTAGATATTACGTTCCTCTTAAACTGCAATACTTCCGACGCAAATTTTGATCCAGTCCGGTGAACGTGTGCAAAATTCAATAGCTATTTTTTCTTATTTACTATTCTACTACTCTTTAGCACTCCTAAAATAAAATAATACCTGAATTAATTATGTTTAGAATACTATTAGGTAGCCAGCCTGTAAGAATCTTTGTTTTTCATTGGCTGAAAATAATTAAATGTACTCATATGTACCTACTCGTATATACCTGATTATAAACAGGTAACAAGAAAAAAATTTAAAATGGAAAAAATATGTATGTATGAAAAACGATTAAAAAAATAATTTCATATTAAAAAACAAAAAATATTTTTTGCCATATAGGCAAATACATTCAATATGAAATATGAAATGTTTTGCTCATGGGAATAAGCATGTCTCTACGTGTAGGGGAAAAAGCCTCATGACTAGTGCTGTCAAATTCTACTACTTTTCATTACTCGATAGTATTCCGGTATGTGATGAAAGAGGATTTTGATCGAAATTGTTCAATTGCTGGCAAAGTATTGCGTAATGGGTACAGAATATCGAGAATTTGTACTATTTTTTGGGTACTCAATACTTAAAATAACAACTCAATACTTTCAGAGTTGTATTTTTTCTACGAAGTTGTATGGAAAGCATTATTGTCCAGAAACCACTTTTTTATTTCCTAGAGTACTCGTATTTTGGCATATTCTGTCGCATCCATGATGGTATTCATACGATGAATAACCCCAATACCGTTGTACAAAAAACATCGTCATGGATATGGTGTGAATAAAAGCCATTATGCATAATTAATAATCTGTATTTTATAAAAATAATCTTTAAACAGAAATTATTAAATTTTCTTGATTAAAAGATAGTTTTCAAATACTAAATTAATTAATTTGTTATTGTTACTGTTTTTGTTGTTATTATTGTTATTGCAATTGTCGTCATACAGCAATAATACGGAATGCTAATAATGGTATTGTTTAAATGAAATTAATTAAACACAAATCTAATGCAAGCAACAACACAGCATTTACCCAGATAAATATAATTTATTTGCACATGCCAGAGATGGCATTGATAGTATAACTCGTATTAAGATGTACACTGCAAAGAACGTTTCGTATAAGAGAATTCTTTTTGGTAGCTTCTAACGATTTCATACTGCAGTGTTGCTTCTTTTTGAATAGAAGCTACCCTAAATGCCGGCTGTACTCAATTTGGTACTTGATTTTCTTTCGCATAGATATTTAAGTAAATACTAATTGACCTATAGCTTGATATAAAGTTTAGATTTAATTAAAATAATAATGTCAACAAAACTTAATGATATCCATATGAAATTTATTTTTTTATGACCGTTTCCCCTCCTTGGAAAAATAACCAGGCTCCAGACTCAAAAACAGAATTTGAATTTTGGAAAAACGAAAATGTATTACTTTGTAAATTTTTTTGTTTGACTTTTATATACTAAATAGGATATGCTTCTCATTATATAACTATTTGAACATAAGTATTTATAGTTGTGAATACCATCTTTGGGAAAAAGTGTCCTAACGAGTCTCTTAAGCAGAGACGAAATGGCCATAGAGACATGCTCATCCCCATAAGCAATACATTTCATATTATATTTATTTATAATTGTATAGAACTTTTTCTAATTTACAATTATTAACCCAGAAAGTAACAGTCGCACAGTGTGAAATTTCATAAAATTTTAAATCATTTTACAAAGACAAAGAAATGGGGTGCTCTAGCGCGAAGTCTTAAAGAAAGCGCTGACATGTCACTTAATAGTTGTTCTCAACATGTTGGTTTTTATCCTTCGACTTCTTTAAGTATGTAACTTACATACATACAAAGTTGGCCATTATAGCCCTTTTTTAGAGTTACGGCTTAGCTTCTCGAAGCAATCATATTGTGTGAGCCAACTTTTATCCATGAGTACCGGGACCTAAAGTTTAAAGTCGACTTCGAACGACAGACTTGAGGAGCTTGTTCATGGCAAGAGGTAGTCGCCGAAAGAAATATGTTTTCATATTTTTTTTGCAAGATGTCAGAGCTGGGGTTGGAACCTGGAGCTCTTGTTAGCCAACACACTAACCACTAGACTACGGCGGCTACCTTTTTCGTTGTTAGTAATTTAAATTTTTTAATATATTATTATTGCCATCTCTGGAAAAGGCACATAATTACTGTGTATAGGGCAATGAAAATAGATTGAAAAAGTAAGACGGAGAGATGATAGCAAAGTAATATGTCCATGGGTATAATTAGAAACTCATTTATTATGTTTAACCCAAAATACGGAAAGATTCAATTTTATAATTGCTGTTGCAACTGTGACAGGTTGATGAGTACTGATAATGCATTTTCTTACATATGATACACTCCGTATTATACTTTTAAGTAGGCACTATATTACTTAAATACTAGAAAACATTAAAAAACTGTACGTTTTAAAGCCAGTTATTATTATTTAAAACTTTGTGGAATCTTGTTTTAAAACAAAACAATGTTTTAGAATTTGAAAACTTTTTCTAATTCAGTTGTATTTTCTTGTCAGGATTTTACCAAATAAGCAAGTTGTAAAAAATAACATGCTAATGTCCATGTAAATTTTACGCATTATGTAAATGTTTGAAAAAAAAAGTTTTTTCTACATACTGTTATATATCTATTATTATGCTTTGTTTTTTGTTTTGCAATCTTGTTTTGATTAAATAAATCATATTTTAGTTGTCTAGGCACAACATTAAATCTAATATGTAAATACCCAAAAGCATTTGCTCTTTTTCATTCACTAGTTTTATTGTTCTTCTGTTTTTCTTTTAAAAACAAACTTAATGACAGTGGCATAGAAATACGAGCACATTAAATTCAATTTTGGTTATCACTCACACGTACCCACACACATAATTTTTTTTCAATGTTGCTTTATGATTGTCAATGGCACTTACTTTAATGATTTCTCTGGCCATAAGAGGACATTTGTTTGCGAAATGCCTTTAAATTTAGAAGTGGCTAAGGACATTCATTTGTTTACTAGTAAAAGCTTTCATTTGTAATATCCAGTGCTTAACAGAGATCATATCGCATACTGAAAACAATAAGGTCACAAGTTAATATTCTGATTGTAATATTTAAAAAAGTAGTCGCCGTGGTCTAGTGGTGTGTTGGCTTACTAAGACGATAGTGCTGGGCTCAAATCTCAGCTCTAACATCCTGAAAAAAAAAGAAATATAAAAAAATTATTTCCTTTGGCGACTACCTCTCAGCAGTTTCTGGCAAAAACTCTATGAGTAATTGATTGCCATGAAAAAGCTTCTCAAAATCTGTCGCTCGGAGTCGACTTTAAACTATAGGCCCCTGTAGTCATGAATAAAAATTAACACACACAACATGAGTGCTGCGAGAATCTAAGCCGTAACCCTGACACAGGGTTGTAGTGGCCAAATATGTATGTATAAACCAGGCGGAGCTACAATGAATAGCTGGTAAAGATTATAAATCTTATCAAAGCAGCGTTTCCATAATATTGTGGCCATCACTTCAGTCTTTTTTTGTACCAAATGATTTTTTTTTGTTGTTTCATGAGATTGTCGATACCGGTAACTGTAATTTGACAGCCGGGAATGTCAAGCTGTGTTAACATTTCTATTCTGTAATGTTTGGCAAGTCATCATGGATATTTCTAAGTCAGAACAACGTTGACTTTTCTATTCTGTAATGCTTGGCAAGTCATTATGGATATTTCTACGCCAGAACAACGATTTCAAATTGTCGAAATTTACTTAGAAAAAAAAACGAAAGACCATTTTACGGCCTAGTACGCAAGCAATTCGCGCAGTTATTAATGGTTTTCGCAAAAATTTTACTCTTCTCGATTTAATACAATCAGCAACACAAAGAATTGTGCGTAGTTAAGACAATATTGCTGCTGTAGAGTTAAAGTTTTAAGAAGACTTTGAAGTATCGATTCGCTATCGTTCTCAACTAGCTGGCTTTGTCCTTTGACTATATGAAAAATTTTATTGATCCTGACTTACGTGTCTTTTCTTTGTTGATTCTAAACTCTCCGAAGATGATCATTTTTATCGAAGAAGGGTGTTTAGTAATTAGGTGCCACAATTCTGGTTAAATGGTTCCATTAATAAATAAAGTTGCCATGTGCGTAGCGCAGATTTAGCCTCAAAAGATCTTTATTACATCTAGTTAAATTGACTGATTGGTGCAGTTTCGTCGTTCTTTATTATTTCTATTTGAACCCGGAGCTCTCGTCTTAGTAAGCCAACACACTACATATTAGCCTAGGGCGACCACGTTAACCTTGTTGCTGGGATTTAACCCTTTTTATGGGGTTGTCTTAAGTCATTGGTTTATGCCGACTAACCAGCAACTCTGGAAGCATTGTAAGACAATATTCATGTCAAATTTGAAGCCGGTCGTCCAGATTTCTCGGAAGAAGTCTAAAAAGATTGAACTGATGTAAAGGGTATTGTAACTTATAGTCGCGACAGATATATGTATGCCTAAAAATATATTTAAAATATGTCCTAGAAATGTCTATCGGATTATTATAAAAAAATTTATTTCCAACAATAATTATTGCTTATAATTATAATTCTTGTTTAAATAATACTTACGGTCATTGCTTTAAAGAATGTTTTAAATTTAAGTCAAAATTTGTATATCCATTTGTCGTACACACAGTTTTTTTTTACTTTAGTTTGGTGTTTCAAATACATTTTTAAGTTACAAAGTACATACAAAATGGTTTGTTGTCGTCAAAAGAACCAAATAAAGCTGTAATTGCCTAATTTTTAAATAATTGCTGAAAAATAAATACTAGTCAATATAATCAATAATATTGACTCAATTGCCACTTTGAAATATATTAAAATAGAGTTGCTTTTAATAAATGTTTAGTAGGTTTTATTTGTTCAAGCATGTCTCATGTTCAATTGAGAAAAACCAAAAATTTTTTTGGATTTTTCATGTAGTTATTATTATAGTCGTTACTGTTGTAGCTTTTATTTTTATTTTCATATATTCAATAACGAAATATCCTGCTTGTATTGTAGCATATGATTTTTGTTTTATATTTCATACTCGTAGCTCCAGCAACAAAAATAATTTGTTCATATCAAAACAGTGGAAAAGATAGTCAAAGTCATTTGGTATCACATTGTTTATTGTATTTTGTGTATTTAGGTTTGAGCTTCTCAATGTTATCCAAAAAAATGTTTTTTGTTGCTCTTTATCATGGTACTGTACTACTCATTTATATAATACCTGACACTGCATGGTATTTTGTTTAATATGTAGTGACAAATAGTAGCAGATCTATTGGCCAGTTGACGGCCAAATAAAAGCAGAGTTTAATTTTTAGAATTGAAGTGGGTTATGTAGAGTCTCATATGAAAAATCTTTTCTTAAACATTTTTCACTTAGTGACAGTTTAGATCAGGATTGACACAAAGAGAGTATATTTTTTAGTTCGGCTGTATACGATTATATTGTATAATCCTGACTGAATTTCGGGGTTTAAAAGCCAATTTGGCCATTTTAGATAATTTTAATTTAATTAATCCTACTTTTTCAGCTTATTGTGAAGACAATTTTAAAACACTTTAATAGTTCAATTTGAAAGCAATACTGTGGTAGAAGAACACATCACATTATTCCTTAAGTTGTATCATGAAAAATGACAATTTAAAATAAAGAAAAAATAATTAAAACAAAAAAAAAAAAAATGCCGACAATTTTAAAAATGTACTGAGACTAATTAAGCAACTTTGAAGGCGAGGAGTGCTTAGAGTTTTTTTTTTTTTAAGACCAATACTCTGGGGTAAACCCTTACTCATGTGCATTATATTGGAATTTGAAGATACATAGAATTCTTTTTAATAGATTTTTTATATGTACATATG
This sequence comes from Metopia argyrocephala, assembly GCA_963576795.1. Taxonomy (NCBI): domain Eukaryota; kingdom Metazoa; phylum Arthropoda; class Insecta; order Diptera; family Sarcophagidae; genus Metopia; species Metopia argyrocephala. Next base: position 52,024,929 of record OY756209.1, on the reverse strand, counting down.
CGCCTTTTTGTTGATGATACAAGCTGCTGCCAGATTGACAAGTCAAATGGTCAGTGTTATACCTTTACCCTTTCAATGATCAACAGCAATTGCCTCATCCGTTGGTGGATGTTAAATGTGAGTGGTGAGCGCCTTCGATAAGTTAGCTGCATTGATCCTAGAAGATGGCGCTGTACTCCTGATCATTCGTTTCTGGTGGAATATACTGGAAATGCTAAGAAGAGGGGGAGGGGGGAACCTCTTATTATTTTAAAATTATAATGTAGAAAAACCGCCAGTTATTACTTTTTAATTGAACCTCGGTCGTTTGAGTTTCTGTGCAACCACTCTAACATAATTGTGTGAAATTCACCTCTAATTACCTTGATTTTAAACAAAACCATACCAATGTAATATCAATATTATACAGAGTTATACCTGTAAAGTTAAATAAGATCCACATAAAGCTATGATTTCGATGAAACTTTTATTTCTTTATAAGGCTTGAAACTTGTCATTATTTACGAAATCAATCTGTATTAGTTGCAGCAGTCGTAGTAGTCTTTCGAGGTACGTCTCGAGCACTTTTTAGCACATTTCCTTTCGTATCTCTGCGATAATTTGACGAATGTTGGTTTTCAAATGTACTGTCGTTAGGGGAGTATCTGCGTACTTACGGTCTTTAATTTAGATCTACAATAAAAAGATTTAAAAAGATAAAGGAGTCAAATTACTTGATACGTGGGATAATAACCTTATCGTGTTGTAGTGGCTTACACTGAAAGGACTCAACTGGCTAAGATGGCGGAGGGCAGAATCTTTCATGTCAAAAAGACAGTTGAGGTGCAGTTACTCACAATTATCCCAGAGGCTGGATCAAGGATAACACCAACAACATCATCTCCAATATCATTATGATCTTTTACTCCTTCCCAAATTTAAACTTTACTGTGCGGGCTTCTTGCGGATTATTCAGTGTGATTATTCACTGGCCATTGAATAATCAATCAACAGATTTCCTTGCGGACCTTTGTTTTTTTCGGACTTATATAAGATACGAGATATTTTCTGTCATTAGAAATCAATATTTTATATACGAGGTCTGATCAAAAATTAACTCTTATTTTAAAATTTCGTGAGTTACGTATGTTCGATTTTCGCATTTTGTTTTTCTGTTATGTTGGTACACATGTCTGTTATATATGTTGGTAACACAGTAATCCCTCAAACTGCGCGGTTTCGGACTTGCGCGTTTTTATTTTTACCCCCAATGACGATGGATTTTGCACCATGATAACGCACCAGCTCACACTTCGATGCTTGTGCATGACTTTTTAGCCAAAAACAAAACCGTTAACATGCCTCATCCACCGTATTCACTGGACTTGGACTCCGCTGACTTTTTCCTCTTCCCAAAACTGAAGACACCGATGAAAGGAAAGCGTTTTGCTACGATTGAGGAGATTAAAGAAAAATCCAAACAGGAGTTGTTGGCGATACCAAAATGCGGTTTTCAAAAGTGTTTCGAGGATTGGAAAAAACGCTGGCGTAAGTGTATTATATCTGAGGGGTTTTACTTTGAAGGGGACAAGATAGTTATTGATGAATTAATAAATACTTTTTCAAAAATTTGAAAATAACGATTATTTTTTGATGATACCTCGTATTACAGTAGCAGTCTCAGCAGTACGCCATTTTCAATATTCACAGTGAGCACACAATTTTAGTTCAAACAAAAACCAAATCACAATTTATGTAAAATTTTCTTTTGAACTTTATTACTTAGCCAGTGAGTATTAGATAACGAAAAATTAAATTAAAATCATCATCAATCCTGTCATTCCCTGACTGGGTTCCGATTGATTTGTGTGCTCGTACTCATATAATCATATTCAAATTTAAACTTTTTCTTCCTTTTGTTTTGTTGTTGCTGTTGTTGAAATTTGACTCTGCTTGACCGTGACCATTATCCTTTCATTTTTGTATTGTATTCTTTACGTTCGATTTTATTCAGGTTGTTTTCTCTTCTCTTGTTATTGTTGTACCAGTTGATATCCTTTCAATTTCATTTATTTAATATGTTTATTGTGTAAATGTTGCTCTTGTTTTTCTGTTCTATTTTTCTGACTTTTTTTTTTATTTTGTATGTAAATACTCTGTACATTTAGCCTGGATGGTTGTAAGTTTTTGTTATGGTTTTTGAATTTCAATTCATCGCATCACAGCTATACAAATTTGATTTTTTGTATCAAAAACAAAAATAAATATATGGAATTTTATTTAATATTCGATTCCACAATTTGATATTGTAACAAAATGTGAAGAGAAGCAATTTAATTGAAAAGTTTTGAAAGTTAACATGGTGCACTAGAGTTTTAATCCAAGCCAAAAAGAAACAATAAAAAATTAGAATTGCACGATAAATAAAAATTTTTCCAAATAAGTTAATATTAATATAAAAACAAAAAAAAATATTGGAAGTGGTATTTAGGTACTACAATCTATTCTTTTTTGGAATAATAATAAAAAAAAACAAATATCCAATACTACAGTTTTTTTAATCACTATAAGCACCTGGGAGCAGTTGCAGTTTCCTGAAGCGGAAGTTATGAACTTTTTTGTTTTTTTAATTCATGGAATTTTTTGTTTTATATTATTGGGTGATTACATTTTAAGGGCCGATGTTGATTTTGAATAATACACAAATTATTTAGGAAATAATTGTCATTAGTTTTTATGATAATTTGGTACGATTCAATTATGTATGGGACAAAATATCGGCCAAATCGTATTCGTACCCTCTGCGGCACACATCCATCCGTTGGTCCAAATTATCGATGACGCTGAGGTATAATTGAGCTTCTATGCGGTTAATGTGCCGAATTAACTCATCCTTTAGCTCTTGAATTTTTGCTGGCTTATCGATGTACACCTTTTCTTTTAAATAACCCCAAAGAAAGAAATCCAACGGTGTCAAATCACATGATCTTGACGACCAATTGACTTCACCACGGCCATTGAATTTGTGGCACAAAAGAGCTATAATTTCGTTAGCTGTGTGGCAAGTGGTAGCGTCCTGTTGAAACCACATATCTTCCACATTAAAATGTTCATTAACGACGAGCGTGAGAAATGCAATTGTTGGGCACGACGACGAGTTGAAGTGGACGGCTCTTCCGCCACACTATCGCGAACAGCAGCAATATTTTCTTCAATAATTACGAGCTGTACGAGCATGCACTGGTATTTTCAAATCTCCTTCAGTCCTAATTTGCTTACACCCAAAAAAATATATAGGTTAACCTAACCAATTTCATTGGTTGGAATTGCACTAACCAAGAAAAAACAGTTAAAATAACTGATGCGAATTGTAAAATGGAATTTAACCAAAAATGTTGTTAAAGTACAACTTTTATGGTTGGGCAACATAAAAAAAACTGTAAAACTGACCATGAGTTACAGTAGCTTTACAATAATATTTGTAAAATAACAATTTGCTTGTAATAATACAATTGTAATAGTAAAATTACAACAAAATGAGGTAACTTTACAACAATAGTTGTAAAATAAAAGTTTTTACAGTAATGTTACTATTAAATTTGTAAAAGAATAATTTTTTTGTAATAATACTATTTTAATAGTAAAATTACTATAATATTTCTGTCTTAACTTTTTTCTTTTTCTTTTCCCCATCACCTTCTCTATTAAAAGACATTTTTTTAGTTCATTTTAATTTATTGGAAATAATATAATCTATATAAATAAAAATCAGTGTTGTTTTTGGTCATCGCATCAGTTGAGAAGGGCTGGACCGATTTTGGTGATTTTTTCTTTCAATGTTTTTTTTTCAAATGTTTGTATTAATCCATTTTAATTCTTCACCGAGAGAAAAATTTGCCACGCCTATTTTTACGTCCACTTTTTTCTGTTTATCTCTAAATACTGGAGAAATACCTATATATATCCAAAAGAGATGGAACAGTCAGAGCACTCATTAGTATTGAGTCAGTACTCAAATTTTTTGAATTGTTTGATACATTCGTACTTGTGGAAACAATATCAGAACAGCCCTAGAATATAATACATAAAGTTTTAATAATTTTTTTTTATTAAAATTTATATTTATTTTGGTGACACTTATACTCACATTGTAATTTTTCTAGCATGTATCCAAAATTCCATTCGTCCAATAATTTATAAAGGTCATCCATCTTCTTGACTAGAAAGAGAACAAGTTGATGAAAAGGATTCCTGCTTTTCTTCTTTATTACTTAGCATTTTACCAATTTCAGAAAACATTAACTTTATACACATCTTTATAGTTCAATAATTTATTGTAAAATGAAAATTTTTTAAGGAAAAATTTTATACGAATTATGTATGTATGCATGACAGAAAAGAAAATGTATGGTAGTAAAATAGTTGGACAATCCTTTTTGTAACTTTACCTCTTAAAATTGTAAGTATTTGTTTATTATTTTAACCTCGGGGGTAGGTAAAATTAAACAATTAAATTTGTGGAAATAGATAAATTAACAATTTCCAATAGATATTTTTAACTACATTAGCATGATTATTTTGACTGTCATAATTTGTTTAAATTTTGTTTCATATTTCATATCGAGGTTGTACTACCAATGTTCTATGGTTATTTTAACCCATACATTTTGTAAATTAAAAAAAATACAATAACAATTTACATTGTAGGTATTGTTACTATTAGAAAAGGTTGTTTTAACCAAGTAAAATTGTTTGTTTATAAAAATTCCAAAAACAAATTACATTAGTAGTTCGCTTACTGTTGTGATTTGGTAGATGTAACCAATTAAAAAGTTGTAATCTAAAAAATATCAACAACAATTTACATTGACAATTTTTTAACAACCAAAATTGGTTAGATTAACCTGTGATATTTTTTTGAGTGTAGGTTTCTGAACCATTTTTCCGATTGTACTCACATTTGGAAGATTGTACTTACATTTTGACCGAAGAAATCACGAAGTGCACGATATGCATTTTGATTTAAACGCCCATTTTCATAATAAGCCTGAATTGAATAACTTTAACACGTTGCTCGATTGTGTATTTTTCAATGGTTCAAATTAAGTTAGTCTGAAATTGCGAAATGTCAAATGAAATGCAGAAAAAACCTTGGCGTTTAGTTGTGGTTACATTTTACATCGGCCCTTAAAATTTAAACACCCGATACTTTTCGAAACATACTTTCTTCCGAGGACAGTGTGAAATATTCTTAAGCCTGACATCGTGATGGCGATATATAAGTTAACAGTGAAAAGCTTTTGTATGTATAAAGCAAACTTTCATCCGTCATATGAACAATCGTCAAATTTCGTTTAGATCGGTCAACTCATTCGTATAGTAACAAGTGTTCAAAGAATACATTTTAGTAATTTTTTATAGTGTAAAAATTAGAAATTCGTGGTGAAATACCTCGAATGATTTGCAATGGCAGCTGTAAACTATTTGAGAAAAATAAAATAATTTTAAAAATCTAGATCTTGTGTTTTATCGATAGGTTAAGAACCTTACTCGTAATTGGCTTCTATATTTTGTCTTCTATTGTATAGTTTTTCAGAACAGGATTACAAGCCGGACGCTTTAAGTAGATCACAATATTTGATGGAACTTGCGTCCATAACTGCGTACTAACAGATTGGGACAAGAATAATAAATTTTGCTTGTATTTGTTTGAATTCAAAAACTAAATTGAATTAAAATCTACCCCTTGTTTCTAGAAGACATATTGTTTTAGACCTTCTTTTTCATATAAAAGGCAAACATGTGAAACCATTTGTATTATAGAAAAAGGTTGTTATTAAACTTAATGGTAAAAAAAATAATAATAAGAAAGGTGCATTTTTTTTTTAAATAAACAAAATATTAATTAAAACAAACATAAGAAATCCAAAGCCATTGCAACCTTGTTTCAGGATTACGGCCTAGCTTCTCGCATATTGTGTGTGTTAATTTTTATCCATGAGTGTTAGATATCAACAAAATATTTACTTGTTTGTTAAAATACTTTGTTTTTAGATATCAATTTCCCAATTATTTATATATTGTATATTGAAGAAAAATTTGTTTCAAATAAAATTATTATTACTTGTCTGAAGTCTGAATTAAACACACAAACGTTTTTATTATTTTTGAAGAAGTTCCAATAATGAGTACCGGGACCTACAGTTTAAAGTCGACTCCGAGCGATAGATTTGAGAAGCATTTTTCATGGTAATCAATTACTCTCAGAGCTTTTGCCAGAAGACTGCTGAGATGTAGTCGCCGAAAGAAATAATTTTTTCTATATTGCTTTTTTTCAAGATGTCAGAGCTGAGGTTTGAACCCTAAGACATCGCCTTAGTAATTCAACACACTAACCACTATACCACAGGCGTTATTAATTTACAAAAAACGATGTCAATATTTTTCAAGTTGAATGCCGATGTCTTGCTGATATATCGCCAATCAAAACATTATAACTGCTTTCTAAACACTGATGTATGGCTTGCATTCCTACACACAAAACTACAGATTTTAGCTGTACTGATAAGAATTGATTTGATCACATCCGTTGGCGACCAAGATTTGGATTTGACGCTGTTAAACCTTTTTTATGGGGATACATCGAAGATCATACCTAACGTTGTAGCATTTGATAATCAACAGTAGTCACGCTAGCGTCGAAATGACGCCGGAAGTAAGCAAAGAAGTGGTCGAAAACTACCTCAATAAACAACTGCGGCAACCAATCTATAGGCGGTCGTCTATGCTAAATGCCATTGTACTTCGTACATAATAAAATAAATCCTCGACCGATATCACAGCTTTATGTGTGTGTTTTATTTAACTTTATAAGTATTGTTTAAATCGAAATTTGAACAATTTTCTGCATAAAAAACCATACATACATACATAATTGGCCATTACAACCCTGTGTCAGGATTACGGCCTAGCTTCTCGCAGCACTCATGTTGTGTGTGTTAATTTTTTTCCATGAGTACCGGGACCTACAGTTTAAAGTCGACTCCGAACGACAGATTTGAGAAGCTTTTTTCATGGCAATTAATTACTCCCAGAGCTTTTGCCAGAAGACTGCTGAGAGGTAGTCGCCGAAAGAAATAATTGTTTCATATTTCTTTTTTTTTTTTTTTTTTTAAAGATGTCGGAGCTGAGATTTGAACCCAGCACTATCGTCTTCGTAAGCCAACACACTAACCCCTAGACCACGGCGACTACATAAAATAAAAAACCAATTTGACTAAATCTCGTTCTATTGCTGTCAGAGAAATTTATAACCAAAAATCGTTGAACTGCAAAAAGGTCAACATTTATTAAAACAATTATTAAATTTAAATTTTAGTTGGCGGCTGTAAATCTTAAAATGAAAGAAGACCTTCTGATTTAAAACATAATTTATGCCTCAAATATTTTTCAATGTTCTCCTTAAATCCTTAAATTTATATATCCTTTCTTTTTAATTGAAGTCTCTCTTGGAAAGCCATAAAATAGTTTTTGTTTTTGAATAATAAAACGTACGCAAATATGATACTTTATGTTGGAGAAATATCATCGTATGCTTTTATACTACATTTCTATTTCATAACCAATGTCCTAAAGGACTTTGGAATAGGTAATGAAGTATGTGAATAGACTTTCAACAACCAGTTGCTAAATTTCTTTAAAATATTCACCTCGAACTGTGTATTTTTCACTCTTTTCCTTGCTTTTAAATATTTCTCATGATACTAAAACCTAATCTTGTGTTCATTGTCGCTGTAGCTGTCGTTATCGTCCATACATATTCGCATTCGCATCTAAATGTCCTTTTTAATAATTGACTTGTTAAACAACATGTTACATATTTTATTGACTCTTCAAAAAAAAAAAAAAAAAACTTTTAAGTGCTATGACGTTTTTTTTAGAAACCATTGCTGTCGTCTTACATTTCATTTCTATTTTTCAAGTCAAGTCAAGTATTTTTATTTCTTCGAGTTCATTTTATCGTATATGGGTGAGACTGGCTGTAGAAGGGTGTTGCGTTCTGTTGTGTGTCACAAAGTATTGTGCAGTTAATGTGTTATTTAGAGTTATGGGCTATAAAATATGCCATAGAGAAAAGAAAAAGGGCACCCACTCATGTAGGCAGTCAAGACATTCCTTTGCTTGTACGTTTTTCTATTTTTGATATTTAATTTTTTCATTTCCTCAGCCCTTTGCAAAAGAGGAATAAAAAACAAAGAAAATACAACATAACCAAAACCGAAAGCTGCCAACAGAAACTGCGCAACAAAAATAGTAACAATAAAAGAAAAAGTAATTCGAAATATTTCTAAAACACACGCAGTCCCTTCCATACTTTAAGTAATTTCCTTTAAATATACAGGGTGTTGAATTCGTACAAGTAAAGTACAATTACTTTGCAATTCGTAAATATTTTTTGAATACATTGTTTTGCTGTTGTTGTTACCTAAATAATATCATGAATTAAATTTGAGTAAGAAAATATATTTAATCATAGAAATAAAATTTGTTCAAAAGCCCTGATTGGTTGGTTGTCAACCAAAGTAATCGTTGTCAGATTTTTATTATTTATTTTTTCCAAAACTTAATAAACTTGCTGATGTTAAAACATAATAAAGTTGCATGTCATAACACAACAACACTTTTGTAATACCACTTTTATTTTTTTTTTAGATGCGAGGGTGGGTCAAGAAGTTTCTAACTTTTTAAATGACACACACGGGTGTTTTGATAAAAATCGTGTAATTTATAATCATAGTCTCCTTTAAAGTTTATAAACTTTGTGCAACGTTCCATTAATTTTTGTTTATGCCTCCAAAAAATTAGAAATAAGAAAAAAATTCGAAGGTATTTGTTTGTGGGATAATTTTAACGTTGATGCAAAATCTTTTTTCTCCGAGGCATTTGAGGCTGAATTTAGAGAATTTGGCATAGTCTTTTAGTGAATGTTTTTCCTCTCAATTACGATGTTAGTAAAATTAAATCAAATGTCCCAAACACCACTCACTCTTTCCTCTACTCATAACAAATTTTTATAGACCAGCACAATGTACTGCATGAGTAGGGGTAATCCCTTGTATGTTGACGTAAATAAAAAAAAGTACTACAATTCGTGGATTTTGTTCACATCCAAGTAATCGATCAGAATTGATACCACTGAGACATAACAGATGTCTATTGTATTTCTTTTATAATCTCTCACTCTTTTAATATCCGAACGACCAAGACCATATCGTGAATTTTCCAAATGTTTCGGGTCTAGAGGCCTCAAGTGGCTATTGAAATCTTTTGGCAACTGTTTTCGTTAAAATCCACGCCTATGCTTTATTTTTTCTTAGACTCTAAAAGAAGCGATTCCATTTAAGCAGACGAAATTACTGAAAGCATTTACATAAACAAATAAACTCACACGCTCCGCTGCTCGATATATTTTTTTAATAACTTAAATTCACGGTGCTGCGAGATAAAACAAAATGATTTTTTTGATTCTCAGTAATGGAAAAATTTTCTAAAATCCAAAAATGTGTAGAAATTTTTCTTCATTTCAACGACGATTAAATTCTAATATGTACTATTTTTAAACGGTTAACAAAAATAATTAATTTTGGAGTACAGAATTAAAAAAAAAATAAATATAAATTTGAATATGACTGAATTTGAATCATGCCATTCGTATAAGTATATTCTAAAATGTATGTATATAATATATTATTCATGTATGTATATATATATATATATCTTTGTAAGTCTGTTTGTCGGCCAATCACGCCTAAATGTCTGAAGCGATTTTGTTGAAATTTGTAACATACATTGATAGTCTCAACTACTGAAAGTTCAATAGGGTATGTTTTTTCAAAATTTTATATCTTGAGAACGGATAAAACTAAAGTTTTGGAATTTAGTCTGAATGCCTTCATGGTCAAGGAAAATCATCTGTCAGAAAGTGTGCGGAATTGGACAAGTGGGCGTGGTACCTCTCATATAAGTTAAATTTTGATTTCTATGCACTTTGAGATGTGTTGAAGCTAAAGTTACTGAATTTGATGTGATTGATTTCGTATTCAATAAAAATTATCATTAGACAAAAGGGCGGACAAGTAGGCGTGGTACCTCTCACATAAACTAACTACTGACTTCTATATATCCTGAGATCGTTTACAGCTAATGTTTCTAGATTTGATCTGAATTTTTTTTTATTGAGACAAATATTCATAGGTCAACCCCTACTCATGCTGTGCATTGTATTGAAATGTGAAGATAGAGAGATAGATTTTTTCATTTATATTATACGCCTTATTAACAATGAGACAAGTTGCTGTCAATTTGATCACTTAAAGGATAGTGAATGATCAACAGCAATTGCTCTATTTGTCTTTGGATGTTGATTATAAGTGGTGATTATAAGTGGAATAGAGTTGAATTACTTCGTAGTCGTTAAAAATCATCAGCCGAAAAATTAGGGCAAATGGTAATGGTAGGTGTAGCGTAGCACGCTGAGTTAGGCTAGTATACGAGTAATAGTAATTATAAAACTGTTGAAGTATCAATGCTTTAAAATCATTTTGTGTCAACAAATGTTTGAAATTTAATTTTTTTTCTAGATTCCTTTACCCTGTATTTTAGTCAAACGTCTTCAAATTTCATCTTACAATTATAGTGTTTCGCACTTATTTCAACCTAAAAAAACTGCACTTACTCATACATATTAGCAACTTGTAGATTTTAGCCAAATATAGTTCTTTTTTTTAATATACTTATACATACATACACATTTTTGTATTTTTTTCTTTGGTTGGAGCAAACATGAGTTTTGTGTTAATAAAAGAAAAATAAAATAAACAAGAAAATCTTTGCTAGCAGTAGACAGTCAGCCGCATTTTTACAGCCACAATATTCTGTGGAAAAAAAATTAAGTTCAGAAGCGAAGCAGAAATATTTTGAAAAAAAAACCCTGAAAGAAAACTTTTAAAAAACGAAAATTAAATATAACACATTAAAATACAAAGCGAAACTAGAGCAACAAGAAATAAAAAAAAAAAATAAATTTCTTGAAATAAGTAGAAATAGATGTATACGAGACTTCTTAAGAGAATTTTTCTACCCTTCTGAGAATATAATATGTAACAATACACCTAATTTGGGGTCTACTTTGAGCTTTGCTCTCTACATTATTTACCAAATTAAGATTTTTTTCGTCCACTTATTTGTGGATTCTGTAAAATTCTAAGAATTTCACAAATTAAAGCACTTTTTTACGCTTTTTGTTGGTGGTGTTTCTTGTAAGGATAAAGGATAAACATTTTTCATTGTTGAATTTTTGTGTGCTTGTTATACTGCTTAGTATTAAACAAGATGTTTTAATTATGAGATGAGTTAATTAGTGATTATTATATTTGTCTTTTATATTTCTGTTTGTAATTTTATAGAAAAATGTTTAATTCATGTAAATGTTTTCATTAAAAGTTGTAAAATATTTATAAAATTTGTAATGATTAAATAACATCTAGAATAAAAACAACAAGAACAAAAGCGTTATGAAATTAAAAAAAATACCTCAAAATGTTACTTTAAGGCATTAAAGAAATTATTAAAATGTTACATACTTCTAGGAGTGGCAAAGAAATTTCGTGTAAAATAATTGAAATATGGGGTGTAAGAAAAAGGTTTACATAGGAAAAAAGGGTTTATTTAATTTTGGTTAAGAAAAGGATAAATAGACAAGTCTGTTTTTAAAAAAGAAACCCAAAATGTTTAAATAGTGTCCCCCATATTAATAAAAAATTAAAGTAGATTTGAAATGTATAAAAAAAGTTTTTGTATAGAAAATGTGACTTATTTGTAATCATACTTGATACCTATAGTTTTCTTTTTATAAATACGGTCTTCAGAAGGCCCTTAATAACAGATTGTAAATCAGTTGGCAAAATAAAATTCTCCAGAAAACCAATTGTGTTGGTCTTGGCTTACTAAGGCGATAGCTCAGGGTTCAAACTTCAGCTCTGTGTTCTTGTTCTACTGATTAGTATTAAACAAGATGTTTTAATTATGATAATAATTTAATTCATATAACAGATGGCTTTCACAAAATGAAAATGAAAGAGCTTTAGTTATTGGTTATCTTTTAAGTTATTAGACATTCGCATAAAAAAAAAACGAATCTTCGAAACTCTTAAAACTCACTGTGCGTTGTTATTTTCTTGGCTTTTTGTAAATTAATTTTTTTTTTAGGAATTGAGACATTTTCTTACAACTTACTTAATACACCATTTATTGTCATTAGTTCACTATGGTAGTATAATTTTTTATTTACTTAATTATATAATTAAAGCATAAATTAGTACACAAGTAACCAAATAGAGTACTCGTAACAATTGAACACATTTTTTTTGTAATTCAATAGCTTGACATCTGTTTAATGTTCACACTAATTGATGGTTTGATTGAACAAAAATTTTGTGGTTTTATTTATTGTTTAAAGCAGATAAAATTATAAACTAATGATGAATGGTAATTTTTAAAAATTTTGTTTAATTTAAACAGGGCAACAATAACTTTTTAGGCTATATAGCCTATCTATCCAAGTAGATTTTTTGTAATACATTCTTTTTCATATGTATGCATGTCTATTGTGGTTTTATGATACGAATTTATAAAATTAAAAACTAAACACGATAATAATAATAATATAAATAAAATTATTTTATTGTATGAATTTTAATAGCCTAAGATCCTAATACTGGTATTCTTATAAGAATTAACATCCGTTAAGGAATATGTACAACACTAGCAGAACTGAACTAATTTTGAATTCTTTTAGTTTTGGTTTTATTCCTATAAGCAGTACATTGAATATTTTTTTTATTAAGACCAAAATGCAGTGCATTGTTAATTAATAAATATTTGAAATAAAATAATAAAACACATCTTAAACTATAATTTTCTTTTTTCTTTTCAGATATGTTTCCATAATTTATAAATATATTTAGAAAAAGGTGAGTGCTATTATTTTTAATTATATGAATAATTGTTAGAGGCTATCCTTAGAAGGCTTCAAATTCACATTCTTAGCCGTTAATAAAATCCGTTCTATTCAACCGATTAAGTTCAAATCAATTTTATGGCATTTGTTTACTGATTTTGCCTTTATAAACAATAAATATTAATAATAATAATTAGCAAATTAATAATATAAATAAACCAAAAGCAAACAAAAGGAATAGGCACAAACGTTTCTAATTAATTATTAATTAATTTTTTTAACTAAAAATTTAATTGGGATAATTAAATTAACTTTTCAATTGAATTTTTTCCCGCAAACATTTTGTCTACGCATATAAGTAGACATTTATGGTATTAAGAGAAAATTGTGGATATGGCGAGTGATATTAAAACAACAATTTATTGAAATAAATTTCCTGATATTTAATCAATCTGAAAACCGATCTGGTATGAATGCAAAGAATTATAAAAAATAAGCAATTTCGAAAATATTTTCCTACTCAAAGAGTTGTAAAACGAAAGTGTAGAAATTGTTGACATAAATAAATATACATACATATGTACATAAGTATATAGATATTGCTACGAATTATCCTTTAAAATTCGTTTATATTTAAAAAAAAATCAACTTTATTATTTGTAGTCGTCGTAGTCTTTAAACATTTTCAAAAGAAATATGGAAAAATATTAGTAGACTTCTGGCAAAAGCTCTAAGAGTAACTGATTGCCATGAAAAAGCTTCTTAAGTTTGTCGGCCGGAGTCGAAATTAAGACTGTAGGTCCCTGTACTCATGGATAAAAATTGACACACACAAGATGAGTGCTGTGAGAAGTTAGGCCATAACTCTGAAACAAGGTTGTGATCACCAATTAGGTATGTATATATGAGTGTATGTCAACTTTATCACGAGATATGACTGATGGGAAACTATCAATGGCACTATCGATAGTGTCGACAGGAAACAGTTTTCGAAAATATCAGAAGCAAATAATGCTTTAAAATCACACAAATTTAGCATCCCAACGATACTTGTTTGATAAAACAAAACAATAAATAAAGTATGTATGTATTTATGCAGCGAATGTGTTTTATTATTGCAAAAAACATTTCGACTAAATCCCTGCAAAAAAAATTGGACTACATAACCCAAATGAGTAGTTACCAGAATAGTCCTATGTAATTAAATTGTTTATTTTTTTGTATGTTTGAAGTAAAAATTACAATTGGGTAACACTGGCGACACACTTAAGTTAAAAAATTACTGAATGGTAACGCTGGCGGAGTCCATGTTCAGTTTTTCTCGAAGTTTGTGTATACAAGAAAATTCTTCAAAGTGCTAAACTAGAGTACTTACATACATTAATACATAACTGGCCTTTACAACCCTGTGTCAGGATTACGACTTAGCTTCTCGCAGCACTCATGTTGTGTGTGTCAATTTTTTTTATCCATGAGTACCGGGACCTACAGATTAATGTCGACTCTGAACGACAGACTTGAGAAGCTTGTTCATGACAATTAGTTACTCTTAGAGCTTTTGTCAGAAGACTGCTGAGAGGTAGTCGCCGAAAGAAATATTTTTTTTTCATATTTCTTTTTTTGAAGATGTCAGAACTTGCTGTCAAGCCCAGGGCTCATGTCTTAATAAACCAACACACTAACCACTAGACCACGGCGATGCATTAATATACAATGCATTATGTTAATGCATTAATTTTTATACAATCATTAGAATTACATAAAAACATTTGAAAACTTCTTAAGTTTATTTTATTTTGTTTATTGTTGAAGTTTTTCTTTTTTACTTTTTAAATGAAGTTAATAAACAAAATAAATTTTAAATTAACTGCTTTTATATTTAGATTCTTGTTTATAAATACATACATATATACATATATATTACAATAACAAGCAGAGTTATTTTTTTACTAAAAAATAGTGTCTAAAATAGTCTCATGTGCTATACCATAGAGTAGTGACACGAAGTACTACTTATAAAATCGGTCTTCTGTTAGTAGTCCATAAATTAATGACATAAAGTAGTTACCAAAATAACTACAAAAGTTGATCCATGGGGGTATATACGTGAAGTAGTTATGAAACTAACCTCAATTGTATAATTCACGGAGTAGTTACATGGGATTAGTTTAGAGGTTGCTTTTATGTTATATTTGGTTGGACCTGGTCCTCTCCTAGGACATCGCAATGTAAATTGGGTCACTTTTTTACATGCATAATGGGTCCATCATGGAGTACATTTTACACACGTGTATGGAGTAGTCGCACTTTTTGCAGGGATTAGTTTCAGCTACATATGTATGGACTTCTATCCATATATTTTTTATATGAATTTTGGTTTGATTGTGTGCTGTCACAGCAATAGCTGCATTTTATTTGTATAATTTTATAGTGCTGTCGTAGTTCATTTATTTGATGCTGTGGAATTCATTTTTGATATTATGTGTTGGTATGAAAATATTAAATATTTCTTGCTGCTATGATGAAATTTGAAATGAAAAAATGAAATGGAAAAAGAAAACGGATATTTTTGAATTTTAAAAAAAGTAGTAAAATTATAGACCAGGGCCATAAAAATGTACTCTTGACTATTTGGCTCTATTGTCTCTATATGACCGCAAAAGAACTATCTCGACAATAGTGCTAAAGTCTACTGGTAGATTGTCAATGACAAACCTATGTTTTTTGTCAATAGGCAATTACATTGATTGGTCTACACTTGGTCACTAGTACTGGTGACAATGTCACTAGTAATTTACTAAAATTTGACTATAGACATTCCCTGCAAGGTATATATAAATGAATACAATATTGCAACATATACTATGTATGACTACCACAGCACATATCAAAATTCAAACAAAATGCTAATACTGCTGCGCCAGCACGCAACTGTCGAAAACAAAATAATTTTGTAGCATGCTATCACCACTGTTGAATATATCTTGCTAGCAATTTAAGAAAAATTAGTTGTGTTCAATATATCTTGCTAGTAGATATTCAACAAACATTTTTAATATGCTAAATTTTAAACTCTGCTTCTATCAATGTCCAAATATCCCGTACAATATTAATATGATAGTAATTGCAATACATACATACAAGAGTATATGCAATGTTTATCACAAACTCCTGTACATAAAGGATATTTAAAAAAATGCGAATCAAATATACCTCCCTAAGTAATCCGGTTATTTATTATTATTTTTTAAACTAATGCCATTGGAATTCTTGAGCGATAAAACTTAGTTTCTGTGATATAGGCCCATTATATCCAATTATTCACCCGCCTGTATTTCGGAAAGTTGTACAGTAATCAAAGTCAATATGAGTATGAAAATAAGGGTCTTAAGAAAATCTTTCTATTCATATGCAATATGTCTGAATATTCATGGCCCATTATAAAAATGGATTTAGTTGTGACTTAGGGACGTATATTACAGCCAAAAATGCTAATTACTCGTACCAATTTCTTTCAAACAACCATTAACAGGAAATCACAGCACAGTATTTAAATTTTATGTGAATATAACTCAGTTACCCGTTATGTGTGCTGTTATTGGTAAATACTTTGCGACGTCAAAGTCTCGCATTTATGTTTTAAGAGCATTAAAATTCTATAAACGGCTGTATAAGTACAATACTATACAATACAATTTAATTTCAATAAAAAAACCAAATGTTTTATGTGCATTTATTGCAATTCGTGCGTAAACCTGAATGATAACAAGTAATAAAACAAAAATGAATAGAATTTATAAAAGGGGGTGGGAAAACCACATACTTATACTAAACTGATATATTTGCGTAAACATATGCCACTAATTAGGTCTCTGTTTGCAAGAGTATTATGTTTGTATTATTTTATATTAATTTCAATTAAATTTTGTTATTTCATCTCTTTACCTCTTGTTAGTTTTGGAAAATGCCACTTTTGTGGTTAAACATTTTGATTTCAATTATTTTGCAATTTCCATTGCTAAACCACATGCTAAACAAACAGAATAATTGAGAGGCCAGTTTTGTAGCTCACTAAGTATGTACTTCTATGTATGCATGTACCATGGCTAGGAAATGTGCTCGTAGAATTCTATTGGTTTTAATTATTTAGAAAACATAAATAAAACTGAACTAAGTTTTAGATCTTTAATTTACAACATATTATCCTTATATCTCAACCTCCATGTTTATAGCAATATTTTGAATTTATAAAAGATTTATTAACCGAATTAAGTAAGAAGATTCGCTTTATACGCCTGGAGCCAAATCGTTGCATTTGTGGTGGAGTAAACTTTCGTACCGAATAACATTTCACAACTTTTCAAACAGAGGAAATTTGTTTAGAAATGTTATAGATTTTTGTTTGTTTGTACCTGAGTATAAAACTGAATAAAACAATGGCTGGCTGACTGTGGAGGAACAGAAAAATTAAATTAAAATTTCAATTTTAATTCTTTTGTTTGTGGTTTTATTTACTAATTGGGAGAATTCTATCCCATTAGATAATTTCGTATTTAAAATGTTGAACATAAGAATATATAATATTAAGAACATCTTTGAAAAAAAAAACGCTTCGGACGAGTATTTTAAGCAGACTCGAAATTGCCATAGAAACGTGCTTATTCTTATAAGCAATATATTTTATATTTAATATTATGAATGAATATTAATATTAAATATTATACAGTGAAACATATATTTTGCTAATTAAAAAAAAACAGATCGGTGATATTTTAAATTTAAAAGATGAAAGTTAAAAACAGGTCACATTAAACATAGAACATTAAAAACAATTTTGTTTAAAAGGAACTTGCAATCAACATCACTATGTAAAAAATCCACTTTAAGTGAAACACCCCTCAGTGTATGTAAGTAACTTAAGAAGTCTGCTTTCATATTAGGGGAAGTACCAGCAAGTTCTCTCAAGCAAAACTGAATATATTGTTACTGCACATATTCAATTGGGTTAATGTAGGTACATATTAAGTAAGGATCCCATAGAATAGAAAGTACAATGGATGCCGTATACTACACAAATATTCTATACGGCTTCATAATGTCTTATTATTAGTGGGATATGCCACTTTTATGTATGTTTCAACAAGATAACGACCAGAAACACACATCAAAGCGAGTAAAAGGTTGGTTTGAAAACAATGGAGGCAGGGTTTAAGACACAGTTTTTAGACTTAAATCCACCTTGGCAATTTGCCATCCTTCGAGGATGGATTCCTTCTAATTAAGAACAGTTGTGGAAATTTTTTTAAAGTCTTATGGACTCAATTCCAAAATGTTTTTGGACCTTATTAAAAATAAGGGTAATTACACTAAGTACTGAGGTAAATAAACAATAATTGAAAGAAATTTGGTTTAATTAATAAAGAAGAGGTTTTTCATGCCATAAAATTGGGTGAATCTATTTTTTTTGAACAGCAAAATTCCCAGTCATCATTTATGGCCAATTTTGAGTCTTTTTTGACTCCTCTGGGCGATTAAAATAGTCACTTATGATCTGATTTTTGAGTCGAAAATAAATGTGTCGGGAGAAAATTGTACCCTTGCCGCGACTCCGCTGAACGAATCATTTGTGACTCCCCTGAACGAGTCATATGTGACTCCGCACACTAAACGAGTTTTACTTACCTTTCTTTACAATAATAAAAATATTGTATTTTGTTTAAAAATGTTAAAAAAAAACAAATTCATAATATTGTAAGACCTTAAGTGAGCAACCGCACCACAAGCTCAACTGAAGGAATTCTCTTTTTATATGTTTATTATGCACCTTTTTATTGATGAGACAAGTTTTTGGTGGAACAGACTGGAATGTAAGGAGCGGTTTCTTGAAGATAGACTTCTTGGAGGGGGGAACCTCTTATTTTTTTAAATTATAATTTAGAAATACTGCAAATTTTATTTTATAATTTTTGTCCTTCGCTGGGATTGAATTGTGCGAGCGTCTAACCACTATACCACGACATCACAATAATTGTATAACTCTTATTCTTTCAAATAAAATAAATCCCATTATAACGAAATGCAGAAGAAAACAATAAAATACGACGCAAAAAATTTATAAAAGCAGTCGTATTTCGAACGTCTGCACGATTAATTTATGATTCCGCACATTTAATCAGTTTTTGATCACTCAAGAGAGTCTTAAAAGACTCATTTTGGTGATTTTTGAATTAACAATCTTCCAATTGCTGACAGGGTCAGTCGATTTTAACAATATTAATGAATATAAAGTTTTTTAAGTTTTCATGTTGGAGGGGTCGTGGCATAGTGGTAGAGCGCTCGCACAGAAATTCACACGACCCAGGTTCAATCCCAGCGAAGGACAAAATTATAAAAATAAAAATTTGCGGTTTTCTAAAAACTACAATTTAAATTAAAAATTAAATTTAAGAAAATAAGAGGTTCCCCCCCCCCCCCCCCTCCAGCAAGACCATCTGCAAGAAACCGCCCCCTGACATTTCTAATCCATTCCACCAAAAAACCAATGATCAGGAGTACAGCGCCACCTTCTGGGAAGATAACAGCTAATCTACTGAAGATGCTCACCATTCACATTAAACATCCACCGACAGATGAGGCAATTGCTGTTTGATCATTCGATGGTGAAGGTATAACACTGGCTCTTGAGTGGACAAATTTACAGCAACTTGTTTCATCAACAATAAAAAAAAAAAAAATGGCGCAAAATATACAAACATCTATAAAAAAAAAAAAAAAAAAAAAAAAAAACCTATCAACCATCTTTACATTCCAATACAATGCACTGCATGAGGAGGGGTTTGCCCCTGAGTATTGGTCTTAATAAAAAAAAAAAAAAAAAAAAAGTTTTATATTTTTTATATTATTTACTCTATAATTGAACCAAAATCAAAACAAACAAAAGAATTAATCACGTTTTTCTAGTGTTTTTCCGGCCTCATGGATGTTAGACCAGGGTGTATATGTACATAGGCGGTTCGGAAACTTCTTAGCCTAGCACAAAAAGCGCGGTATAAACAGAAAAAAGTTAAGTGTTTTGGAAACTTCCATCTCTGTTATGAACACATGTTAATTTTTGTTTCGATCTGGAAACTTCTTCATATAGAAACAGGTGTTCAAAAAAGACGCATCCGCGTTTTTTTTTTACAATGGAAAAATTAGAAATGCGTGCTGTCATTAAATATTTACATAAAAAAGGTTTATCGGGACAAGAAATTCATAATGATATCGTTAATGTGTTAGGCGAAAGTGCTCCTTCATGTGCAACAGTAAAAAATTGGGTTGCTGAATGCAATTACAGTTGTAAACCACTATTTTAAAGACTTTGAGGAAAACTATTTTAATCAAGGGATAGAATTGCTAGAAAAGCGTTGGACTAAGTGTATTGAACTTTTAGGAGATTATGTTGAAAAGTAAAAATATTTTTGAAAAACTAATTATTCTCTTTCATTGATAGGCTAAGAAGTTTTCGAACCGCCCTCTATAAGTTAGAGATACATTTAGTTAAGTATGTGTGAATGGTGCTCTTCTTCTTCTGGATTGATTTTGTTTACATTTATCCCAAAGAAAACATGAATATTAAATTTTTACTTTTTATTTCCATTAAATATGTATATTTTTGTGAAATAAATTATCGATCGACTTACTCGTTATCGAGTATAATGAGCATAATCCCAAATTTTGATAAAAGTTATTTAATAGCAAATGTAGCAATTTGCTCTGTCATATATCAAAAATAATTTTATGAAATATAATACAAAAGATGTTATCTGTTAAAATCTTCAATTCAATATTAAAATTTTACATATAATTTAAGAACTTCTTTTAGTTAATTATTAAACAAGGAAACTACTTTAAGTATTTAAAAGAGTACATAAAATATAATAGGCCGTATTCTACTTGGCGATGTCGTCGTCGTCTAAAGACATTTTTGTTATAAATTAAAGGCAAGAAAAATATTTTTTCTTTATTCTATTACAAAAATGTTGCTTGACGACAGCAACGTTGCCAACTGGAATATGGTCCAATATTTTCAGTAATTTAGTTGATTTTTATTTTAGCGTTTTTGTAAAATACTTTCCTTGTAAAAACTACTTCCTACTGTGTTATTTAAATCCTTTCTTTTGTTTACAACTTTATTACTGTTCTTTCAAAAATCTTATAGTGTAGAGCATTATGCAGTCGAGTTGAAACCAATAAAACTTTTTCCTTATTATATATATATTTTTAATTCTTTTTTTAGATAAAACATAGAATATCATTTAAAAGAAAATATTTTCCTTGAACAGATGCTGAAATGGATTTATTTAAACTTTCACTTCTTTTTCATGTATTTCTGTCAGTAAACCAATAAAATTTCATGTCAGATCATCTGAAATGGTTTTGTGTGTACATGACTGACATTTAGAATGAATGAATTCAGATAAGAATATAAAAAAAATATATATTTTTTTTATCATACAGAAATGAAGAGAGAAAAAAAAGAATAAATAAACATTTAAACAAAAATATTTTTTCCTCCTATTCCATTTTACATGATTATTAATTATAATGGAATTGTTGGAGTGTAAAGATGAGATTTTTCTAAATTATTTGGCGGCCTTTTGTGTATTTTATTTATGCATATCATTCATTACAGGGTGATTTTTTATGTACATATGGCTAATAGTTACAATAAACGTACACAAATTATGGCCTTAAGAGAAAATTAATAAAAAAATAGTAAACTTTTGGAAAACATATATATGAATATGGATTTTGTTATGTATCACAATGTGTAATTAAGTATTTAAAAATGTCAGAAAGTATTTATTTTTTTTTACATACATACATAATTGACCATTACAGCCCTGTGTCAGGGTTACGGTCTAGCTTCTCGCAGAACTCCTGTTATGTGTGTTAATTTTTATCTATGAGTACCAATACCTACAGTTTTAAGTCCATTCCGATTGAGAGATTTAAGCAGTTTTGCAGGAGACTGCGAAGAGTTAGTTGCCGAAAGAAACAATTTTTTCATCTCAGAACTGAGATTTGAACCCGGCGCTATTGTCTTAGTAAGTCACTAACTACTAGACCACGGCGACTACAGTTTTTTTTTGTTTTTATAAGAAAGAGTTATATATTTATAATTTTAATATTTAAGATCAACCCAAAACTTTTGTTATAAAACATGAAATTATTCTGCTCTCATTTATAATTAAAGATCGATTTTTTGTTTAGTGTGTTTTGATAATTTGTGGTAAAATATTGTGTTGTTTTTTTTATTTACTTTGACATGTCATCTGTCATATTTATATAAGAGTAAATACATATGCACGCATTAAAAGTCAAAGCCCATTATTAATTATCGAATCTATGTCTGATAACTTAAAGCTATTTTCTGGATTAAAAGTAGCTCAAAAGGATGAAAAATTATTAAAATTTAATTAAAACTGATGATAAATTTAAAAAATTAAAAATAAAAACAAATTTCAACGATATTTCTAGCTTGTCTTATTATTTAAACATACATCTTATATTTTCCTCAAGTAACCATCCATCCATAGCATGTCACTAGTAGATATACAGTGTGGTTTCGATTTTAAATGATCAGCTGGGTTTAAGAAAGCTGTCTGCAAGATGGGTGCCGCGGTTGCTCTCAATTGACCACAAATGTAATCGTGTGACAATGTAAAAGGATTGTTTGGAGTTGTTTAACCGAATGTGAAGAGGCCCAATTCGAATGAGTTTTTGCTGCGTTTTCTGCAGCAAATATTATGCCAACTTATTGGACCGATTTAACAAAAATTAAAAAAAATGATAATGCACGTATTTAGACGTGTGTAGTGTCAGTCAACAGGTATATTCTCTAGATTTAGCCACCGAGTGACTAATTCCAAACCTAAAGAAATGGCTCGGTGTAAAGAGATTTGGCTCCATTCCACTATATTCCACCTTTACAATTGACAACAAAAACTAAAGATCAGGAGAAAAGTGCCGCCTACTGGGAAGTTGTATATAACTGCTAACTATTTAAGCGAAGGCACTCACCACAATCAATATGCAACGATAAGGCAATTACTGTTGAGCATTCAAGGGTGAAAGTATCACACTGGCTTTTAAATGATCAATTGATAGCATTTTGTTTCATTCCTAAGACGCTTGATAAGAAAAAAAAACTGGCCTCTTCTCATTCTAGTACAATGCACAGCACTAGTATTGGTCTACCCCTGGGTAATGGGCTCCGAAAAAAAAAACGTGAAATTATTGATCAAACAAATGGACCTAGAAAAATCCAAATTTTTTTGGAATTGATACAAAAATTGGAGAAACGCTGAACTAAATGTATTGATCTAAGAGAAGATTAAATTGGAAAATAATTGCAAAAAAAATTTTCTTTTTCATTCAAAAAGTGACGGATATTTTGATCACCTTTGTATACAAAAATATTTCCAAACAATACATTTTTTAAAATGTGTAAATTTCTACATATACATACGTATGTACATACTCATATAAAGATAATATCTTTTGTTTTTTTAGAAAATGTTAATTTTTCTCTTTATTTGTCATCTTTTTTTGCTACCTCTCTCGCTTCTGTACTTTACAGTGCTCTTGTTTGCGTACTTGTTTGTATTAGTATTTGTTTATATTTCGCTTTAAAAATTTAATTTTGTTATCATGGTTGTTGCTTTTGTTATTTTTTTAATACATTTATATGCCATACCTTGTTTTAGTATATACATATGTATATATGACTTGCACATACACGAGTATAAATGTTTACATATCACCGTTTACCTAAAGGGGTCCTTGTTAATAGCCTTGATGTTTATGCGCTTTTCTGCTCTCTTCTACAAAATCATATACAAAGATATGAGTAGACTACAGCGTACATATTGGTAGAAAATTTAAAAGAAAACAGCAAAAACATTGACGATAACAAAAAAAAAAAAAAAAAAAATTATCAACAATCGTTTGTCGACCGACCCTACATTTAAGCCGTTTAACATTTTGCCACTTTTTAAATCTGTGCCCTGTATGGTTGAATAGTAAATTTTACTGCATTTTCAAAAAAAAAAAAAAAAAAAAAACAACAACGTGTTTTGTGGTTAAAAGCCAAGAGAGTCAAGTCTCAGAGTTTTTTTTTAATGTTAAACTTTTAATGGTAGAGTGTTAAATAATGAAAATTTAGGAAATTTAAATTTCTAGATTCCGCAGTTGGACAATGCAAGTATTTTTAATAGAGATAATTATTGACTTGTCAGTATTTCATGTTATTGAGATAATATAAGTGATTGATTGAGACAAGTGAGGTGAATTACTGCTCATTTTGAGTTATTTTTGTAGTTTTAAATAATAGTAACTTCGATTGCAATACTGCAATATTTTAATGCTTTCTCTGCTTTCTCTGCTTTCTCAAAGTTTGGGTAATCTGACTCATTAAAAGTCGACAATTGTTTTAATTTTTATTATGATTTAAAAGTGACTTGTTGAGAGAGTTGTGGTCGTATCAACATGAATGAAGATGTGCCGTTGTGCCAAATATAGTGATAACCCAGAAAATAGGTACAGCCTGTTTTGTGTTGCCTCTGCAAGCGAAAAAAAAATTATTTTGTATTTCCTCTGTTATAACACTGCGTCATTATTATCATTCTCTCAAAATGGTTTTAGAAAGAGCTGCTCAACGATAATCAATAATCTTTATTTATCACCTTTAGTCAATGCTGCATTTATTCTTACGAAGCAAACGTATGCCATATATTCTGACTTTAGCAAGGCATTTGACAAAATTCATCATAAGCTTCTGCTTACAAAATTAGATTTGTTAGCTGCATATGAAAAAAACCTTGCCTGGTATAAATTATGCATACTTGGAAGGAAGAAAGCAGACAGTACGAATTAACAACCACTTTTTTATACATATATCAGGTGGTTAAATTTTAAGAGCTGATGTTGAATCTGAACCATACCTAAACGTCAAGTTTTTTTCTGCATTTCATTTGACATTTCTCAAATTCAGACCAACTCAATTTGAATCATGGAAAGATACATAATCGAGCAACGCATTAAGTTATTCAGTCTTATTATGAAAATGGGCTTTCATGTCAAAATACATATCGTGCTCTTCGTGATTTTTTCGTTCAATTTAATCGTCCAAATGTGCGTACAATCGCAAAAATCTTGCAAAAATTTGAAAAAAACCGGGTCTGTAGGAGAAGTGAAAACACCAGTGCATGCTCGTACAGCTGGTACTGCAGAAAATATTGCTGGTGTTCTGTCAGGCCGGTCAGGCAGTTACTGTAAATGGTGTTCGCTATCGTGAGATGGTAACGCACTTTTTATGGCTCGAATTGGAAGATATGGATATGGATTATATGTGATTTCAACATAAAAATGGCTCTTTTGTCTGACAATTTCAATAGCCGTGTTATCTCACGTAGTGGCGATGTCAATTGGCCGCGAAGATCATGTGATTTGACACCGTTGGACTTCTTTCTTTGGGGTTATTTGAAAGGTGTATGTCGATAAGCCAGCAACAATTCAAGAGCTAAAGGATGAGATAATTCGGCACATTAACGGCATAGAACCTCAGTTATGTCTCAGCGTCATCGAAAATTTGGACCATCGGATGGTGGTGTGCCATATTTTGTTCCAAACATAATTGAATCATACCAAATTATCATAATAAAATAAAATGACAATAATTTTCTAAATAGTTTGTGTTTTATTTAAAATCAACATCGGCCCTTAAAATTTACCCACCCTTTATGATACTTGCGGTGTTCCCAAAGGCGGTCATCTTAGACCACTCGTTTTTCTGTTGTTAATTAAGAATCTTTCCAACGTTATTTACTCCTCTGATATTTGATATATATATTTTTCTGATCATGTCTTTTTTTTCTTTACTAAGCGCTTTATGTTAATGGAACAAGTTGCTGTCAGTTAAATACTCAAAGGCCAGTGTTATACCTTCACCCTTGAATAGATCAACCAATCTGTTGATGTTAAGTTTGTTTGTTGTGAAATGGTGAGGATCTTGGCTAAGTTATTGTTTGTAGATTTTAATTCTTGCTTTAGTTCTGACTATTATTTTCTAGTAGGTGGTGCTTTCTCCTGATAATTCATTTGATAGATCAAGGCTGAATAAAGTGGAATGACAGGAATGTTTAACTTCAGAAGGATCTGAATAACTTTTCTTTGAAGTGTAAACACAATATAGAAAAATGTAGACATACTATGCGTTTTGCAAAAAAAAAAAAAAAACAAAATCCAATTACAAATTAGTATTCTTTGGGAGGTCATTATTTAGAAGTGGTTGAATCTCGGTATCTTACGTAAATATAAGTTAAATTTTAATGTCCATATTACTTCAGCTGTAAACTAAGCCAGAGCTTTTTTTAGCGTTTGTTAAGCGATGGGCATGTACCACTTGTGAGACTAATTTTGGAATATAGATCTCATTTAGATCCTTATGATAATTTAAATATCATCTATATTGAACCCTTGGAACTACACAAACCTTCTTTCCTATACTAGCGGAATTGCGTTGATAAAACTACGTACTGTTAAAAGTCCGGAGACAATGCTGAATATATCTTCTATGGTGAAGCTTTTAAATTGTCAAACATTTGTCTAATGTAAACATACCTTTACATATATTTTTAATTTTGATAACAACGTCTTCACAAATAAAAAATCTTTCTAAATATAAAAATAAAAAATTGTTGGATTTATAAATTTAAATTTTTAAAATTTTGTTTTTATTATTTTGTCTAATCTTAAAGCAGCCTAAATATTTGTTATTTTGTCTAAATTTAAAACATTTTTAACATCATTCATGCATTCATTTGTGGTAGAGTGTTAAATGATTATCATTTGAATAGAGAAATTAGGGGTGTGCTATTGTTCATACCTATACAGTGTACACTGAATTATGTACTTGTAATATTTGTATTCGCGTGAAGTGTTTGTTGCTATTGTCCGAAATCAGTTCCAAAGTATCCTTAAAACTATATTTCAGTCATTTTAGCTTTTTCAATACCCACACACTCCAATTAAAAAACATCGGCTGGTTTCATCTAAAAACTAACATTTCGTAGTATAACGGCCACCGTATACAGGATTTTTCAAAA
Organism: Metopia argyrocephala; assembly: GCA_963576795.1. NCBI lineage: Eukaryota > Metazoa > Arthropoda > Insecta > Diptera > Sarcophagidae > Metopia > Metopia argyrocephala. Next base: position 51,997,782 of record OY756209.1, on the reverse strand, counting down.
TGTTTGTTTGTATGAGTACAATTGTGAGTAAATAGAAAGTGGGGAGAAAAGAAAAAACCAAAAAGAACAAAACGTATAAACAGATTGCACGTCTACATAAACTGAGCTTAACTATAAGGTTTATACGAGTATGTATAATAGACTGACTGTCTGACTGCCTGTTTGTTTAGTTAGTTGAATGGTTGACTGCTTGCTTAACTGGCCGGCTGCCTGCTTTTATTGCTTCTGTTTTTCCAACATTTTTCAGGAAAAAATAAATCATAGGGGAAAATAGTAGATTAAATAAAGAGTCCGCATTACTAGTTCTCCTTGATTTTTATTTTGTTTTTTTTTTTTTGTTTTACGTTTTATTTTCGCTTTAAAAATTAATTAAAAATGTTAATCTCGCAGTTCTTTTTGTTTTTCTTCTTTTTTTGCAGAGATTTCCTGCAACTATTGTAGTAAAACGCTGCAACATGAGATGAAAAAGTAGTTTTGAAAAGAGGAAAATAAGATTTTAAAACCAACGCAGAGCATATGATTTTTACTTTCTGCCATTACTGTTATCCTTGAGTTAACAAGTAACTGTAAGTCTAGCAATATAGTTCAGGTTTTTAAATGTTAAAAAATAAAAAAAAAATAAATTTCTAAATGTGAAAATAATTTTTCTGTCACACATTTTTCATAAAATCAAATCTTTAAATACCAGCTGGCACAGATTAATTGGGCAAAATCATTACAAGTCTATCAAGGCGTAATAATAAATTCGGCACTTTGGTTTTTTCCTCCAAACATCAAGTTTAGATTTTTTGCTTTGTGTTATTTAAAGACAAGGAATGCATACTTGTATGCTCAGCCAGCTTAAACTAAAAAATCGGCCCATATGTCGGTTCTATATTGTTGCTTTCCTAAATCTGTATTTTGGAAAAACATTTGGATTGTTGGCAGCACTGCATTATTTTACGTACTTATTTACTACATGAGGGTACAGTTCAGTAAAATAAGAGTCCAAAAAAAAATCACTAACGGCCGTATGTATAATGAAAAGTTAATAACTCGTTAGCATATGGGATAAAAAACTGGCAAGTTTATCACCTGCTATAGACTGATATTATTTATTAAAATTTTCAATACCTTATATTTGATAACGAGTCAGAGAATTCAAAAACCTAAAGAACTAGTATGTTTGAGTAAGAATTGCAGCGTATAAGAATAACAAACTTAGCCTCTGTGTACAACGACCTGCTAAATTTTTATTATAAATAAAGCTGTAAAAGTACTGGAATGAAGAAATCAAAAAAATAAAAAAAAAAACACTTCTTTTTATTAAACATTAGAGCGTATCACCTTACGAGGAAAGCAAATTTTTTCTTTTATCTCGAAAAGACTAATGTTGAGCAAAACATTAGTCTTCTTAAGACAAAAACATTGATATACGAGTATTATACTTTAAGATCGTACTGTAAATGCCTAAAATATAACAAAAAATTAAAAAGGCTATGTTCGGCAAGAAAAAAAATTGTTTTTCGAAACCTCCTAGCAAAAATACTTTATATTAAAGGCGATAAGGGGAAACTTTGTTTTGAGGTACAGTCAGAGTGGGCAAACAAACAAAACATTTCGCAAACGTTACAACAAAGTCATACACTTTTCGAAATTTTATTAATGGTATTGAACATGAGCAAAACAAAAACTATCTAAAGAGAAAGAGCGCAAATGAAACAATCAGCTTTTTGCTCTTGTGCTTGCTTTGTTATTTCGTTACATTCGTATAATTTGTTCTTTTTTCTCTACTTCTTTTCTTTTTCTCATCTTCTATTCTTTTTCTTCTCATTCATTTTTTGTTGTACCTACGCACATTTGAGTTAGTGTATTTGTAGAACTCAAAACAAAAACAATATACAAAATTAAATGGGACAATCTTTCTCACTGTTTGTGTTTTATTTTAACTTTACTCATTGTAAAGAATACAACAAAATGAGATCAAACGTTCAGTTTTGTTTATTTTCCTACTCTGGGTACAGTCTAATGTATATATTGAACAGGTACATAGTACATAAAAATAAACAAACAAAAAACGACTTTCACCTTTCGATTAAAATAAACAAAAAACTTTTTTAAATAATTTATAAACCTACATTTGCTATAAATAGTTCAATTATCTTAAGATATGTTCACATTTGTCAAATGTTTGATTGAAAAAAGCGTAGCCACTATTTTATTAAAACATTTATTTTGTTTTTTGTTTGTTGCTTTAATTTTAATCATTTAAAAGCTTAAATATAGTTCCTTGTGTTTATCTAATTTTAAATAATATTTTTTTTAGATATTTTTACATAGAAAAAGAATTTTTGTACGAAATGTTTCCATAAATAATATTTACGCTTTTTCTATCAAATATTTGAAAAATGTGAACATAGCTTTTGTGTTTTCAAATATTACATACATATATACATAATTGGCCTTTACAACCCTGTTTCAGGAAAACGGCCTAACCTCTCGCAGCACCCATGTTGTGTGTATTTTTATGTGCTCAAGAGTTGAAGGTTTATCTGCCTAAACATGGTCTTTCGCGTAGCCCCACAAAAAAAATTCTAATGGTGTCAAATCGCATGAAATGTCTCTTGCAATGAAGCCATATTTGCTCGAGTTGTGTGGCATATGGCACCGTCTTGTTGAAACCACATATTCTCCAAGTCGTATTCTTCAATAGCAGGTAAAAAAAGTCGGTTATCATATGGCCATAACGCTCCGAATTGACGGTGGCAGTCGTTCCATCGTCGTTTTCGAAGAAGTAAGGTCCAATTATATCTTCGGACCAAATAGCGCACCAAACAGTGACTTTTTCTGCATGTATTGGCCTCTCTTCAATTACTTGAGGATTCTCAGAACGCCAAATACGACAATTTTGTTTATTAACATACCCACCGAGTGAGAAATGTGCTTCATGGCAGAAGAAAATTTTGTTCGAAAAATTGCCGTCCACAGCCTGTTGTTCAAGCACCCATTCCACGTATCTACGACGTTGTGAATGATCAGCTGGCTTCAGTTATTGCGTGAGCTGGACTTTATATGGTTGTAGGTGTAGATCTAAATGCAAAATACGCCATAATGTCCCTTAAGACAGTCCTAATTCCTGATAACGACGAGGAATCGACACATTCGGGTCTTCGGCAACACTTTCACTTACCTCAGCGATATTTAAGGCACAGGCCTTACAATATTTGTAACCGCTCCGTCTCTTCAAATTTCTTCACAATTTTGCCAATTGCTTGGGTAGCTGGACGATTATGTAAACCATAATCTTCTCTTAAAGCACGATATGTGGCTGTGGCAGAATCACCATTTTTGTAGTAAGGTCTTTTAAATGATGTAGGGTTTCACACATAATGTCAACGTTCAAACTTTATATTAAAAAAGAAATATAATGAAGAAAATATTTTATATATGTTATATTTACGTTTACTTTTGAAACCGCAAAATGGATAACCCTTCATTTTTCTACCAGAAAAAACAATAAAAATTAGAAAAGAGACACATATTGAGTTTTTTATTTTTCGGAGTCGACATTAAACTATAGGTCCAGGTACTCAGGGATAAAAATTCATACACACAACATGGGTTCTTCGAGAAGCTAGGCCGTAACCCTGACACAGGGTTGTAATGGCCAATTATGTATGTATGTGTGTACCCATTCAAATAATATGTGCGCTGCTACTTCTATGCCTGTGAACACAGTCTACAAACAAAAATTTATAATAATATTCCGAATTTTTTGTTTTATTTTTTTGAAAATACTCGATCAATAACACACTTCCCTAATTCCAGCAAACCATTGTGAGGATCATACAAGCCGATTGTACTGTTTTTGCCTTTTTTGGTGCACATCCACCATTCTCAGTCCATTGTTGGGATTGTTCTTTTGTCTTTTTGGCATTAACTGATTTACTAATTTTGTTAGTACTACATTAAAATTAAATATGATTGGAAAAAAGTTAATATTTTCTATCGGCAAATGTTTGGAGTAGAAACGAAATAAAAGCATAAATTTAGTGCTTTCTTATTTGGGTGTTTTCAAGTATCAGATTCCACTAAAGATAGTACCAAAAGCGCTTAGTTGTCATGGCTAATAATAAATAGATATATATGCGTATGTTATCTTGTTTTTTATTTCGTTTTTTTTTTTTCTAGCATTTCTTCCTTCTTCGCTTCCTTTGTATGTGTATTAAATTCTATTATTATGATTTTTGTTGTTATTATTTTGTACTGCTACTGTTGCACATTTTCGATGTTGTGGCTTCAGTCGTATGATGGCAGTGCATCACTTGTCATTTAAGGTTTTTAGTGGTTTTGATGCAGTTTCTATTGTCGGTTTTATTTAGTAAATACGAGTATGCGTTTTTTCTTCCCAGTAGCAGGCATGCATGAACTTGTCAAAGTCTCACAAATTTACTTTTTCACACACACACACACACACATGCAAACAAAACACTTTAAATGCCAAGGATAATAGTTTTTCATAAACTACTCTGAGTAATTCTGCTAGTGTTTAAGGCTTCGCTACAGCGAGTGCAGCTGCATCACTTATTCTTTCTACTACTTTTATTCTTTATGCAACACTTTTTCTATTCTCTCTCTGTGAGTGTTTAAGTAAATTTACTACTTTTATTCTTATAATAGCCGTATGCTCATACAAACGACACTCTTCGATTCCCTCTCAACCATTTATTCACATACATTCACATGTAAATTCCAAAGGAGTATGTATGTGGTTTTTCTTGTTCACATTGTTGTCGGTTAAGAAGATTGTTGTGGTTGTGGTGGTAAAAAACAATACGACACAACAAAGAAGTAAAGGAAAATAGAAAAAAAAAGAATTTTTATTTGTTTTTAAAAGTGTATTAAAAATGAAATTTTATTTCTATTTTAATAAGAAAAAAAAATGAAAAAATACATAAAATATTAATGATAAAAAAAAAACTTTTAATTTTAATTAAAAACAAAAGACACATTGTGAAATAAAGTGAAAACTTATACAGTGGTTCACCTCGATAGTAGGTCATACAACTTCTAATGTTACCTGTTGGCAATATGGCTACAACTGAAAATTTTGTCTTAAAAAGAATTGTCAGTGATATGCAAATATAATGCATATCTAACAGTATTTCTGTATGCAGTGCCCCTTTTACCCGACTGTCAATGGGAGTTTTAGTGCAACTTTGTTGCATAGTGCCACTATATAAATTATTTTGTTTGTAATTTCTTTATACTTTAGTTGTTTGTAAACAATTTTACAAAATTTATTTAAAAAGAAGTTCATTATAACTTTTAAAATCAATGAAATTTTTGTAAGAATAGCATACACGACTTTCGATGTGAGCCACTGTAAATTTAAAAAATTGTGCAGATTTTAATAATTTTTATTTTACCTATATTTAAAATTTAAAATGTGAATACTTAATAAACTCCTTATGTTGATTGTGTGGACAGTGTCTTAGCTAAGTAGGTTTGGCTGTTATCAGCTACTTCCCAATAGGTGGCGCTTTTCTCCTGATCATTCGTTTTTTTGTTGACATTGGTTAAGGTGGAATAGAGTGGAATGTCGGGGAGCGGTTCCTTTGTAGATGGCCTTCTTGTAGGAGGGACCTCTTATTTTTAAATTATAATTGTGAAAAAACCACAAACTAACTTTTTAATTTTCACCTTTTAAATAATGTTTGGCATTGAATTTTTGTTTCCCTAAATTTCCTTGATTTTAGAATTAAACACTTCTCATTATCAGGAAATTATTAGTTCTTAAACTACATCATAACAGTCTTCAATTTAGAAACTGCAAGTAGGCCGTAAGGCTTCTTTCAAATTTCTGAGCACAAATCTCTTACTAATTTCAGACCTGTCTATTGTCAGTTACAATCTGTTCATAGAAGACGTCAGGCTAAACGCGCGAGCGAATCGTGCATGGACGAATACGAAACAATATGAGTTTTTAGAACACAGTGGTTGAGTTTTCATCTACCATAAGCTACGGTCACATTAGGTAAATATTTGACGAACAATTCTAACCACTATTTTAAAAAATATTAACATTAGTATTTAGAAATTCAGATTTAATTATATAAAAATTTAAATATAAATCCTTTATACTCGTATCTAGTGCTGCAAATTCTACTACTTTTCATTACTCGACAGTATTGAGTACTTTCATTTGGGTACTCATTACTATTCAATACTTTTAACCCATTTTGTTTTTAAAAGAAAACAGTTTTATATAAATTATACAAACTTTCGGCTTGAGGTTCTTATATATAAATTAAAAAGTTTAACACCTTTTTTTTTGTTTTTTATTTAATTTATTTTTCCAATATTTCGATCAACCTCGTTGATCATCCTCAGGGAATAAATTATCACTAAAATACAATTTAAAACATATAACATAAATTTAATAAAAACCACAAACAGAAAAATATCACAACTTTCATAACAAATATCTTTCATAACTATTATCCGTGGTGTCGTCAATCTGTTTATATTATTTGTCACTCACTGTCATGTTTCTCCTTTTTCAGTTCTGTGCTTATTTATTATGTGTCGATATATATGTGCACAATTATCAGTATCAGTTTTAAAGTTTATTCGTTTATTTGTTGGTATATTTATTATATGAAGCATCTCTTTGAAATATCTCTTTCTATAATTATTCTCTCTATCCAATATCATCACTTTATTAAACTCAGGTTTGTGTCCAGTTATGCTACAGTGGGCTGCAAGTGCTGTTTTTTGATTTAAATTTTTATCATTGTTTTTTAAGTCCCATTTATGTGATGATATTCTGGTCTTTAATTTTGTTTTTGTTGTACTAACATAAACATTTTGGCATTTATCATTGTCGTCACCATTGCACGTTATTTTATAAACCAAATTTGCTTCATCCATTTTGTCTAATTTTGTTTTCATGTTTATAAATAATCTTTTAGTTGTATTTTCTGATTTCATTGCCAGAATATATTTCTCTTTATTATATATGTATATCAGAATGTTTAATTCTTTCGGACAGGCCTGGTACATAATTAATGGCTGAATATATCTTGTCATTTTGCTTAGTTTGTTCTAACAAGTTCTTAATTAACCGCTTTGGGAAGTCATTTTTCATAAGTATGTCATATATTTTTCGTTTGTTTGCATTATGGAATTCAATGCTACTGGTATTTAAGACTTTGTTTATAAAATTTTTTGCTGTCTTGATTATCATATTTTTAGGATGTTTTGAGTAAAAATTTATTAGTCTGCCTGATGCCATTGATTTTTGATACCAGTCTATTTTTAAAGTATTACCATCTCTGATGACGAGGGCATCTAAATAGGGTAATTTATTCTCAGACTCTTTTTCCATAGTAAATTGTATTTGTCTATTAAATGCGTTAAGTATATCCAATGCCTCTTGTATTTTGTCAGTTTTTACAATCCCAAAGAGGTCGTCAACATATTTTATAAATACTCTTGGATTTATATCCATTTTATTTACCGTATTTTTTAAAAGCTCCTCCATTATAAAATCAGCTATTATTGGCGACGCTGGTGAACCCATTGGCAATCCTTTGTTGTGTTTGTAGCAATGTCCATCGAATTTAAAATAGTTACAGTCCTTGATACAAAAATTTATTATTTCTATAAATAGTTCTTTTGGTATCTTCGTGTGTTGCTCCAGTATATGCCATTTATTTTCTATAGTCTTAATTGCCAAATTCACAGGTATGCTAGGAAATAATGAAATAACATCGAAGGAAACTAAACTTTCGTCATCATCTATTGTTGTATACTCTATTCTGGACTTAAATTCTATCGTATCTTTCACATTATATATTGAGTCATTTGTCAAGTTTTTTAATATATCCACTACATACCTGCATAATTCGTAGGATGGTGAATGATTAGATGAGCAAATTGGTCTTAGTGGCACATCTTCTTTATGTATTTTCGGTAAGCCATATATTCTCGGAGCATTTGCAATTCTATTTGTCAGTTTATTTTTCATTTGTAAATCTATTATACATACTGGTAGAGCGCTTGCACAGAAACTCACACGACCAAGGTTCAATTCCAGCGAAGGACAAAATTATAAAAATAAATATTTGCGGTTTTCTAAAATTACAATTTAAATTAAAAATTAAATTTAAATAAAATAAGAGGTCCCCCCCCCCCCCCCTCCAGCAAGACCATCTGCAAGAAACCGCCCCCTGACATTTCAAATCTATTCCGCCTGAAACCAATGATCAGGAGTACAGCGCCACCTTCTGGGAAGATAACAGCTAATCTACTGAAGACGCTCACCATCCACCGACAGATGAGGCCATTGCTGTTTGATCATTTGAGGGTGAAGGTATAACACTGGCTCTTGAGTGGACAAATTAGCAGCAACTTGTTTCATCAACAAATAAAAAGGCGCAAAAAAATACAAAATCTATGAAAAAAAAAAAAAAAAAAAAAAAAACAAAACAAACTTCTATCAACCATCTTCACATTCCAATACAATGCACACTGCATGAGTAGGGGTTTACCCCTGTGTATTGGTCTTAACAAAAAAAAAAAAAAAAAAAAAAATGTATATAATTTATCGACTAAGCTATTGTTCTTCGTCTGTAGTGTGTATGTTGGGTCTCTTTTCATTCGTCTATACGTACAGATGTCTCCAATAATTTTCTTCATTTTCGTATCGTAGTCTTTTCTGTCCATTGCAACCGTTTTATTGCCTTTATCTGAATTTAATATAATTAAGCCTGGGTTATCCGATAAAAATTTCCTCGATTGTTTTAGAGTATTCAAAATAAAAATTTCTCTTTGATCTAATTTCCTTCTCTTTTCATAATCTTCTAATAGCGCAACGAATTTTGTTCTAGCGATTTCCTGCATTTCTGTTTCCTCAATCGGTTGTATGCAATATTCTCCATCTGTAATACATTTAAAAATTGGAAGATCATTTTTCCCGAACGGTAATCCAAATTTTGATCCAAGAGACAATAGCCACTTTACATTCGTTGGTATTTCATACTTTGTACTGTTGATGAACCAATCTTCATTGAAGTTTATTTTCATATCTCTCATATGCTGCTCTTTCAATTTATCGTATTTTTTATTTAGTCTCTCAAAGTTTTGTTTCTTTTTGTTTTCTAAAATTAGGTTTTCATTTTCCATAATTGGATTTATATCATGTTCACTTAATAAATTATATGATCTTCTCTTCAAATTTTCCAAAGTTTTCTGCGTTTTAGATATTTGCCTATGTTTTTGTTGTATTAGTAGTTTCATAATAATTGTATTGAAATTATAAATATGTCGTTTTAAAGTCTTTTCTAAGTCAAAACTTATGCCCTCATTTTTTAAGAAAATATTGTAGACGTTTTTAGTAGCTTAATAAAAATCACAAACAAAAAAATATCACAACTTTCGGACTTAAAAAACAATGATAAAAATTTAAATCAAAAAACAGCACTTGCAGCCCACTGTAGCATAACTGGACACAAACCTGAGTTTAATAAAGTGATGATATTGGATAGAGAGAATAATTATAGAAAGAGATATTTCAAAGAGATGCTTCATATAATAAATATACCAACAAATAAACGAATAAACTTTAAAACTGATACTGATAATTGTGCACATATATATCGACACATAATAAATAAGCACAGAACTGAAAAAGGAGAAACATGACAGTGAGTGACAAATAATATAAACAGATTGACGACACCACGGATAATAGTTATGAAAGATATTTGTTATGAAAGTTGTGATATTTTTCTGTTTGTGGTTTTTATTAAATTTATGTTATATGTTTTATATTGTATTGTAGTGATAATTTATTCCCTGAGGATGATCAAAGAGGTTGATCGAAATATTGGAAAAAAAAATTAAATAAAGAAACACAAAAGAAAAAGTGTTAAACTTTTTAATTTATATATAAGAACCTCAAGCCGAAAGTTTGTATAATTTATATAGATAAAGAAAAGGTTCACAACATATAGAATTTACATAGAAAACAGTTTTATAAAAAAAAAAATTGTTTTAGCATTTGAAATTTAAATTTTCCATACAACTTTGAAGAAAAAAAAGTATTGAGTAGTTACTTTAAAGTATGGAGTACCCAGAAATTAGTACAAATAATCGATACTCGGTACCCATTACTCAATACTTTACCAGCACTACTCGTATCATCTATATTTAAAACATTGTTTGAAAAACTTCATAAAACAAAATTATTGCATACAATGCTTCCATATAATAGTGGTTACACTTTTTCGGCAAATATTTACTTAATGTGCTACGGTCATTTCTTATTATTTTGTTTGTGTACAAGGAGTAGCTGTTTTTTCGCCAAATTAGGATTACCCGTTTTTTTGTTGTAGAAATAATTGTCTATAAGCAAAAGTAAACAAATGAAAATTTATTGCGGAATTGTAATAACGTGTGTTGACGTAATGCTGGCATGTGCGTTATAAAGCGTTATTTAAAAATAAATAATTTATAATTATTTTTGAGGTGCCTTATTCATAAAAAATATATATGTTTTATTAGAGGCTTATCTGACAAATTTCTATGCAATATTTTTGTTGTTCTACAAGAATTTATTGTATTTTAAAAATAAAAAATTTGTGCAAAAATATTTTATTTAAAATCTTTTTATATTTATACCATAAATTATTTTAGTTTGTTTATATTAAAATTAAGTTATTAATGCTTAAATTAAAACAAATAGTTTCACAAAAAAGCGAAGAATTTTTAAATATATTGTACGAGTGCATGAATATAAAATATTAGATCGTTTAAGCTAAAAAGATCTTAAGGAACAAAATTTTTAAAAATGTTTTTCAGAAACGGCAATAGGTGAAGAAAAATGCAATAAAAGAAGCTGAGTGAAAACATGTATAACAAAAAGGCCGTTATCATTCGAAAATTTATTATTTTTAAATTTTATGTTCAAATATGACACCTATATTACACTTTTTATTCAGTTATTTGAATAATTTCCCCACGAAATTGGGGAAAGATTTCACTAGGAAATGGAAGAAATCGAGAGATGTTTAAAAGGCTGGTGGGATGAACAAATGATGGCGGACTATTGTTGGTTCTTCATTCGCGAAGATCCATCCGAAAAAAAACCCCAAGAGTTCAAGTCGCTCGTCATTTTAATTAAAATTTTTTGAATTTACTTCGAATATGCTGTGTGAGCAATGAAAATGAAAATATTGTCGTTCCACAAAATCCTTAATAAAAACCTCTTTTTTCATCCGATTTTTTTCAAAATACGCTTAAAATATTGGTAACTAAATAAACTATTTGGTAAAAAAAAATAAAACATTCCAGATCTTCAATATAACGTAGAAAAAAATTTAAATGAAAATGAAAAATTTTGAAAAAAAAGTAAAAAAATAGCCAAATTTTGAACTTTGAGGTGCCATATCTCAGCGATTTCTTATCAGATAGAATTTTCCAACATATAAACGGAAGAGGCATTCAATTACCTTTCCATCGATATGCCACTTATCTCGATCGAACTTTACCGTTGGACACCAAAAGGGTTTGAGTGGGGCCATACAGCGAAAAACACAAAAGTACCGTTATCTAAAAAACGGTGCTTAGGAAAAAATAATAACTGCATTTTTCGTGCTCAGGAGATACCAATTAACTTATCTAGGCATGTTGTGTTCTTGGTATTTTTGGCTGTAAACCAGTGTAATCGATATGTTTTCATATAATTTTATTTATATTTAATTTTTTGGCTTATGTACCCTTTAGCCACTAAAATGGTAGACATTTGAATTTGATTTTTTTTTAACATTTTAATTGTAACAAGTGAATTGTATAAGCAATATAGTATTCATATATAACGAAAGAATGAACATTATTTGGCTATAATTTGCTTAATAGTCTCATAAAAACCGTCTATAAAATTATACTGCAAAAAATGGAAATATTCTTTATTTATAAAAATAAATTGTATCAGTGACTTTCGTTGAATATTGAAACATTAAAACGAAATAAAATTTTTTAATGGTTAAACTTGTTTTTTTTTTTTTTTGTATGCATATACATATTCAACGAAATTTTTATACTGTCGATGTTGATGTTGATTATGAAAATGTTTTAAATATGTACCACATATTGCTCAGAGTTATTGTATTGACTAAAAAACATTCATTCATTCATGTAGACGTTTTTTTTACTTGCTCGCATTAATAATGCATAAAAATATAATACATATGTATGTATGTACATTAGGGATACAACTTTTTTACAATTTTTGAAAATATCAAAATGGCCCTATCCATACCATGTAGTGCATAAAAAACAATAAGAAGTGCATCTTTAGATTTCCGATATCGTTAAAAAAGGTTCCGCATCAAATGCAATTAAGTTTGGGATCAGAAAGTTCTAAAAAATGTAAATATTTTTCTTATAAATTCATTAAATAATAAATAAATTATGAGTTTTTGCATTAAATATTGAATAATATTGAGCATAATTTAATTACATACATACAGTATTTTTCGTTTAGCTGCACATTCAAGTTTGCATGAAAATTCGTGCACTTACGCAAAATGTTCTGCTACGCAGTATTCACTTAGCAGCATAAATAACGCTGCTAAGTGAATTCGCCTACCTGAATAAAAGTGCTCTTACGCAAAAGTTTTTTCTCTTTGCAAAAATGGATTTATATATGCAGCATCTTTTAATAATCAATAACTTCAGAGTCATATGTAAAAATAGTTAAACAAAAAAAGTTAAAACAAAAACAATTTATTTAAAAATACAAGAGGTACATAAGTAATTTAAATTCAAATTTCATTAAAAGCAAAAAAAAAAAAAAAAAAAAACAAGAAACAAAAGTCAACAACTAATAAGTACTACATATTAACCAAATAATATGTGTTTTTAAAAATATTTAGTAATACTTGTTTGCTTTAAAGCACGTACTGATTGCTTAAGAATTGCATTTTCTATTTCATCCAAAGTGCCATCAATATTATTTAAAAAGCAATATTTTTGTAGCACATCTAAGACGGATAAGCCTCCATCATCGTCAAAACATTTTTCTATTGTTCCTCTGTTTGGTTGTCTCGTACAGCATCAATCAATAATATCTACGTCATTTAAACTTCCATAGCATTCGAAATTGTCATCACATCTTATATAGCTTTCATAGTTAGAAAATAATTCAAAAAATTCGTTACTCTCTACTATTTCTACCTCAGAACTTGACGCCTCATAGAATTTGGCCCAGAAATTATCAAAAAGAGGTATCACTTTAGTTTCTGTTATGCATTTTTACATAATAATACATTTTTACATACTGTTTCAGGTCGGTTGGTAAGACCAAGCTCTTTTTATAAAATACAGGGTATCCAAAAGCGAAATTGACTTATACAGTGCGAGCTCGATTAACGCAACACCCCGATTAGCGCAACAGGCAAATTTTTTACATTACAGTCTTTATAAGTGCAACGATTTTCAAAAATTAGTCTCAATAAGTGCAACATTATTTTTTTTTAATATACTTATTTACAATGATTTCTGTTTGTATTTCTTGTTCAGAAACGTAGTTTTATAAAAGTAATAATATTTAATCAAAGAATCCCATTTCAATAGCATTTCTCCCACGTTAGTGCTGTCGCAAACACGTTTTAAAACACAAATACAAACGCATCAGTTTTCTGTTTTGCACTTTTTAAATAAAAAAATTGCTCGCTACGCCAATGTTTCAGCAAGAAGATTGTTTTTTAACATTTAATAATTAATTTCTTTCCTTTTATTAAAAATGGAGTATTTTCAGGTACAATAAAAAGTGGTCGATAATTGCAACTTTTTCGGTAATTGCAACAGGCCAGATTTTTTCAAGTTGCGAAAATCGAGCTCGCACTGTATTTATATTTTTATAATTTATTTATATATTTATAATTCAGTGAATTGAGTTGCCACATAAACAAAGTTAATTTTTTGCCTTTTTTTTTTTTTTTGTTCTTAAAAATAGCGATTGCCATAATAATTTTTTTTTTTGCGTTTATGAGGCACTTAAGAATAATATTTTGTAGTATTGGGCAAAGTCATTCATTTGTGTGAATCATTCATTCTCTTTCAGAAAGGTAATGTGAATTAATTCTTTCTTTTCTTTCATCTTTCTTTTCATTCAGGTTTCTGAATATTTCATACTTTTTAGAATGAATTACATATACATATACAATTCTGTCTGCTTTTGAAATTGTTTCATTTATCGTGAATTGAATAAAGGCATAATATGGCCATACAATAAATTTTTTGTTGAAAATTATTTTTTATTAAAAACTATTTATTTGGTATTAAATGTGTTTGTAAAAAATATAAATATTGTTTTATTAAAAATAAAAACATTGCTAAGCAAAAAAAAAGTTGTTGTCGTATATATGTATACCTCTAGACTTTGTTTTATTATTATTTACTTCCGTTTATATCCAGAAACAATAACAGCCTGTTTCTAGAACACGAATGGTTTTTGACATTCGTCTTTTTATATGAGAAACACTAACAAAAAGACGAATGTCAAAAACCATTCGTGTTCTAAAAACAGGCTGTAAGTAACGACTTTTTTTGATTTAACCTGCCATAAATTTGCCAGATTACACATAATTTTAATATTCAAAGCTCGTACGTACACAAAAGTGGTATTAAAATATTTTGTGGGAAACTAATTTCATGTGTGGCAACGCAGGTTCTAATCAGAAAGAAAAAAACACAAGAAAAGAGAAAAATAAGAACGAAAGATGAAAGATGGAAAGAGAAAATACAGAAATACTTCATTCTTTCTTTTAAAGGAATCATTCAATTGAATTAATTCATTCACAAATGACACAAGCCTAATATTTTGTATTAAAAATAAATATTGCTGACAAAAAATCGAATGCTCTTATTCAAAATATGCACTTAAGCAAAACGCACGTAAACGATTTTTTTTCATACAACATTAAGCCATCATACACAATACTTTGTATTTTGTGCAGTTAGGCAAAAAATGCAGCTAAGCGAAATGCAGCTAAACGAAAAATACTGTACATACATAACTAGCCTTTACAACCCTGTGTCAGGATTACGGCCTAGCTTCTCGCAGCACTCATGTTGTGTGTGTCAATTTTTATCCATGAGTACCGGGACCTACAGTTTAATGTCGACTCCAAACGACAGACTTGAGAAGCTTGTTCATGGCAATTAGTTACTCTCAGAGCTTTTGCCAGAAGACTGCTGAGAGGTAGTCGCCGAAGGAAATATTTTTTTTATATTTCTTTTTTTGAAGATGTCAGAGCCTGGAGTCGAACCCAGGGCCCATGTCTTAATAAACCAACACACTAACCTCTAGACCACGGCGACTATTTATAATATATAAATTTATTATTCATGATAAAATATTGCGACTTACCTACGCTGTCTTATGCAAATTTGCGAAATATTATAATTTATATGTGGCCCTTGGTACAACGTTTGGTTTTCAGACCATTGTCACAATAAAAATGTCTTCGAAGCCTTAAACAAATCATTATCGGGCTTTACTGATGCTCCGCAGCAACATTTGTGCGGAACGCGCCATCAAAGACGTACAAAATATTTTCCCCCAATGCAAATCAACACGAACTTGTAATCTTAAGTTAATTTCACTTAACAAAAATAGTTTTTAGATTGTTATTTTGATTATAATCATTGTAATTACATTAAGAAATATAAATAAGTAGTTAAATAATTAAAAAATAAAAAATTTTGAAAAAAATTAAAAAAAAAAAAAATAAAAAAAAATCTAAAAGGGTTCTTAGAAATCGGCTTCGACGCGGAACGTTTTTGTTCCGAAATGACCTGAGGAAACATTTTTCGGTTTCAGCATAACATCGGCTACAGCGTGGTGATAGGACCTTATTTTAGTTGTACATATTATATGTTTTAAAAATTTTCATATTTTATTGGACGTTGTTGGTTGGCTGTAATACTCTGTTTAATTCTGGCTTCCCTATAGTTGTCTATCTGTTACATGTTTGTATTTTGTTGTTGTTATCCTGCCACAAATTGAACATTCCATCCATAAATTATAGTTTTTTAACGATTTTTTTTACATTCGTGTTCTTGTCTTTATTTGTTTATTTTTTTTATTCCTTTTTATGGATTAATTTCAGTAAAAAATATTTAAAATCGTATTAAACATTGATACACGCACCCATAGTCATGTATTTACTCATACACACATATGTATGTATGTACAAATGTCTGTATGTTACACTTCCATATACAATTTTTATTACTCGAATGTTAAATGTATTCATTTAATTACGCTGTACATGTGGTGTAATGAAAATAAAATGTGCTGCATATTTCCAGGAGCCATATTGTTATTTTTTTTCTTCTTTAGCATTAAAAAAAAGAAAACAAACAAGTTAATACTGGAAGATATTAAACACAATTTGATATTTAAAAGTTTTAAAACAGTGGTCACCACAAAGAGCAACATTCTTAAAATTAGAAAACTACACTTTTCTATTTGTGGTTTCTTGCAAACCTTCAATAAAATGGTTGCATATATTCGTTTAAAAAAATTAAAATTTAAAATTATTCATAAAATAAATTGCTTTTAATTAAAAATGTAGGTAATGGAAATATTAACTTCCATGTAATATAGCTTGTTTGCAAACTTCTAAAACTTAAAAATAAAATTGTATCTCAAAATTTTAAAACGATAGAAACGTCTCCTACACCACTTGGTTGATTTGTTGGTTTCCGTGGTGATCCAAAAGAACTAATTGGCACTCTCGCGCTATTTAATACCACAGCCTCCCTGCCAACTAGTTTAAAACTAACTATCATGCACATCGTATCTATATCTAGCCCGTGCTGTTTAAAAACTTCATTAGCCGATAAATGCTCATATCAGCCAGCTCCTTCCTTATCGCTGATACTGATACTGAGCTGATACTACCTCCAACTATAGAGCATGACATTCTCAGAGAAAACGAAATATCGTGTCTCTTTTCTTCGGTTGTTTAGAGCTGTGGCAGTATGTATTAAATGGAATATTCATCCTGGCTGCATGCTTCCCCATGCCCAAAAAACCCGTCAACACTGCAGTGATTATGCTGGCATTTTCCTTTTTCCTATCCAACAATGATCTAGTTCTCTCCAGGTCGGCAAAAGTGACCTGCTGATCCTGCTAGTCGTCAAACATATACCCTACTCTCCCTTATTTAAATATTTTATTTATTCAATCTATAAAGTATTTTAAATTTTACGAAATGTCTACAAATATTTTAATAATTCATCATATAAGGTGATTACGTACGGACCTCGCTCTCCGAAAGTTGGATTTTGAAGGGTGTGTCAGGGTTTTCTTCCCCAGTAGGGAAGAATGGGCATCGGGAAGTATTTGTATGGGTTCCGGTGTTTCAGTTTTCACGGATGGTTCTATGATGGAATCCGGCACGGGGGCTGGTGTTTTCTCCGAGTCTGCCAAATACGGATACGTGCAGTGTTTTTCAGGCCGAGGTATTTTCTATTATGCAAGCTTTGAGGGGACGATGCATCGGGCGTGAAATTAGGGTTTTTTTCTGATAACCTGGGCGCTTTCAGGGCCCTGGCGTCTCCCATGGGAAACTCCTCCCTGGTTCTTCATTGCAAAGAGGAGCTGCAGCTCCTTGGGAATGCTTGTAGCATATCCTTGGTCTGAGTTCCGGGTATCCCTATGACCCTATGATCGTGGGGAATGAGAAGGCGAATGAGGTTTCTGAATTTTTAAGATTTTTGAACTAATGTATGCATAAAAATTAAAGTAAAAAATTTTTTTAGATACGCCTCTATTTTCTAGACTGCTCAATTTCCAATTTATCAAGTACATAAATAAGATATTTGCTTTTAAAAATTAAACATAAAATTTCAAAATCATCAATCATTTTTGTGTTTTAACATTAATCCTTGAGGCCATTTAGATTTTAATCAAATATTAACAAATTCATAAAATGTGAAAAATCCATACAACAAAGATTTTCTTCTAATATTTCCAATAAAATTCGTTTTTATTTTTATTATATTTTAGTTTAGATTTTCTCAGATTTTTGTATTTTTTTTTCTTTATTCGTTTCCTTCTATAATAAAATATTTTTTATTTAAATTAAGTTTTGAATTTCTACATTCACTCAACATGACTCTACAGAAATAAACTTTTACGGGTTTATAGTTAGTAAATGAGTGTGTGTATGTGTAAGAAAATCCTTTTACTAAAACTTTTATGTTGCCAGCAAATCAATAAAATGTTTTTTTTCTTATTTTCTTTTGTCTGTTCGAAATATGAATTTGAATGAATTGAATAAATGTTATGGGAATGAATTCATGTGAAATGTGGAATTGAGCAGAAGAAAAAAAGACAAATATGTATTTTCAAGTCGGTAAACAACGAATTTATATAGTGTGTTCTGTTCACCGACAATTAGCTCCTTGGTTCGTCAGAATTATATCGATAGAGCAGAAAAGCTCATATGCGATAACAAATCAACAGAGAATAAAAATGTAATATGAACTACTAGTTGGTACAGTTCTATTGGAAATTTAAAGGCCTGGCAAGCCGAATGCTTATGGTAGCCATAATGTAACTAATTTATGATTAGAATTGCAAAACAATCTATAGCTCTGTCAAAACTTTCGATAGTTTTTTTTATTAATTGACTATCGATTGGCTTCTTCCGATAGCGATACTATTTACGAGTTATCAAAAGTTATGTAAGTGAGACATTTTTCTACAGAAATATAAATTTAATAAAACTTTCAAACAACATCAAAACTATGTTTTTTGTCGTCCTACTGCAAAGTGTCAAATCTGTTTAGTTTCATATATCAAAAACGAACAGCTGATACTATACTTGACGGTAACATTCGGCTAACTAGGCTTTATTTCCAAAATTCCTAGGTCGCCTAAATTAGCAGTATTGCCAGAGCTTAAATTTTTTCTAATCAAATTTAAATAAAAAAAGTATCCAAAATGGATTGAAGAAAAATATTTTTTTTTCGGATATGTAGTACCTCTTAAAAGTTAGATTAATGATTAAAATATGTAAACTGCCTTCAAATCTCGTACTTCAAAATACGTAAATTTTTATTTAAAACACATTTGAAATCTATTTTTATGAGTACGGCTATAAATTCTTACTAATGAGTTACAGTCGTGTCTGTATACAGTGAACTAATTTTTGCAAGGGCTGTTCCCAGGATCCAGGTTCACTACATTAAGGTTGAGATTGTTTTTTTAACTTAGATTATTTGCTCAAAACTCATTTTTGTGTGTAAGCTCAACAGATCATTGGAACAAATTAATACTTAAGGAAATACAAATGTACATATGAACGTTTATTGAAAGAATTCGCGAATAGATGTTTGCCTTTTGCGTTCGGATATTGACTTGTGGACCGCTTTTTCGCATCAATACTAACATGCCAGCGTAGCCAGTAGTGTTTGTGTCAGCCCACGTGATAGCTTTATCGAAGCTTGTAATATATTCAGTAGCTTTTATAGGATTTTCGATCTATATCTTTTGCACTTTTTTTCCGCTTATTTAAGCAGATATCCCAGATTTTTCTGTCTGTACGTGGAGTATTAATATGCTTTCTTCCACTATTACCTTTCCTCTTTGTAGAAATAGGCTGGTTTTGTTCCAAATTTGCTTTTATTTTATTAACAACAGGTTTAAAAACTCCTGAAATTTCTGCTATCCTCCTCTGCGAGTGCTTTCTATGCTGGAGAAGAGCTCTAATTTCAGATTTCTTTCAAGCAGACAAATCGTATCCTCGGCTCATACTTGATGTCTCAAATTAGTAAAATAAATTTCTTTTAACAAAATTATGCTTAAAAAATATTATAGTAGTTACCTTTTAATAATGCTCACTGAAAAAATTAAGAACAAGTGCGGTAAACCTGAAATTCGTCTTTATTTGTTTTTCACACTAAACACTCAGCCAGACTTCCCCTATTTAAAATGTATTAAGCATCAAAAGGATCACTAAACTTACAAGAATCGTTATAACAATTAAAAACAGAATCATCTCCTACAAAAATGAAAAATTTCCGGTCATGCAATTTTCACTTAAAAGAGCAATTAAGTGCACCCAAAGCTACGTAACGATAAAATAATTGCCTGTCCCTAATAATTTGGCAACCGGCTGTACTTGCTCTTCATGTCACAAGCACATATATGTACATTCCATACATGCACGAACAAACATTAGTGTGTTTCACACCAAGCTTGTTAGTTTGTTAGTCGTTAATAGTTACTTTTTTACACGTATTTTGTTTTTGTATATTTATCGCACTACCGGATTAACATTTAACAAATTAACGACACGGCATCCCTGTTAAAATAGTTGTTAGGTGGTAACTCACAAATAGCTGTTGTAGTTTCTAAATAATAGACGTCATTTGTGATACATTTCTAAAAAATATTTGTGTTTTGGCAATTTTCGTGCATGTTGAGAGTAAGTATGTTAATTAAGTAAATGATTTTTAATTTTATTTTAATAAATCATAAACTGTTCTTATAGTGGATAACCAAAAGGTTTACCAGACTAACAAAGTTTGAAAAAGGGGGTCGTTCACAGTTGCTAACTTTAACAAATTAACAAACTACCAAATAACAAATTAACAAGTTCGGTTTGAATACCATTATTATAATATACAATAACAGAAACACGTTAAACACTTTACATAAGAATACGAATAAAAGCTTTTAGCATTACCGACAAGCTATATGTATAAGTATACAAAATTTCTGTTAAACATAAAACATGCAAGCGATCAAATGTAGACAAGGGCATCACAAAAGATAATTGTGTATAACCCGAACTTTCCAAAAAGAAAATTCTCTAAAATTCTCTTACATCAAAGAAAATGCAAGAACAGTATTGATTAATCAGTAATAAAGTCTTTACACAGTACGCATAGTTTAAAAATCTCTAAGTGTGCGAATGTAAAAAAAGAGAAAATATTAATGGACATCAAATTAAACAGGTTAAACGTAGCGATATGTTAATAACAGATTCTTATTTTTGCAGAAATTAGTGGCGTGTTTTTCCACATAAAAAATAAGTACTATATTTTTCATTAAAATAAAATTATAAAAAAGTTATAAAAACAAAATTGTACAATTTTATAATTTATCAGCAAGCCAGGCTTATTACAAATAAAATGACTTATAAATCAGCTGATTAGTATTGTTTTATTTCACCAACAGTTTTCAGTATTTTTTGACTTCTCAGCGTTTATGCTTTGAACTATGACTACTACCACTAAAGGACGTGATACACTATCAAAAAAATCGCGTGTGTTTAAAAAGTATAACAGTGTGACATAAAAATGCATCTGTATGACAGATTTTTTGACAAGTCTGTCCGTCTTCATAATCTTTTAAAAAAATTCATAAGCATTTTTTTATCCATGCGATCAGGGTTGCATTTTATAAGATTTTATCAAAAAGCAGCTCTGCATGTGCATTGCATCTTATTTTGTGTGATGGTGTGACGCTAATATTGCCATTTTGATGTGAGTTTTAAAAGTCTGACAGAAATCGATAAGATTTTATTGTTTTTCATAAATAAAAAATAAACGTTCATAAATAAATTGTCTTATTCTTATAATTGTTTTTTTTTTTCAACAAAAAGATTATTTGCAGTAGTTACAACTCAAGACTTTTTATGTAAATATACGCTTGTTTAAAAATGATCTATAAACACTTGTGTTTGTTATTGAACCATAAGAAGGCAATTGAGCAAATTTTATCGAATTATTTTGGAAATGTCAACAATGTTGCTATAACAAGTGCAGACAGACGGAAGGACATGCTTCTTTTAACTTAAATATTGATTTTTCGTCGATTAAGCAAATATTTGGTGTTACAAACATCAGCACTAATACATTATATATTCTTCATCAGTGAACTTCGATGGTGTAGCGCAAAAAAAAAGAAAGAAAGAAAAAAAAAAAAACTATAAGTTGCTTAAAAATGGCGAACAATTTCCTATTTCCTTTGCAAAAAAAAAATGTTTTTCGTATCTCTCTTTCTGTCAAGCATAACAGTACCAGTAGAAAATAGCCATTGAGAAGTTCTATATCTGCCAATAGTTTTATACACACACGCTTACACATATAGCTATACGCATATCTTTGCTTATACCAGTATGCACAGTGCGAGCTCGATTTTCGTAACTTTAAAAAACTTAGCCTCTTGCAGTTTCGAAAAGTTGCAATATTCGACTACTGTTTATTACAAGTATGCTTAAAATCACTCTATTTTTTTAATAAAAAAATTTTGTCTCTTATAGCATATATTTTATAAAAAAAATTACGTAATAAAAAACTACATGCAAACAACTTTCTTGAATAAATATTTGAAATATCTTATTATTTTTTACCTATCATAGTTTACCTATCAGTATATGCCATTCTTGGCGGTGTGTGCATGACAATCTAGAATCTCACACGACTCATAGTCGATACTTAAAGCAAATCTTAAACGAATTGTGTAAATAAATGTTACAAAAATCATATACGATAATCTCGGCGACAATATCCCTCCCTAATTTGCAAGAATATTGCTTTACTTAAGTGGTAAATTTTAGGAAATAGACCGCAAAGTATCGCACAGGTAGATTATGTTCTTAAAGACTTCGTTAGAATGGATTCTGTGTAATCAACAGGCGAAAACTGAATGACAGCCAACAATGAGATTGAGGTAAAAACTTTTTTTCACATTTTTCAGAGGTAAGAAATATTGTTCAAATGTAACTCGTTTGCTAAATATGATTATTTTTTAAAACATATCTATTAATGAGAATACATATAGAGAGAAGCATTAAAAATTAATAAATTATTGAGACTCATTTTTAAAATAGTTGCAGTTTTAAAGACTATAATGCCAAGAAAGAAATTATTGTTGCAATAGTCGGGGATTTTGCAAATCGAGCTCATACTGTAACAAGTACATATAAGTATATAATTTCCAGTTTTACTACTATTGCACCAGAATTCTTCTTCAGCTGTTGCTGTGTGTTTCTTTTTAATAATAAAAGGCAGAGATAAGGTGATTAAATGAAAATAAAAATTGTCGCAGCAAATGTTAAATAAATAAAATCTTGAGGGACAATTTGCATGAACTCGGGCAAAAGAAACAAGATTTTTAAAATTGCTGGAAACGAGTATTTAAACGAAGAAAGTAAAATAAATAATAAATATATGATAAATAATGTAGAAATTGGAACACAGCAGATTATGGTCAGTTAATATTTTTTGACGCATAAGCTATAACATTAACAAAATTGCGCTATAGTCAACTCACGCGAGTATGTCCGTATGTCCATGACTCTTGTGATTTTTTCACTTGTAAACTAAAAAGGACTCGTGTTAGCAGGTACATGTATAAACAATTTGTTTTCAAAACTTGTGCCCCATTTTATCACAATCGAATACAAACAGAATTGTGTGACAAGTGTACAAAAGAGTTCCTACGCCGTTTCATAACCGTGAACAAAACACTAGCTCACCACATAACGCATCAAAATGCAAAGAACAATCAAACCAATTTGTTTCTCGTTATAAGCTGGCATAATAATATATCTAGTGACAATTGCTATATGGAGGGAAATGATGATTGAGTCTAGTCGATTCATTCGTCCGCGTTTTGTATGCTCGTGCAGGTTTAATTAAGCTGCTTCGGTGACTGTAGCGCTATGTTACCCATATTTCTCTTGAATTAAAGTAACGACGCACAGTGGGATTTGTTCATACAATGTTTGGCAAAAAATATAAGGAGTGTTCGTAGAATGTTAAAATTTTTCTCTGAGCCTTTGGTTAGCTCAATGAAGAAAAATATAAAGTTTCATCAAAATTGGCCACTCCCAATACGCACCGCCCATAGCAACCAAAATTTATTTTTCGCCCAAAGTTTTTGTAATTTTGCTTGAACCTTTGGTTAGCTCAATGAAGAAAAATATAAAGTTTCATCAAAATTAGCCACGCCCACTACCCACCGCCTATAGTACGTAAAATTTATTTTTAGCCCAAAATTTTTGAAATTTTGCTCTAAGCCTTTAGACAGTTTAATTAAGAAAAATATAAAGTTTTATCAAAATTGGCCACGCCTACTACCCACCGCCCATAGAAACCAAAATTTATTTTTGGCCCAAAGTTTTTGAAATTTGGGACAGAGCCTTTATTACCTCAATTAGCGCCCACTACTCACCGCCCATATAACTCATATTGTATTTTTTCCCACAACTTTTTGTTTCTTTACCAAATGGTATTTAATGCGGTTGAGCACAATATTTTATCTTCTTCGGTTCTGATCACGGCTGCTTCTAAGTTGTATGGCTGACTTCGGCATTTTCTTATATTATATTATTCGGTAAATATTTCAATTTCTAGTCGAAATTTTAGTTTGGTTAATTAAGTCGGAATTAAAGTAGCATCTTCTTTCGAACCTTCCCGTGTTCTTTTATGAAGTCTTGTATCACCATATTGGCCTTTGACTTTAGAATTTACATACATATATGCTGATAATTTTATTTACATAATGAGAATCAAATATATTGTAACTCTACCTCATGAACGATCTTCATACATCGTCCATTAACAAACAACATTAATGTAAATGTAGCTTCTGAGCTTCTACGATTTTAATTTATAATAATTATTAATTTCGTTTAAGAAAACATAAACGCCTGTGTACAATGATTCCCAACTTTTTGAATACGAATGTAATTGCAATACCCATGATTTTAAAGTTTTGTGATTGCAAATTCCCATAATTTATCTTTTTCAAAAATGTTTTGAAGTATTTTTATTTTGGTAAAAATTAAAAGAAAACATCTAATTTTACTTTAAAATATGTTTTTGATTTACGAGTATTGTTTACATGTTTATAGAACAAATTACCATTCGTATTCCTTTCTCGAAGATTGTTCTAGGGGCAGGATATACGAATACAATTTTCGTATATCGATGTCAGGACAGCAAAAAATTCGTATTAAACTCACAATCATCAAATAATTAGTTTTTGGATTTTAGTTTTTTACCGAAATGTTCTTTGTTTCTAAATTTTTACAATTAGGTGTAGGTAGGGCTGTCATTTTTAACTGCTTGAATTTTCTTGCGACCAGCAAGATGAGAGCGTACCAATTATTAGCAAAATCATTGGTGAAATCAACCTCAAGTACTTCAATTTTTAAATAATAACCACGAATTAAACATCAGGTTGTCATAGGATTGAATTGATACAAAGATCGTTGTAATATGGTTTTGCTAAGATAAGGATGTTTTAGATTTCAATTTATATTAAACTCTTAGATATACCCCAGCAGAAAATTTTTCAAATGTGGAAGCAATAAATAAAATTGTAAGCAATGATGGAAGCATTATATTGTTTATGCATACTCTATAGCTTCCAAAAATGCTAATAATGGGATAAGGTATTATTTTTGATTTTTTATACTATTTGCTTACTGGTTGCAATAAATGTGCATTTATATTGCATTTTAGGGACTCATTTCATATAAAAATCATGAATTATTGATGTGCACGTGTAAGCGATTGTTCACAATTTCTCCTTTACAAAATAGCTTACTGCTAAGCACTAATTTCTGCTGGGACTTAGATGCGAGAAGCTATGCCGTAATCCTCATACAGGGTTGTAATGGCCAATTATGCATGTATGTATGTATGTGTGTTAGATATACTCGTACCTGATGTTTATGAAAATACTATGCTCCTGCAACAACATCCATTCTAAAAAGATGTGTCAAAGGATTATAAATGGATAAAATATTACAAAAAAAAAAAGGAATTTTATTTCACTTTAAGCTATAAATAAATTTTATTTTAAGATTTAGAAAGCATTCCATATTTGTTGTATTCTCTTAAATAAATCTGTCGAATTACAATCTTAATGGTTTTTGGTTATAAAATGTCACTGACCCGACCCTTTTAACTTGAATGGTACATAAAAGCATATGACACTCAATTATACTTAACTAAGTGTCAGGCATCACAAATATGTATATAAACGGATTGGCATTTATATATCTTTAAAGTAGGACGAGCGTTTATAAGTGAAGATAAAGTGCTAAGTGATTCTCTTGCGTGTGTACAATTATGTGAGATTTAGATTGTGTTTCAACTTTGCTTCCCTGCAAGGGAAAATTAAAGTAACACAATATCTGTTTCCTATTGTAGAAAAAAGAAAAATGGAGCATTAACTCATAGAAAAAAAAAAATATTTTGAAATAAAAAAATATATATGGATTTGTTAGAAAGGTTCTCTGCTTGCACTGACATGGCGATGTGCATAAGTATGTATGTACGTCAATAAAAACTAATCGGACCAAAAAGCAAACATATTCAAAACGATTGTTCAGTGTCAAACTGTAAAAATGATAATCTTAAAATTTTCCTCCTTATATAGCATTCGTTTGCTTAAAGGGCATTAATGTGAAAACTTTACAAATTTTACTTTTTGCAAAAAAAAGGGACACAATGATCATATTCCCCATTGCAAAAAGTATTTCCATAATTTTTTTACGTTTTTGACAGAAAAAAACCCTTGTATGTGGTTTTCGTATAATTTAAGTCCAGCGCCTTGTTTCAGCTTCGATAGGGAGAATTAGGAATTTATATCCTTTTATAAAATCTTAGGCATTTCGATTGACAACAGATAGAGTTTTGGCTATCACGTTAATCATATAGTTTTTAGTTTATTTTTATTTTTTTATTTTTTTCGGAGGCTGTTTAAAAAAAGGGTTGCTATGTCTCTATGCCTTCCGATTCTTTTATACGGCTTGGAAACATGCTTTGGTACATCAGAGCATAATATTACGAGGTTGAAGCAATGCTTTAACAGAGTAGTTAGATTTATTTTCGGATTGAGGATTACGTTATAGGGATTTAAACAAGTTTTATAAGATTGTAAAATTATTTTAAGAAACTTGTGAGTTGTTGCCATATACCAGAGTACCAGTGTTTTGTTTATTATTTATTTTGTTTTCAGTAATAGTGCAAAAATGGCATATTGGTAGAGGATATTGGTATTGTATTCAATGATACGATATTTTTCTTATTTAGTATATACATATTTATGATAAGATATTGAATTTTTTTGTTAATATAGAATTACACATGTAATATCTGGATAAATTAGGCCTTAAGGGCTTATGATCTTTAAATAAACTCTTCAAGTTAGAAAAGTAGCTGCTTTAGAATCAACTAAGGATACGTTAAGAAGCAACATTAATTTTGAGATATGATTTCGGGTATATGGCAGCCAATATTCACAAACTTCGTAGCAAATCTGTCCGTATTTCGCTAATAATCATTCGAATGTTAATTTCCGGTATTCAATTGTCTTTTGTTTATCAAATACACAAGGGAGACTACATAACCCCAAAGTAAATAATCCAATTAGGTTAAATCATTCATTTCATTATTATTTTTTAGCCAATAACTCATCGAACGTTAACTTCCTTGTATTCAATTGTGTCTAGAAAAGACTTCACATTATCCCAAAGAGAATAATCCAATTTGGTTTAATCATTCATTTCATTAATATTTCATCGTCAATAACCCTACGTTCGAATGTTAATTTCATGGTATTCAAATGTCTTTAGTTTATCGACATAGACAACGGGGTTTCTTTAACTCCCGAAAAAAAAAAAAAATCCAATCAGTTTAAAACATATTATTTTGCCGACCAAATAAATCGACCATTACATAAAAATATAGCAACGTATCATCAAAATTAATGCCAGCTTATTGGGGTACGAAAATATTTGCAATCATTGACAGTATCGTTTTGGCCATAATCGATTAAGATTGAAGACATATGGACCCGCCAGCCGATAACGCATACGGATTTGCTTTCAACGTAATGGTGTTTCGACAGAAGGTTGTATGTTTTCCTGAATCTAAAAGCGACATTCTATTTATTTACGTAGCAATTTAATTCAAAATAGGCTTCCTCTGAGAATAACATTTTTAATGGAAATTCAATATCAATTTGTATTTCCATCTAATCTTAGAATTAGCGGCGCATAATCATGCATAATTTAGATCATGAAAGCTTTTAAGCCAAGATCCTTAAATAAAGTGGAAGAACACATCTTCAGCTACAGCTATATAAAGGCTACAGCTTCTTCAGTGCACTCTGTACGGCGTTTCACAGAATGCACATTATCAGTAAATGTAAAAGTGGTCTGTACACGATCAATTAGTATTTGATTTAAACGCTCTGAAGGACAATTATTTACGCTATTAAATGAACGTAGTGCATTATAGGCATGTTTGACTGTTTGGTGCAGATATATTCATAGAGAAGTGTCAAAGAAAGTTAAATAAAAAAGAGTTATAAACCCCAGAGTTGGGTTTATTGCATTGAATTTATAATGCATTATCGTTTCCACTACCACTAAACCACTTAGTATTAATGCAGCAATATTGCAGCCACCACTAAATGCAGATAGAAATAGTTAACCACTAAATAAAACGATTTCAGTGGTAGTGGAAATTTATTGCATTAAAAAAAACAAATTTAGTGGTAGTGGAAATTTATTGCATTAAATAAAACCATTTTAGTGGTAGTGGAAATTTATTGCATTAAAAAAAACAAATTTAGTGGTAGTGGAAATTTATTGCATTAAATAAAAAAAATTAGTGGTAGTGGAAATTTATTGCATTAAAAAAAACAAATTTAGTGGTAGTGGAAATTTATTGCATTAAATATAAAAATTTTAATGGCAATGGAAATTTATTGCATTAAATATATCGATTTTAGTGGTAGTGGAAATTTAGTGCACTAATTTTGAATAATTAGTGGTAATGGAATATAACTCCATTGGCACTATAGTGGAATGGAAATTTAGTTCCATTACCTCAGTTCCACTATCGTTTTAATATACCTTCATATATGGATATAATATTATTATATGCATACATAGCTTAAGTCAATGTCAAAATAAATTGTTGTGAATGTTATTTTCTTAATTTACTGAGTCCGCCTGTATAAAGTAAATAATTGTTGTTATTGTTTTAATAAGAATTTTAGTACTTTCAAATGTAATATATTATTCAGTTCACCATAGGTAAGATTTTAATGGCGCGGACTGCTAATATTGCCAGCCGCTAATCATTCAGAAGTAGTGCACTAAATTTCCATTACCACTAAAATCGATTCATTTAGTGCACTAAATTTGCACTACCACTAAATTTGTTTTATTCAATGCACTAAATTTCCACTACCACTAAATTTATTTTATTTAATGCACTAAATTTCCATTACCACTAAATTTGTTTTTTTTAATGCAATAAATTTCCACTACCACTAAATTTGTTTTTTTTTAATGCAATAAATTTCCACTACCACTAAATTTTTTTTATTTAATGCAATAAATTTCCACTACCACTAAATTTGTTTTTTTTAATGCATTAAATTTCCACTACCACTAAATTTTTTTTATTTAATGCAATAAATTTCCACTACCACTAAATTTGTTTTTTTTAATGCAATAAATTTCCACTACCACTAATTTTTTTTATTTAATGTAATAAATTTTCACTACCACTAAATTTGTTTTTTTTTAATGCATTAAATTTCCACTACCACTAAAATGGTTTTATTTAATGCACTAAATTTCCACTACCACTAAATATTATAGGCGATAATGCACTATTTTTTCCACTACCACTAAATTTAGTGGAAAATTAAATATAATGCAATAAACCCAACTCTGATAAACCCTTATAAAAAATTCTAAAAAAATTCTCGATATTTTTTGCTTAATTGCTAACTGCTCTTAACACTCATCCTTTTCGTAGGATGCTAAGATGCATTGCACGAAAAAGTAAAAAAGGAAAACTTTTAAAGAGATTTACATTTCAATAGTAAATATTAAGCAGACTACATACAGTATAGTTTCACAGGGTTTTCCGCAATTTTTTTTTCTTATAACATTGCCACACTGAATGAAACCCAAGGCAAGAAAAGAAAATTTTGCTTCAAACTGTAACCATCAAACCGAGCAGCCAACCGTTAAGTCAAAGGTGAAACCCAAAGAAAAAAAAACAATTTTTTTTGGTTTTTAATTTTTGCAGAGGGTATCAGGCTTTTTAATATTTAAACAGAATAATGGACAAAATGTTGAATATAAAATGAGAAAAAAAAAATAAATAAACTGATGGTGTGAATAAAGAAAATTATAATGAAGAAAACTCAGCAAGAAAACGTCTGTCGTTCATTGCTTTCATTTATAGAGTGTAGGTTAGATTTTGGGGTCTTATCGCTCTTCGTAAATAACTGAAATTGATTGAAACTCTTTCAGGTCTTAAAAAGAAAAAGAGAAAAATTAATTAAAAGTGTTGTGCTATAATGCACTCAAAATTAAATGAAAATAAATATTTTCCAATCATTATTATTATTCTCTTTTGTAAATTGTGTAACTGAGTTTTCTTGGAAAATTACTTTTAAAACTTAAATGAAAAGACATTTTCTTCTTTCTGTCTTATGCATTTTGTTGAAGTTGTTGATGTTTTCTACTCGTATTGTTAATGAAATGAAATCCTTATAATTAATTATTTCATCGAACTTTTTCTATAGCAGTGAATATCATTTGTTTTTTTATTTTTTCAATATTTCATTTGTATTGTTGAAAAAACAAATGAAATTTCTTTAGAAGATCTACGAGTATTATTGGATATTGGTTTCATAAAGGTGTGAAGTATTCTATATTTCTTTGTGAAATGTCGAATGAATTCAGGCTAGTGGACAAACAGAGATACTAAGTATTTTATGGCAAAAATTTTGTCTATTCTTTCCCCGTAAGTAAATTGCCTATAAAAGAAAAATTAACTGAAACTTAAAGTACTAAATAGTGCCTAAGTAAGTTTGCCTCTAAATTTGAACACAAAACAATTGGAAGGCTTTCTCGAGTTCGATGCGTGTTTTGTTTTCTATACTAAAAATTTAAATATTTTTTATGAAATGTAAATTAAATGTATTTGCCTATATGGCGAAAAATATTTTTTGTTTTTAAATTTAAACATTTTTTTTAATAAAAGTTAAAAACTTGATTTTTTTTGCTCATTAACAGCCGAATCTAAACAAGAGCGCCAAAATTTTATAAATCACAGATTTTTACCATAGATTTGGGGTATTTTTTGTTCTTTGGGAAATTTTAGGAAATAAAAAATTTAGGGGCAAATATTTTAATTAGTATTGAAGTAAAACATTGAAATGTCTACTTACTTAAGTCGTCAAATGTAAAGTTGTGATTAGGGAGTTACCTAAAGAAGCCAAAGTTTCTAAGTTTCTAAACTCAACAACTTACTAAAATTAATTCTACGCTAGGCACAAATTTTTAATGTAGACTATACGCACAGAGAATATTTCAGTTTACTTTTATAAATTTTTTTTTTTAAAGCCGCTTCACTTCTATTCTGATTGTCTGGCAAACATTTAACACAACATAAGTAAGAAAAGCTTTTATTTTGGGTCATTTTATTTTAAAACTATTCCTTCTACTTCTTTTGTATATATTTTAAAAAGTTTGCATTAAAAGCAAATATTTATGAAGTAGACGAAAGAAAGGAATATTTGTACGAATAAAATTTTTTTTCAAACAAAAAAAAAAAAAAAAAGAAAAAAATAAGATGGGAACGATCGATATTTAAGGTTTATTTGTTTAAGAGTCACGCATAAAAAATATGTATTTTTTTTCTTTTCACAACAATAACAAAAAAAGGAAAATATTTTATTTATTTATAAATTCCAGCCTTAACAACATACAAACAGATAAAGAAAAATTCTGCTGCTTTCATAGGAGCACACAAACACTTTCAACACCATGTAAAAGTATACATAAGTATGTATGTATGTACGTATACCAGTATAGGTGAATAAAGAGAGAAAATACATATGTATTGAAAGGCACACTTTCAAAAATTTACATAAACCCATAGAACCAATACCAATATAGTGTAAGAAACTCTTATAATAATGAAAACGTGTTTATTATAGTAAAAAAATTCCAAAAATAAAAAAGGGACCCAAAGTAATGATTTATAAAGCAAACTTTAAGGATACATACAATTCCATACATATGTATGTATAACAATGCGTGAAAGGATAATAATTTTTGTTGTGTAAGTGCGTGTTTATTCTTTTTCCAACTACAGATTGTAAATGAATTGTGCAAAATTCATGGAATTAAAATTTCTAAAGCAGAATCAGCTGATTTGACAAGTTTCAGTGATTTAAAATTTATTTGAAACAAAGTGTGTAAAAGTAAAAGTTACAACCAAATATCCTGTTAACCCTCTAAAAGAAAGTTGCTACTTGACATGAGACTGGAACAGTTGTATTTTCAAATATAGATGTACATCTTACATTTTCGTGCTTAATGTCAAAATATTAAAAAAATAAAAACAAAATAAATTATTTATGGAAAATACTCACAAGATTTTTATTCACATTTGTACAAAAGGTCAAAAAAATATTGCTGAAAACCTATTTGATGGAGATCCACGTTAGAGTGCGTGTTAGAACGAAAAAGCCTATTTTATTTGTTTTTTTTTTTTTTTTTTTTTTTTGTTGTGATAAAACCATGAACAGCTCAAAATTGTTGCATTTTTTTTTAAAATAATAAATTGTAAAATTTAATTGATTATAAGTCAATACTTAAATACTTTTGCCCCTATTCATAAAAACTATTTTAGGTTTATTGAGGGTTTATTTGACAAGTATTGCGTAGAAATTTTTCAAATAAGTCCTCAATAAACCTAAAATAGTTTTTATGAATACGGGCATTTATTTATAAATTCTTCGTACTTATAAAGGGTGGGCAAATTTGAGGTTAGGAAGTAAAGTGTTTGTCTAATGATGAAATTTTTAAAGTTGAGCTGTCATTCTTTAATATTTATTAAGTAAAACGCTACACTTTTGAACAAAGAATTTTACTTGTAAAAATTTACTTTAAAAATGGTGAACATTTTATTGTATCACTTCGTAAAGATAGAGCAGCTTTGCGTAACTGAATTGCTTAATTCAAAGCTCACGGTACTGTTGCTGACAATAGGCCAAAACAATACCCTCGTAGTGGCTATAGCAATGCAAACATAAACGCTGTACAGCAAAGTATGTAAAGCTGAGAATGAACCCGGATCATCAACTTATCGACATTCGAAATAATTGGGCAAGATATTAATTTTCACGCTCATAAAGTTCAACTTGTTCACGATTTAAAATCTTCCGAACATTGTTTGCGTTGAACTTCTGTGACTTGGTTGTTTGAAAAACATTTGAAATGCATTTTTCGACAAAATTATCTTTAGTGATGTGGCCTATTTTTCATTACATTCAAGGAACGCGGTATGTTTTGTCGTTACCTGGCATCATCGGCTCGTATTTTTTTCGAAAATGAGCAAAAAAATCCCGTGAATTTTTTGCTCTATTAAAACATAATAACCGGTTTTTTTTGTGGCCACAATTGTGTAATTTGAACATCAGTGACTGTATGTTTCAACAGAATGGCGCCACAAGCCACACAGCCGGCCAAACAATTCAGTTATTGCACGGGCAATTTCTCGACGTGGCGATGCCATTTGGCCTCCTACTTTTTGTGATTATTTTCTCTCTGGATTACTATATTTTCCCGCTTGATTATTTTTTCTTGGGCCATTTGAAAGACCCGGTTTATGTAAACAAACTACAAAGTGACATTCCACTCTATTCCATTCCACTAACCGTAAAAAAATAAATAATAATGAATTGCTGTTAGTCATTCAAGGGTGAAGGTATAAACACTGGCCAACACTGATCAATTGACAGTAATTTCATAAATTCCAGTACAATGCACTGCGTGAGTAGGGGTTTATTCTGTGAGTCTTAGTCAAAAAAAAAATCAACTAACACTCTGAAAGATGCGCTGTATTGACGAGATAAGCAAAGCTTTGTTGCAAAGTGTTGTTGAAAATTTTGTGAAAAGAGCCAACGTTTGCCGACTGTTGAACATTTTCCAGATATCACACTATTTTTATTAATTCCTATATCTATACATACATTAGTATCAGTAAAACTGAATTTGTAAAAAAAGTGTTTTTAAGCTAATTTACTTCCTAACCTCAAGTTTTTACACCCTTTATTATTATGAGTGTCGAAAAAATTTTTTTTTATCACTGTACGTATTAAATTGTTACTACTATTCATACTGTATTAGGGTGTGTATTTTGTTTTTTGTAAAATAAACTACTTCGGCCCAGGTACACCGTTTTTGTTCGTATTTAAATTCCAAGTATAAGTGGCAGAGTGTGACACAAATTGTAAAAGTTTTTGTAAAATTAAGTAAAAGCACTATAAGAAAAATTTAAAGATGAATAATAGAAAAAGCAAGAAATTCAAAGACAGTAGAGGAATTGAAAATCTTACACAATAACATTATTGAACTTAATTAAGTTTTCCAGTGTTCAATGATAATGACAACACTAAGGATGCTGGTTGATACTCGTACTGCTGTTGCTACTCTTCTATTGTACAGCTGGTTGCTCTTCAAGGTTGAAGACTTTTAATCAAATTAATTAAAATATTGTTTAAGAGTTTGTTGTTACTGTTCTTTGTTTGTTTTTCATTGTTATTTACCATCTTTTCATTGTTACCCTTCTATTCTGGGGTGAATATTTTTAATGAATAAAAGTTAATACGACAAAGAGAGTATTCACAAACAAATCAAAAAAGGTTTTTCTTTAATAATTCAGTTTTAAAATAAGAAATTTAGAGGAGAAGAAAAACAGCAATTTAAAGAAAATAATATAGAATGAAAGTTACATATCCTTTTCAAGCTAAACCGTAACGTCATGCCCATAATTGGAATTTTCTATTCTTCCTGAATACCCATTACATAATTAATTAGAATCATTAGTAATTACTTTAACTAGTAGTAAATTAAAATCAGTTTTTAATTATACATAAAAAATAATAATTTCCTACGATTAATCGATTAATCCATATAAAAAAATACTTTATTTATAGAAATAATAAATGGTATTAATAAACTTCCTAAGTGTTGTAAAATATTTAATAAATCTAATGAAAAACAAAAGAAATTGCAAACATATGTTATGCTGCAAGAAAAGAAAAAGAAATTCGTCTTGTACATGATGTAAAGCATCGATGGTCGTCTTTATCTACCATGATTGAAAATTTTCTTCGTATGTATTTGTAAATACGTAAATTACATTCTATCTGATTTTGGTTTGACGACTTTTGCAGATATGGAAATTAACGTTTTATCAAATTTGAATAAAACCCTTAAACCACTTGATGTCGCTATTACAGAGCTAGGCAAGGATTCTGCTACATTGATAGATTTAGAAGGCATTATACAATTTGTTATTATTACAAATTATTTATTAGAAAGGCTTAAGATTCGAATAAATGAAAGACGTGTAAAACTACTTAGTACACTTATTTTATATCTAAATTCTGGTACATTTTCACTTTTTTAAAATATTGCACAAAATCTAAAAAAAAAGATTTTGCAAACAAATTGTTTTTGAAAATGTTTTTAGAAAATATGGAACAAAATTTGTCAGATGATGATATGATTGCAGAAGATTTAATTGAAATAAACGAAAATAATCGATTATCACAATTAAATGAAACATTAAAAGAAGAGTTCAAATTTATCCATTTATGAATACTCAAAAACTAACATTTATGAATATTATCAAAAATGCGATTTTTAAAAATTTTTATTTTTCTTCACGCACATGAACGAGCAGCAAAATTTATTTTCTTAAAAATATGAAGAGTAAAGAAATTTTTTTATTTTCTTCATGCACATAAATGAGCAGCACAAATTTTTTTTCATACGCGAACGTTCATATTTTTCTAAGCAAAATTGTTTCATGACGCCTGCCTGTCGCGAACACACAATACAACAATTACATAAAAAAATCCCAAATAGAAGAGTATTATTGTTGTATATACATACATACGTACAATTGTAAATTTGAATTTGTCACTTGAAAAGCAAAGCGAGTATACGTGAGCGAGTAAGTGTGTGAAAAAAATATTCATGCTCATAAAAGAGTATTTGTCAAAATTGTAATTTTTCATAAATGAATATGCTCATAAAAGAGTATTCGTCAAAATTGTAATTTTTCATAAATGTATATGCGTCAAAAAAGAAAAAAAAGTAATATTCACACATGAAAAAGAGCAAAGCAAAATATTTTCTGTTTTTTCATACATGAAGAAGAGCAAAGCAAAATATTTTCTGTTTTTTCAAACATGTGTGAGGAGAAAAAAAATAAAAACTAAATGCACACGTCCACTCATAAGTGAAAAGTGAGTGAACGAATTGGTACTCTGATTAAAAGTGTACAAAATTTCAAAAAACCTAAAAGAGGCTGCAATGATTTAATGGATGATTTCTAAAATTATATATTTTTTGGCATGCACTTCTCTCAATTTCTCCAACATCTACAATCAGCGA
Organism: Metopia argyrocephala; assembly: GCA_963576795.1. Classification (NCBI taxonomy): domain Eukaryota; kingdom Metazoa; phylum Arthropoda; class Insecta; order Diptera; family Sarcophagidae; genus Metopia; species Metopia argyrocephala. The sequence goes on along the minus strand of OY756209.1, from coordinate 51,961,243 downwards.
GAGAGTGTTCTCAAAATCGAGTTTTATTAAAACTAAAGAAAACAATCGGTTGAAAGCTAAACATATAAATTACATCCTTTTTTTAAAAGACTACTTTAATAGAAGTGCATAATTTTTTTAACTAATTTTTAACTCATAATATGAATTATTTTTAATTACTTATTTAATATTTTTATTGCATACAAAATAGTAAACTATTACTTTTATATATTAAATCGTTATATATATGATCTCAAATATTAAAATTAATTAATTTATTATTTATGGTTTAGTTTTTCAATAATATGTTTGAAAATAAAATATGAGATCTCATTACATTTTCTACACTATAATTAACTAAAATTAATGAATTTTTAAAAACTTATTACATTACTATGTTTTTGGTTATTTGTTTTTTTGAATAAAACGTTTTAATAACACACAAAATTGGTATGTTATTTTATATAAAACAAAATGCGATTAATCGATCAATTTTGAAATTTTATTCGATTAATCGATCAAGAAAAAAACCCGAATAATTACTCACTCGATTAATCGACCAAAGAAAAAAGTCGAATAATTGAATACCCTAGTAGATACTCTGCACATTAAAAATTATATGCTATCTTATGATTCTATTCTATATTTAAGTACTAAACAGAATAAATATGTGTGAGCAATGAAAATGAAAATATTGTCGTTCCACAAAATTCTTAATAAAAACTTTATTTTTCATCCGACTTTTTCAAAATACGCTTAAAATATTGGTAATTACTTAAATAAACTATTTGGTAAAAAAAATAAAACATTCCAGATCTTCAATATAACATAGAAAAAAATTTAAATAAAAATGAAAAATTTTGAAAAAAAAAACGTAAAAAATAGGCAAATTTTTAATTTTGAAGTGCCATATCTTAGCGATTTTTTATCAGATAGAATTTTCCATCATATCAACGGAGAAGGCATTCAATTACCTTTCCATCGATATGCCACTTATCTCGATCGAACTTTTCCGTTGGACACCACCAGAGTTTGAGTGGGGTCATACACCGAAAAGCACAAAAGTACCGTTATCTAAAAAACGGTACTTAGGAAAAAATAATAACTGCATTTTTCGTGCTCAGGAGATCCCAATTAACTTATCTAGGCATGTTGTGTTCTTGGTATTTTTTGGCTGTAAACCAGAGTTATTAAAAGAATTTAAATTATTTTTGCAACGATTTCTGACCTAAAGGACAAAATGACATCCGTGATGGATGCTGTTTTCGACTCAAGCTACATACATAGGTCTCATTAAAGTATTCATGATAATTATCAATTGTTTAACTCACACTTTTGTATAGAATTTGTATATTGGAATTATACCTTTTCTACATATTTTGTAATATATTAGTCAAAGTTATGTTAAGCTCATTACTTTTTTTCTTCGTAATTTTCTGCTTATTTCTCTACCATAGCATTTTTGATTTTCCAATTGCCACAAATTTTCCATTGCCCTCTGTTTACATTTATACATATTAGTCGACATTGATCACATGTACTACCAAACTATTACTGGGATTCGAACTCGAAAAATGATAAGTTGTTAATAATTTAGTAAAAAAATAAAAAACACTAAAATTGTTCTTTAGCCACAACAGCTACATACATACATATATACTACAATATGACAACATTTGTATTTCAAAAACAATTTTATTGTTAAGCTTTTCCAGGAAGTTACTTTTTTTCTTATAACGTTTTATCATTATCATTACGAATGCAACCGAATAGAAGCATTTCTTTCAATTAAAATTACTATTTTTTGTGTGTTTTGTTGTAATTGATATACACATTTTATATCTTTTAAATACACAATATCAATAAGAACAAAAAAAAAAAAAAAACAAAAGAGTAAAAGAAAAATGTACACATACACTGTAACTATTTGTCTATTGTTTCTCGTATTATTTTACAAATACAGTAGTAAGTGTGCACGTGTGTTGTTTTCATTTGAAGACAAAAAATCATTGTTTAGCTACAACGGAATTCGACTGCAGATCTCCTATGTTTGCACACAAATGCCTTCACTCTGCCATTAACACAAGTGTAGGTATCGCCCTCATTGTCATTGTCACTGCTGCTATAACTATTGCTACCTCTATTATAGCTGCTACCACAATTACAACTACGACTACACACACAAAACATTACATCACTTGAAAACATCATTACAATCGCACCACATCCGTTTCCGCATATTTTTTCCTGTTCTGTGTTTTAATGCATGAGGAACCTGAGGGAGAGAGAAAGGCAGATACTGACTTCAGTGGTTTGGTATGTGGGCTAAGCGATATACTAACAATGAAATTGTAAATATTTTTCTTTCAACGCCCTACACTGTTTTGAACTTTTTAAGCAACACAGGTTTTAAATCATTTCCAAATAACCGTAAGATGTGAAATATATACTTGTAATTTATTTTATTTTCATCCCAAAAGTAATTTTACTACTTTGCTTAAAGCACAAAACCTTCAAATTCTTGAAAAGACTTTGTTTGTTTTGCCAACATCACAATTTTGAGACAGACCAAAAGGTGACTTATAAAGATGAGTTATTTGTACCCAGTCGGTTTATCATTGAAGAAAATAGCCAATAGTCATAATTCCTAAATTACATATATGGTTTGTGGGTTAAAACCTAGGCCAATTAAATTCAAACTAACTACCAAAGTGCTAACCATTATTTTAAATAATACTGAATAGACGATACATTTTGTCCGACACAAATATGTTTTATTTTTGCGATAAATTTTTCTTTCATCACAGCTGGGTTCCAGTATTATATCGAAAACATTTGAAAGTTTTTGAAAACTTGATCAAAATTGTTAGTTCATGTTTATCAGGAGAAAGAATTGTCTTATTTTTAACAAAAAGTTATATTCAACCTGACTTATTGTTCGTAAAAATTAGTGCTGTCAAATCCTGCTACTTTTCATTACTCGATAGTATTGAGTACTTTCATTTGGGTACCCAATACTACTCAAAACTTTTAACGGATTTTATTTTTAGGAGAAAATAATTTCATAAAGTATTGTGTTTTAAGACAGAAATTTGTTTGGCCGTTAAAATTTAAATTTTCTATACAACTTACAAGAAAAAATACAGCTCTTAAAGTATTGACTAGTTACTTTTGAGTATTGAGTACCCAAAAATTCGTACAAATACTTGCTACTCGCTACCCATTACTCAATACTTTACCAGCACTAGTAAAAATAACTTTAAAAATTTATTTTATTGAAATAAGAAATCGTAATTAATGTCTTTGTACAGAAGTTATCTTTTAGCAAATTATATATATTCATCTTGATGGCTCTTTATTTGTTATTTTCTTTATTTATTTACAAAATTTTTGTCTTATTCATTAGGGTACGCCTTATATGTAAGTCTCCTGACAGGTCTCTTAAGCAAGCCATAGAGACATGCTTATCCCCATAACAATACATTTCATATATAGGTACATATGTATACATATATTTATATTGAATGTGTTTGCCTATATATCGAACAATATTTTTTGTTTTTTATATAAAACAATCACATACATATGGGAATTTCCATACAATCATGCGTGGCATTTGTATACCTATTAAGTACAATAAATTTTGCAGCAATATGAGTAGCTGACAAAAATTGTTAGTAATATTCCATTGACAGGGTGCCATAAGTGAAAACAAAATTATCCCATTTAGACCTCTGTTGTGCAAAATGGTAAAAATATCGAAAAATCTTCAATATTGTTCAAATTTTTTTAATGCAATTTTTTAAACTGACGCAAATATTTTCTGTTTGAAATACGCAGTTTAAAAAAAATTTTTTTTAGTAATTTTCTAATAAACAAAGTTTAATATCTTTCGTGACATATGTACCTTACGTTATTATATAAGTATTATTCGTAAGCAATGAAATATATAATTATCTTTGGTAAGTATATACATTCAGAAACTTAAAAACAAACCAAAAAATACTTATTTGGTGAGAAAAGCAATTAAACTAATAAAGAAAAGATTCAATTCTTTTTCTTACTACAGACTATGTCGAATTCATCACCTTAGTCTTACAAACGTAGCAAACTTAGCATATCTGCCTACATTTTGTTGTTGTTTCGCGTTATTTTCTACGTTTTCAAGGCTTGCAAGTAAGTTTGCCATCTCCAGTGATTTCCAAAGTTGTTTTTAACGTTTTAACACTGATGTGTATTCTATTCAAGTTCTTTATTCATACAGCCAAAGTAATTTACAAAAATATTCTTAAAAGTTAGTTATATACAATTTAGGTAACGTTATAAAAATAATAACTGGTTTTCGTATGTACATATATTTACGAATGACAGTGTATATATATATATATATATATATATACAGAGGGAAAAAAGGCGTTCTAAAATTATTAACCAAGGGTATCAAATTAAGAACAAATTGTGAACAATATTTCGTTCACTTTCGGTACCAAATCAAGCTTAATGCGTTATTAAAATAAGTACAAATGGCACAAAATAACATAAGTTAACAAATCAAGAACAACCGGTAGTAAAATCGTGAACAATTGTATAAAAATATCATAAGTTAATAAAAAAAAAATCGATACCAACCGTTAACGAAGTAAGCACAAACGGACTTAACTCAATTTTAATACCAATCAGTTTCAATTTCGGTAGTTTTCTACCACTTTTTTCTGAGTGTACATATAATTATTAAAATAGGCTGATTCAAGTATTACTATTTATATTTTACACTAGCCTACACTACAAACACCAACTTTAATTCGAACAGCTGTGTACAGTATAAAGTATTTTTTCAAGAAGGTTTTGATAAATATTTTTCTTTAGCCGAGTGTAGGGGTCGCCTTTTTATTTTTTTCGTAGTTCTGTTTATTAAAATCCACCGACGTATCGTTGCTCTGGTGTATTGTTTGCACGTGCATATTTATGCAATCTTGTAAATTTTTTTCCGTGCTACATGTTTTTCATCCGTGCTACATGCCATCTACCAGTCTATTGGATGCTTTTGTTACTGTTAAGAACTAAGGATGCAATTTTATATAGAATTGGTGTTTTTTCCTTCCATATACATTTGACAATTTCTGACGGTTTTTCCTTTAATAATATCGTACACTAGAATATATATTTTCTAAAAATTTTTAAATCTATTAATTTACTCTAATATTATTTATAATAAAATAATTTACTTCGCTTAGTTTAATCAAACCAAAAATTTTTGCTAATTATTGCGTAATTATTTTTTTTTACTAAGCCCAATACTCAGGGGTAAACGCCTCTACTAAATGCTGTGCATTGTATTGGAATTTTCGTGGAAAGGACAGTACATTATGACAACAGAATATATATTTTGTTTTTTCTTATATTATTAAGCGCTTTAGGAATGAGACAAATTTCTGTGAATTGATCATTCTAAGGCCAGTGTTATACCTTCACCCTTGAGTGATCAACATAATTTGCCCCATCGTTGCATGTTGATTGTGGTAAGTGCCTTCGCTAAGTAGGTTTTTAGCTGTTATCTGCTACTTCCCAATAGGTGGCACTTTTCCTTCATCATTTGTTGCTCATTGTCAGGGAACGGTTACTTTCTAGATGGCCATCTAGGAGAGAGGGAGAGGGTGGGACCTCTTAGTTTTTAAATTATAATTTTGAAAAAACCGCAAACTAACTTTTTCATTTTTTACCTTTGCTGAGATTCGAACCTGGGCCCGTATTGTTTGAACAAAACCTGATTTTTTTCAGTATTTCAACTTTGAAGTGTCACAGCGTAGCCAAAACTGACTCCTTCGCCGAAATATTTAGGTTTTATTTTATTCATTCAATTCAATTGATTTATAGCAATTTGGTAAATTCGAGTTACAAATAGTTTTAAATGGGCCATGTCGCACAGTGCGGCATAAACAAATAATGCTCACCCTTGTGAATAGCATTCAAAGAAAACAAAAAAAAAAAAAAATTACGGCAAATCATCGTATCTTATGTTTTCTCTTTCCTCATGAATTTCGTCTATTATTATTTTACTATTGTAGTAATTTTACAGTATATCAACAATTATACAAGTACCTAAATTTAATTGATAGTTAGGAGAAAAAGCCATTTCAAGTTTCTTAAAATTAACCAAAGAGATGGTAATTTTAAACTTCTTTTTTTTTATCTTAAAATATTGTTAGAAGCTATGAATACATCTCCATAGTAAACTTTTCCACATTTGAAAAACAAGCTTTAACTGTTGTTATTTCCCAATTCTGATTGATAGTTTTACGGAAATGCCCATATGCTAAGTTTATGAAATATACTGTTTATTTTTTTTTTATTTTTTTTTTTATTAAGACCAATACTCAGGGGCAAACCCCTACTCATGCAGTGCATTGTATTGGAATGTGAAGATGGTTGATGTTTGAGCCTTTTATTGTTGATGAAACAAGTTGCTGTAAATTTGTCCACTCAAGAGCCAGTGTTATACCTTCACCCTCGAATGATCAAACAGCAATTGCCTCATCTGTCGGTGGATGTTTAATGTGAATGGTGAGCGTCTTCAGTAGATTAGCTATTATCTGATCATTGGTTTTTGGTGGAATGGATTAGAAATGTCAGGGGGCGGTTTCTTGCAGATGGTCTTGCTGGAGGGTGGGGGGGGAATCTCTTATTTTTTTTAAATTTAATTTTTAATTTAATTTGTAATTTTTAGAAAACCGCAAATTTTTATTTTTATAATTTTGTCCTTCGCTGGGATCGAACCTGGGTCGTGTGAGTTTTAGTAAACTTATATGCCCTAAATTTGACTTCATTTACAAAATATTAAGAACATTATGGTTTTTTAAGTCATGGAAGCTTTATGCTGCAATACACCCGGGTACAAGTCAACAAACAACTTAACAATGATTTTATCTATTATACTCGTACATGTCGTCATAGGATATTTGAAATTCGCATTTGAAGCCAAAATGTCAAAATGTCTGGTGATATTCCAAAATAAACAACAGTAGTTTTAAATCTTAAAAAAAAAAAATTGACACACACAATATAGGTGGTAAGAGAAGATAGATTGTAATATATATTATACTTTATAATTTTAAAACTGAGAGTTGAGAATTTGTACGTGAAAAAAGTCGTGGGGAAAAAACAATGTAAACATGAAATTTGTTTTGTAAAATTTATGTCCAAAGCAATATAAAGCTACAAAATATATGTATTTTGGGACAAATTCAAGTTGTCTGACTTGAGATGAATGGAATTTTCTCTTGATGTAATCTGTCTAAATTTTCCACAACGTATTTTTTTAGCTACCGAGAACATTTCTGGTGGAGTTTCATTTGCTTTTTAAAAATAAGGTGCACCCTTATCTGTATTATTAATTGTTGTTATTGTAATTGTTGTATGATTGCAACAATAGTGTTGCTGCTGCCTTTTTAGAATTGTTTTTAATTTTTTTTCATGTTTTTTTATTTGTTTTATATTTTATTTACTCTTGTGTTCTTAATGCCTCACTACTTTTTGTATAATTGACCTTGAAATGCTTGAATCTTTTTTTTCTTCTATATTATTAAGTTTTTTGTTATTGTTGTTGTTTTTACTTTCCGGTTTTGTTCGCTGTTGGGGGATTTTAATAGTTGGGATACGCTACATACTAAATTCTAATATTCTAAGAACATCATAGGGAATTTTTTCTTGCTCAATGATTGGTATATAAATAATTTGTTTATTTCATTTTTAATATTTTATTAAATGTTTTCCAAAAGTAGCTATTGCTCAGATATACCGCCCAAAGAAGCAAAATAATGGAATTAGTCTGAAGTTATCTTTCTTAACATAAATGCATAAAGCCTGCTCACAAAAAAATTGTGCCCTTTTTCAAATGTAAATCACTAGAGCTTTTCAGTCCTTCAGTGTCATGGCGCATTTAACTCTAATAAGCGAAGAAAAATTTTAATTTTTTTGAAATCAGATTTTCGTCAAAAATTCCATGCAGCAGACACATTATTTTTCTAATCCTGTAGCATTGTGTGCACTTGCTATTTCTTGTTGGAGCTATTTATTAGGATATTGATTCGTCATTAGTTGCTAATGTTTTTGCAATCTGTCACAAATAACAATCTGTCATTCTTAAAGAAATATGGAGCAATAATTCCATTGGTCAACAAACAGTACATATATATGGGTGCAAGAAATGCTGGTGTGTTGCCCTTGCACAATGAGAGCCCCAAAATCAACAGTTTTGTGGGTCCACATAACCATTCATTTGGAAGTGTGCTTTATTCGACAACAAGAATAAAGAATATAAGAATAAGTAGTTGACATGTACGGAAAAATTAAAAAATTTTATAGCGTTTATTTGCACTAAAAAATTTTAAAGAATCCAATCATAACCTAAAAAATTAACAGAAAAAAAGTCATTATATCCAATAATAAAGAAAAAGTTATTTGCGTTTAACAGGGTTAATAAAACAAAAAGTGGTCCAAAACGCTACCTTGCAGAACACTAGGTGGAACAGACAGATTTCTGCCAGTCAAATATGATCTTAGCTAGTTTAAACTACCTATACTCTGAGTTATTCCAAGAAAATCCAATTTTCATAAGAAAAGTTTATGGTCTACTTTGTCGAAAATTGTTGTGAAATGTATTGAAATGCTTCATTTTGTAAACACAAACCTGAAAGCTGAAGCTATTCGTGAACAGACCTGATCATAAAGTACTGAATTTGTCTGAAATTTGGCAGAAAAGAAAAGAAAAGCATTGTAAATTGTATTTATAATTATTTTTTTTTTTGTGGACCCAGTACTATGTAATTAACAGGTTTACTCTGAACCACAGTACAATAATTGAAATCATTTTTGATTTTTTTTAAATAGTGGCCTCAATAAATACAAAATTTGTGGGTGATGTGGTCTCAATCACACGAAGTACCAGTAATGAAAAATGAGTATCAAAAACCTTTTCTAAGAGTACTTTTTTAATACTAAGAGTAGTTTTTTAAATACTAATCTACTAAATAAAATTCTCGTGTCGCGATGTTTGCTGCCAAACTCCTCCGAAATGGCTTGACCGATTTTTATGAAATTTTGTGTGCATATCGGGTAGGTCTGAGATCAACATCTATTTTTCATACCACTAAACTACCTTGAATATTATAAACTAGATTTATCTGGATATTTGTGAGTTTCCGTATATTGATTGTAGACCTCCAAATGCCTAACTATGCTATATCGATGCAATACCATTCTTTATTGCACAGCCTCAATAGTAGAAGGCTTTTACATACCCGACTGGTTGTCCCTATAGATATGTATTTATAAGTAGATGTTATCGGGGCTAACATCTTAAGTTCTAATGGTTTTAAATTGCTGATATTTTGAAACCTACAAGATTTGTCTGCATTTTTGAGATTTTATGCGTGAGATTTTATCATCGGCACAATCCAAAACTTCGAGTTGCCGTGAGGGACTCCAATTAAGTAATTCCACTTTATGCTCATGATATCATCCAGCATGATGTTAAATAGACGTCCGCAGGTGCTGATTAAGGGTAACTGTGGATTAAGATTTATTTCCAAACCAAAATATTTGCGGTATTTGAGTACGTTGGATCTACATTTTTATGTTTTTTTTTTTATCTACATATATTTTTTTTTATTTTTAAAAAAATTTGTTTTTAATTTTAAATACGAAAAAATGAAAATAAAAGGTATACAAATTGTAAACATGTTTGAGAGTACCAAATGTGTTAGAGAAGTATCACGGTACTTTTTTGAGTCAAATACAATAGTATAAAAAAAGTTCATATAGTCATACCAGCTTTTCCATCCCTTCTAATTACGTACACCACCTCGGGCATGCTGTGAGTAAATAATCAAACCTAAATTTAAAGCCAAGAATTCAAACTTTTTTTTAAAGGAATTTTGCATATTTCATTGAAAACAGTATTGGCTCGACAAAGATTTGCATTCCTACTAATACTATTAGTGCAGCAAGACTTAAATAGTTTTCAGCACCCACCCAAAAAAGTTTCCTCATTCATTTAGATACATAATCTTGCCAGGAAAGTTTGTTTTTCCTTTGGGTTTGAATTTTAAAATTTAAAAACTCATGACTTTTTTTAATTTTTTTTTTAATTAGTGTTTTGTTTTCAAAACGTATTTTCCCACAGCCAACTCCAACTCCAACTGTTATTAAAATCCCACGTAACCATTTGATCTATGGTGCGTGGTATTAAGTCACAACCCAATATTTCTAATTTTACCATATTGTAAGACCCCACCAACAATCGACCATAATTATTCATCAATTGTTGTATTAATTTCTCATTACTTTTTTTTTGCACTTCCTTTGCTTCTTTGTGTATAATTTTTTGTTTTTTCTTTTTAAGAATTATTTTCCATTAAGCCTGAGCGCTTTACATTATTCTCTTGCATGCTGTTTAATGCCAAATTAATATGTACAGGAAGCCTAAAATGAAATGCATCAAACATTAAAATTTACCCACACATTGACTAACCCACACTTTTGAAAACAGACGGAAACGGAGGAGAAAAAAAAAAAACAAAATAGAATTCAATTCAGTTTGTGTTTATCTCGACTATAGAAAAAAATACTATATATTTATCGGCATAAATAATAAAAATTTTATTGCACATTTAATGACTGTGGTTGGATAGGCGGACGAAAAGACAGACAAACTGTTGGTTAGTTGGCTGCTTTAAAACTATTTTGCGGTTTTTGTTCAATAGCAATTAATAAATGATGCAGTAAAATGTTCAAAAGAAAATCTTTAAAATTATTAAATTGCTTATGCATACTCGTCTTTCTTTCAATACAGGGCTTTATGTCTCTATTTTGACTCACAACTACAATAAAAGTTGCTTTGAAGTTGTTGAATTATTTTTATGATTTACAATTGAACTCAAATTGTAAGCAGCTATTCATTTGATTGTGTCATTCAGTTTTTACCCCTATTATGATTTACAACTCTTGTTTACTGTTTAGATGTGGTACTTGATCTGACAAAGTCATACAACTGGTTTTTGTCAATTGTAGTTTTTCCTGCCAGAGTTAAATAGGGTAAAAACTGTAAGTAAGTGGATGAGATAATTCAAAAGATAAAGCATATAGAAATCCAAAGTTCTCATTTGTATTTTGTAACCTATTCTATCTAATAAGTATATAAAAATTAATGTACATTTTGATGTCACCACTAACCGCGGAAACGGATGAATCGATTTCATCCAAAATTCCAGTCTACGTTAGGGATAGTCTGTAGATTGTTGATGTTTGCACGAAATTAGCCCATTTGTTCCGGAGATATGGCATTTAGGTTTTCCTATGTATTCCCATATAAATTATATGTAAAACTTTTTCATATTATGCTTAGTTTATTTCTTGAAAGCTTTGAAAACTAAATTTTCTAAATTTGGTCTGAACGACTTCATGATCAAGGAAAATCATCACTAAGAAAGTAGGCGTGGCACCTCACATGCAAGTTAAATATGAATTTTTTATATCTTGAGAGGTGTTAAGCTGAAGTTTCTGAGTTTGGTGTAATTAATTTAAAAAAATCATCAGTCGAAAAATGTGTACAAATGGCAACGGTAGGCGTAGCGAAGCACACCGGCTTTAGGCTGGTATTTAATAAATACGCAATTCAGTGTTTATATCGTTTTAAAGTAAATTTCTTTGTTTATAAAAATTTCATTACTTAAAAACAATTCATTTTGTTTGATTATTTTTAGAGAGCGTGTTCCCGGGACTAAAAATTATTATTTATGGTAAACGCAAAAGCCCCGATATATAGAACCCCATTCCATTCGAAATTGTTTTTAAACAATTTTTTTTTTTACTGTTTATAAAACAATTTGTATAAAGAAAATTTGGCAACATTTTCAAATATAAAAGAATAATGTAACAACACTATATCATTTATCATAACAAAAACAGTTGTTTTAATATTTTTATAAAATTGAATTGTTTTGAAAATGATATTGCTTTAATTGCTAACATTTTAATTCTTAAATGATTTGGATATCCAAGTTCCAATCCCAGCTAATATTTTTATTGTTTATTTTAAATCCCGCTTTGTGTTTCTAATCTTTCTTATCTTTAGAAAATATGGCAACGCTGCAAAATAACTTTTTGATAAATTTGTTTTCTCGCATAAGTTTTGTTTTATTAATAGTTTTTAAAATATTGCTCTAAAAATCATTTAAAATAAATTTACTTGTGAAAAATGTATTAAAAAATAATAAATAATTATTTGAGTGTTGGATGTACACAGATTTATTGTTTACAGTAAGAACAAAATTAATAGCAATGCACACAAATATTTTATTATTATAAATGCGTGTGGTAACTCCCATTACTTTATGTGCCATAGAACATTTAAGAATATAATTTAAATGTTTTTCAGTGTTCCCCAGAAAATGAGGAGGGACTGTTTTAGTGGACAACACCACTCGACGCAGTTGACGACGGTCAGTGTAAGTGCGAAGGCATTTTTAACCCTACCTCAAACGCAAAAAAAAAATACATTTCCCTTCTGATCATAAAGTTGTTAATAAATTGAATGAAATATTACATATAATTTTTAACTAAAAGTAAAGTCATACATTTTCGAATACTGCTATTAACACGTTCAGCAGTGTAATTCTCATTTTGTCACCAACACAACTATATTTTTACTTTGCACAGGTCTGCTTTAAGGCACAGAAAACGTTAATTCCGTTTATGAAATTAAACATGAAGCATAAAAATACGGATTTAATTCTGTTTCTGAATGGAACTGTTGTCTGTAATATGGCTAATTTGTATTGGGTTCAAAAGGATAAAGAAAATTCTGAATTCTCCTTAATATTTAATATCTCACGCATCCTACCACAGACATATTGGTTATTTTAGTATGCACATATGCATACACGAGTATTAGAGTTGCAAACTTTTAATACTTAATACAACTCACTCCATTTTAAAAATTTAAAAAATGACATTTTTTTCCTAACAATGTTTTAATAGTCGTATTAGAATATACGTTCATATGTTATACATGTGTACAATATTTTAGTAACAAAAAATTTCGATTTATAATTCAGTCAGTTTTTCTGCTATAAAATTGATATTTCTTGTGATGTATTTCAATTTTATAAAATATACGAATGAAATAAGTACTTTAAATTCAATAAGTAAATAAAACTAATAATATTAAATATCAGGATCTATAGGCCAAATAACATCACTCAAACTCGAAATTACGCGTTCTGGAAAATACTCTAGCAGAAGAGCTAGATTGGCTAGTGGCTCTACTCCAAAAATAATCGTTTAACATAGCGCTGAGAACTGACTGTTATGGCCTTTCCTTGAGCATTTTCTGCTAGACCACAACGTACACCATACGGTTACTTTTACTTCATGCAAAGGTCTTTTTGCGATCACCAGGCCGAAAAATGGGTCTTTGTGTTGAATAAAATTCGTGGTGAGTGGTATAGCGGTTAGAGCAGTCGCACAAAAACTCAAACGACAGAGGTTCAAATCCCAGCAAAAGTAAAAAATTAAAAAGTTATTTTGTGGTCTTTTCAAAAATTATAATTTAAAAATAAAAAGTCCCCCCTCCCGCCAAGAAGATCATCGACAAAGAAACCGCTCCCTGACATTCCATCTTAACCAATGTCAACAAAAGACGCACTATCAGGAGAAAAGCTCAACCAATTGGGAAGTAGCAGATAACAGCTAAACCTACTTAGCGAAGGCACTCATCACACAATCAACATGATGCAACAATAAGTCCATTGCTGTTAATCATTCAAGGATTCCTTTGAATGATCAATTCACAGCAATTGCAATACAATGCACAACATCAGTAGGGCTTTGCAGCTGAGAATTGGTCTCAATAAAAAAAAAATGTTCTGCATTGCCCATGGTCTTGAGGCATTAGTTTTTGAGTGAGTCGGACTTTATAGAGATGGAGAGGAAAGTCCAAATGCAAAATTTGCCACAATAAATCGTAAGACAATTATAATTGTTGAGCACATCGAGGAATTAATAAATTCGGGCCTTCTTTCACACTTTTAGCAGCAACCGCGATATTTTCATTTGAACGAATGTGTATCTTACACATGCCCTGCCTGAACAGTAACCGATTCAGTCTTTTCGAATTTATTCACTGTGTTCACAATTTTTTTCTCTATGGATCGATTATGTCGACCGTAATCGGGTCGTAAAGCCTTAAACGTAAATACAACAGAATCACAAAATTTAATAATTTTAATGCATTCTTTAAGTGTTACAGGGTCTATTTTTCAAAATGGCAAACCAGCAAAAAAAAGAGTTAGATTAATTCTATTAAATTATTTTAAAAACTCAACTAACACCTCATTTGGAAATTTAACAAAATCACAGGCAATAGCTGTCTTATATTACATTTTGTTAAGCAATATATCATTTTAATTTCTAGTAATACTTCTAGACCTAAACTAAATTAATAGAAGCTTAAACGCTCAATTTAAAATAAATACTTCATTGTAAGTAAGTTTTCAAGCAAAAAGTATGTAAAAAAATTTGTGTGAACCAAGAATTTATTTCGAGTGAAAAAACTAGGAAAATTGAGTGCCATTTTTAGGTTTATCATTTCCCATCGAACGGAAAACCAAACGAATAGTTCTTTCCGATTGTAACAAGCTCAATTGGAAACATATTTCGAAGGAAAAGTTGTTGAAAACAGGAGTGATTGTATCTGAATATTATTGTTTTAAGCAGAAGAGCTTTCAAAGTTAAATTATTTATTAGCAAATAAATTCAAATAAATTTAACAACATAAGTAATTTTGATCATGTCGTACAAAAGTACAACTCTCATTACACCTGTTTAGCTGAATAAAAGGATAAACTTAAATCGTATCCAACATTAACATTAACAACATACTCTGATAACATTGAAATTGTCGACATTTTTGGCGTTTAAAGAATTATGCCAAATCTTAATTAAATCACCTAATTGTTAAGTCAAAAAATTATTTGAATCAAAGTTTATCAGCAGATATAAAAACTACAGAACGATTTTAAGTAAATTTATTTTAATTTTTTCTAATTCAATGAAATAAATCTTTACTTTTCTTTTCAGGTATGTTTTCACAATTTGTCAAATAGTTTTAGAAAAAGGTGAGTGATTTATCCCTTAAGTTATTAAGCTTATAAATTAGTTCTTCGTTTTTGGTTTAACAATAATAAGCAAAACAATTTAAAATTAAAATAAATTTATTTATTTTTATTTATTTATTTCAAAATGTAATATATGTTGCCTAATGGCCATTAAAGTAAGTATATTACAAGTAGTATCATATGAGCTTAAAGTAATGTGCCCATTCATAGAATGAGATAAAGGTATATTTACATTAAAAATCTTAGCATTAAACTTTTAATAAAAACGAGAATTAAGGTAAAGAAAGATTTTCCCAACGCACATAATAGATACAGAAGTAGAGTATAGAAATGTAAGTAAAGTAAAAGCCAACAGAGGTGACTAAACAGTTCCATTAAATAGATTAATAAGTTTTCGCTTAAAGGTCGGAGTAGAAAAAGCAAAGCAACGAAGCCCAGTAGGCAGCATGTTCCATATTCGAGCAGCACGAACCACAAAGGACCGCTCAAACTGTGCATTATATAAACGAGAAATATAAATCTGTGGATTTCTAGTAGATCTAGATAAAAGTAATCATTTGCACAATATGAGCAGGCCTTTGTGTCTTTAAAATATTATACAGATAGATCAATAAGCGAAACTTTAGATAGGAATCAAAAGAGATATTCAAAAATCTCACCAAATGGTCAGAGACATGGTCCCTCGGTCTAATCCCATAGACAAATGGACAATAGATTTAATCCAATTAAATTACCATGTTTTTTTGTTTTATTGCTGTTATAGAGGGTAGCGGAAGATTAAAAAAAAAGTAAAAATTCCTGCTTTCCCGGGTATAATAAAAATTAACAGGCCATAAGGTAAATATGAGAAAAGCTGTACGTAGTTATTGCATTAAAGAATAAATAAATATTGTTTTTACAAATACCTACTCATATAATAAAATTAAAAAAAAAATAAAATAAAAAAATTCAAAAAGTAATCACGCCCCCGGGTGGGCTCGAACCACCAACCTTTCGGTTAACAGCCGAACGCGCTAGCCAATTGCGCCACGGAGGCTTATATTTACGTTTTGGCTATAGAATTAAATAACATTTACAGTGTGTTCTAAAAAACTTGACACACATTTAAAAACAAAAAACTCTTTATATGATTTATTGTTGGAAAAAACAATGAATATAGAAAACAAAAAGGTAAATAAAAAAAATTTTTAGATAATTTTTAACGAATGTTCTTGTTCTCTCTTTTTTTTTAGAAAGAAAAGAAGAACAAAAAAATTATTTAAAAATTTATTGATTATTTTTTCCTTGCAAATCAACAGCAATTAAGATTAAAATTAAAAACAAAAAAAAAAAAAAAAACATTCTAACTTTGTTATAATTTTTCTTTCTGTTTGTGTTGTTTTCAAAGAATACAAGTACAGATAAACAAATGGAGGCAATAAAAAAATTCATGATCAAGAGCAAATTTTTTTTAAACTCAAAAACAGAAAAACGAAATGAAAAAAAAAAAAATCCCAACAAAATTATTTAAATAAAAAATTAATAAAAAAAATCATTTATTTACAATATTATGTTTTAAATCGCTATTTACTCTGTCTGTCTGCCTTTGGTTGTCTGTTTCTGTTTCCGTTCAATATTTTCATTATTTTTTTTTTTTTGTATTTCTTGTAATTTGTGTGAATGTATGTTATTTTGAAAGTATTCCTACAATTGTTTCTGAATAATAAAAATATTTTACTTTAATATCGGCAAATTTTTTCAACGAACGTAAAATACATTTTTACAAATAAACGTACCGAAGACCTTAAACGATTGTTTAGCAATTGAATTAAATTTACATTTTAAATGGATTTTTTTATTATTCTTATTTTAAATACCCTACAGCACTATACTTGTGCTCATATAATTGAGTTATTTTCGCTTAAGCAGGTTATACACGATAACGGCATGCATGCGCTATCTAGTGATTATACAAACAAGCTCGTACCACATATCATGCAGTCAAACTGGTGCAATATTTTTTTCTTGAAAAACATTTTGTAGGACGGGTCATAATTGGTAGTGATATAGTTTCTGCTGTAATAATAAAGATTTGAATATTCTTAACTTTCCCATAAGGAAGTCATGGACTGTTAAAGAAATTGATTCCAAAATACTCGATTGTGCGTGCATGCTGTTGTTGTGTATGGGGCCCTTTAGCTGCCAGATTTGACAACATTTGTTATTTATTTATTTATTTCCATCTATTACTTTGATTACAACGTCATCAAACCAAAAACCAAAAATATTTTACAAAGAAACTTCAATAAAGCAGGCAATATACGACAACGGCATGCATAATCAAGTGATTGCGCAAACAAGCATAACATGCATTCAAACTGTCATAGTGAGCAGTAATACAGCTTGTGCTGTAATAATAATTGCCATAATAAAATAAAATATTCAGAATTTTTAATTTTCCATAAAAATAAAACACTTTTTATTGGAGTTCATTTTTTGTCACAAAATAAAATATGCATGTGTTGTTCACTCTAAAAAAAACTTTGCTGAAGTAAGTAAATTCGCCATCCACTACAAATGCAAGACCGCACCATCAGCAAAATATCCAAGCTCTGTTTGACACATCACTAGAGCAAAGTATACGGCTGTCACAAACACTTGATTGTTGTCGTGTATGGGGCCTATAAAGTTACGTTTAAATTTGTCAAATATTTGATGAAAAAAGCGTAACCACTATTTTATGGCAAGATATTATACAAAAATTTTGTTATTTGTAAACATTTTTAAAAAATTTTAGAAAACCCGATAATAACAGGAAGTAATATTTACATTTTTAATCTCTTAAATTCGAAACAGTAAAGACTAAGCAAACGAAAAGTTCAACTCTTTAAATAACACGATTTTCCTACTCAACTACTTTGATTTTTCACAACGCGAATACATGATCGGTTTGCACATTCTCGAGATACTTTAAGTTTGAAACTTATGCCAATTGCCATATCTGAAATCAATTATAATTGAAAAAAAGTTTTTAAAATACTTCAAGTGTTTTCATATAGTCGCTCTAGAACGACTGTAATTTTTTAATTGATTTTGAAATACATTTTTAGTAATTTGTTTGAAAAATACATCTCCATTGTGTAGTTACTCACTCGTATTTATGAATATTTGTTGAATATTGAAAATGAAAAATTTGAACTGTATTGTAATATTCTGTTTAGGCGTAGGGAAAACTTTAACAAATGGAAATTTAATGAATTTTATTTATTATTAAAGAAATTGTTTTTAACGCGTCTTATATTTCTTCGTCTGCCATATGCTAAACCTCAAATGAATATGCAGTGCTATTAGATTTTTAACAACATGGGTATAAAAATATACGAGGGCGGTTTAATAAGTCTATAACTTTCAATGAAACAAGTTTTTTAGATTCATAATCAAAATCGTTTTATTTCTTGAATTCGTAATTGTAATCTTTATCTTTAATATGTAAATCTATCATCATCATATATATTATTTCTAAAGCACTTTTTTTGTCGGTTGCAAATATTTCCCATACCACCGCATCAAATTCAAATCAATGACATCTCAGTTTAAAGCTTATTTCTAACACTAATGACGAAAAATAATTAGAAATTGAAAAATTAATATTTTCATTGATAAAAATTATATTTTATATAGAACTGCATGATAAAAGTGTTGTCATTATGATTATATGTTTTTGTTCAAGTGTGGTAATACAGGGTCGCTTAATAGTAATGCTTTGAAAAGTAGTTTATTGCGAGTGAATTTGACAAAACGGTCGTTATAACTTTATTGCCTGTTAAACTTATCTTTGGTACTAATTAATTTCAAATGTTGTGGTTAGAGTGCTCGCTTACAACACCAAGAAGCTCAGGTTCGAGTCCCAGTACTGGAGAAAAATTAAGGAACAAGAATTTGTGTGCGGCATTTCGGAGATTTAATTTTAAAAAATACAAGAGGTTACGAGCCACTCCAATCCCCTACCTCCCCCTCTAGGAGTCTCATCATTAAGAAAGCCGCCCCTGACATTCCAATCTGTCCACCTTTGAATTATAAAATGAACGATCAGTAGAAAGCGCCATCTACTGAGGAGCATTAGGCAGAACGAAGCAAGGACTAAAACTTACCATTCAACTTAGCAAATGTTTTCACCACTTCACAACAAAGAATTAACAACAACCCATGGAGCAATTGCTGTTGATCATTTCAAGGATGAAGGTATAAGACTGGCCTTTGAGTAATCAACTGACAGCAACTTGTTCCATTGACATAAGACTCCTAAATGGAACTATGTATGTGAACTACAAATTCAAACATTCCAATACAATGCACATCATGAGTAGAAGGGTTCACCCCTGAAAAAAAAAATATTAAACCATTGTTTTAGCATCTACTTGATTTCTATTGAGTTGAGTTCTGGATCAAAACACGCTCATAATTACGACACAACTCCCACACTATTGCAAAGTTTCTAGACAGTTGTATTTATAATTGATTGTGTAAAAACTCTGCATCAATTTTGTGGATGATTAAAAATTCGAACCAATAAACCCTGTCAGATGAATATCGTTTCCACTATATATCGTACTTTCAATCTTTAATTGGGCATCTTCTATACTCATACGGCCTCAATAAAATTCAACAAATCACTGTTTTTGGCATTGAAATTGATGCTGCGGAGTTTCCAACAAATATGGAATGTTTGAATATCATTTCCGCCCTGAATATTTTTAGCATTAGAAATTTCTAAAAATTTAATTTCACTCCACAAAGTACAGTATAGAAACGACGTACATTTCTATATTTATTATGTGTTCAGTCTATAATTTTTGTATTTTTAATATTGCCTAAAATGATATTGACCAGGTGTACAAATATTTGTTTTTTCTTTATTTTTTGTTTATAAATGATGGTATTAAATAAAAAATTAAAACAAAAATGGAAAAAATTAAAAGATAATTGATGAATAGACTGAATGAAGCTGTTGAGTTAATAAAATTCTTATTATCTGTTGTTCACATTTATTTTATACAGACGAATAAGAATTGTCTGTCCGAACAGTTAAACACAATTGTTTATAAAAATATATTTTTTTTTATTTTTATTTTCTATGAATTCTATTTTATTTAGAATTAAGATTCTTATATTTTATCCAGTAATTAAATTGCAATTAAAAAAATATATTTTTGTATTTTAAATATTATTCGTGGATAATATATATATATTTTTTTTTGTTTTTTGTGGGTGTAATTATTAAAATGTTTTGATAGATAGAGAACTTCGTCTGTTCTTTAAATGCTCGTATGTGTAAATTATAATGTTTTTGTATATATTTTTTTTTTAATTACCCACCATGAAGATCAAATCATGCAGATCTATTTAATATTTGGATCTCCTATCTAAAATGACAAATAATTCAGATATTGAGAAGAGGATTACTGTTTTTCATTTCCAAATCCAAAAGATATTACTAGTCTGAACTCAAATTCCCCTGATTTGACGTTTTGTCTAAAGTAGCATAAGTGCACAAAAAAAAGAAGAAAAAGAAAAAGTATTGGTCTATTTTAGCTATGTTCGTTAAAAAATACTTTGACACTTGCATATATGGTAAACAGCTTTAAAAGCTCTTAATATTTTGTATTGACTAACATTGTTTATTTACAATATAAGCAAAAAGCATTTTTTAATCCCAGATCTCATTGGCTGTTGTGCTCTTGTCATTTTGAAACAGTGATGCCAATATTTGCGTAATTATCAAACAATGCAACAAAAATTAATTTGATATTTTTTCATTATAAAACATCTCTGAAGTGTTTTTTCCTAACGTTTCTTACTCTATATACGAATGAATTTCGAGATAACATTTCTTTATCCAGTTGATAGTTTTGACTTGTTTGCTCACTACTCCGATAATTTCGTCTGTAAAAATTTTTTTTTAGAGAAAATTTTCACAATTTGGTTGGTTGTCTTAGCGTGAAACGTTTCATAGTGACTCATGAACAGAAATGATTGAAAATCTTAAGTTATTGAACAGAAATTTCAACACAGTTTGATATTCTTATTTGCCAGGGCATACTTAAGTATCTATGTATATTCATAGTTTTTATGCACCTTTTACCACTGTAAAGTAGATGCACAGAATTTAATTATGTTTGAAACTTTACAACGTTATACCTGTTTATTTAGTAATTCATCTGTTTTAAACATCACATCCTCACCGTTTATCAAATGTTTGTGCAGTCATAGATTTGTGTTTCAGAGATATTTAAAATAAAATATGTTTTTAAAATTATTTCTTCTGCTTTTTTTTTCTTATCTGTTTTCTATTTATTTGTCTATTATATTTCCAGTATCTTGGCTTATTTGTTTAGCACTGCAGTATATCAATTTAAAATATGTGCACAAATCGTAGCAATTACAACCCATAGTGTTTTGTTTTCAAGGTAAACAACAGGCAAAAGTTTATTTAGAATATATGTTCTTCTACAAATTCTTAGTGATTTGTGGTTTTTCATTGAAATTGAAAATTTATTATTCTAAAAAACAAAAAACAAAAAAACAAAAATTGAAAACTTGTTGACTGTAAAATAACATTAAAATAATTGCTTAACTTTGGTAAACTTTACTAATACTGTCAGTATAAGAAATTTAATGTTGAATGTGAAACTTAAACTTCAAACTTCTGTTCAAGAAACACATAAAAACTCAAATCAATTCATTTGAAATTCATTGTTTTAAGTTTTCTTAAAGAAAAATAAAAATCAAAACTTAAAAATCCTGTTCAAAAAATGTGTCAATTTTACTTTACTTTATTTTTTTTTCTTAGGAAGTCTTATAAATTTTTAATTTTTGTGTTAAAGAAAAAATTCAGCAAAATGACTTAAATTTCCCATTAAAGCGCAATCTTTTTTTTTAGGAAAGTAGCACGGTTGCAATACTCATATATATTTAAAAAATATAAAATCTGAGCTGAATACACCATCGTCATCATCATCATCATTATCACCATCATGTGGTGGCAACAAGTTAAATAACATTTTACCACAATCCGCTCATTTCACAGCCATACAAAACAAAAAATAAACGGTAAAAATTAATAAAAAAAAGAAAAAATCATGGCTAAGCTGGGTGGAATAGATATGCATTCAAAGGGAGGAAAAAGCTAAGGAAGTTTATAGTGCTTCTAATGGTAGTGGTTTTAAAAAGCACTGCATGAAATGGATTAAGAAACAACTGTAGAAAACCAAAACATTTGCACTTGAGTGCTAGGAAAGACAAATAAAAGATAGCAAATTCGACTATTTGATCCCCTACATAATATCTACAATTATTTTTTTACTATTATGTATTTTAAAACATTTATTTAAACCGTTTTTAAAAATATTTTAAGGAAAATGGCTGTTATATTGGCAATTTACGGAAGAGTGTTTCCAAATGCGTTTTTACATTTTTAACCCACTGTCTACCAAGCGGGTCTGATAGACCCCCAAAGTAAATTAAGTTTACTTGTATTTAATTTATAAATAATTCAGATGAATGCTTTATCTCTTCTTAACTTTGTGCCTTTGATCAGTTTTCTTTTTCTTTTCATTTTAATCGAGTAAGCTGTCAGTTTTATTCATTGTTTAAGAAGTTGGATATATTTTTCATTTTATGTATACACTTATACATACATATGTAATTCATATTAGTTCATTGGTTTCTTGACTGTGTTATTTAATTCAGAATTCATTTTTGTTTAAATGAAACTTTTAAACGAAAATGTCCTCCATTGTTATATTAAAAATAATTTTCAATAATAAAACGACAACATGTACCATGAATTGAGATAAAATTATAAAATAAAACATCACAACACCTACAATTGTGAAAGAAAGAAAGAAAGAATATAATAAAGAAGAGCAACAAATGCTAACATGCATAACCAGCCGCTTAAAATCATATATGATAGCACATAAATACTGATATAAATGCCTGGAAGGATGTAAATCTCTACGATTTTTAACAGATACTCGTAGAATATTAAAAATAAGATATTTAAAAGTAGATAAAAACGAAAAAAAGAACAACTACTATTTACTATAACAGAAGGGATTCCACTTGCACTTAAAATGGTAAAATTCAAAGACGTACAGTGTACTCGCAATAATATTAACTCACAAGCAGAGCAAAAAAATTGATGAAAATGTTTGTAAATCGACTTTTTTTGTTGAGACCAATATTCAGGGGTAAGCCCCTACTGATGCTGTGCATTGTATTTAAATTTTTTGGAAAGGACAGTACTTCCTTACTTCCTTATATTATTATTGTTATTATTATTAAACGCCTTAGTTAGTTACCACGTAAAGTCTAAAACATGGCAAGAAAGCCTAAATTTTGCAGGCATGCCGCGGAATTCATCCTTTTGCGGAAGCTGTGTATCTAAAGTGGAGGACGCGACTATCTTTCACTTCATAAGTCAGTGTCCGCCCCTTACAGCGGAAGTTTTTGACCGCTTATTTTTAGCCATCTTTAACTGATCTCTCTGGTATGAAAATTGCTGAATTGCAAGGCTTAGTCTATAGGCGGAATGGCTTCCTACGGAAAGTGATGGATTCCCGGGTTGGTGAGAACTTTTCTGGTGTCAAGATGGGCCTTATCTTCCAAAGAAGTTCTCCCAACTAACCTAAATACAATAAATGTAAGAAACAAAGTTTCTGATGATCAATTTGTACAAAGAATAGGAATAACAAATTTTAGTATAATTTAATCGTAATTGAAAATTTATTTACATGGTAGTTGTCGAGAAAATAGCACATTAACAAAAAAAAATTTTTTCGGAGTAAAAAATCACAATTTAGATTTACAATAGGCTACACTATGCGAACATATTTTGTATCAATCGAAATGATTCCTTCATTTAGATATTCATATTGAATATGTTTACTTTTCAAAATCTAACAGTTGGACCAAATATGTTTGGAACCAAACTTTGGGACTAAATGAACGAATTTCCTAATGACTTAGGGGGGTACATGAGTTTGTTCCATATTTTCAATATTTATTTTCTATCAATACTATCGATACTGCCATCGATAAGGAACAAAGTAATTAAACTTCTGCAAACATTAACTAATTTTTCTAGCTTTTCAACCGAAGATCCTGTAGTATATGCAGTGCAAAGTTCATATTGTGGAGTAGTCAATGCTAAGGAAAAGATGTTAATATTATCGGGGGTACACTGTTTTCACAACAACATCATCTCTATTAGAGATACACAGTAAATTGAAACTAAATTTTTATTTATACTCACTCGTATATCATAAAGAAAATAAAGAGAAGAAAAAAAATAGAGAGAAAAAAGTAGGAAAGGAATACGAAATATTTTAGTTTCTTTCATTTTTATGTTTAAATTCAGTGATTTTTTTGTTGAAGGTTTCTTTTTTTCTAAATTGTATACTGTGATGTTTTACCTCGGCGGGAGATATACAATTTTTCAGAATGAGCAGCAAAGAAAATGAAAATAAAATCACAGATACACAGTAATGATTTGATTTGTAAATTTGGATTTTTGTTTTTAAGAGATGCATAAGGAATTTTTTGATACAGGGTGTTTAATAATTGATATAGAATAAGCTATGTGCGAGATTTGTATATTTCCCAGTTGAAAGCTACAAATTGCGCTTTAGAGTTTCTAGAAGTTTCAAGAAGAATCAAATAGCACAATATTGCTAAAAAAGAAAATGTACTACTTTTTGGCTGAAATATGTGATATTTTAAAGGGCCCACCTAAAAAAATATAAAAAAGAGAACTTTTTGTTGGTTGATGTTGTCTTCTGTGATATTGTATTGTTTGCTTAATTTCTTTAACAGTGTCTCTTGTCGCTGAAGAGGAAGGTTTGGCTGCAGTTGGATTCCTTTACCAAGTGCTTATATGCTATATAAAGTATAGTCGATTATTTTTTACTTAAAGTTTTCAATGTACGTTCCATGTACGGATATTGCCAAATTACGAGTATATACGGAATTTAGACTGACAATGCGCACAATTTTGATAAAAGTCATTTTGATAAAACTATTTTGTCTTTCAATTCATTGTAAAATTTGTTATGGTGGCTTGGCATCAACGAACAACGTGAACGTCAAAGAATAAAATTGTGAGCAGCATAACTTCTGTTGTCGCCAAATTAACTTTGCTGTAAATCGACTGTATGGAACGTTGCGTCGTTTTATGCAAACAAAATGTCGTTTATGTTTAGCTGATAAAAAAATGCAGTCACTATATCATTGCTCATTTCCAATTACATAAGGATTGTTGATGCTGCCAAAAAGTAAATTTTAACGGACATAATTGGTTTGCTCAATACACGGCAATTTTGCTTATTGGTGTAGCCATTTGGTCAAAAATGAGTGTCATCACGTAACAAAGTCTTTAGATAAAAATGCACATCTTCGCCAGTTTCCATTGGCGAAGCAAACAAGGGAAAGTAGAAAGCCTATAAATTTCGAACCGGACGAATCGACATTTTATCATCTTCCACAAGACATTGCGCTACAGCAGCAGTATTTACTTCGGTGCGCACATTTCCGTAACTTGTTGATGGTTTTGAATTGAAAAGAGTAAAACTAGTGCGAACTGTACGAATTGCTTGCTCACTAGACTGATTATTATTCATGCCGAAAAGTAAATGAAGTGTTCTATGAAATTCACGATGATTTGATTTTCCTACACACAAACATCGTAATTGGCCATTGCAATTCTGTTTTATGATTACGGCCTAGCTTCTCGCACCACCCATAACATGTGTATTAATTTTTATCCGTGAGGAGCAGGACCTACAGTTTAAAGTCGACTCCGAACGAAAAATTTTAGAAGCTTGTTCAGAAGACTTCTATGAGGTAGTCAACGAAAGAAATATCTATCGAAGCTCTTCTGTAGTAAGCCAACACACTAACTACTAGAGTACGGCCTAACCTTATGCTATATACTAAACGTGTGCTCAAAACCTTTTGCTTGCTTACTCTTCATAATGTGCAGTAGTAAATTGTTCTCTTTTATGTTGCTCCTGATTTTAGGAGAACACTGCGTATTTAACTTTTATTCAAAGTAGACAACAGGACTCATTTTTGTTTTTTTTTTTTTTTTGTAAAATTTTATGTTATTTCTGTTTCTTAAATGTTTACTTTGTTAAATTTTCTTTCTAAAAAGTATTATTTTCGTAACCCTGGAACTCATCTTCAATCTTTACATGGTTTGCTATAGAAAATCATAATTCACTTTGCATCGCTTCATTTTGCGTCGGGTTTTTATTTTTTTTTTTTGAAACGTAACCACGACGTAAAGTAAGGTCTTGATGTACAATGGTTTTTGTGTATAGTTACTTATTTGTTCTCTATCTTAGCTTTACTCTTACTCATATTCGCAACTACAATCAATATTCGCTCATGAGAAAAATACAATACTATACAATTTTAGCGTCTTGTGCACATGTTTACTTTATTCAGATTCAAGACTACAGGCTACCGACTACCGACTACAACCTGTCAAAAATAGAATACATGTGTGTATATGAAATTGATGATTTTAACAATAACCCGGCCACTTCACTACACGACCTCCTTTGTAGCTGTCGCCAACTTACTCTAATTTCTATTTTGGTTGGCGACAATGCACAAGTTAGTGCTGTTAATATAATAAGAAATAAAACTTCTAAACAAGAGTTTTTAAAGTAACCGCAGAAAAATAATAAATAGCTCAGTTATCAGATGTTTGTTTTTGCTGCTGCCTTGAAAACAATTAGTAGCTATCTACATGATGACATCTGTGACTAATTTCAGTCGTGCATTCGGTACACTGTAGTCTTGAATTTTTTAATTGGATAACTCATCAAGAACCTCAACCCAGTTTGACATTCTCAGCTGTCAAGCCATAGTTATCGATATCTATAGTTGTAATGCAGCTTAAAAAGAACACCCGTTACTTGTTTTATCTTTACACAACTGTGTTAAATGTCCTTTTCCTTTCATTCACATACTTATATATATATGTATGTATATGTATATTTTTTATTTGTGTTACTTGTTAAGTAGTTTGGAATATATCTTAAGAACAATATTTGTGATTTGTGCATAATGAGAATAGAGAGGCAGTGTGTCAGAAATGGTTTATAATGCTACAAAAGCAGACAAAAAGTTTTACAAAAGAAAGTTGCAATAAAAGGAAATATAAAGACAAAAAAAAATCGCCATATAAAGAAAAAGAAGAAAATAAAATGGTTTTCTAGCAGAGTATTTTGTAGCCTCATTATGAAATATGTCACATAAAATGTAACAAATATCTTTGTCAGTATCCGTCCTTTTTTATTTTCTTTTTACATATTTTTTTATATTTTTCCTTCTTTACAATATTTTTATCTCTCTTTGTAATTGTATGAAAAAGTAATGGCTGTTAAGTTAAGGAAAAAGGCACTCCTTCGCACATACAAAACATTATAAAAATCATAAAACCAAACAGTTGAAGGAGAAGGTGAAAGGCAACTATTTAAACAATCTATTCGTATTTGCGAAAACAATTGGAATTTCCATGTATGTCAAGAGCGTATTATTTTCATGGCAATGTTCTTACCTTAGTTAAGGGCAGGTTGTTTTTCACAAAATATGTACATTCCGTCCATTAAAAATGATCAAGAGTGCATATTTTTTAATTTTCTGTAAATTAATATATTTTATTACACGATGTGCCTATAAATGTAAATAAAAATAACAATTAAAAGTAAATATTTAAAAAAGAAAAGAAGTTTTATGGGAAGATTTTGAAGTCATCGATTTTTATGTTATAACAGACGGTAACGGGGAACCAACATTTTAAAATTGTATTTGAAGAAATACACACTTTGAGCAACTATAAATTACCAACTAATGGTCGGTTGCCACCCGTTAGGGATTCATTAATTTCACTATTATCTAAATATATTAAATTGAATGTGTGTTTGTTTATTTGTTTGTTTGTTTATTTGTTTGTTTGTTTCTTTGTTTGTTTGTACCTTATAGGAGACCAAACCTCTAGACCGATCTTCCTAAAATTTTCACAGCATTTAACTGGGACTCTGACATGATTAATAGGGTACTTTTTTTCGACCACGCCTACTTTTACGACAACTTTTTTTAAATTATGTATTTGCCCCCATATAGTTTTTAAAAGAGTTACTTCAAATTGTATACACATTATACTCCAGGCGAAGTATAATAATAATAATTTATTACTCCACGCACTCTTTCACGCCCCTTTTCACGCCAAATTTTGTTTGATAGTTTCAAACTTTTTGTTCTATGTAGAAATTTGTATTTTTTTTTATTTGGATATATATTGCTCGTAATACTGTTAACGTCGTCATATAACTATGAACCACGCCTACTTCACTACCCCCTTCTCTTTTAATTCCGATACTTACTTACACGACTAATAATGTCTGCTATACGAAATACTTTTTTTGTAATATGTATATAACATATGTAATATGTAATATGTATATTTACAATAACAATTAGTGTCATGTTCAAGTAATTATTCAATATCAGTTCTGACCTTAAGATTAATACATAAATGCAGGTGTGGTGTAATATCCCCACAAACGCTTCTGTAGGCCACTCTGCAGGTTATCCCTTATATACCTACACAAATGTCTTGAATTTATTTAAAACTAGCTGAACCCGGTGTGCTTCGCTACCCCCATGTTATATACATACATACATAACATAACTGGCCTTGACAACCCTGTGTCAGGATTACGGCCTAGCTTCTCGCAGCACTCATGTTGTGTGTGTAAATTTTTATCCATGAGTACCGAGACCTACAGTTTAATGTCGACTTCGAACGACAGACTTGAGAAGCTTATTCATGGCAATTAGTTACTCTCAGAGCATTTGCCAGAAGTCTGCTGAGAGGTAGTCGCCGAAAGAAATATTTTTTTCGTATTTCTTTTTTTTTTAAGATGTCGGAGCTGGGTGTCGAACCCAGGGCTCATGTCTTAGTAAGCCAACACACTATTCACTAGACCACGGCGACTACGTTAGTATTAAGAACTGTCAAAAAAATCAAAACAAAAAGTGTGGAAACAAAAACAATTTATATAAAATAGAGAAAAAAAACAATTCTCTTCACAATTTGTCTAAAAAAAGTAGCTCAGCTGGTATGTCAAAAGCACTTAATAATCATTACGCCATGCTACTGCATCAATCTACCAATTGACTGCCAACTTAAAAATTAAAACATTTATCCGAATCGAGCTTAAACTGAAATGTCTTACTCATATTTGTACACAAAAGTAATAAATATTAACAATCAGCCATATGACAGAGTTCAATTCCATTCCAAAGGGCAATTTATTACGTCTTGTGTTCCTGAGAAAACGAAAAACAAAAAAATTACTCCGATTGAAACCACTTTTATTTTCATAAATGGAATCAAAGTGGGCAAACAAACAAAACATTTCGCAAAAGTTACAACAAAGTCATACACTTTTCAAAAATTTTTTAATGGTATTGTACATAAGCAAAATCAAAACAAATACTTTCTAAATGAGAAAGAGCGCAAATGAAACAATTAGCTTTTCGCTCTTGTGCTTGCTTTGTTTTTTGTTGTCTTTTTCTCTTCTTCTTTTCTTTTACTCTTCTTCTATCCTTTTTCTTCTCGTTCATTTTTTGTTGTACCTACACACATTTGAGTTAGTGTACTTGTAGTACTCAAAACAAAAACAATATACAAAATTAAATGGGACAATCTTTCTCACTGTTTCTGTTTTATTTTTGCTTTACTCATTGTAAAGAATACAACAAAATGAGATCAAACGTTTAGTTTTGTTTATTTTCCTACTCTGAATGGAATTGACATTTTTGTTGGCTTTAGGTTTAAATAAATGCTTCAAATTACTTATACTTTTATCAGTATTTTTCTTTAATTTTTGTTAAACAAAAAAGGTTATTTTAAGTAAATTTTTTTATATAATATGAAATGTATGCTTTTGGGGATAAGCATGTCTTCAATGACCATTAATTATTTAATTTTTTTTTCTTAATTTTGGTAATTTTTTAAAATACATAGTATTAAAAAAAACATAATTGTCGGAATCAGTTTATACAGCATTACCATATCTCTTTTCTATTAATTTTGTCAAAATTCTATAGTGGCAGCACAAGCAGCTGACAATATTTGCTGCCATGCTATCGGCTACATAAATATTTTGAAGACATCAGCTGTTTTGATGCTGATAAAAAAAAAAAAAACAAATAAAATAATTAACATGTGTTTGTTGTTGAAATAAATATTGCAGTTATACTACTTTCAAGTACAGTAATCCCTCGAACTGCGCGGTTTCTGATGGCGCGGTTTCGGACTTGCGCGTTTTTATTTTTACCACCAAAATTTCGCATTGCGCGGCAAAAGTTTCGCAACAGTGCGGTTTTTTTTTTTACGTACATATTACATATTTCGTGCAAAATATGATATGATATGAATATCTTATTGTTGAAGAAATAATAACATATTTTGCAGATAATAATAATGATGAAAATGGCTATAGTGAAGATGTAGAAATTGTTGAAAAAAACAAATTTAGTAGCAAAGCAGTGGCAGAATTTTAGAAGCGTGGCAATCAACTTTGTAAAGAAGCTATTGACCTAAACCCTGATTTAGAGCGTGCTTTAAAATTCCGTAGACGTTTGACGGAAGCTTTAACGCCGTATAAAGAACTTTACAGTTCAAGAGATACTATTAAGCAATCACTATTAACAAGTTTTTTTATGAAACCATTAAAGGAAAATAGAACAAATTTATCAGAAGATGAAAATTAACTTATTTAAAGATTTTTTTTAATTACGTATTTACATTTTAACTATGTAAATACTATGTACAATGAACTGATTTCAAGATTTTATTTGTTTAATTTTTATGAATTAATTTATGTATAATTTGTATTTTTTATTTTTGTTTATGTTAACGTTTAACTTTATGTTAATATTGAATAAAGTCTTTTTTTAGTTATCTACTTAGTTTAAATTTAAAATTTTCATGATAATTTTGGGATTTGGAACGTATCCCCCTAATTTCATACAAAATAGGGTTCACAGTGCGCGATTTCGGATTGCGCGCTGTTTTTTCAGAACGTATCTACCGCGCAGTTCGAGGGATTACTGTATACGAAACCGCAAAAATAAAATCGCTTGTTTGAAATGTTTATTTATTTTTTTCTATTCTAATTTGATTATATTTTATTAGTATGTATTAAAAAATTTTGCAAAACTCACTAACAAAATATATTTTTTGCTAATTGTACACATAACCTTTAAAAAATATTAAAATTTTGCGCTAATCTCAAATTATTTGGCAATGTGTACAAAACCCTTGGAAAATAATGATTTTTGCATCGCCGTTGGTAATACCCGACGAATTCTGAAATCCTGTGTATTTCTCACAGCTGCCTATCTTCCAAATAAATACCCTAATAGGAAAGCTTTTGGTGCACCACACATTCGCATATTTCTTATAAGACCTAACGTAGTTAGTTATTCATTCAGCCACTTGATCGTATTTCCCATCATATTATACATTTATTTTTATCAACAATGCATACTGATCGTTGTGGGACACCAAACATAACTTTTAAATCTTAAATTTCATTAAATAAATACCGACTAGTAATGTTAAAAGTTTTTAATTGTTATTATCTTTATTAATAACTAAATTTTTTTTTTCATTGTAATAAAAAATATTTTTTAGGTCATATTTATTTAACATTTTATATTGTATATACCCATTTTTTGTAGAATAACATTACACAGTTAACACCACTGCAATATTTTAAGTTATAAAGATCAATTTGAATGTATAAAATAAAAAATTTGTTGACATACTCTACTTTTTTTTTTATCGATAACATCGGTAAATATTTTCACAATTCTTTATTGATGTGAATAAAGCTTAACTGTTTCCTAATACTCGTATATTATATTTGCACTCTTCTCCAAATCTCTCTCTCTATCAATACGAAAAAAATTTAGTGCCATAAGAGGATTTTTTTCTTATATAATTTTTTTTTTTTAATTTACATTATTTTTTGAAACTTGTATTTTCTATAAAACATTTTATAGTAAAATCAGGTTTTAATACACAGTTTGCAAAACATTGACATTTGTGTACTATTAAAAATCCTCTTTCTTTAGGGATATACACGCAGAAATTAATTTTAACTTGACTGCCTGAATTTGCTGTACATGCTTTAAAACTAAAATACCCACTAGTCCAGGGATGGCGAACCTTTTTTTGACTGCGTGCCAATAAATATTATTTTTATAAAATTAAAATACATGCGTGCCAATAAAAATTACTTTTACTAAATGAAAATACATGCATTTTAAAAATACATATAGATTCATTTCTATAATACGCTGACATATTTTTTAATTGGATTTTTGTTGTTGAATATTTCTCGATAATGCATCAATATCCGGATCATAGTTTGACAATTTTAATGAAATGCTAGCCTCCCCACATTCATCGATAAGTCTGTTTCGTACATCAGATTTTTTATTATTCATAATCGAAAATAGACTTTCAAAGCTATACGTTGATGAAAATATTGTTAGAATAGCTTAAAACAATTTCTTCATCGCATTAATGTTTGTGGGAGCGAACACAGTGTCTTAAACAACATATTATTCATGGTTTCGTATTCTTCTTGATTTAATCCTTTCTTTTTTCATTATTTTCTATTTCTTGCCTCAACTCTATAAATTTTTGCTTCCAAATAGAACTTGATTGAAACTCTGCCAACTGCATTTCTAAATTCAACAACTTTAACTATTCTAATTGATCTATTTTAGCAGTTTCCAAATCAAACTTGTCTGGATATTTAATAAAGTTAATTAATGGTTGAAATTTTTTGAAATCTGGAAATCTCGTAAAAAAATTGTCTTTATGTTACTTATAACTTGGCTATAAAAATTTATATTAATTTCATAGACTCCATGAATAGAAAATTTTTGAAGGTTATCTTTCAACAAAGGAAAATACTTAAAATTATTGTTGTCAATATCGCGTTTAAATATTACTAATTTGGACTCAAAACCTTCAATAATATCGAACATTACATCAATTGATTATTTATTTAATTCACTTAAATGGTTGGAAATATCCGTAAAAACATTAATTTAATTTCATCATTGTACTATTGTGTGTTGATTTAATATACTCATGAGCTTGATTAATGTGAATGCGAATAGAGGTTTTATATATTTTGTTATTTCTCCCATATAACCAGAAAGTAAAATTATATCTCGACAGATTAATCAAAATATTATATTACATTATATTGCAAAAAACCAAATAGTTATAATTGATTTAACATAATTTTCTTAATTATTTCTATTAGAATTAGGACTTAAAAATTTGGTAAGATTTTTGCTGAAATTTGGTTACAAAAATTTAAAAGTTGTAGCAACATTGTTTCCCATTAACTACTAAAAGAAAATCAGTTGTTACACTATGAAGAGTACTTTATTGTACTCTGAACCAACTGTATATTAAAATATTGTATTGTACAATGGCTTTTGTGTGGCGTTGTTTTTTGCTCTCTGCTTGTGCATTACTCTTATTTATATTTGCAACTACAATCAGTATTTGCTCATGAGAAAAATACAATACTGTACAATTTTAGATCCCCCCGGGGATACATTTAAGGGCTGCTGACGAGTGTCCCCGTCAGTAGTCTGTTTTCCCCGGGGTATATTGGGTTCGACCTAGCCCTGAGTGGTCTGGCGCTCAATATAGGCAGAGAACGCCATTTATGGCGATTATGTTTGGTGCATGGTCGTTTGTCACGCGTACTTAGTACGCGTGGCAGGCATTTCTGGTGTTCTCACTGACTGACCAGAGATGCCCTAATCTGGTACTACGGGCATCAGGAGCCCCCGGTACAGATAACTCTCAGTCATTCGGGAAGTAATGTCCGGCCTGATGATTGGTGAGGTCCTCCCTCGAAGGGTACACGTAGTGGTTGTAGAAGTACCTAGGTAGATACCCCTCAGCAAGGGGGGTATCATCACCCAGACAGTGGTGATATCATATTGCCAACTCGGTGTTATGGGCTCTCTTTTGAGCGCTATGCCTTCGGGTATGGTGAGATTAGAGGGTGCCGGCATCGGGTGGCGGTGGTTGGGCGCATTGAACTCAACTACCGTTCCCATCAACGGGCGGCATGTGATTAAGTCTACGGACAAGTGCGCATGTAAAATCACTATACAGTTGTACAATTTTAGTGTCTTGTGCTCACCTCTACTACATACGCAAATAATATAATTATATTTTAACGTTATGAATAAAGGCGCCAGAAATCTGGAAGTTTATTTTAAATATCAAAATTTATGCATTAAATTTGATTTGAGCTCACAATTTTTTTAATACCAAAAATGCATTTGGATTAGTCAGTACATATGTATGAAAATGAAAAATATTATACGTGCCAGCGAAAATTTACCTGCGTGCCACTTTGGGCACGCGTGCCATAGGTTCGCCATCCCTGCACTAGTAATTTCGAAACACTTTTAACAAAACATAAATTAAATTCGCATCGAATTCTGTATACATGCATACGAGTATGTCTATATATTCTTTGAAATTGTTGCTTAAAATCTATAAAATATTTTCTTTTTTTATCTTTAGGCAAAAAACCAGAACACACATTTTCATTTTTCAGAATTAAAACTAAAAACCTTTTCTTTCATTTTCAAGAAGTAAGTTTTTCTTTTATGTGAAAGGGTATTAAAATTTAAGTATCGATATTGCAGTTATGCCCCCCATATTATGCCCCTATCGTACAGGTGGCAATTTGGCAGCAGCAGCAGTAATAAAGAAAAAAAAAGAAAAATTTTATTCACACAATTACGCACATTAACAATTGAAACATAACATCTGTTTAAGAGAGAGAGAGAGAGAGAGAGGGTGAGCAGAGGAATTTGTTCATAGTAAAAATCGAATTGATGTCCTTCACAATCAAATGCCATTAAAAATCAAATTCTTTTAAAGGTCATATTGATTTATTCCAGTTTTTTATAACAATTTTCCTTTACTTTTCTTCTTTTTCAATCAGCAAAAATATGATTTCTTTTTTTTCTCTGTAACTGATGCATGATGCATCCGAATCAAATTAAGTTTTACTGCAGTGCTTGTACTGTCACTGCCACAGTACAGCTGCAAGATTGTGTGGAATATGATTTTATAATACGTTGTTATTGACTACGGGCAGGTAGGAGGTATTAAATTAAATTTAAAAACACACTTTATGAAATTTATTGATATATGAATTACCGCAAATGATTTTAACAACTGGAGATGAACTCTATAGTTTTATAAATTATCTTTTATGACATTGAAGAAAAGAGTTTATCATGTATTGTTGTTTTATTTAATTGTAAACTGTTTCAAAAATAAAGTGATGCTCGAACTTAAACTTATAATGATATTCTAAGATATTTTATAAGATATTCAAAGTTTTTGAAAAAAATTGTTAATAAAAAGCCATAATTTACAATGTATAGTAAATTTTAAATCCAAATGCATACATACATACATAATTGGCCATTACAACCCTGTGTCAGGGTTACGGCCTAGCTTCTGTCAGCGCTCATGTTATGTGTGTTAATTTTTATCCATGAGTACCGGGCCCTACAGTTTAAAGTCGACGCCGAAGAACAGATTTGAGAAGCTTTTTTCATGGCAATCAATTACTCCCAGAACTTTTGCCAGGAAACTGCTGAGAGGTAGTCGCCGAAAGAAATAATTTTGTTTTTAAAGTTGTCAGAGCTGAGATTTGAACCCAGCGCTATCGTCTTAGTAAGCCAACCACTAACCACTAGACCACGGCGACACACTAAAGAGCGGAACATATTGGTTTATGTTTCCGTCTTACATCCGAACTGTCTTGTTTGAGGGCGCCGCAAGTCATAGTCACATCTCCTCTGTCAGCCTCAAAGTCAACAACAAGTCCAAATAAATGGGCAAAATCAACTAAAGATCGTTTCATGTATACGAGTAGAATAATAGAACTCTTATTAGTAAAAACTTCACTTTGAATATGTTGGCAATGAAGCTGTATTTGAACTTCAGGTTTCCGCCCGGAGGCTTTCAAAATTCAATGGTAATCGTATGACCAAAAAAAGTGTAAAGTAAGACGATTTTTCTGGTTTTTACTGCCGGATAAAACATAAATCTATTATTAAGACTTGAGAAATATGGCCAAAAAAAAAGCCTTTAAATTTTTCCGCACTTGATAGATAATTTATTATTTAGCTGAATATTAAACCGGTTAAAAAATCACAGCCTCCTCTAAAAAAAATATTAATTACACTTCGTTGTTTTGATATTATCCGTGTATTATTATCCATTCGAATACAATCTGATGTCTTATTTAAAATAGCCTGCAAATCCTTTGGATAATTCTTAACTTTTGAAGTTACAGGAAGCAATTATTGCCAACGGAACAGTCGTTTAGTTTAGAAGAGATGGCGCAATTTTAAGATGTTTTGCCAATTGAGAGTATTCAGCTCTTTACCCCCGTGGACAAAGAGTGTATACCTGTCCCTCAATGAGGCATTGCAAGATTTTTTTCTCAGAACAAATATTTCATACCTTTGGAAGATCAAAATGGAACTTGACTGCTGGGGAAGCAGGACATAAGCTAATACTCATACCATTAAAATAATAATTGCTGAATTAGTTTTATTCTCTTACAATTTGTATTGAACATTATGCAGAGATAAATAATTATAGAGCTTTTTCTGTTCTCTTACATTAGAGCAGGTAGCTGCTTCCAAGTGGGAGTTCGTCATATGAAAATCACGCCTTCGGTAACCATCTTTATAAGGGACAATTTAGTTTCTCTTTCGTAAAAAATTGCTTATCAATAACCTATATTTTTTTCTGGGTTCTTATAACTGACCTAAGTTTTTACATTGTCATACCTAATGCTTTTTTATCTCTAATCAATCTAATGTATACATTTGGCATACTTGACAAAAAAAAAAAAAAACATTACCACTATTTTATAAAAAAAATATATTTGGTCTATTATATGTTGCTTTTAATTTAATTAAGTCTTAATTTAAATATTATTTTATATTATTTTGTGTTTTTAAATAGTTTTTTCAAACTCCAGCTCTGACATCTTGAAAAAAGGAAATATAAAAAAATATTTCTCTTGGCGACTACCTCTTAGCAGTCTCCTGCAAAAGCTCTGAGAGTAACTGATTGCTATGAACAAGCTTCTCAAGTCTGTCGTTCAGAGTCGACTTTAAACTGTTGATCTCTGTACTCATGGATAAAAATTAACACACACAACATGGGGTACTGCGAGAAGCAAGGCCGTAACCCGTATGTAAATAGTTTTTTTTTTAACATTTACGTTGAAAAAAGTTTAGCATTAAAAGTTTCCATACTATAGTTGTAACGGTCTTTTCCATAAATATTTCGAATATATGAAAGTAGGTTAAGAATTAAAAAAAAAATGCTCATATTTTATGGACCAAAAGACATTCTTTAGTGTTACGCAAACATTTGATTGCTATATGCCTGATTGACAAGTTTTTCAACTAATGTTGCCACTCGTTTTGTTCTTATTTCGTTCGGTAGGTAATGGTATGTAAGCTGTTTGGCTAATACACTTAGATTTGCCTTTATGTTCTACATAAAGGTAACGCTGCCTGATAATACTGCCAGGATTTCGATCACAAAATCTCGTCTGGTCGATCATTAATTAAATTTTTCGTTTTTCTGTATATGTTAAACTAAAAGCAATAGGAGTAGTATAATTATTTTAAGAAAAATATTCATACTCTTATTCATAAGCGATTAGTTTAATAAGAGGAAATCGTTGAATGAGTATTCCATAGGCATTTCTATCAAAATTTAACTCTTTAAGAGAAAAAAAAATTGTTCCACATACTTCTCCCGATCTAAAATTTTTGGTTGCGTTATGCTGTTGGGGAGAAGAGAAGAAGTATATGTGTCAGCTTAAAAATGTGTAGAAGATTCATGAAAACTTTTAAAAATTAAACCTCCACATGCTAAAAATTCTAAGCAACTGTGTGCAGTTGAAATTGAAATAATGAAGTATTTCAAGGGCATAAAAAAGTCGTTTATGTACAACTAAAAAAACCCCATTGTGATTTGGCCCAATTCAGTATTAACAGGAAGGGACAATATTTTTTAAATTAACAGCAAATTCTGAAGAATAACATAAAAAACTAATATATCAATCCCTTTCATGTATTTAAACGTGTGTTATAAGAATAGATTAAACTGAAAATTAGTGATACAAAACCTGTCCGCGGGAAGGTATACTACTTTGTTTTGTCGCCATTTTGGTAAACATAAGTCTTGACAGTTCATATTTGACGATCGTGAAGTAGAGACGTGACAAATTTATTATGGAAAAATATACGTTAAATTTACGTGTTTTAATAGTTAAAACATTTTATCAAAATCAATCATCTATTACTCTGACGAAGAGAAAGTTACATGAAATTTTTGGGAGAAACAACGTGCCAACACGATGCACTATTTATCGTGTACTGAATGATTTCGTATGTAGTCGCCGTGGTCTAGTGGTTAGTGTGTTGGCTTACTAAGACATGAGCCCTGGGTTCGACACCCAGCTTTGACATCTTAAAAAAAAAATAAATAATGAAAAAATATTTCTTTCGGCGACTACCTCTCAGCAGTCTTCTGGCAAAAGCTCTGAAAGTAACTAATTACCATGAACAAGCTTCTCAAGTCTGTCGTTCGAAGTCGACATTAAACTGTAGGTCCCGGTACTCATGGATAAAAATTGACACACACAACATGAGTGCTGCGAGAAGCTAGGCCGTAATCCTGACACAGGGTTGTAAAGGCCAGTTATGTATGTATGTATGTATGAATGATTTCGAAGAAAGAGTGACTGTAGCTTATAGGCCCAAGCATGGACCACAACGTACTGCAAGATCGGCTGAAAACATTATTGCTGTTCAAGAAAGTGTTCAAAACAATCCATCAACCTTAATTCGACGCTGTGCTTAGTTGCCAGTATCAAAAGACGAAATTGAAGAAAACATACATACATATATGAATATACATTTTTATTAAAGCTTTAATACGCAAAATATAAGAATTAACACTGAAATAACGAATTTTTGTGAATCAGACAGTAAAAGTTTATGTGGTTTCGAACACAAATATAGTTATTTGTCTTTACATATACACACATATATTCCTGTATGTCATTTATATTCTTACTTTTTTTAATAAAATATATCAAATCATTGTCAATGACTTGTAAACGATTAAAAACAAATACTTCAACAAAAAACAGTCATTACCAACTTTTAACAGCAGCACGAGGCAAAAACAAAAAAAATGCTCGAAATGAGAAAAAAACTGCATTGAAAGAAAAATTATTTTAAAAAACACAAGAAATTGGAAATAAAATTCAAATTAAATCGAAATAAAAAAAAGAAAAGATAAAAATATACAGTCGACAGCATAAGTCTGCGTACAAGAACTTACACTTAAGGTATACGCTATTTTTGTAAACGAAAATGAACGTTTTTCGTTTGATTTTTTCCTATATTTTCAGTAATATAAAGAATTAACAAAAATCGATAATAATGTGTCTGTGGCAACAGAATTTGAGTTGCATTGCCAGTTGCCAAATGGCATTAAAATGAAGCTGGCAACTCTGTTACTAAATGGTGAATATTTTGGCAACTGTATATTTGTGGTTGCTGTGTAGGTAAGTACATTTTTTGATTTTATTTTTGAAAGTTTTCTACAGAACGTGGATTGAGCCATAAGTCTATTATTAACTATCCATACTTTAAGCACACTAGACATTTCTACATTTACAGTGCTGGCAGTAACTCTAGTGGATTGAAATAGTCACTTAAATGTCGCCTAATAGATGCTACCTTCGTTATCATTAAAAAATAGATTCATCAAGCTAATCATATTTAAAGTTTATTTTTTAATTTTCAAAATATTCACACCACAAATATCAATGTAATTGCTTATTTTTCACAAGTGCTTACATATAGATATGTAAGTTAAAAGGGCAACTGAAGACAGTTGCTGTACATATTTACCGAATTCACAAGCTTCTGTATCTTTGTATACAGTATTAAAAACAGTTTTTGTTTTTTGCTTGTGAACACCTAGTGTATGATGTATTCATGTACGCTGTATCGAAAACGTCAAAAATCAAATAAAAAGAAGAAAAGCACTATTCACAAATTAATAAATGTATCTTTAATTTATATTTCTACCACTTTATCGACATTAATTTCATTTTTATAATTATGTACTTCGACATATTTTTCTTTTAAATAAATTTGCTTCTGACAATTAATAAATATTTTTGTATTTTTATTCTTTTTTTCAATAATAGGCATTCACTTTACATTAATAGCATAGAAACCAATACAATTTTTCAAAAACACATGCAAAAAAGTGTATGAGTTGTACCAAATTTTGATACGAAAATTACCAACAATAAACGTACAACTATTGTATTGCCCTACAATCAAAAAACGAATACAATGCATACAAGGGTTTTGTGAATTCGGCAAATATAAATTTTTAGTTTATCAGTTGGCAACTCAGTTTTACTATTTCACCGTTCTTAAATTATTACGGTTTGATGCATCTATTTCTTAAAATATTATTACCTGTTTACATATTCGTTTTGCTAGTAAGTCTTGTGATTGCTGTGGATTTTTTAACTGTTTTTTCACACTGTAGAACAACCAAAGCCCTATGTTGTCTGTGGTATGTTTTGGGTCAATGTCTAATTTTCTAACACAGTCACTAAGATTTTTTCTTAGTATGTTCAAGTAGACAACACCAATTTTAACAGCTGGTTTCAAGTTCTTAAGATTCGGTGGTGTGCAAGCCGTTCTCTACACAATCTGGCGACCTTTTATTCGAGAGATTCAGAAATTGCTGTCATACGCATAAACAACTTTTTACCATATCTCTGGTGGCTAGAGCAATTTACTTTACTAGTAACACAAACAACTTCTTTGTGATACATTGCTTTTGTAATTGCCTTATTTTAAAATTCTACGAACAGTGTTTGCTAGAAATCTGGGCCCAAATCGCGGCACTCGTTATCGAATGAATGTTCGTATCGAGTAAAATTTCGTCATGTATCGAATAACCAAATTATGGCACTCGATAGCTATCGAATCGAAATTTACAAGAAAAATGTAAAAGATTTTTTGTTTTGTAAAAGAATCAAATAACTTTAAAATAAAAAGAAAGTAAATAAAATTAGAGCAAAATAATTATATAGTTTAATTTTAACTTAATTAAAATTATTTAGATAATGGATCCATCATTTTTATGATGGACATGATGTTATAAGATTCCCGGCGGTTAGTATACATACATCTTTTAATTATTTGGAATTGAAATTGTGTAACGTTTTATATATCACCTTAGTCATTAGTTGCGTGGATGGCACGCACGAGGTTCAAATCCCAGCGAAGGAGAAAAATAAAAAATTAATTTGCGGTGTTTCCCCCCACCTCTAAGAAATCCATCTTTACGAAACCGCTCCCTGATATTTCCAGCCTATTCCACCAAGAAAATGAATGATCAGGAGTACAGCGCCATCTTCTGGGAAGATAACAGCTATCCTACATAAAAAAAAAAAAGATGCTCACCACCAGTGTTGCCACTGAAAAAATTTTAATTCTACCAAAATTTCCTTCAAAACCTACCAAAATTAATCAAAATCTACCAAAAACCATTTAAGAATAAATTTTCGGGATGGAATTTTTATTAACACCTTTACATGTATTGGTACATATAAATAACCAAAAATATACAATATAACGAAAAGAATTCAGTTCTTCGAAAATACATATAACAAAAAATAAACGTATAACAAAAAAAATTCAATTTCTTAACAATACATTATTAAATAATTAATACACATAAGTAAAAAAGAATTTGAAACCTTGTCAGATTTGCAAATTTTAGCTGTTTAAAATTTCAGTCGATTTCGAATTTGTTTCTCAATTTGGTTTTGATTAAGGAAAGGTGTTAAAAATTTTCGTTCAGCTGCTGCAGAACTATTAAAAACAAACTTTTCTCATTTAAACCGTTTCTAATTGAACTAACTTTAGCCCAATATAATTAAATGTATAATTCCGTTGAAAGATTTGTTTCTGTTAATCGCAACAGATTCCACTGTGTGATAATAATATCAGGATCACAGTCTATAAGATTAGAACATTTTAAAACGAGAGACAATTTACATAGGCAAGTCTTCTTTTGACAATACTTACTCAGCAGTATTTATTTGTAACAATTTAATATCTTCTCGATTAAATTCAAATCAAGCATAGATTTGGTTTCGTAATTCAATGTAAAATTGCAAAATCTCATGTTTAACATCAAAAACTTCTTACGGGTTAAGATTTTGAGTAGTATACATTTCGGCTTTTGTACCGATAAATAATTTTGAAACATCAGTGTGATTATTAGTATTTTTAAAATCAGTTTCAGTGTTGTGTATTAAATCTTTTTTGATAAAGTTGCATAATATGAGCAAAAAATTAGATTTTATGCTTAAATATAAATACGGCAAATCTTAGCTCTGACATCTTAAAAAAAAGAAATATGAAAAAATCTGGGAGTAATTGATTGCCACGAAAAAGCTTCTCAAATTTATCGCTCGGAGAGTAGACTTTAAAATGTAGGTCCCGGTACTCATGGATAAAAATTGACACACACAACATGAGTGCTGCGAGAAGCTAGGCCGTAATCCTGATACAGGTTTGTAAAGGCCAGTTATGTATGTATGTATAAATACGGCAATCTTGAACTTTCCGACTGAAATTCCTTATTAAGATTGTTTATAATAGGCAATACAGTTCTTTTTAGCTTCTGCTAAAATCTACCAAAATCATATTCAGCCTACCATCCTACCAAACGGAAAATTTTCTACCAGTTTTGGTAGAATTCTACCAATTGTGGCAAAGCTGCTCACCACTCACATTCAACATCCAGATGGGGCAATTGCTGTTGATCATTCAAAGGTGAAGGTATAACACTGGCCTTTGTGTGATCAAATTG
Organism: Metopia argyrocephala; assembly: GCA_963576795.1. Classification (NCBI taxonomy): domain Eukaryota; kingdom Metazoa; phylum Arthropoda; class Insecta; order Diptera; family Sarcophagidae; genus Metopia; species Metopia argyrocephala. Next base: position 51,917,944 of record OY756209.1, on the reverse strand, counting down.
ACAGCAATTTGTCCCATTGACATAAGGCGCTTAACATTACTTCTTCACATCTATCTATCTAAGTATGTATATCTATATATTCAACATTCCAATACAATGCACTGCATTTAGTAATGGTTTACTCCTGAGTATTGGTCTTAAATAAAAAAAAAAAAAAATAAATACACCGAGTATACATATGTACATATATACATAATTGGCCATTACAACCCTTTGTCAGGGTTATGGCCTAGCTTCTCGCAGTACTCATATTGTATGTGTTAATTTTTATCCATGAGTACCGGGACCTACTTTTTAAAGTCTACTCCGAGCGATAAATTTGAGAAGCTTTTTCGTGGCAATCAATTACTCCCAGATTTTTTCATATTTCTTTTTTTTAAGATGTCAGAGCTAAGATTTGAACCCGGCGCTATCGTGGTCTAGTGGTTAGTGTGTTGGCCCTAGGTTCGACACCAAGCTCTGACATCTTCAAAAAAAAGAAATATGAAGAAGAAAAATATTTCTTTCGGCGACTACCTCTTAGCAGTCTTCTGGCAAAAGCTCTGAAAGTAACTAATTGCCATGAACAAGCTTCTCAAGTCTGTCGTTCGGAGTCGACATTAAACTGTAGGTCCCGGTACTCATAGATAAAAATTAACACACACAACATGAGTGCTGCGAGAAGCTAGGCCGTAATCCTGACACAAGGTTGTAAAGGCCAGTTATGTATGTATGTATGCAATCGTCTTAGAGAGTATGCTTTTGCTTTTATCTGTATATTTAAACCAACCTTAAAATAATATCGATGCTCCTTACTATCACAGCTTAGACTTTAGATGCACATTTATGCACGATTTATGCACAGATTTATGCTGCCGAGTGTATAAAACAGTGGTCTTCACAAAGAGAGTCACACAAAAATACACTGAGAGCTGAGATTGGTTTCTTCATTTGTATTGTTTTTAACAACTTGAATGAAATTTGTGAAAATTTTCGTTTTAAAAACCTTTAATTTTAAAATTTAAACTAATTTATTAAAATTATTCATGAAATAAATTGTTTGTAAGTGCTATTAACAAATTGAAATGTAGTTAAAAGAAATATAAATATTAATAAGTTTATGTTGCTTATTATCATAACTTCTCAGTGTCTGACAAACAAATTTAGCTCTCTTGAAAACTAATAAAACATAAACACATATGCAATTTTTGTCTCACACACATGTTTTTGTAATAATTGTGGTTGTCGTTTAACATGATGAAAACAAAGCGTATGGATTTCTTTTTATGAAAGATTTTTAACATTGCAAATTGTTTTATAATTAATTAAGTTTTTGTTAGGAAAATAAAACAAAAACAGGTTCCAAGGAATTCTAAAAGTGATATCTGTTAATAAAGTACAATACATTTAATTTTAAACTAATATAATAAGAATTAACGATACGGGTAGTTTTGGTATATTTTAAGAAGCTGTTTGCCAGAATTTTTGTGGAATTAAGCAACCCTGGTTGTAATATTCACGAAGAGAGTAAGAAAAACTAAAAAAATATCCGAACAATTTATTTACCTGAGTAATACTGGTGAAGACCACTGGTATAAAATCACATTAAATCACCCTGATTTGCTTTTATTTTCGTATACATATAAGTACACATTTTCCAAACTGTCAAGAAATAACTGACAGTAGTTATCAACACGAATGAATGAAAACAACAGTAACAACAGCGATAGTGAAGGCAGTTTACAAGTAGAAAATTGCACAACAAGTGGTATCCTTGAGTTTTTAAACAAATTTTATCAGAAAAAGAGAGAAGGAAGTACGAAAAAATCTTGCAAAACTACAAACATGCGAATACGAGTACAAAATGTATACAAACCATTTATATGGATAACAACTCAATAACTATGAAAAGACAAAAAAAAAAAAAATCTGTACAATTTTTCACACATACCCTCTCGTAAAAAAAGGATCTAAAGAATTAAAGAAATAAAAAAAATCGACAGTCAGATTGTCGCATGACAAGGTAAGTTACTCGTTAAAGCTTTACGAGTACTTATGATGTTTTCGTTTCTAAAAAAAGTGTAGCATTTTATATATTTTTTATCTAAATACTCATATTATTACACTTAACCTTTACAACGTGTTGTTTCTATTAACGTTTTGAATAGAAACGATTGAATTTGAAGATTTGTGATTGCAAATTTAAAGTGATACACTTTTTTAAATGGCCATTCTTTATTGCATAACTTTAACTCGCTTCGGGATTTTTTTTTTTTTTTTTTTGTTTTCTTGTTTTTCGATGAGACCAGCATTAGGAACCTAAGAAAATAGATTCTGGCAAGGGTGAAAGAGTGTTTGAGGGCATTTGATAGAAAAAGATTTCTGTTATATAAAACTTGTAATACGAGTTCGAATCCCAGTAAGAGTGATCAGTTTTTTAATTAATATTTTCGACATCAGCTATAGTAGTTTCATCCGCATAGTTCTTTTTGGAATCACAAGGTGATTCCATTATAGCACAATGCAGCTAAGAAACGAGTCTTCTCTGTAGTACATTGTGCGACTTGTTGAATAATCAACTTCAAAAAATGCTCTTTATGAGAGATACGGGTAGTAAGTAAGAATATGCAATTTTTTAGAATTAATATTTTTTCCCCGAAAAAGAGCTTTTGTACAAAGACGCTGCTTGTCGTTTCGTTAATTCCTGAACGCTTCCTCTCTGGATTTGACTATCACTCCACCCGTCTGACTAAACCAAGATTTGTGTCTTGATTTAAACAAAATATTTTTGGACGGGATGTAGATCACCATCCCAAACTTATTTTTATGTTCACAAACATTTCTCTTCTAGCATTTGAAACAGGAAAACAAAGTGACCAAATAAAATGGCCTTAGACTTTCTAAACTTTTTCTTAGTACCTATAATAGGAGAAGATTTGAGTCGTGCATTAAATTCTCTAGGAATAAGCTGAGAATACTTGCGGGACTTCTTAATGGGCACTCATTCCGTGACGCGGCGGTCGAGTCATCAGTGCACATACTAGGCAACTGTGCAGCATTGATGCACAGTAGAACGAGATACCTCGGTGATTATTGCATATCAGATGGAGGTTTGTTTGAGTTGGGACCGCTCGATATTTTGTAGTTCGTCAAGGCGAAGAAACTTTGGGAAATACTATAAAACCCTAGTTAAGTTGAGAGTTGTAAAATAAATCTACAGGTCGAAATACTTTAGTATCTCCTTTATAAATAAATCACTTTAGTTTTCCATATTTAATATAAATTAGTTTTTTTAAACTATTTAAAGTAACTTAAAAGCTAGGTCGCACTTTATATACTGAGTTAAGTACTCTGCTCACATACTATGATTTTGAATACCTGCTAAATTCATTAATTTTGTATAAAGACAAAACATACCGTTATTACTTTTGCATTTCTTCTCAAATACCAAATAGAAGCGAATTTTTGAAAGTGCTACAAATTACCTTTTGCCACGAAAATAAGTCAAATTACCTATACTGCTACGGAGACAATGCTCATGTTTGCTTCTTTCATTCTTCAGTACAAGAATTAGATTTATTTTATGACGGAAAATATGAAACCACGAAAAAATTGGGTTTTTATGAAAAATACAACTCTCTTTACCAGTTATATTTGAATATTTTTAATTAAAAAAAAACATTTTTAACGGATTTTTCTTCGGAGAAACTCTCAAAATAATAGTTTTAACTCTTGTATTATCCCTGTAATTTTTTCTTATTAAATACTTGTTTTTCTTTTGTTTTTATTATAAATATTTCAAATATTTCCGAAAATTATGCCACAATAAAATGAAAAATATTTAATACATTCCTACATATGTTCCGAATAAGTTAAACGTAAGAAATTAAGTAAAAAAATATTTGAACTGCATATATAACTTCACCCACTTAAAATCCAAACTCTTTTCTCTTTTCAGGTATGTTAACCATTTCGCAAGTTTAAAATTACGAGTAAGTTTGTAAGTATGTATGTATTACATAAATCCAATTATGTTTAGCTTAATGAACCCAAAAGCCTTTTATGTTTTTTAAACAACGACAAGTTGCATAAACTGTTACAGCAAACACTCTCTGTAACGCCAGATATAAAAAAACTGAAATTTAATTATTTTTATTTTTCTATTTTATAACACAAACGGGGTTGGTGCAGGGGGTTTGTTAGTTAAAGCACTCATTTATTAAATTAATAGGAAACTACTTCATCACAATAGAAAATGTAGAAACAGAACTATTCGATTAATTAAGTACACTTTCGACATTTAAAATATATTTTTTGTTTGAGTATCATTAATTTATTTTAATTTATAATAAAAAAAAGAAATATTTACAATTAAACAAATATTTTTATTTCTATATGAGCCAAAAACATAGTAGCATTTGCATAAAAATGCTTGTACTTCATATTCTAAAGCAATACAGACAATAATCGTATTGTTACATTTAACTTTTTTAAACATTTTGGTTTTGTTAACCTTTTCCATAGAATAGATTATGGATTCGTGATTGCATTTATTACAAATCAAACACAATATTTATATGGCCTTTAAAGTACCATCTTGATGCTTCTACTTTTACAAATATGCTCGTTAATATAATTAGCCATTACAACCCTGTTACAGGATTACAGCCTAGTTTCTCACAGCACTCATGTTGGGTGTGTCGATTTTTATCCATGAGTACTGGGACGTAAAGTTTAAAGTCGACAACGATTGCCATTTTTTTATGGCAATTAGTTACTCTCAGAACTTTTTCTAGAAGACTGCTGAGAGGTAGTCGCCGAAAGAATTATTCTTTTCATATATCTTTTTTTCCAAGAATTCAGAGCCGGGTTTCGAACCTGAACTATCCTGTACCTGTAAGAAAAGAGGAAAATAATTCCACACCATTTCTTAAAAATGATTGTAGGAGTTGAAACTGTGGCTTAAAGGTTTTAATTTGTGGTCTAAGGATGACAAAGTAGACTTTCCAGTTCATCTGCATTAGTCACTGTTACAGCCGCATTAGAAAAGGTTTCAGTTCAATGACAAGCTCAATCTTTAATTAAGTATTCTCCCACCGTGTATTTTGCTTTAAAATTAACTGAAATTTTGGCAATTTAACTCAGCGTATTAACTTTACCGCCAATTTTGTTTTATTTAAAAAAGATCAATAACTGAGTATACATTTTTATTATTATGTATCATAATACTTGTTCATAATGATTTGTAAAATATTTCGTTGCCAGTTTCGAGGGTTTTATTTCGAGAAATATTTGAAAAATTTTTTTATACACGAGAAGCGTCAGAGTCTCGAAATTTTGGAGATTGCATTTCAATTCCGTTGAAAGCAGTATAACTCCGATTCCACAACACTGAATAATAACTGAATAAAACATTTTGGATACCAAAAATTTTTATTTAGCCAATTTTTTTAAATTTCTCTTGGTACCATAGCCTTTTATTCAAATATACTTATATTTGCGAAAATATTGTATGAGTTTTTTTAACATTTTTCTATTAACTATTACCAGTGTTCACTGCAATTTTTAAGTTTTTTTTATGGTTTTATTAAAAACCTTCTATCGCAGAAAAACAAGTTCTCAAATTTACATTTTACACAATGTAACTGAGATGGTCAAAGTTTTACTTTGTTTTTCAAGGAAATGGAGATTTTACGCTCTGCCATAGATAATTAATTTCAGTGATACACTACGTTACACATGAATAAGTGCAGTATTTTAGCAATCAATTTAAACTTGCTGCTCTCAAGATAATTCATTGAGAGAATTTTGTTGTACTTCCTATTAAAACTTTGGCAATTGAGAAAAAGGAACACTCGAAAACGTTAGATCTTATCTCTGCTTTTTTTGTAATTTAAAAAAAAAAATGTTTTTTTTTTGTGTCACTTGAATAGGTGCATTGATTAAAATGTTATTGTACCGTAGTTTTTTTTTTAACTCAAACTTGAAGTATTGTTAATCGTTTTTTATTTTTTTTAATTGAAAACAAAAGGGTTTTTCTGTAAGTGTAAATTTGTCCGCGGTAAATCTTTAACATCGAAGAAAAGGCTAAAATAGATGCCTAAAACGATCAAAGTCTGTCTGGCCATGAAATTTCTAAAAAAAAGATAATAAAAGTAGTAACGTTACGTGGAATTATCTAAGAGACAAAGAAAGGAAATCAAAAAAATGGCCATTGTAAGAATAGTCTCTAATTCAAGTGACACTGCTGCAAGAATGGGAGCAAAACGTGGTTCCAGTGCTAGTGTTTCCACTGTTAAAAGAATAATAAAATCAGCAGAATACCTAAAAAGACTCCAATTGCAGAGAAAACCATCACCAAACTAACAGCGTAAGGTATTACGGTTAAATTTTTGCAAAGGCCATATGACTTGACGGAATGAACTAAAGTAGTATTTTTTGAAGAGAAAAAGTTCACTTATGACGGACCAGACGGCTTCAACTACTATTTCCATGACTTAAGAAAGGAAGAATGTTTTTTAGCCCGTGACCACAGTCGAGTAGGTGGTGTTATGGTCTGGGGAGCAATATCGTACTATGGAGTCATAGACTTGGAATTTCAAACTACGAAAATGACAGCAAATTCTTATTAATCAATTCTGCAAATGGCGCTTCAAAATTTCAAGAACAGTTTGGACCCATTCCTTGAATTTTCTAACAGGATAGTGCTCCTATCCACATGGCAAGGATTGTAAAAACGTGGATTAGCGAGCAAAATGTTAAATTGTTGCCATGGCCACCATACTCGCCGGATTAAAATATAATAAAAAACGTATGCGGATGGTTGTCACAGAAAGTGTACGAATCTGGATGACAATCTACAATGACCGAGAATCATTAATTGCTGCAATCAAAGAAGCGTGGTCGGAAATTTCATTGCAATATTAATCGCAACTTTTTAACTCCCTTCCAAATATTATTTAGGACGTCATTTTGTCGAAAGGCGGAAGTACACATTGTAAAAAAATTAATAAAAAATAAACTAGAGAAGATAACTTCAATGTTTTAGTGTTTTATTTAATTTTTTTACTGTTTATTGTTTTTTTTTTTCAATATGCACCTATTCAAGTGACGCAAAAATAAAACCAACTTTTTTACAAATTACAAAAACAAGCACAGATAAAATGTAACGGAACTTTTTCGAGAGTTCTTTCTTCTCGCTCTTTTTCACAATTTCCAAACTTTTAATAAATAGTACAACAAAATTCTCTCCATGAATTATCTTGAGAGCAGCAAGCTTAAATTGATTGCTAAAACATTGCACCTATTCCTGTGCAACGTAGTGTGTGCTTTAGACGCTTGCTACTGAAGTTTTGTATATTTAAAATTTCCAGAAAAATTATGGTTTTTTAGCTATAAAGTTTAAATCTGTTATGGCAAATTAAAAAAAGCCAAAAACTGTTATTAACGATATTATTAAAATTATTTTATTTGTTTTTTTTTCGTTAATTTATAATTAAAAAAAATTAAAAGAGAAACCAACCATTCATATGCAGCTTTTTTCTTTTTTACACAAAAAAAAAAATATGGATTTATGAACCGAAAATATGTAAATCATGATTTTTAATATGTTTTTGAAAATATTAACTTATTGTTTGTTGCTGTTGTTGTTTTTGTATCTAAAAGTTTTAAGCAGAAAAAAAAAAATAAAACTCAAAGCAGAATTAAAAAAGGATATGAGCACACGAACATTACATTTGTATGTTCGCCTGTGTGTTGCCAGTATTTATTTCAGTCAACTGAAAACAAAATCAAGTAAAAAGTTTTATAATTAAAAATTTTTAAAACCATATGTTGTTCGAATTATACAGTGCATGGCAAAAGTTTTTACGTAGTAAATGGTATTATAAGATTAAAGATGATAAGCTGTTTGTTGAAATTAAGCCAAATTTGCAAATAAAAACTATGATGATGCTCCTAAAGAAGAATACAAAAATAATTTAAATTTAAATACTGAATAAATATTTGGAACAAACAAAAAAATAACTATTTTAACATCAAGTGTCATCCACTAAAACTGTAGAAATATTAGTTTGAACTTGCTTGAAAGCATAGTAATTTCTTAAGGATTAAAAATAAAATGAAGTGCGGTTAAATAGCTTCTACAAGAAGTCATCTTTCTCTTGGAACCAAATGTCGTTGATGTTCAGCTGATTACTTTTTCCAAACAAAATATTTTGCCATCATAGCTTGATAGCGGTCGATATTCGATTGCTCATTTCGAAAAAAATAAAGATCGACGAGGTCTCTAAAGCGTAATCCGCACCAAGTAGTGAATTTTAATGGTTGTAAGAGTGATTTGTTAACTTTTTCGAAAATTATCTTCCCTTCATATACGAAAATATTGCCAATAACGAGATTTATCAATAAACTCAATTTTTTTTCTAAAAGTGATATTCTTCAACCAGTTTCAAATAAGCCCAGTAAGAATTCAAGGCAAGCGAAGGTGAATCCATAAGTTTTATTTCGTTCATACGTAAACCAAAATCGCTATATAAAATTTCGAAGGACAAAGTCCTTTAAGTTGAAATGGACGAGAAATCGATATTTCAGTGTCTTCTTCAAGATTTCGGATTACAGCAACAGTGTGTGCACATATCATAAACTTAAATTTAGCGTTTTTAAAATGAAGAAGAGTAAAGTAAAGAGTAAATGTTTCGATAACTGAACAAATTTCTTGCTCTGTATGACGATTTTTTTTTACCTTAAAATAGACGAAGTATTGAATAAATTTCGTGAAAGTAAAAAAATTTTATTTAATTATGACTTGACATTCTGAGTTGTTAAACCATAGTTATCAATATCCATTAGTATGAGGCACTTAATTAAGGGTTTGAATCCTCAAATACTTTCTATTTTAGTATCTGTTTTAATAATGCTGTCCTGTACACAAAAAAAAAAATTAAAACTGAATTGAATTTAATTAAAAATTTTAAATGAGTATAGAAACTTTTACTTTTTTTCATATGGCTATTCTCTAATATGTACAATTCTAGTGTCGCTGTGTTGCTGCCAAAGTCTTCGGAAATGGCTCGTCCGATTTTTATAAAATTTTGTGTGTAAATCGTGAAGGTCTGTGAATCGGCCATCATATTAAACAAAAAAAAAACAAAAAACAGCTTATATTTTTGTTTTGTTGTTAATGCTGTACTTACTATACGTTAATGTTGTTTTAATTCAGTGGTATAATTGTTTTTGGTATTTCACTGTCATCAAATCATCGCTAGATATTCGATTTACAGGGCAGAATATACAAGATTAAATAAGTTTTATTACAAGCTTTATTTAACTAAAATCAAAAATAATTTCAACCGTAACCCGAGATCTTTTTATAAATTTATAAATTTAAAGAAGAAAACAGCTGGTTTTCCTAATACGATGTCATTTCAACAGATTGAATCTAGTGATGATTTAACGATTTGTAATATGTTTGCCGACTTTTTTTCTGCAACATACTCAGATGCTAATTTTAATAAAGATACTGATTATCCTTATCCATTAAAGGGGCATCAATCAATGAATTTACCCGTATTGGATACTTATACAGTTGCTGCTCAAATAAAAAAATTAAAATTCTCGCACACTTTTGGACCTGACAGAATTCCTAGCAGTATTTTAATTAATTGTGCCGATGCCTTAGCCATTCCTTTAACATTTTTATTTAATATATCCCTTAAATACGGTTATTTACCAAAAATATGGAAGGATTCATATATATTCCCTTTGTTCAAATCCGGCAAAAAATCTAATATCGAGAATTATAGGGGCATAGCAAAACTTAGTATTATACCTAAATTCTTTGAAAAAGTAATTACTGAACATATATATTACCAAGTTGTGAATATTATTTCTCCCTGCCAACATGGATTTCAAAAAGGATGTTCAACTACAACAAACCTTCTTCATCTTACAACTGTAATTAATCGTGGATTTTTTCAAGGAAAACAAACAGATGTCATCTACACTGAGTTCAGTAAAGCTTTTGATAAGGTGAATCATGTGCTTCTGATAAAAAAACTACAGATGATAGGGTTTACAGACCCTGCTATTAATTGGATTAGATCTTATTTAATAAATAGAACCCAAACTGTTTACTTTAATAATTTATTTTCAAAGAGTATACATGCTCGTTCTGGTGTTCCACAGGGTAGCCACCTTGGCCCTCTATTGTTTTCATTATACATTAACGATTTGCCTCAGATAATTAAGTTTTCGAAGATATTAATGTACACAGATGATGTAAAAATTTTCATAACCCATTTGGATCAACATCAACATTATCTTCAAACTGACCTAAACTCATTTTATGAATGGTGTAAAACAAATTTAATGGAACTAAACGAAAAGAAATGTAAGATAATGCGATTTTCGAGGATTACTCCAATATCCATAAATTATTTTTTGGGTAGTTATCAAGTCGAAGCTGTTGACCACTTTCTGGACCTTGGCATACTATTTGATTGTAAACTGAGTTTTAATTCGCATATTACGAGTATAATAAATAAAGCTAGAGTGGTACTGGGATTTATAAAGCGGTGGTCTAAAGAGTTTAATGATCCATATATTACCAAAACATTATACATGTCACTTGTGCGTCCAATTTTAGAATATGGGTCAATAATATGGGATCCCATTTATCAATTATATTCTAATGCAATTGAATCTGTTCAAAAACAGTTCCTTTTATTTTGCTTGCGTAGTCTACACTTTGACTCCCGAAATCTGCCATCGTACTCTGCCCGACTAGCTCTTATTAAACTACCAACATTAAAAAGTCGAAGAGTTATGCTGAATGTAACATTCTTATTAAATGTTATTCGAGGAGATATATGTTCGGGATTTTTGATAAATGAAATAACATTCAACATACCTCAGCGAGTATCCCGTTATTTCGTCCCATTATCTGTAAGAACTTTTAGAGCTAACTATCCTGATGCTGATCCGCTTAGAAGAATGTGCAGCGCGTTTACTCAATTTTATAGATTCATTGACTATTCATTAAATCTAAATATAATAAAAAATTTAATCATTGTTTATTTAAATTCTTAATATGTCACTATTTTTATGTTATTTATATTCTTATACTTTTATTTAATTTTTTGTTATTATATCCTTTGTAATTGTCTGTAAGGTGGAATCCATAGACAAAAATAAATAAATAAATAAAAAATAAATAAATGATAGTGTGTAGCGCATACTTCGTTAAAGATGCAATTTTTTTTGTACAATCTCGAAAATTATTCATTAAGGTTTTTTTAAGGTTGTACATTTTACATTTTTAAATTAGTTGTGTTTTAAAAATAACTTTTTTTCCGCTGACTTGGAAACAAATTAATAACTTTGTTTGAAGTGCTTTAACTGAAGTGTTTAACGCTTGCATATTTGCCAGAGAACGAGAACGTAATGTTTTTAATTTAATTACAGACATATGCGCATAATTTTATAAAATATTATTGTTGTTCTCAACATGCTCTTCATTTTCATTCGCTATCTTTCATTCTCTGCTGTACCGTTATAAATAATAATCTTTTTGATTTCATTTGGTACTCCATGACGTATGTGTAATAAATAATTAATTTCAATTATTTAATGCTCATACGTAGTAGTAGACAACCAAAAAATCAATTTCAGTTGGCAACAAGATACTACTTTAACTAAATTATTTAAAGTTATTTTTGTATTACTCGTATATTTATGTTATTTTAAACAAATTTTTGGTTTTTAAAGTGATAAATTTTAAGCTTAAAAAAAATTGCTTTTTAAGAATGGTTTGTAAACCAAAATTTGTTTGTATGAAAATTTTTTTTAAAAAGCGAAAAATATTTTTTCTTTTGTTAATATTGGCATTAGTAAATTATTTGTAGTCGCCGTGGTCTAGTGGTTAGTGTGTTGGCTTACTAAGACATGGGTCCCGGGTTCGACTCCAGGCTCCGATATCTTCAAAAAAAGAAATATGGAAAAAATATTTCTTTCGGCGACTACCTCTCAGCAGTCTTCTGGCAAAAGCTCTGAGAGTAACTAATTGCCATGAACAAACTTCTCAAGTCTGTCACACACAACATGAGTGCTGCGAGAAGCTAGACCGTAATCCTGACACAGGGTTGTAAAGACCAGTTATGTATGTATGTATGTATTCATTTTTTACTTTAGGGCTGGCGTAGACCAGTCGCTTGTAAACCAAAACACTGTAGATTCAGAAACCATATAAAGAACAAAAAATTTACGTTTTTCGAGGTTTTAATTAAATAAATAAAAATAAGTACTTCCTCTCTCCAAGAGCGCCAGTAAATTGCACAGACCAACAACACTGTTCCTATATAGGGTGCCAGGCTTCCCAGAACTATGTGAATTATATTTACACCGAAAGTAGAGGCTTCTAGCGGGATGAGTCACCTCCCCGGGAGTGTCTATCCAATGACCGTTGGTGAAATTGTTGGAAGTCATCAATTGACAAAAACTTGTCTCATCACCATACTGTGTAACGTAAAAAAAGGGAGCTTAATGGAAAAATAAAAATTACTCAATCTATCTTCAACTGCGATTCCAATACAATACAGAGCATGTGTAGGGGTTTACTCCTCTGAGTATTAGTCTTGGAAAAAAAATTCCTTTTTTTTTCGTTATTACACAAGTCATTTGAAACTCGTCTGCTTTAAGCCCCTCATTAAAATTGTACGTTTGCAGAATGAAGTAAAAAATATTGCACTCATGGTAGTGACTGTAATTCTTTTTATTTACTCCCCCATGTTTTGTCATTCATATTCCCATCAATTTGAAATCAATACGAAATTTTTAGTGTTCTGAAATATAAAATTTTTTTTTCTTGACATTACTTTCATCATACGATGGCATATTTTATGTAATAAAAATTAATTTAAAATATTAAAAAGTCATTTATGACTTTAAATTTATTACCTTTGTTTGCTCCCTACTTACTACAAAATAAAAACACTCCATAATATCGAACAATAATTTATATTAAAAATCAAAAATTGCAAATTCTTGGTTAGTATTCATAAAGGTAGAAATGACGGAAGAGATTTAAAAAAACCCAATCTTTATGGTAAAAACTATATGTTACATTTTGAAACTAATTATTCCAAGTTCCACATGGAGAGGGTCACAAAAAATATTACACAAATTTTAAAATGAGTTTAATGTTTGTAATATTTTTAGGCGATTTCGGTCCATGGCTTCGTATTAGAAGCAATAGATTTTATTTTCTGTCCTTAAAGCTTAGCTGTAGGTAAACATTTTAGAGAGCAAATGCTTTCTAAATTAAGAACAAAAAAATGTTTGGCCTTAAAGATTTTGTTTTAGTTTTAAATACATATTAAGAAATTTGGCAAGGATATAAACATGAACTGTAGTATGTTTTTATTTTAATTTTTATGAGAATGAATACAAAACAAAACAAAAAAAAATTTTTTACTTTTTTCCTTTTATATGAGTTGTAAGCTTTCTAGTAAACACATACAAAACTCATTAAAAGATAGTACGAGCGAGTACGAGTATAAAAAAGTAATAAAAAAATGTTTTTTTTTTCTTTTTCGTGAAACAAAATAAAATTCATATTTTCTGTAAAACTATTGAGGGAATCTCTTTTAGTTATTCCATTATTTTTGGCAGTTTGTTCACGTAAAACAGATTTTAGTTTTTCAACATGCCATTAATATTCCATAAACAAACTGAAAACAAGCCTTCCTCCCGCTTGTTGTACAAAAAAATAAAAATTAAAATATAATTTTATTACAATTTCTATTAAAATTATTCTTTTTTATACTCGTTGTTACTGTAACTCTATAAAAATAAATTGTTAAAGAAGGAGGAAAAAGAAGACAAATTAAAGGAAACAGAACATCATCATGCTTGTTAAGAAACTCAATTACAATGTTTTGCCAAAATATTTAGACGAGAAATAAAGAGGAAGAAAAATAAAAAGTTTTTGGCAACATTGCAAATATTTTTACACCAATACACACCAACAATATTGCCGATAGAATTATTTCGCACAGACTTTCACAAAAAAAAGACAAGACAAGCCAAGTTTAACCAACAATGAGTAGCATATTGTTTAGAGTTTATCTGCCAGTTGGTTTTATGTATTTTGCCAATTTTTTCTTAACTCTTTCCTATTCGAAAAAAAAAAACTAATTACAGATCAAACTAAAAGCAAAAGTCTTCAATGTAAGCGCTCTTGAACCTACTGTACACTGAAAGTAATTGGCAAAGACTAAAGGATAAGTATACTCTAACTCATAAAGCCTTCTAACCAGCCACTGCAGACTCAAGTGGCATTTGAATAGAAAAGGAAACGCTTCAAGCGATATGCGCCGATCAAGTCATCAGAACACATACTGGGCACTTGTGCAGCATTGATGTACAGTAGGAACAGAAGCCTTGGTAACTATCAGTTAGCAGATAGAGAATTATTGTGGTTGACACCGGCCGACATTTTGACGCTCGTCAGAGCGACGAGAGGATATTGTAGAAATCCCGGTCAAGTTGAGGGCTGTGCAATGATCTACAGTTCGAAGTACTCTAGTACCTCATATATGAATGAAAGAACTCATAAAATCGTCTCCAGCTCATACATAGACAACTTAAAAGCCTTTAAGTCCACTTTTTTTTATTCATTTCTTTATATCATTATATAACAAATTAAAATTGCCTCAGCGTCATTATTGTGACGAATGTTCTGTTGATGGGAAACCAAAAATATTTAAGAATGTTTATGTTACCTCAGTTATTGGTTTTAATAAATAGCTCAATTTTAATAGATAATGAGATAAATGAGATAATCATTTGGCCTTAATTCTTACACGAGCTGTATTTTTTAGATTTTTATATAAAATTTCCATATAAGTAGTTGAAGAACAAAATTCAACAAGTTTAAAACTACGACGAATCGATATTGCGACGTCTTCTTCAAAACTTCAATCTACAGCAATAATATTATCTTCGATGCAAACGTCTCCTTGTGTTCGTAATACCTCGAAATCGGAAAAAAAAGTTGTGCAAAAAACGATGAAAAATTGCACGGAATACTTACTAGTTAGACTGATATACTTAAATTTTGAAAGCGTTGTTCTGTAAATTTTTTTTTATTTATTTTTAGTATTGATATACATAGATTTGGAGAACAATGCAAATGTAATATAGTAAGAAAGAATAACGGGTGGAAAACGTTCAATTATATTCACATCAATACAGAATTGTCAAAATATTTCGGGAAGTTATCGATAAAAAAAGTGCAGTCTGTCAAAAACAATTTATAATATTTTACATTGAAAAAAAATTTTTTTTCCAAAAATAACTGTATTTCGGTATTTTTGCTCTCAAAGTAGCGTTTGTTTAAATTTATGCACACGAGATTTGTTCTGAAAATTTTGGAATATAGAGCATGGGTAAGCATCAATATGTTATAGATATTAGTTAGTTTAAAAATATTTTATTGTGCTATTTTTATATGCACCTCTGCCGTTACACTCAAACATATATATCATTTGCCATTTTCTGGCGATGATATGAATATTAAAAAAAAGCACGTACACAGGCATTGTACAGTGTTAGGCAATCTTTTTGACGCTCTCTGTTATAATAAATAGTAAATTTTCTTTGTTAGTTACTATAATAGGTGAAGTAAGTAAAACAATAGGAATAGTTAACTTAACTTTTTATAAAAGAAAAAATCTTGTGTAGTACGTGACAAAAAGGCACTTTCAAAACCTTTAAGTCTCTGAATGTCATACCCAGGCAATCTTAAAGAAAATGACCAAAAATCTCCCTCTGAGAATTATTTTCGCAAATTCTACAGTTTTACCCGATCATTCAGTAACCCGTATATATTCCGGCGGTAGTGGGATTAGAAATAGCTCAGAAGGTGCTGGAAGTCCATCTATTCTTTCCTTTTCTGCGAAAAAAACCTTGAGATCTCCACTTTAAAGACAAAAGTTGGTTAAATATAAAATGTATGTCTCTATGGTCATTTCGTCTCTGCTCAAGAGAAATGTATTGCTTTGAAAAATCCTTTTGTTTATTTTTTATATACAAAATTTTTATATACCTTTAAAGAAAATTTTCAGTCAAATAGAAGGCGTAATTGGACTAGTAGGCGTGGTACCTCCCACACAAGTTAAATATAAAACTAACATTATACATATATTTGGTATCATACTGTATATAAAACAAAAAATTACAATTTTAAATACCAAAAAGAAATAAAATTACAAATACGAATAACCGAACACTGGGACGATATGGGTTAAGTGTGTTCAAACCAGAGTAGGAAAATAAACAAAACGAAACGTTTGATCTCATTTTGTTTTGTTCTTTCCAATGAGTGAAACAAAACAAAAACAGTGAGAGCGATTTCCCATTTAGTTTTGTGTATTGTTTTTGTTTTGAGCACTACAAATACACTAACTCAAATGTGTGTAGGTAGAACAAAAAATGAATGAGAAGAAAAAGAGAAAAAGAAGAAAAAAGAGCAAATTATACGCATGTAACGGAATAACAAACCAAGCATAAGAGCGAAAGCGATTTGTTTCGTTTGCGCTCTTTCTCATTTAGAAAGTATTTGTTTTGGTTTTGCTCATGTACAATACGATTTTTGGTAACGTTTGAGTAATGTTTTGTTTGTTTGCCCACCCTGGTTCAAACGCATATCTATCACTGTATGTGTTGGAGCATGCATATGTACATATGCAGTAATGCTTACTTTTACTTACACTACCAATGTTACTGGTCTGTAACTTATAAAGGACCAGAATGTGCTTCGGCACAAGTAAGCCTGTATTAAAATGCTACATATGCAGTTGACATCAAAAATATAAAAAATGTTTAATACTCGATTTATAACTTTTTTTTTTATTTGAAATATGCAAATGAATATGCTTATAAATCCAACACCCATTCATTTAGTCATAAGCATTAAACACATAGACAACAGCAAGCAGCATGACAGCAAGAAGCAAATGTAGCCGACATTATTTGCTGCCATGCTATCGGCTACATAATTATTTTGAAGGCAGCAGCAGCAAAACAATAAAAAAAATAAAAATAAAATAATTAACATGTGTTTGTTGTTGAAAAAAATATTTCAGTGATACCACTTTCAAGTGTACAAAATCGCAAAAATAAAATCGCTTGTTTGAAATGTACATATGTGAATATATTTTTTTTTTTATTTTAATTTTTTTTATATATTATTAGTATTAAAAAAACTTTACAAAACTCATTAACAAAATATATTTCTCGGTAATTTTACACATATTCTTAAAAAAAATAAAATTTTGCTCTCATCTCAAATTATTTGGCAATGTTGCCCGTTGAATTTTGAAATGCTGTGTATTTCTCAATTGGTACGGCTGAATATTCGTCAAATATGTTTGAAGTTTAATAATCTTTATCATTTAATTGATCTTTCTGAGAGTAATGATTCCTTGAAGAGAAAAATTATTTTGTATTTAAATCATTATGTAATTATAAAATATTGTTTGTAAATTTTACTTTAGTCTGTATGAAACTACTTATTATCCATAGACATAAATAAATAAATAAAAAGATATTTGAAAATAAATCTCCTGTTTACAAAGATATTTCCATGCATCAAAACGTATTTAGTTCTTTGTTTTACATTCAGCTACTTTATCGCATTTCGCATCATACTATACAAGCATTTATAACAACAATGCATATTGATCCCTGTGGATCACCAAACATAACTTTATTATCTTAAACTTGATTAAATAAATACCGCCTTGTAATGTTAAAAGTGTTTGTTATTATCTTTATTAATAAATAATTTTTTTTAATTGTAATAAAAAATATTTTTTAGGTCGTATTTATTTGAAATTTTATATTGTATTAGCATCACTAATCAGTTTTTGCTGCCTCAAAAAATAGAAATTATTCTAAGTTGGGCAGCAGCAGCAAAGGTTTTTGTCTGAGGTTTTGCTGTGCTGCCTTTAAAATAATCGTTTCCATATAAACGTGTGTATTCTAATTTTGACAACTTGCTGCCTGCTGCTTGCTGTCGTCTATGTGTTTAATGCTATAGACTATTTATTCATTTATTCATGTATTCTGGCAAACATGTAATAGTTGTAGAATATGGCTTCTGGAATCGTCGACTTTAGCAATGCAGTCGTTGTTGTTGCATTAATATTTTATTAGAGGAAATATGTATGTTGCATGTACTAGTATTTCATTTGCATACTCCTTCTGTCCTCCTTTGTCCTCTTCCAGCAAATATGAATAATAAATATTACAAAATTATGCGTTTCGTAGCATATTGAAAATACATTTTTTTGTATTGCAAGCAACACCAAATTGACTCAATACATTGTCATTTTAATAATATTTCTTGTTTTGCGTTATTTTATGAAGCAGACAATTTAATAAAAACATTTTTCAGTGACAACAACAATGACATACAATATGTTCCACTTTTAATTGCCATTATTACACAAAGTCCGATATGCTTTTAGCTTGATTTTTACATATTTTTAATCACCTTAATTTTTTTTTTAATAAATTATTTTCTTGTAATATACTTAATAATCTTTTAAAGCTTTTTTTTTGGGAAGATTTAAAGTATTTGACTCACTATGTAACACTGTCATCAAATTTTTCTGATTTTAAATAAAAACTTATGCAGTTTTTTTTTCTTTCATCAAATCATAATTTACTTCCTTGAAAGCAAAGCATGTGTAATCAAAAATTTTTTTCTCGAACAATTTGATGCCTTAATTTTTTCGTCATTGAATTTTTTCCTGCATTATAAAACTTTCGCTGTCATCATTATAGAATTCAACAAAATCGAATATACGAGGTTTGTTCAAAATATTCTTTGACTTACAAATTAAAATTCGTTTATTTTCAATACAATTAATACGTTTTCATTATTCATTCATTTCATTCATTACAATTAGTCCAACATATTCTATCAATTTTATCTGTTACTCACTGAGCTAAGGATATGAATTTAGAAAATGAAAAGAACAGAAAAAATGAAGGTAATACGATTTAGGACTTATTTTGTTTAAATTCCTTTGTACAATTTCTTTTGATAATACAGGGTGTTTTTTTTTAGAGGTATAGAACTTCGAATTGAAATAAGCCACAAGAAAATCGTCTTAATGTCCATCAATTTGACTTTATTGGAAGGATAATTTTATGCCATTAATGTTTAAATATGATTTCGGGCATGTGGCCGCCGCGGCTAGCTTGAATAAAGCCAATTCTACAGGTCCAGTTTTCAACCACTTTTTCGAGCATATGGGGCCGTATGTTGGCAATAACGCCACGAATGTTGGCTTCCAAGTCCCCTAACGTTTCTGGTTTGTTGGCGTAGACGAGCGACTTCACATATCCCCAAAGAAAATAATCCAATGGTGTCAAATCACACGATCTTGGTGGCCAATTGACAGGTCCATTCCGCGAAATTATGCGCTCATCGAATGTTTCCTTCAATAAATCGATTGTGACGTGCGCTGTGTGGCATGTAGCGCCGTCTTGTTGGAACCACAACTCATCCACATTCATGCCATCCAATTCGGGAACAAAATAGTCGGTTATCATGGCTCTATACCGGTCTCCATTAACGGTAACTGACTCTCCAGCATTATTTCGGAAGAAGTATGGCCCAATGACTCCACCAGCCCATAGAGCACACCAAACAGTCAGTTTTTGTGGATGTAATTGCGTCTCAAGGGTCTCATGTGGATTCTCTTCACTCCAAATGCGGCAATTTTGCTTGTTGACGTAGCCATTCAACCAAAAATGAGCCTCATCACTGAATAAAATTTTGCGATGAAAATCAGCATCGAGATCAATCTCATTTTCGGCCCATACACCAAAATCAGGACGCATTGCATGGTCTCGCGGCTTTAATTCTTGCACAAGCTGGATCTTGTAAGGTCGCAAGCCACGATCTTTACGCAAAATCTTCCATAAAGTTGATGGACAAAGCTCCAATTGCTGTGCACGGTGGCGAATCGATTCATTCGGGTTCTCTTCAACACTTTGCTCTACAGCGGCAATTGTTTCTTCGGTGCGCACTGTTCGACGTCTCTGCGCATGCGTATTATCACATAGAGTAAACGTAGTACGAAAACGATCCATGTTTAACCGAATTAATTGCTCTGATGGACGATTATGTCGACCATAAAATGGACGGAGCTTGCGGTAAACTTCGCGAACTGAACCATTATTTTCGAAATAAATTTGCACGATTTGCAAGCGTTGTTCTTTTGTCAACCTGTTCATGATGAAATCTCAAACCAAACTAAATATTAATCACTTGACAGCTGAAAAATGGTCGCCAGTTAAAAAAGTGATGCCGACTTAAAGTTCTATACCTCAATAAAAAACACCCTTTATGAAAACTGCACTTTCACCAGCTTCACTCAATTGTTTGAAGTTTTCTTTTGTATCTAGTGTTCAGTAATAAGTCCATGTTTCATCAATCATTATGAAATGACGGTTTATATCCACTTACTTCGCTTCAATCGATTCAAACAAGTTTGGTACAAATTTTCATTTGAATTGTTTTCAAGGGACGGTGCGTGGTATATGGTTATAGCTCTCGCACAAAGACTCAAACGGCCCAGGTTAAAATCCCAGCAAAGGTGAAAAATTAAAAAAAATAGTTTTTTAAAAATTATAATTAAAAGAAAAAATAAAAATAAATAAGAGTGACTTTCCACTCTAATCCACCCTAACCATCGTCAACAAAACCGAATGATCAGGAGACCAGCGCCACCTATTGGGAAGTAGGAGATGACAGCTAAACCTACTTAGCGAAGGTACTCACCACACAATTAACATGCAACGATGAGATAATTGAAATTCAAAGGTGAAGAAATAACATTAGCCTTTGAATGATCAATTCACAGCAATTTGTCTCATTGCTAAGGCTCTTAATAATAATAGAGAATAACAAAAAATATTTACTGTCCTTTTCAAAAAATTCCAATACAATGGACATCATTAGTAGGGGTTTACCCCTGAGTAATTCTTGATGCAAAATAAATTGTACTCAATCACTTGAAGTGCTTACGGAATTACGTATATCACGCACTTTCACTTGTCGATCACCTAACACCTTATCATGCGCTCTAACTATGTGCTGCACCAAATGTTGCAGTTCATCGTAGTTCATCCTCATTGCTTGTACGACTGCGTTTCAATTAAGCAACCAAATTTTTTACTGTTGAATATGAAGGAGAACTTTCACTACTTAATAGATTTATCATATTATTATAAATTTCCCAATAAATAAATTTTTAATTACATCACGAATTCCTAATTTTTTCAGTTTGAAAAAATCACAGAAGCGCTGAATACATTTTACTACCTAGTAGTTTCATAATTACTGACACAGTGCAAATCGGTTCCACTGTAAGAAATTCACTGAACATACTCCCTTTAAGTTGACAGGTTTTTGATAATTAATATTTCTTCTTGAGCATTGATTGGCCAGTACGCCAATAACGGTCACAGAAAAATTCTTCTTACTGATAAGGAAATTTTTACTGTGGAATAGTGGTTCAACAAACAAAATGATAGAGTGTATGCTCAGTTATCTCTACAAGCAAACGAATTGGTTCCGACAGTTCAGAGAGGTCACCAATCTGCATCTGTGATGGTATGATGGGGAGTTGCCTATGATGGCGTTATTAGGCTCCATTTCTGCGAAAAAGGTGTTTAAATCTCGGCAAAGGTGTAATCTGGAAAAGGTTGTGAAGCCGTTAAATAGCACACTGTTCGAAAACGAACCGTGTACAATTCAACAGGACTCGGCCCCAGCCCATTTTGAATAGTTTTCCTTTCGTTATATTCTTAAATATCTAATAAACCAAAATACTAAAAATTATTAAAAAAAATCTCTTGCCGTTTTTTTTTTATCAAGAAAAAACCGTGTGTCAGTACTAGTACTATAGTACAATTAAATATCTTTTTTTAAACCGGTTTTTCTCTAAATACGTCTTCTTTGTTCAGCGTCTTACAATTTACTACACACCAAGCTTTGATTGTTCTTCTTCTTTTTAAATTCAAGAATATGATCTAAAAATTAAGATTATGTTCTTGATTTTAAGAATCCGTTCTATAAATTAAGAATTTATGCTTAAATATGAGAACGCCATTCTTACTGATCAAATTGAAATCTAAAGATTTCTGCAATCTAAACTCAAGAATTTTATTCTTAAATTTAGATCCTAATTTTTCTTTCAGTGTAGTACTATGAAAGTACTAGGTATACGAATTAGTTGCCAAATCTAAATGATATTCAAGATTTGTTCATATGAGGATTAGATGTTTTCATTATACTGCCATGAGTATGTCTAAGAACATGTCATACTGCCCTCGTACAAATGAAACACAAATGCCAGAGAGAAAGTGTTCAAAAAAGAACTTAAAAAGAAGGTTTTTAATGGAATCCATTAAACATAAATGATGAATGATATGCATTAAAATTGTAAAATAAACTTTCTGGCATAACAATTCACAATATTTTTATAAAATTAATAATTTCTTTGCCAAAAATATTTCAATTATTAATTGAAAACTTATTTATATTAAAAATTCAATATTATAAATCACTTGATTTCTCTCAATATGTTTTTAATTTATTTGCATATTTTGTGTTTTTTTTTTTTACTTTTTGCTCTGTTGAAATTCTTAAGAAACTAACAAAATTAATGATTCCTTCTTCAAATATACATTTAACATTTTCTTTTTAAAGGAAAATAGGAAAAATCAATAAAGAAGAAAAATTATTTTTTTTCTGTTTTCAACAACAATCAAAATGATTAATTACAATAAAAACAACCATAGCAGAAAAGAAATGTTCTCAAACATCAAACACAATCGTAAGTGATTAACAATCAATATCATTTTCGTAAAAGAACAAGAAAAATTTTCCACAAAACAAAAAAAAAAAAACAAAAAAGAGAAAATACAACCAAACCATCTGTTAAAAGTAACAAAAATTCTGAATAAATTTAAAGTAAATGTTTGCCAATGTTTCCTTTAAACAAAAAGGAAAACAACAACAATAACAAAATAAACAAGCAACGACTAATGTCTAAAGTAGTGACGAATACAACCAATTGCTGAATCGTATTATGAAAGAAACCAACAGCCAGTGAGTGGTTGAAGTGTGGAGAAGACTTGTAAAAAACAATCAGTAATTGTTTAAAGTTATCAGTAAACAATCCGTAAATTTTTAACAGAAACTGAGCCTTTCATTCACATTAACTGTTGCTATCCAACCGTTACTAATTCTATGGACAACCACAATATGTTTGGTTAACTATCAGCATGGAGTTGGTTTATAAGTGAACTTAACCTCTAAAAATGGACAGCTGATATCAACAAATTAGAACTTTTATGTAAAAAGTAAAAGCACAATTAATTTTATATAGGGTTCTTAGGCATTATATGATGATCACATGATGACTCATGGTATGTACATATGTTAATTTTATCCATATGTACCCGAGCCTACAGTTTAAATACGACTTCGAACGATAGACTTGAGAAGCTTATTCATGGCAATCAGTTATTGCTCTCAGAGCTTTTGCCAGAAGACTACGAAGAGGTAGTCGCCGAAAGAAATATTTTTTCATATTTTTTTTTCTTTTCAAGATGCCGGAGAGCTGGGGTTTGAACCTGGAGCTCTTGTTCTTGTAAGCCAACATACTAACCACTAGGCCACGGCGACCATGTAAACATCATTTGAAGGCCAAAAAAGTCAGAATTGACGGCAAAAATTCTTATAGCTTTGCAAAAAAAAAAATAAGGACCTGATCATAATGTGTATCAAACAGTAATTTTTTCCAGATGCAATGGCATTTACACATTGTCTTCTGGGTATTTCGAGCCCCTTATCAGATAATTTTGCATGTTAACCACCGATTCTGAAATGAGCTTTTTTGATGAAGAAATTTTTTTCAGAAAAATTACCACTGAAAGACCGTTTCACTAAAATCCAATTATCATATCTAACAACGTTGTAAGTGGTTAGCAAGCTTAATTGTAACTTTAACTTGAATGCAAAATAAGTCCTAATAAGCTGAAAAATTTTTCCAATTGCCAAGAATATTATTGAATCGGATAATAAACTACACTTACACGAATAAAAGCTATATTTTCCTTATTGCATGCATTGTGATAATGCACACACATGCCTAATCACATCTCTAACGTTTCCAGTTTCTTCAAATTTCTTTATAGTCTTGCCTATTGCTTGTACAGCAAGTCAATTACGATGACCATAATCAGCACGTAATGCTTGAAAAACAAACACTTTTGTAGGAAGTTTTAAGCAATTTTTACGAGTATGTATTAAGGGCAAATGCTCAGTCTCACTTTAGATGGACAGATATTTAACTCCAGCCCGGAGTACTTTACACCTTTGAAATTGCATATAACTTGCAAAAACTCTGCATACCCTATTTATTTAGGGCATTTTAAAAGGTTAGAAAAAATAAGAAATTTTAAACAATCCAAGAGGCTTTTAGTAAGTAAGAAATAAATATCGTTATCTCTCTGCCAACATATTGAAGTCAAGCTTTCTATGATAACGTTCAGATTTTGTTCAATTTTCGTACTCTTGAAAAACTACAACGATTTACTATAGCTAAAGCCATGACCTCTCAAACTCTTTATGTAAATAATTCAAAGTGTGTGTACATATCTTCCATTCTACCAAAATTATGTTTGGTCTACCACCATACCAAACATAAAAATTCTTAATAGTTTTGGTAGTAAAAAAACCAACATTAGCATCCCTGTTCTCAAGAAAAAACATACGGATTCGAAATACAGGGTGTCCGTCAGAAAGGTATACTACTTTGGTTTGCCGCCATTTTGGTAAACATTGAATTTGACAGTTCATATATGGCAGTCGTGTAGTAGAGACGTTTATAAAATTATTCGGTAAGCCAACGTGTTTTAATCGCTAAAACATTTTATCAAAATCAATCATCGATTACTGTGACGATGAGAAAGTTCCGTGAAATGAGTGACGAGGCACACTTTCAGTTGAATGGATACGTAAATAAACAGAATAGTCGGTTCTGGGCAATGGAAAACCCTTAAATTTTTCATCAGTCGCCTTTGCATCCAAAAGTGACAGTCTGGTGTGAAATTTGGTCAGGAGGAAGCATTGGACCTTACTTCTTTGAAACTGAAAACGGCATAACGGTAACTGTCAATGAGGAGCGATATCGTGATATGATTGAAAACCTTTTAACACCACAACTGCATGCTTTGGGCTTGACTAACATATGGTTTCAACAAGACGGGTGCCACATCGCATACAGCCGGGATTGCAATGTAATTATTGCGAGACCTCTTTCCACATCAAGTTATTTCAAGGAATGGTGCTGTTGATTGGCCTCTACGGTCACTTAATTTGACTGCTCCCTACTTCTTTTTGTGGGGATATCTAAAAAACACGGCTTATACAAACAAACCAGAAACGCCGAAGGAACTCAAACAAAATATTCGTATTGCAATTAATGAAATACATCGTGAAATGTGTGAGAATGTAATAATAAATGTGCTCAAAAGAGCTCGAATTTGTGAGGCCAACAGAGATGGACATTTATCTGATATTGTGCTTCATACATATGTAATTTTTGACATTAAATAACACATTTATCAATATAAGATCCACTTTCTTGCATTAATTCAAAAATTATAAACGAACAAAGTAGTATACCATACCGGCGAACACCTTATATTATCTACCCATTTAAACAAATACAGATAAATAAATTTGTCAACATGATGAATAAATGCTGCAAACAAAACATTCTACAAAAAAAAAATATATTAAATCAACGAACAAAACGTAAACTCTTAAAACAGACCAAGTAATTGCAGTCATCGAATTTGGCCAAAACATTCGTAACAGACCACGAGTATACACGAACATACATATGGCATGCTTTTTGGCCATATCGTTCATGTCAGCCTATTCGAATTCAATTCAATTTCATCATTTACATTCCGGTTGTCTTCAGCTAACGTATAAATGTCTGTCAAACTGTCAGTTAGATATTTAGCCAACCTGGCACAATGAAACAAAATTGCTATAAGAAAGTAATGGAGAAAAGGTAGAAAGAAGAAGAATGTCTAAACACTTGTATTTCGTAGATGTGTAGGTGGTAGGTGGGAATTTTAAAGCAAATTTTATTTTTCAATAGAATTCATAAGACTTTGTGGGTCTCTGTTGGTGCCTCTTTAAATACGCCTTAAGGCAATTCGATGCTACACCACAGCTCTACATGATTAAAATTTACAAAAATATAAAAAATTTGTTTATAATGACAGTGATACCTGTAAGTCTTAAGCAAAATAAATATTTTTTTCCTCCCTTTTATTTAAGCTTGACCGCTTAAAAACAAAAGCTTTTGAATTTTTTCTTCTCTTACACTTTATATTGAAATAAATTCATATCTTCAAACTTATTTTTTCTATAAAATAATATATTGCTTTCAATATAAAAGGGTGGTACTTTAATCTAAATTTGAATATGCATAGTAGAATCAAATGTTTTAAATGGTGGTAAAATATGTAAAGAAATAAAATTTATTTAATTTTTTGTTGCATTTGGAATAGAGCTGCAAAACTATCGATAGTCGGCCCCATCGATAGTTTCGATAGTTTAAAAAAAACTATCGATACTATCGGTTTTCTATTTTTCTGAGAAAATTAGAATCGCAATACGAATATTTTGATATATTTTTACTAGGTTCTTCTAAAATCTAGTGGAGAAGTAGAATTCAATTTGTATCGGAAATCCCGTAAGTAAAATTCTATTAAAATATAGCAAGTACCATGTATGTACATGGGTTATTATTCGCTTTTAACTGTATTTCATAATAAATGTATTAATTTAAATAAGAGATATATATACATGTGTATAGTATTGCAAATTTTAATTTTATTACAAAATAACAAAAAAAAACGCAAATTATATGCCAAACAAAAAAAAAAATTAATTGAAGCTGTTAATTTGAGTCTCAAATTTTGAGATAATTTTTTTAAATTAACGTTAACCGTAAAAGGCTTTAACGTTCAAAACGTAAAACATAAAACATACATTCTACATATGTAAATAAATAGAGTTTATCGACCGTTTTTGGTCGATGGTCCTAATTGACTTTTTCGCTTCTCTGAAACTAGGGTGCGAACGTTTAAGGTGATCTAATAAATTTGTAGTATCGCCGCTAGTTTTATAATGTTTGCGACATAAATGTCATTTAGCACAATTTTTATCTTTGGTTATTTCAAAATAAGTCCAAACATCCAAATACGTCCTACGTATCTCTATTGGAATACCCTCTTCATCGTCTTTGTCTACCTCAATGTTTTTGTTGTCATTTTCTATTAAACACAGACAGACATACACTCTCCTATGGATGTGTCCAATGGACACATACATTTAAATAGTATTGTAATAATACTTACTTTCTGCTAATTGTAGGAACCTCTCCATTTTTTAAAACTGTTTTTTTTTTAAATATTCTTAATTCTTTCAGAAATACTATTAATAATACCAGAAACTTTTACTTTAAAACTTCTTTGTATTATTTTTGTGTTTATGCGCTTCTATAAATTGCAGCGTCTTGTATATAAGGAAAAAGAAGAGAGTTACGTTGCCGTCAATAATTCCCCGTTGTCGCTATTAAGGTATTCATTGCCGCTGAATAAAAGGAGTTTAATAGGATAACACTTTTTTGAAACATTGACTCTATTTTATTTTACATTAAATAAATGCAAATATATTATTTTTATTGAAAAATTAGAACATACATACAAAAATTTACCGGCGGCAAAAAACCTGCGTTGAAAAAGTTTACTTTTAAAATTCTCCGATAGTATCGCAACCGATAGTGAAACCATCGATAGTCGGCCAAAAATAAAACTATCGATACTATCGATAGTACTATCGATTGTTTTGCAGCTCTAATTTGCAACCACCTTAAAAAAATTTTTTTTTTTTTTTAAGGTAAACAAAATTTCTGCTGAAAAGATGTGCTTATTTTTATTCATTTTCAACACTATTGCTCTTGTCATTTGCTTAAAATATTAAATTAGAAATGTAAATGATTTTTAAACAATATTGCGTTAATCAGATATAAAAAGCACAAAAAAGTAAGAATAATGCAAATATTATTAAAAATTGGAACAAATTCGAGCGAAATAAAATTTAAATTTTATGTAAAACAAATGCATTGTCAATTAAAACACAAAATAGCGTATAATAAAAAAAAACGAAACTGATTTTTTTGTTGATTACATTGATTGAGTGATTACGTTGATTGTATCGGGTTTTTCAATAAGAGCGCTACAACAATTTTTTTTAATAAAACAAAAAAATTTGGATATCAATGAAATTCTTTATTCCTGTAAAAGTACGTTCGATGCCATTATGTAATTTATAATGCATGGCCACCACGGGCACGCTTGCAGAAGTCCAGACGCTGAACCCAATGTAATGATTGCTCATTAAGTACGTGTGGATTGCTGCCTGACCAATAATGCATATTTTATTTATTGACGAAGCCATTCAGACAGAAATGAGCCTCATCGCTGAAGATGATTTTTCGATGAAATTCCGAATCATTTTCAAGTTGCTGCTC
Source organism: Metopia argyrocephala (assembly GCA_963576795.1). Lineage (NCBI taxonomy): Eukaryota > Metazoa > Arthropoda > Insecta > Diptera > Sarcophagidae > Metopia > Metopia argyrocephala. The sequence goes on along the minus strand of OY756209.1, from coordinate 51,889,262 downwards.
AGCCCAATTCACGAACATATGATTCTTCTGCTGGTCAAGCTGCTTCAGTTCTTGGGTCAGTTTGATGGATGCAGGATGTAGGCCAAGATCTTTTCGCAAAATTCGTCACAACGACGTCACAGAGATGCCCAAAGCTTGAGAATGACGTGTGAGAGACACATTTGGGCTTTCTTCAACTCAAGCCTCAGCGGCAGCAATATTTAATTTAATATTAATAAATTTTAATAATTTCGATTCACTGTCGCTCTACTTCTATGGCGTCCCTGTTGAATAACCCCGTATGTGTGTAAAGTTATACGATTTTAGAATTTTGTTCCAATATTGCAAGTACTCGTAGTAAAAATTGTATAACGTTTTTGGTTTCTCCTGTAAACTTCTGAAAATTGATTATAAGTTGTTTCTCATTTTAGGAGACGATATGTATATACTTATATTACTATACTTTATATAGATATATTGGCTCAAAAATTAAATTGTAATGTCTCAATTTAAAGCAAAATGTCTATAGAAGTTATTGGAACGTGTGACGACAAAAGGCGGCGACCTTGTTTTTGTCCACACCGTATCCATATCACCGACTCGTCCAGGACACCGCTGAACTACCCCAGCAACCAGCGAGAACGTGTCGTTACATTGGCGCCCGAGCAGGGACATATTTGTCCATTTTATTATAAAGTTAACCCATTTAATATTTCCTGTTTTCGCTAGCACGTGAGTAATAGTTGGCCGCAGCCTCCTGATAACATACCTGCCGCAATGGGTCACCGTGAAATATTAAAAACCCCATGGGTCTACTCTCTCAAGAAAGAAGAACTCGTCACTTATTTGTTACAGTGTGGGCAAGATCCGACGGGCACTGTTGAAGAAATGCGTAAAAGGCTGGCAAAATTCATCACTACGGAACATGACGAGGATGTTACCCACCAATTGCTGGAATGGCAAAAACAACATGACCAAAGCAGCAGCAGGTCCCCCAGCGTCTCTCTGACTGTGCCTTGTGAAAAGAATGAAGACCTGAAGTCATCAATTTTGTCTGCAGCATCACCCGATATCGCCTCCAAAACTATGCCAGAAGCAGAAAGCGAAAAACCTCCCACGCCATCAATGAGGGAGGACAGAATCGCCACTGTTGAGCTAATTAGAAAATGGAGTGTTAAATATGATGGAGGTAAGGATGTACTAAAATTTGCGGATCGTTTGGGAGAATTGGCCACTATATACGAGATAAATTTAAGCGCGGTCGTTCCAGTAATGTTTGAACTGTTAAAGGACCGTGCCCTCATATGGTTCAGAAACAATCGAAAGCCATTGGAGCACTGGTCACATTTCAAGAAAGATCTACTAGAATTCTTCCTGCCACTAAGGTATTTTGAGAAATTAGATATAGAGATTTGCTCCCGAACACAACGGCCACGGGAAAATTTCAAAGATTACTTGCTCGCCCTTCAAGATCTGTTGTATCATTCTAGCATGAGTGAAGAGGAAAAACTGGAAATAATTTTCCGAAATTTGTCCCCCGATTACCAGTGGTACATCAAAAGAAGAGATTTTAAGACTTTGGATGAACTGTTATCCTTAGCCGCCGAATTAGAGAGTATACCCACTCCCAAACAGCCAGGCCGTAATGAACACCATCGCATGCTTCATAACCAACAATCGCAAACAACCGACTCTATAGGCGCAGATAAATAACAAACCTACCTTGCTTGGGAGGAAGAGAAAATTAGAGCCACCATCGTTATCAATCACTATCTATGCAACGCCATTATTGATACGGGGGTTACTAAAAGCTTCGTGTCACCTTCCTTTATAAAGAAAATGCGACGAAAGCCGAAGTATATCGCGACAGACATAGAGGTTGCATTGGTAGATGGTTCCAAGAAACGCATCTCTACGGCCGTCCAAGTTGTAGTAACTTTTGGTAATCTGACAAAGAGTCATGAATTTCTCCTCATGAAAGAAGCTACTGAAACGATCGCTCTAGGCTTAGACTTCCTACGAGCATTTGACACGACTATACTATGTGCAGGCCTCACAACGAGAGGCAAAGCAGACGACAGCGAGATACCAAGACACGATGAACCACCAAATCAGGTAAGGGAACATATCATTAATTCCCCATATCATTGCTACAGTATAGGTAAGGCCGAAAAGGATACGATACAAGCGCAAATTAAAACATTTCCAGAGGTTGAACTACCCAAATTTCAACAGATCAAGGGTCTTTCCACCGCTGCTACCTACAAGATTGTTATGAAAGACGACCGTCCAATAAAGATTAGATATGCTCAACGTAATCCAGCCATGCAAGCTACCCAGTCCGTATTCTTTTCCTATTACCTTGGTTAGAAAAAAGAATGGAACGTGGCGTACGTGCATGGATTTTCGCCAACTTAATGCCCGCTCTCTCCCGGACGCCTACCCACTCCCGCGCATAGACACCATCCTCGATAGACTGCGAAATGCTAAATATATAAGCAGTCTAGATCTTAAGGATGGCTATTGGCAGATTCCGATGGACGAGAACAGCAAGAAGTATACGGCATTTGCTGTCACTGGTAGAGGGCTGTATCAATGGCGTGTAATTCCATTTGGGCTACATTCAGCTTTCGCTACATTTCAACGGGCCCTAAATCGTGTTATAGGACCCGATATGGAACCACATGCTTTTGCCTATCTCGACGATATCATCGTGATTGGCAAAACGTTTGATGAGCATCGTAAAAATCTGGCAGAAGTGTTTCGACGACTGAGGGCAGCGAACCTAAAAATCAACACAGAGAAATGTAAGTTTTTCAAGACGGAAACTCGATATCTAGGCCACATTGTGACAAGCGAGGGCATAAAAACTGACCCCGAAAAGATTGCCGCAATAGAACAACTACCTATCCCACAAGACACAAGAGGTGTTCGCCGGTTTTTGGGCATTACTTCCTGGTACCGACGTTTTGTTCCGGACTTCGCAAAAATCTCCCAACCGTTAACCCAGCTGTTAAAGAAAGGTAAACACTGGAAATGGGGCCAGGAGTAGCAGGAGGCATTTGTTGCATTAAAAAACTACCTCACCAAAGCCGCGGTGTTAGCGTGCCCAGATTTCACAAAACCGTTTACCCTTCAGACCGATGCCAGCGAAGTTGGATTGGGAGCAGCGCTGACCCAGGAGACTGACGACTCAGAGCGGGTGATAGCGTATGCCAGCCGACATTTAAACGGGCCAGAAAAGAATTATTCTGCCACGGAAAAAGAGTGCCTGGCGATTATATGGGGCATACGAAAAATGCGTCCCTATCTTGAGGGCTACAAATTTAAAGTTATTACGGACCATCTGGCATTAAAATGGTTAAACTCCATCGACAATCCCACAGGTCGTTTGGCACGGTGGGCGTTAGAACTGCAACAGTATCAGTTCGCAATCAGTTATAGAAAAGGAAAGCAAAACATTGTAGCGGATGCCCTCTCACGACACCCAATCGCAGAAATCAACCTGGCCCAGGCACGACCCGCTACCGTCTGTCCCTGGTACGATGGAAAAGTAGAATTAGTACGAAAAAGCCCGGAACTACACCCTGATTACGCGTTGGTTGACGAAAAATTATATCGGCATTTCCCACGAGAGGTCAATGATGAGGACTCCACGCCGTGGAAATTGTATGTCCCCAAGTATCAGGGAGAGCAAGTATTAAAGGAGACACACGATGAAACTACGGGTGGTCACATGGGCATTCGTAAAACTCTAAACAAAGTAGCCTGTCGCTATTATTGGCCAGGGTTAGCCCGTGACGTTAGCAGGTACGTACGACGATGTGACCGCTGTCAACGATATAAAATCTCACAACAACAGCCGGCCGGGAAAATGTTGACGCGAATCCCAGAAGAACCATGGTCGATGTTATGCGCAGACTTTGTTGGTCCCCTACCCAGGACATCGCATGGTAACACTATGTTATTGGTATTGTTCGACAATTTCTCTAAGTGGGTTGAATTAATACCGTTTCGAAAGGCGACGGCTGAAGGCGTAGTAAAGGCCATACGAGAGCGGATAGTGTCTCGGTATGGCGTTCCAAAAGCTTTGATAACCGACAATGCGACACAGTTCACATCATCGATTTTGAAAAGGTACCTTGAGCAAATTGGAGTGAAACAACAATTCACCGCCCCGTATACCCCTCAGGAGAACCCAACAGAAAGAGCCAATCGAACTATCAAGACCATAATGGCACAATTTGTAGGCGAGCGACATAACCGCTGGGATGAGTTGTTGCCGGAAGTGATGTTGGCCATAAACACCAGCACGTCTGATTCGACGGGATACTCACCCGCCTTCCTAACACAAGGAAGAAACCCGCGATTACCCGGTGTGTGGGTCCAGAAGAACGAGCCAATGAACTTAAACAGATTTTCAAAATTGTACATCACAACTTAGAAAAAGCCTCCCAAAAGCAGTGGCATCATTATAATTTGCGACACCGCAGCTGGGCCCCGAAAATCGGCGACCACGTACTTGTACGCCAACATCCACTATCCAAGGCAGTAGAAAATTTTACCGCAAAGCTGGCACCAAAATTTAAGGGTCCATACATCGTTACTGAATTTGTATCCCCGGTCATTGTTCATGTTAAGGCCATAGAAACTAACGAGAGACATACTGCACACGTCAGCGAACTTAAGCCATACCACGCTAATAATTCTTCCTTTTCTTTAATTTCCTCTAGAATTAAATCAGCGAGGCGGCGAAGTAACAATTACACGCGTTTGAGCCAGGAGGGGGAGTAGTGTGACGACAAAAGGCGGCGACCTTGTTTTTGTCCACACCGTATCCATATCACCGACTCGTCCAGGACACCGCTGAACTACCCCAGCAACCAGCGAGAACGTGTCGTTACAAACGAAATTTAATAAATTTATTATAATTCGTGTTCAGATTTATTATATGTCTATGTACTTAAATGGTTGCTTAGTACCTCGAACAAAGTTATAAATGGCACTGACAATGCATTGAGTTATTAGAAGTAATTGTATAAGAATAATTGTATTTACTTTCTCTGAAGTGTTGAATTTTAAAGTTTGTTTTTTTTAGAAATGAAAAATTAACGCATATTTTCGGTTATTAATTAAATTGGTTTCAGTTTTATTGATGCTAATGTAAAGTAAAAAAAATCTTTTTTTGGTAGAAAAGAAAACATCTAAAGAAACTACTTATAAGCCACAGCAATAAAATTTGGCATGTATTTTTTCATGAAGATTCTTTAAAGGTAGGTAGTGCAACTTCTGCCGTGTTTTGCTAGTAGAAATATAAACATTTTAATTTTGCTTTTTACACTTCTTATGAGTAAATGTTTAGATACTCGTATGTATTTATAAAATTTATGTTGAATGTTATGTTATGACTTATGACCAAAAAATAATAACTTCATCTGGCCTTATGTCAATTTATGATTTTCTTGTTTCGTCAGAAACGCTTCAATTGGATCAAAGTTAAACTCTATAAAGAATTTAGATTTAGCAATGAATTTTTTTTTTTTTTTGATAATTCAAGGAGAAAATAATGTCCGTGAAGGAAGAGTATACTAGCCATACTGAACATATGTTTTCGACTCCAGCTACGGTAGTCTCATCAGAGTTCTTTGTGTTCAATGCATATTTAACACAAAACATCAACTATTTAACTCACACTTTTGAAGGAATTATATACTGAAATTATTTTCTTAGATATGTATGTACATAAACTTGTATGAGTTAGTCGAAGTAAAGTCACACAACAGCTTCTATCATATTCTCCTTTTATTACTATCATGGCAGTTTTTGTAATTGTTTGTTATTTGGATAAAACATAATTACAGTTTATTTTTGTTTTTGCCCTCTTATTCCATTTTATCCACATTAGTCGCCATCGACGACATGTACGACTGCAGCCATATTCATCCATATTACCACAGAAATAATTATAAAATTATTTAGACAAAAAATAACTACCAAGTTTTGTCATTCACATGCAAGATTACTAATAAATCAATAAGAAGTTTTTTTCTATGTTCTGACATTGAGACACTATTCACACAGAAAAATAAAAGTGTTGTTATGGCAAATACTTTTTGCAGTTGAGGAAATTGTATTTGTCGCAAATAAAAAGTATTTGATTTAAATGATATTTTATTTGCCACAAAGAATTTCGGCGAATACATTGTATTTGTCGCAACTACAAAATTGCAGTTGACATAAATCAAGAGCAAAATTATTTGATCCAAATTGAATTTTCTTTAAGTTAAATGTAATTGCATTTAAAAATGAATATCAACAGCAATTTATTAAAATCAAATGTTTTCTTATTTGAAATTACATGAGAAAAATTATTTAAGCCAAATACGGATTGCTGTTGTGGTAACAGTAGTCTTGTATTTTCAAATGCAATCCGCAGTTAGTTTTGTTTTATTGTTTAGGCATTTTCTCTCATTCGTTTGAATTTTGTTTGCGGTATTAAAAACACGTGCGTATGAAAAAAAAGCAAATATGTGTGAGTTTTCTATAGGAGTATATCTTCGCCGTGGTCTAGTATTTAGTGTGTTGGCTTATTAAGACGATAGTGCCGGATTATAATCTCAGCTCTGACTTCTTGAAAAAAAGATATGTGTATGAAAAAATGATTTCTTTCGGCGACTACCACTCAAAAATCTGCTGGCAAAAGCTCTGAGGGTAACTGATTGCCATGAAAAAGCCTCTCAAATCTGTCGTTCGGAGTCTATATATAAAGTTTATGTATTATGTACTATAGTGTGTGTATATTATATTATTTATATATGTTATATAATATGTATGTATGTATTATTATATTGTGCTCTTAATTGCCTTACTATGTATTATATTAATATTTTAGATATAATTAAAAATAAGTTATCAATTCATTGTACATACATATTCCTGAAAAATCTTTAATTTTATTTTTGTTTGTAAATAAAATCTAAAAATTCAAAAAAATTTTGACATTTGTCGAATTGTATTTGGGGCAAAGACAATTGTATTTGGTAGGACAGTTTTTGCATTTGTCGAATTGTATTTGGGGCAAAGACAATTGCATTTGTTAAAACCATTTTTGCATTTGCTCAATTGTATTTAATGTAACAGCAATTTTGTAGTTGCGACAAATACAAATTGCTATTGGGAACGATCCGAATGTAAATTCTATTTGCGGTAAGGTTAAAATCATTTGCCATTACTACCTTTTTTTTCTGTGCACTTACATAGTCTACATACATATATCACATTAGTTATTAAATAAAGTTAATCTTAAAAGATTTTAAAAATCTTTTTCAAAGTAATTAGTAAAAGTAAAATTTTATTTTTAAGTAAGATTTTAGAGAAGCATGCCATTTTAAAAACTTTTACAAATACACGCTCGTTTAGAAGGAATTTTTAATTAATTTTATACTTAAGAAGGAAACGAGCACAAAGCAAGCAAGAACATGTTACATACAAATATAAAATTGAGACATAAGTTACAAAAATAAAAAATAAGAAACAACGTAAGAAGTATTACACTACATTTTACACCATTTTCATTAAATTTGGAACTTTTGCTCAAAACTACAATATAAAAAGTGTTTAAACAATACACAGATCTTTAAAAGATTGAAAATAAGCAATCGTTACAAAGTTTTTCATAAATGTTTTAAATTTTTAAAGTTTTTTTTTTTTTTGTAAAGCAGTTTTATTCTAATTGCTCAAATGCTTCCATAAAAGTTAAAGAGATTCTCAAAGTTAGTCCATCCACAAGAAACAGCTCCCTCCACCTTTAACATTGACTTCAAAAACTAAATGATCAGGAGAAAAGCGCCACCTACGCTTCGCTACCTACCAAGCATAGATTCTCACCACAATCAACAACAGATGGGGCAAATTGCTATTGATAATTCAAGTATGGCTGGCCTTTGAGTGATCATCAAATTAACAGCAACTTGTCTTATTCATAAGACGCTCAATAAAAAAATCTCCAAACCTTTCCAAAAAATTTCACTACAATGCATAGCATGAGTAGGGCTTTACTGTTCTGAGTATTGGTCTCAATTTAAAAAAAAAATATTTTAGTAATTAAACTTTTAGTTTTTCATTACACAGCTAAGCAAGACTTATATGCGATTTATACGGCTGTGTCTACTAATACTTCATTTATATATATATAGTTTTGGTTGAAGAAAGACGTGTTTTGTAAACTCCCGTAAATTATTGTTAAATTTTGTCTAAAACAAATCGTAAAAAACTCCAGTTTGTGTTGTTTTTACCAGTCTATAAAACTGAAAACATTTTGTTATTCGGATGATAGTTCAACAATCATAATTTTCAATAAAATACAAATTTTTAAAAATAGAAAGTTATAAACCTTTACAGTAAAAAAAAAAATTATAACGAAACAACAACTAAACACACCAAAAAATTTCAACAAATACAATAACAATTTTCATATAAATTTTTTGTTTGCTTATATGTATCTGAAATGAAAACACCGAAAAATTTAAATAAATAAAACGAAACAACAACTAAACACAACAATAATAAAATTTAAACAAAAACAATAACAATTTCCATATACATTTTTTTTTTGTTCGTGCTTATTTATCTGAAATCAAAACATTCGAAAATATACAAAACAAAACAACAACTAAACACAGCAAAATAAATAATAAACAATTACAATAACAATAATTATAACATATTTTTTTTCGCGCCAAAAAAGTTTAATATAGTACAAGAACAAGAAATATACAAAACAGCTGATCATTTCTTAAAATATTTTGTTCTGGTATGCCAAGTTGATAAACAACAAAAAAATTTAATATTGCCATACGGAAAACAACTTAACGTTATTTTCAAATTTAAAATTAATCTGAAAATCAATTATACGATTTTATAACAAATAAACAATTCTAACAACATTTAATTGATTCTTATAACGTTTAAACATTTTTAATTTACAAACTTAAATTGGCTTGTAATATGGAGTGCCTAAATTGTAATGTCTCTAATAATGACCGCATGGTATCCTGTTGGTTGTGTCTCGGTTGCAGTCACTTAAAATGTAGTGGGCTTAAAGCCAGAGATGCGGATGCACTTCTTGATCCCGTAAAATCATTACAATGGACTTGTCATCGATGCAAGTCCATTAATGTGGAGTTCTATAAATTTTTCAAAAGTTATAAGAGTGAGTTTGAGAATTTAAATAAGGAATTTGTATCTCTTCAGAATAAGTTCTCTAAATTTGGTGAGCTTTTCACTAATTATAGTAACTTGGATAGTTATGAGAGGGGACATAATGTCGCATCACCTAATATTAAGAAAAATACTAATAAGGCTACGACACCTACATGTACAACAAATTATTCCATGACAGCTTCGCCCTTGAATACTCTTGTGAATACTTCTGATAATACTATTTCACCAATGCCCTCGACGGATAATGCAGCTTTTTCGACAAACATTAATTTAAGGAATAATTCTAATTCGTCTACTGCACTTACACCTGCAATAAATATTACAGCAGCAGTTCCTTCGACATCCGGTACTAATTCAAATTCTTCAGCGATAGTTGTTGGTAATGCATCCCATTTAGAGACTTCAACTATTAATATTAGGCCATTGAATAGCGAAGAATCATCCTCTGAACTACGTATCATCGCACCAAGAAAAACAATATTTGCAACACGTTTTCATTGTGATACAACTGTTGAAAACGTAATCAAATATATTTGTTCTAAGCTAAATTGTAGCCCATCAGTTAATATCAGTATTTATAAAATTAATTCGAGACGAAGAGCCTCATTTAAAATAATAGTGCCATTGGAATACTATGAAAAAATTGTAAATACCGACTTTTGGCCAAAATACACTATAGTCAGAGAGTTTATTTATCGTGAAGAAAAACTGGCACACATTCCTGCTTCTGATACAGCTACCAATCAATCAAAAAACTAGAGTCGTCCTCTTTACTTAATATCATATACCAAAATGTTAGGGGAATGAAAACTAAACTTACTAATTCATATCTTAATAGCTTCGGAGCCTTGTTTCACATTGCTGTTTTAACTGAGACATGGCTGGACAAAAATATTTTTAACTACGAAATTATGAGCGATAACTATCAAATTTTTAGGCGTGATAGAGGTAGTAAACGTGGTGGTGGTGTCCTGATTGCTGTGTCTACTTTATATCCAGCTGAAGAGTTACTACTCCAAAATACATGTGACGCTGAATTTTTGGCAGTTATTATTCATATTCATAACGTATGTCTGTTTATAACCTGTTCATATATACCTCCTAACTCTAGTCCACAAATTTATGAAATGCATTCTGCTCTAATTGGGTCCGTGGCATATAGACTTAGGCCGATTGACTTTTTAATAGTTTTAGGCGACTTTAATATTCCATCAGCCGCCTGGATGTCCATGGAGGAGACTGACTTTTTGGTTGCCGTCACTTCACATGATTGGTCTGAAGATTTTTTAGCATCACTGGCAGATCACCAAGTTTTTCAAATAAATAATGTCTTAAATTCCAACAATAGATTATTGGATCTAGTATTTGTTAACAAGCCTTCGCTATTTGATGTGAGGAGAAACTCGCCTTTCTGTACGCCTGAGGATCATCATCACCCAACATTATCAATTTCTACACAGCTTCCTCAACATTCTGCTAATTGTAATCTATCTAAATCCCTTTGTTATAAAAGGACGAACTTTGAACAACTCAATCAATTGTTATCCAATATTAATTGGTTGGAACTTCTCGAGTGTAATGATGAGAGTAACTTTGATCAAGTGGTTAACAAATTTTATAAATATCTATTAAACTGTTTATCTGAATGTACACCTTTGGTGAAAAACAAAACATCTAATCGTCCTCCCTGGTTTAATAACACCTTATCTTGGTTAAAAAATCGTAGAAATCGCTTTTATAAAAAGTTTAAGAAAAGTAAACAACTAATTGATCATGCCCGATATCTCATTGCTGCTAGCCGTTATAATTTGGAAAATAAGAAACGTTATGCAATTTATACTAACTCAATGAAAAATAAAATCAAAAATAATGCAAAAATCTTTTTTAACTTTGTTAACTCAAAACGGAGAGTTTCATCTTATCCTACAACGATTATAAGTAATGGCGCTACATACTCTAATAATGCTGAAATAGCTGATGTTTTTGCCAATTTTTTTGAGTCTACTTTTTCATGTGAATCCTTCAATAGTTATTCCTACCCCTATAAAATTTCAAAGTCAACATCAATCAACATAAGAAGTTTACATATCTCGTCTGTTTTAAGAGGCCTAAAGTGTGTTAAAAATTCGTATACTCCTGGTCCTGATGGTGTTCCTAGCTGCATTTTAAAAAACTGTGCGGACGTGCTGGCTGTCCCAATATCTCATCTATACAATTGTTCTTTGAAATTTGGGAAGTTTCCTGATCGCTGGAAAGACTCTTTTATAATACCTCTGCATAAGTCTGGTAGTCGAAATGATGTTACTAATTATAGAGCTATAGCTAAACTAAATGCCATCCCAAAATTATTTGAAAAACTAATAACGGATATTTTGTATCACCAGGTCTCGCCAATTTTATCTCAAGCACAGCATGGTTTCTGCCGTGGAAGATCTACAACGACAAACCTTTTGGAATTAACATCTCATATTAACTCAGGCTTTGTCAATGGCCTTCAAACTGATGTTATATATACAGACTTCAGCAAGGCTTTTGACAAGGTTAATCATGATTTACTTTTATTAAAACTTGATGCGAGTGGTTTCTCTACAAACTTTTTAAAATGGATTAGATCCTATGTAACCCATCGTAAACAATGCGTTGTATACAATAATTCAAAATCAAAATACATTGAAGTCACATCGGGAGTTCCACAGGGTAGTCATCTTGGCCCTTTGTTGTTTCTGTTGTTCATCAATGATTTACCAAATGTCGTTCGATCTAGTTATATTCTTTTGTATGCCGATGATGTCAAACTTTTTAAAACTATTTCCTGTTCTGAGGACAGTATTCTCCTCCAAACTGATATAGATAATTTCTATGCCTGGTGTATACAAAACCTTATGGTGCTAAATCTAAGTAAATGCAAATCTATGTCGTTTTCTAGACACTCAATCTCTCCTCATGAGTACTTTATTAATGGTGAGGCATTAAAAATGGAAGATACGTTTTTTAGATCTTGGAGTACTGTTCGATAAAAAATTAAATTTTAATTTACATGTACTTATGACTGTAAGTAAGGCTAATTGTGTGCTAGGTTTCATAAAGCGTTGGGCCAAAGAATTTGATGATCCTTATGTTACAAAACATCTTTACACGTCGCTAGTGAGACCAACACTTGAATATGCATCTGTAATTTGGGATCCCCAGTACACTTTTTATATAAGGAAATTAGAATCTGTTCAAAAACAGTTCTTACTATTTTGTCTTCGAAACCTTAGATGGAGTCCGAGTGAAAATCTACCACCATATCGCAGCCGACTTGCTCTTATAAATTTACATACTCTAAAAAGTCGGAGAATTGCATCGAACATATCATTCTTTTTGAATCTGATACAGGGAGATATAAATTCTAGTAATCTCTTGGAAAAGATACAAATCAATGTACCTAACAGGCAACTTCGGTTTTATGAACCAATTTATTTAAAACCGCATAGATATAACTTCATCGATAATGACCCTCTACGTAGAACATGTATGGAAATTAATAAATTTTATAATCTTATTGACTTTTCTGCCAACTGCGCTACAACAAAGAAATCAATACTAATTTATCTTAATTCAAATACCTATCAATATGATTGTTTTTAATATATGTTTAGCTTTGTTATTTGTTTTATGTTAATTGTATTACTTTATATTATAAGCTGTTAAATTTAGTTTATTAAATAAATAAATAAATAAATAAATAAATAAATAAATATTCTCTGTACATACTTATGTATAATCATATGCTTTTGCCAACTGGTTTTTATTTTCGCTTCTGCCAAGATAGCAATGAGAAAATCACCCTTATGGTGTTTGGCGTATTATTTCCGTATTTCGACATTTCCGTAAAAGATTATTGAAAAATTTTGTTTGATTTCTTTAATCTAGAACAAAAATGTCGAAATACGACAACGACTACGCCAAACATGATAACGGTGAATATTTATTTGTCGTTTTGTTTCTTTTCACTCTTATTTATTTATTTATTATTACACTGTGTGTAATTTTTTAAGTCATGGAAATATAACCAGATACGGACACAACTACGTGACAAAAGACCAAAAAAAGAAGGCCCATGTCTCCCAGTTTTGCCCAAAGTCATGAAGATTTTTTTATGGACCCCCAAACATTTATGGCCTCGGTGTTATTTTTGCAAAAAAGTGAACATTTCCTCAGACTCATATCTTGCAAACCGTTTGGAATTTTGATTTACTTTCTGAGGTAAAGTTGTTTCTCTTGTCATCAAGAACAACAATTGTGAACATATAAAAAAAAAACACTTCACCTTCAAGATCAAAATCGCAAAAAACTTTCAAAAATTTGAACATGTTTACATTTTTTTCCCTGTTTAGGTCTATAGGTAGCAAACCGTTCAAAATTTAAGGAAAAGATGAACTTCAGCAATTTACCTATGATCTCAATAAATAACTCACGCGCTCATGCACCGACCGCAGCAGCACAGGCAAAACAGTAAGGTCAGCACACACATCAAGGGACGCAGCATACAATAAAAAATGACATCCCTTCCATCGAGGCATTGCACAATGCGAAGGTTATAGAAAGTTTAATTAATTTTATTATTATTAATTGAATAGTTACAATAAATAAATGATATACCTATAGTTATACAATTACATTTAGTCACAGCTGTTAATTAAAAAATTATCGACATTTTTATCACAGCTAAATTGAAACTGTATTTCAATGCCACTTACGTCAGTCTAAGTCAAAATTAACTAATTTCTTACTAAATACGACGTTAAACACTTTGCAAAAACTCATTAATAATTTCAATACAAAAGAAAAAATACCTCTCTTCGATTTTATTTAGTTTATTTTTGATGCATAAATTACAAAAAATTAATTTGCTATCGACTGAGCAAAGATTCTGAGTAAAATATTTGTCGTTATAGCAACAATTTATTTCAATTGAAAAAATATTTATTAAAAAAGTTGAAAACTTTTTGTCTCCATTTGGTAAACAAAATAAAAAAAATGATTTAAAAAAGATAAAAAATGTTTTCATAAAACAGTACCAACTAAACTCTCAACAAAATATTAATTAAGAAAAAAAAAAAAAAACTTTAAGAAATTTACACTCGTGTATCTATTACTAGTTTTCCAAATTTTGTAATCAAAATTGTCAGTATTAAACCATAGGTTCATGGATTATTGCATGAAACACTGGTTTTAAGATTAAAAGTTATTCTTTGAGCTTTACTTATACATATATACAGGCATTAAAATAATTTTATGTTACAAATGCAACGTACATGTCATCTATAAATAAATATTTTCAGTATGTAGTCTTCTTGTCGCATTTCATTGAATATTTTTCCAATGACAATCTTCTCTCTCATATGGGAACATGGTTCTTATCGAAATTTATAGTTTTCTTGTGAAATAATTATAAATTTTCCATTTTAATAATAATAACTTAAAATAAAAAACTATTTTATCAGTATAAGTACTCGTTTCTTAAAGACATCCTTGAGGATGGGTGCACGACAGTAGACTATCCTGCACGACACATACACGACAGCCAGGATAATTCGTCAACCACACTTTCAAACAAATGTCGTAAAAATCATAGACGACTGGCTGAGCGACAATGTCACTGAGGTTGTCGTCAACCGCACATTGTATGAACTATGCAAGCATGTTGTCATTTTTCTGTTTATCGTCGACAACTTCAAGGAAATATACCATTAAATATCGTGCACGAACACTTCCGCGATGTTGTTGACAACCGTTAGTGTTAGTGACGTGTCTTCAAGCCATCCCTGACGACAATGTCATGTACCAATATTGTAAAGCATTATAAAATTATAGAACACGATGATCCGAGGAAGTAAATCTGTGGCAATTTGTAAGAGTAGCTTAAGTCGACATAAGAGAGAATTGAGTTAAGGCGTTTGGGGCATTACAGAAGCAAAGGCGCTTAAATGTGTTTAGTCCGTTTTGAAAAATTTTATTTTTTATCAATGTTATGTACGTTTACTTTTTAGCCTAAGTTTTTTAAATCAATAATGCATTGAACAAAACAACTTATGTACACATAGATTTGTTTACATATTCAGATTTTCAATATTTCATATAACTTATATTTACATTAGTTTTTTTAATAAAATGTGATTCTTGTATACAGTTATCTTAAGTGAATGTAAGTTCTTGAATAAATCCTCTTATGTTTACTTAAAACTACACAATACGTACTTTTTATTTCAACAGAAGCGCTTAAGTTACTTAAGAACCTGTCCAACGCAGATTTCAGTTTCGAAAAAGCGCTTAAGTAGAAAAGACGTAAAATCTTCTAAAATCAACGATATTTTTTTTAAATATTCATCCTTCTTCTCTAATGAACATGGTACCATTATATTAACTTATAAATTATTCGCAAAAAACATACAGAATAAAAATTACACAAAATTGATGATATCTCAAAACTTCAATTTTCGACTTAAGCTACTCTTCCATATTGCCACAGAAATAATCAGCAGAAGAATGGACAAATATTATTGCATGAAAGTGGTTACACAATAAAACCTATTGAACTCGAACTGAACAGATCTAAGACAACAATAAAAATTTATTTGTCAGATCCTAAAACTTTTATAACCACAAAAAGGTCTGGCAGAAGTAGTCACGTATATTAATTTATAATGATGTACATGGACGTATTTCTTCTTCTCATGGACGTATTGTATTGCTCCAATATCTTTTTAGCATTTTCTATAAATGAATTGCATTTTCTATTTTATTTCAAGTGTCGTAAAACCAGACAATTCTTTCGAATATGGGATAATGTAAAGAGATCTACTTTTATCACTGAAAAATTTCAGTATCTGATATTTCCTCTATTTGCAAGATGAAAAAATTTTCTGTAGCTGCAGCTTTTATTATTTTAAAATCTGGATTCTCAACTCTTCAAGATCTAGCCTGTTTCTAAGATTTTAGAATTGAAGATTTTCGGCGCAAAGATAATTTACAATTTTTGGTACAGAATATACAAAGCTTTTGTGTATTAAAACGAAGTCTATTTGGTTGCGTACAATATTTTGATGAAGCCGACATCACATTAGGCAAATATTTGATCAAAAAGACGCAACCACCATTTATTTCTGGATTTTTCATTGATGAACCTTGATTAATTTAATATTATTTATAATTATTATTGGTTTAAGAAAAGCATTTAAAGAAATGTTTAAATAAAACGAAACTTTTGCATAAAATATTTGAAAAATAAAAAAATTTTTGTTACGCTTTTTTACCTAATATGACCTGACCGTAGATTTATTATCGTGTGTTGAGGTTTTTAGTATAAAACCTTCGAGGAGGTAGTGAGTAAATCTTGCTTTATTTTATCTCCGGAGATTCTTAGTACACTTGTCTTGCCGAAGACTGAGGGCCATATATTATTTACATAATTGGTCGTGCTATATATAGTACATTCAGAGATTGTCCATTGCCTTTTGAATGGTTTAAAATTATTCGTATTTTGAAAAATCAGTCAAAATAAGAACACCAACGCAGGCCACGAAGTCAAAATAATAATAATTGTATCTGCACTGATTCGACCATATTAACGTATATTCTATACTGCGGATCGCAGACTCTTATCAAAGACCAAAATTAACGCTGGGTAATATATGGATCGGAAAATTCCCTTGACCAACGTTTAATAAAGCCAAGAACACTATTCGTCCTATTCACGGCGGCAATAATGTGAGAGCATATGAGAGCACACATTAAGCGTTCACTGGTAGGACCTTACCGATAAGGGTGATCGTACCAGTAGCTACGTTATCATTGGGTTTGCTTTTAGGATCTTTATAGCTACTGTCTAGTCAGTACACGATATTTACTTATTTTCACTTCAAATAACATAGAAGTCTGCTATTGAACACAAACTGTTAATATTTCAACAAAATTCCACTGGTGACTTCTGATATTATGCGAGAAATTTGAAAAGTTTTTGGTTTAATTATACTAAGAAACTTCTATAGATGTTCTGAATATTTTAAATTGTTTTTAAAACAAAACTTGAGAATTAAGTGGTATATATTCGTTTATATGCTAAAAGCCTCCTGAAAACGTATGGAATATTAAGTGTTTAGGAGCTATAAGAGATATTTAGCGGATTAAACGAACGCCCCTAATAATCTGTAATAGTAAATTCAAACTTTTATTTCGAGTGTAATTTCATCTACTGTTGAAAAAGAATATACAAATTGAAGACAAATTAAGTTGAACATTTTTTTTTTTATTTCATTTGTCTTGTCTACCATATACTCATTTCATTTTCGTGCCACGAATGAATACTTTTGCAATTATGATTTTCATCTTTTTTGAAACTGAAACACAAAAACAAAAAAAAAAAAATAAAACAGCTATTAAATAAAGCAAAAGTTGATTTAAATCCTCACAAAAAGAAGAAGAAAAAAAATTTAATTAAATTTTCTTTTATTTCAAAAACAGCACCAGCAATTGCTCTTCTTATTTCAACATCATCATCCTACACTTTAACATGAATTAGAAGTACGTTACGAAATGATACTGCAAATGACAAATGAACGTTTAAAAAATTATTTTGGGTATTCGATATGTGTATATATGCATGTAGTATGTGTGTGTGTGTGTAAGAAACGTGGGAGAAGAGAAAAACTAAATGAAAAACAAATTAAAAACTGGGTGTTTTTGATAGCAAATTTTGTTTGTACGAGACTTATAAAAAATAAAATTTGATAAAAAGAAAGAATCAACGACAATTGAAAATTGATAATAATGATAAAAAATTTTTCAAATTCGTACATTTGAGTAGCTGTCAAAGTAAGCAATAACTTGCAATTTGTTTAATATTCAGTTCGGATCAATGTTTTTAGCGTGACATACATACATACATACATAAATAACTGGTCACTACAGCCCTGTGTCAGGATTACGGTCTAGCTTCTCGCAGCACTCATGTTGTGTGTGTCAATTTTTAAACACGAGTACCATGACCTACAGTTTAATGTCTACTCCGAACGACAAACTTGAGAAGCTTGGTCATGGCATGTTAGAGCTTTTGCCAGAAGTCTGTTAAGAGGTAGTCGCCGAAAGAAATATTTTTTTGCTGCAAGATGTCATGGCTTGAACCGGAGCTGTCGTTTTAGTAAACCAACACACTAACCACTAGCCTGACATAGTGATGGCGATATATGCAGCAAAAGTTTTGTATAATGGAAGCTGTTATCCGTCATACATACATATGTTAAAATCCATTCGGCATAGCTTCTCACATCACCCATATTGTGTGCTTCAGACTTCAGAAGGTTGTTCAAGGCAATCAGTTACTCTGAGAGGTTTTGCCAGAAAACTGCTAAGAGGTGTCCGTCGAAAGAAATATTTTTCATATTTCTTTCTTCTAAATTGTCAGAGGTGGGGTTTGAATCCTAGTAAGCTAACACACTGGACGCAAAGTAAAAATAAAGTACATTTAAAAAAAAAAAAAAGTTATAATTTCAATAAAATAATTTCTTTTCAATTTTAATAATAAAGGCTGGTTAAGTTTTAAAACACAAATTATTTAAGAAATTATTGTCTGTTTCTTTCTATTATGATAACTTGGTATAGCTCAATTATGTATGGAACAAAATATCGGTAAAATGGCAGCCGCGACCTTGGCGGCACGCCTCCATCCGGTGGTCCAAATTTTTGATGACGCTGAGGTATAATTGAGGTTCTATGCCGTTATTAATGTGCCGAATTGTTTTGAATTGTTGCTGGCTTATCAACGTTCACGTTTTCTTTCAAGTAAACCACAAAGAAAGAAGTCCAACGGTGTCAAATCACATGATCTTGGCTGCTAATTGACGTCACCACTACGTGAGATAACACGACCATTGAATTTGTCGCGCAAAAGAGCCCTTCTATCGTTAGCTGTGTGGCAAGTGGCACCGTCCTGTTGAAACCACATGTCGCCTGCACCCATAACTTCTAATTCGGGCCATAAAAAGAGAGAGAGAGGTGCAATTGTTGGGCACGATGACCAGTTGAGGTGGACGACTCTTCAGCTACACTATCGCGACAGCAGTAATATTTCCTGCAGTACAAGCTGTACGAGCATGCACTGATATTTTGACATCTCCTACAGGCCCAGTTTGCTCAAATTTTTACACGATATTTCTGATTGCACATGTATATTGGAACGATTAAATTGACCAAAAAAATCACGAGGTGCACGATATGCATTTTGATTTAAACGCCCATTTTCATAATAAGCCTGAATAACTTTAAAGCGTTGTGGATTGTGTATCTTTCCATGGTTTAAATTGAGTTAGTCTGAAATTGAGAAATGTCAAATGAAGTGCAGAAAAAAGCTGATGTTTAGGTGTGGTTCACATTCAACATCAGCCCTTAAATTTTAGCCAAACGATATTAAGGCCCATTATTACAACTTGCTGATAGTTAAAGATCGGATTTTATCAGAAAGATAAATTGCTCTTTGTAAAATTTAAACTAAAGAGTCAGTCTCTTTTGCTATTGGGAAGATTGCCCTACCTTTAGGTTAAAGTTTACTTGTAAAAACAAACCTTTAACTATGGGCAAGTTGAAATAATGGGACTAATAATTTTATTTTCATTTAAACTTTAATTGCAATATTTTAATCTTCTTTTAATTGATCATTTCGAATGTTGGGCCAAAATTAATTAAAAGTTTAATTGATACTAGAAATATTTTAATTGGAATTAATTTTTATTTTTCTGTGTATTAAACAAAATAC
Source organism: Metopia argyrocephala (assembly GCA_963576795.1). Classification (NCBI taxonomy): domain Eukaryota; kingdom Metazoa; phylum Arthropoda; class Insecta; order Diptera; family Sarcophagidae; genus Metopia; species Metopia argyrocephala. Next base: position 51,869,269 of record OY756209.1, on the reverse strand, counting down.
CAGCAATATGACCTATACTCGTATATGAATATCTAAATGTTCTACGATACATTACTTTAACCGAAAATAAAATGAAAAAAAAACAAATTTTTTAAAGTTCCCTCTTTAAAAATATGTAATAATTTTTATTTTTGTTCACAAGGACATATACAAATGTCTTATAAGATATTGCATATACTTTTCTTCACACATTCCTGTAAAAGAATATCGTTTATAAAACTTAATAATATTGATAAAATACAGGTAAATTCCCTGAGAGACTTTAAAGTCACAAATATTTTAAATCTAAAAAATTAATATGAAATAAAAAACAAAAATTTTCAAGTTAAAATATAAAATAACAACGGCAACGACAGCGATATTTAAAAAAAAAATTTTGAACGAGAAATATTAGAGATGATGGCTTTTTTTCTTCAAAAACAAAAACAATCGCACACAAATCTATCTCTTCTATATAAAATTTATGTACGTGTGGGAGTTTTTAAATAAATTTTCTGAGACTGTTGGTAATTTATATGCAAACAAAATTATAAGCGCTTAAAATGACATGTAGAAAGACAGACAGGCAGACAAATAATTTGAGTTATGGACAGACAAGTACAACAAGTAAACGCACTTCTGTTTATGCGATATACGTATCTAAGTATATGCATATGTATTAGGGTGGTTCATTGTTTTTTGTCAGCAGGCGTACATATAACAGAAATGCAATGTTCCACAAATACTAAGAAAATTTTCTTAAGAGGCTATGGATCTAAAAATTGCTGGCCATCTGGGTGCTGTACCACAATAGTATAATCGGCTTTACACATAACAGTACACAGCCGAATGCAAAAAATATATATTTTATTCTTTCTTTTAAAATTGAAACCTATTGTCGAGAGATCTCAAAATTAATTTAACGGAACTTTAAAAAACAGGTTGCTTTTCTGAACAAATACTGTTTTATTCAAATAGTACCAGATTATTTATTAATTTTGGACTTACTTCTGCTTCATTTTTAAAACTTTTATTATAGAATTTAGTTCAAAACTTAAATTTGTAATAAGTTAAACATATTATTGTACGGGAAGTCCTAAAAATAGATCTCTTCGTGATAATTTCAGATTTTAAAGGTGTATGGAGAATTCTGAAAACTGATTCTCTCAACAAGGTCTACAACCTACACTGGATCATTTTAAAAGTGTTTAAAATTTCCGTGCCATCATTAAACGCGTTACATGAATTACTATTAACTGAATTGAGATTATTTGTGCAATAATTTCCCAATTAAAGGAGAAAATGACATCCGTGAAGGAAAGAATACGTTTTCGATCTGTACATATGTATTTATGATGGAACGAGATTTAATTAATGAAAATGATCGAAAATCTTACTGGTACTCTGATCATGACTCAAACAAGGTAGTCTATCAGGGTAACTACAAAAAAGTTAGGTTTTGCTTTTACCCACACACCTTTTTTTTCATCATCTTTTCAAATATGTGTAGGAATCGGTTTTGCTATACACCTGTTCGTTTTTTTCAACTAAACATACTGATCGCCCTAATATATACAAGTGTCCTTCGTATAACGTGCTAGTTCTACAATCCGCTTTCCACATAAGCCGATTTAACAAAAATCGATTTCAACACATTTGTAAACACATATAATATAACAACGTTTAGGTCTTCTGTAAAACGAATCATATAACTGGACATTTGTCTTGAACGTAACTACGGACTTATACGAGAGATACCTGTACATAACACACTTACATAATATTCGTGGAGAAACGTTTTATAGATGCAAATCTTGTTAGCTCTTTTGTATGAATATAACCATGTGTCTGATATATAATAGTCTGTGCATACCACTCACTCTTACAGTTTTTGTCCCTGTCTCTCTCTCCCTATCTTATGTTGTTTAACAATTTATTTATTACGAAATTCTTATTACACTTTTCTGCCGAAAGGATTCATATGTATGTGGCATGACGATGTTGTTTATGAGAATGTATTCGTATTTATGAATGGCGAAGTAATCGAATTGTTTTGTTTCGTATTACGGATACATGCATATCGTATGTACTTCCTTTGCGTTTATACTAATGTATACTGATTGTGTGCACGCACGTACATGTGTACCCATGCGTTTGTTCGCATTATAAATTCTTCTTCTCAATATTGTCTGCCAGTGATGTTTCTTTATAATAACAACTGCTAAAGACAGGCATTTTACGGCATAAACCTGTTACAACTTTATAAGCAAATATAAGAAAATATTAATATGCATACGCTTTATATACGAGGGTCGTTAAAAAATCAATATAAGCATTAATGAAAACAATGTAGAAACACTAAAAGTTAAGTTTGACTTATACAAATTAATGATTAAATTGCTTAAAGTTCAAAAAGCATACTCGATGTTTTCCCTTTTAATTTTTAAAAATTAGTAATGATTATGTGCTCTGATAAATCGACTGTATTTATACAGAATATGCATAGACTAATCGAAACCATTACCTTCTTATACAAATGCCCAATGAGTCTGCAGTGTTAGGTAAAGAGTAGAGATATATACGTACATACTTAATTGACCATTACAACCCTGTGTCAAGGCTAGGGGCTAGCTTCTCGCAGCAGCCATGTTTTGTGTGTTAATTTTGATCCATGATTATCGGGACCTACAGTTTAAAATCGACTCAGAACGACAGACTTGAAAAGCTTATTCCTGTCAATCAGTTACTCTTAGAGTTTTTGCCAGAAGACTGCGGAGAGGTAGTTGCCGAAAGAGGTTTGAACCCTGAGCCTGAGTAGGTATGCTCGATGTTTATCGATGCATCGCAAACGAAGATGTTTTTAATTCGATGCATCGTAAAAAGGGTTAAAAAAAATAGTGGGACTTATTAAATTATATTAAATTTTGGTAAAACGCTAGTAACACCAGTCTAACATCCCATAAAACATCTATTGGTTTTACTAATAAATATAAGAGGTACCTACGTAATAACCTTAGAAAATATATGTTTCTACAGAATGTTAAATATTACTTCAGAATATACCGAAAAATTGATTCCAAAATTGCACATTCTTTTAATATAAATTCTTGAAGGCAGCAGTATAGGCTCAACATAAAAGAAAAATCGTTAAAAAAAAAGATGTTTGCATTGTCTGCTCTTGTTATGCCTCAATTTCATAAAACTGAAAACATATAATCAAATACTTTTATTTTATTATATATATTTACAGATAAAATCTTCTTCGTACATTCAAAGCAGCCCTCGTATGATATTCTATTAATAACAGAATATGTAAAACCATTTGCTTATACGCAATCAAATGAGTTTGTAAGTTTATGTTTAAAATTTAAAGCCTCACATTTAAAGTTATGAAGAGCAGAATTACTTTAGTTCGATACAGTGTGTATGTGTGCGTGTGTGTGTGTGTGTGATAATTGAGGTTATTTATACAGTTAAATGCAATGCGTTGCCATTTTCTGAATATGAAAATAAACAAGCTAACAAACAAACGCACATAAATATTTATACACGTACTATATATTAAACACATAAATCAATAACAACAAATGGAAAAACAAGATATTCGAATATGTTATGGGCACCGCAAGAAGTTGATTTTGAAATCGCATGAAATTTCAAATTGCCATAGTTTTTTTCTTCTTTTTGAATTTGACAAGTTTATTAACTTTTTTTATTCGCTTAATGACCATAAATTTATGCAAATTTTCTAGCTATTAAAATTTTTCGATTTCAATTTTACTTGATTACAGTTTACAGAAAACACCCGATTATCTATGATAGTATATAGGATACGATAAAGTGCAATTGACTAATACAAATTCTTAGGGGGCACACATTTATAATGAGGAGATTTCACTATTTGCTTGTCTTCTGTATAATAACTAATAATATATTTCGCACCTTTTTTTGGTTGAGGAAAAATCTCTAGATAAATAGGTAAATGATGACACGAGATTTTGTGCAAAATACACACAAAGCGCTTTCGTAAGTTGAAAGTTTTTCATAACCAAATGATTTTTCAAACATATTCTTAAAGTTTATAGTGTAAAATGTTTTTACTTTTTGTTGTTGATTTGATTTTATGGAAGTGGTTTACAAGCCAGACCCTAGAGAATTGAAAGCGTGTATTTTTTCGAGTTTAGTGCTTTCTGAAATTTAAAAACTAACAACGCTGCCAATATTCCTAAACTGAGATTGAAAGCCTTTTAAGGAAAACTATTCATGAAATAATAAGTATCACAAGTTTGAACTAACACCTGAAATTTTCAGGCTTTTTAATTCCGGTATAATGTAGTCGCCGTGTTCTAGTGGTTAGTGTGTTGGATAGCGCGGAGTTAAAATCCCAGCTCTGACATTAAAAAAAGAAAGAAATATGAAAAAATTATTTATTTCGGCGACTACCTATCAGCAGTTTTCTGGCAAAAGCTCTGAGAATCTTAAATCTGTCGTTCGGAGTCGACTTTAAACTGTAGGTCCCGGTACTCATGGATAAAAAATTAACACACACAACATGAGTGCTGCGAGAAGCTAGGCCGTAACCCTTGCACAGGGTTGTAATGGCCAGTTATGTATGTATGTATAATGTATCTATCGGTTTAAATTTGAACCACCGGTTATTTCAAGTCTGTATGTCATTCTATTCTGTCACAAAATCTAGTTTATAATCTCTGCTAAACGAAAAAGTTAAAAAGTCCAAAAAGTCCAAGGATGGTTTTGGGAATTGTTAAACGGCTTCACAACTGTTTCCAAAACGGTTTCTTTGTAAACTTTGGCGGTTGTTTTGACCCCTTGTTTACAAAAATGCAAGCCAAACCATGACTGCAGCTAGATGATGACCCTTTTTGACCCGTGGAATGAGTTCTGATGCTTCTTTAGATGATCGGGCATAAACCCTAACATTTTGTTTGTTAAACCTTTCCTGTAGGGTAAAAATTTTTTCATCCGTAAACAAGATTTTTCTATTCAAGTTATCAGCGTACTTCACCAAAAGACTTTTGGATTTTTCTATCCTATTTTTTTTTTAAACTGCAATCAACAAAAGTACTGTACGCCGTTTGAAAGCTCCAAGACCCAAGTCTTTTTTTAATAATACGTCTCATGAACTTTTGTGTGATTTTCATCTCACGGGTCATGATTTTCTGTTTTCGGAGAGGATTTAATTGAATTCTTGCTTTGACGGCTTTGATTACTTTGGGTATGTTCAAAGTAATAACAATATTTATGTCCCTACTAAGTTATAGTCCTTCTGTAAAATTTCGTTTCTGTAGTTTTCCGGTTAAAGGACGTGACGGCCTGCACATTTTTATAAACAAGCATCTATATTGGTTAATAAATCGATTGGAACATTCTAAAGTTACAAAATAACAAACATAAGACAAACGTATTGTGAAAACATAGCAGATTAGTTTGGTTTTTGCAAAGAATTCGTCTAACCATAGTACACGAATGTATGTCAACTGAGAACTCGATGTGGACTATGATTAAATTATTTATAACTCGATTAACGAAATATGAAAAACATGATTCAAAAATTATGTTTTTCATCATCTAATCTCACGATATACAAATTATTTTTCAAGTTTCTAAATAAATTTTCTTGAATTTACTGGCTCATGTATATTTCAAATATTTATTTAAATTGTAATTTTGAAAGCACTTTTAATTTATTAATGTTTTCGTAATTTCATTAAATGTTTTAACTCTTAAGCATTCTTTGTTGTCTTAATAAATTGTATTGAAATTATTTAATGACGAAAAATTTCAATAAAAATGTCTCGTTCATCATTAAACCGACCACTACTTGAGATCTTCTGGTGTTTTTATCTGTTTCTTCATTAACATTTTCAACCTCCCTTTGAATTTATCTTTCTTCTATATCGAAATATACATACAGAGAATATGTAAAAGGGGAACCTTTTTATTTTGTTAAGCTTTTGAAAAATTATAAATTAATTATTTAAAGAAAAGAAAAGAAAAGAAAAGAAAAAAGAAAATTTAATTTAATTTAATGAGGAGGGGACTATGAGTCTAGACAATTTGTTTTTAAAAGAAAACTAACACGTGTCACACCGTATCTGAGAAGTGATACAATTTTTCTGATAAGTATTTTAAAATTCAGCAAGAATCTTTTATTCAAGTTTGCTGCTATTGTTCTTCTTTATGAAGCCCAAACATGGAAAAAAGGATCTTTTAAGAAATGACATCAAATTCTAGATTTTTTGTATAAAAGGACGCCAGCTTGTAAAGACAAAGACTAGTACAACGCTGAATCTCTAGAACTTACAACTAACTGTTAAACATGTTTTTGACGGCTTGATGGTAAGGGGCTCTATTCTCAGTATTGAAGTGGGTAATTTAGAATTCATTTAACCTTAATATACTCACGTCAAAATATGAAACACGAATATTCGCTCTCGATCTGTCTGACCGATGATTGCATAGCGCACAAAACTTAGATTAGTTTAAGAGATTTTAATAAAACCCCAGTTACTCTTAGCAAGCTTGTTTTTAGTAATATATACGAGTACCTTATATAGGTAATAATAGATTTACCTACTCCACCCGGCCGGACCATATCCGTTGTAGACCATTTGCAGAGTTATTCCCACCTAGTTAATTTAGAAAAATTTATATAAATACAGCTTTACCGTTCTGTAGATATACACAAATTAATAATTAGTTGATACAGGAGGTAGCAGGCCACTTATCCAATTCCGACCATTTTCTAATGGATGATTTTCCATGATATACAAAAATCACTATTCAGTTTAAACGAGAGGTACCACGCCCAGGTCCAAATATACCGTATTGCACTTTCGGTAGTTGAATCTATATGTGTTCCAAATTTAAAACAAAAAACAGGTTTAGTAGTTTAGGCGTCATTAACTAACAAACAGACTAACTTAGAAATTTTTAATATATATGAATATAAATGGACTAGTTAAAACTCATCGTGCTTCGCTACACTTACCACTTCCATTTGTCTACACTGTTCGTCTGATGATTTTTAGTGACTGCAAAGTAATTCAGACCAAATTCAGAAACCTTAGCTTTATTAGTTCTCCAAATTCACAGACATCAGTAGTTAGTTTATTATTATACTTGTCTACCCTTTTTCGACTGTTAATTTTTATTGCTTACGAAGTCCTTCACAGGAAATTATGAAACTTGAATTTTAATAGTTCTCAATATATAATAAAATCAATATTTAATTCGCCCACTTGTTGGATTGTACCCAGTTTCTGGCTAATGATTTGCCTTGAGCATGAAATCATTCAGACTAAATTCGGATATCTTAGCTTAAACCATTCTCCAGATATATACAAAAATTAATATTTTGTTTGTATGGGAGGTACTACGCCCAAGTAGAATTTTGAAAAAAGAAACATACTGATTGACGGACGAACAAAGCGATTATAGATATACAGGTTGAGCTTTTTTATATAAGTTGGTTAGAATTTGTGCCCAAGTATATATATAAACATATATATCCAAATATTCGTATTCTAAGTATACATGTATCACAAATTATCATAACTTTACTTATATAGGTATTTAATTTTGATTTTAATAAACGTTCATAATCTAAATAATGAGAAAAGCAATAAACACTATAGCAATTTAAGTAAAATAGCTCTTTAGTCCATAAAGCTTGAAATATATAGCATTGTATGTGCTGTGTTATACAAGTAATAAAAATTTGCAGCATATCCTAAGGTGTTTTAAAAAGAATTAAAAAACAACTTGATAACTTTGTATTCACAGAAAAACTAATATATGTATGTACATATATCTAAAATTTATTCTAAGAAAAGTTAGTATAGAAAATTTAAATTAATCACATATTTTAAACTGGTTTTTTTATATACATATGTATGTATTTTATGTACATATGTATATACGTCAGTTAGAGAGAAATTAAGATTAAAATATTTGTACCTATAGCAAAAAGCTTCCAATTTAAAGCATATAAGCAAGTGAAATAAGAACTGCATATTTTTTTAAGTGACCTTAAAAACAATTAAAATTCTCGTAATACTAGTAAAAAAAAAGAAAAGCAAAAATAGCAAATAATAAATTGTTTTATAAATAAGTGTTTAAAAGTCTTTTGGCATTAAAAAAATAAATGCAAAAATTTTAAATTGTAGACATTTTTCAATTTATAAGTTTCTTAAGGGACAAGTACATATCGCTTATTTGCGAGAAGAGTGGCATAACTCAAAAAAATGATTTTAAGATAAATACGTTTAAAAATTTTAATTCAGGCAAACTTATATGAAAAGTAGAAGAGACTTTTGGTCGCCACTCAATGAAAAAAGAGATAAAAATACAATTTTTAGATATGTTTTAAATTACACTTCGCCTCATATTTCTGCATTAATAACTCAAAAACTGTGTTTTTTGAGTTATGCCACTCTTCTCGCAAATGAGCGATATGATATATTTGTGGGAACTTTATTATTGTCTTTTCCCATTACACACTCTTATGAATTCAAATTTATGTAACAAAATAGCAAATAAACATGTTACAAGTATGTATTGTCATCTAGAAATTTTATCATTTTTCAAAATGTAACACATATTTTTAGGTATATGTATTAGTATTGTTGTAAGTTATATAGCATACTCTAAGGTGCTCATAAATAAATGTGAATCTGTAAAAAAAAAATAATAGAACTAATTTTAAAGTAAAAACAAACAACAACAAAATTGTGCAAATAGATGTGAAACCAAAAAAGAAGATTTTTATATATAAAATACATACAGATTTGCAGAGACATAAAACAACATACAGGACAGCTTTAAAATATTTAAGAAAGAAAAAAAGTAAAAAAAAAAATGATAACAAATAGAGCCATTTAGTTTAATGGTTGTTAAATTATTTTATATTGGCTTTGTTTTGTGCAAAAAAAAAATTGAATATTTTTATTCCACTTACATATCGTTGGTTTAGTCAGCAAACCTGATAAGTCCTCTCTTTACGCAAATTGGGATTTAAATGTAGTAGGTATATGCTACAATAACTCAAAATACATTATTTACAAATGAAAAAATGGAGCTATATTGTTTTTTCTTGTTGCTATGCAGTGGTAAGCAAGCAGCTAACTCCAATAGAATATTACATACACTTCGTTTCAATCAATTTTTTTATTGTTATGTACTGTAAAAACTTTGTAGAAATATTTAACATAATGAATTTTGGAAAATAAACTGGACTGAAAAGAAAGTTATTCCAACTTTAAGATCTGGAAATAGAAATTCTAACGACGTATCTAGAAGAAGTCAAACTTTAAGTATCATCTAAGTGTAGGATATGCAAATATTCGAGTATGCAAAATATTTTTCATAAATTCTTTGAATATTGGCCGGGAAAGTGTTATGGATTGGGTGAAGACGCCTTTATTTTCAACAGCAAGTTTAAAGCTAAAGTAAGTACTAGAGGTGAGCACAAGACGCTAAAATTGTACAGTATTGTATTTTTCTCATGAGCAAATATTGATTGTATTGTAGTTTTAAATATAAAGGGTAGTCACGAAGGGTCTTGCAAACTGTGCAAACGATGCAAAGTGTGTAAAAATACATCAACTTTTTTCTCTGCAACAACAAAATATACGCATTAAAATTTGCACTAATTGCACTGAAAAACCTTAAGTAAATTGGCTGTGTATTTTTGCTTAAAAACTTTTAACATTTTTACAGCCATGTATTACGAATGTGAAGATAACAACTGAAACCAAAAAATGATATTACTTCATATATACAAAACACGTGTTTTCTTTTTTAGATATTGCCTTTATTTATTAAAAAATTCGTTATTTTTTTCCTTTTCGCTGCATTTAGGCATTTTTATTTGTAATAAACTTATTTTTTTTTTTTTTTTTTGGTATTTTAAGAGGGAGATGCCAGATGTTTTTTGAGTTTATAAATCCGGCAGCACTAAGTCAAACAAATATACTTCAAAAAATACAATTAATTATAAAGGGTGTGTTTGAAACGGTAGCAAAGTTCTCTTGTAAGTAAAATGTTGACATTTTTGAGGTGAATAAAATTTCACTAGCCTTAGGGGCTAGTAAAATTTTTGACATAAGCATAGAAATATTTGAAATTAAAGAAAAACAACAAACTAAAACAAATATAAAATAATCAATAAAATATTGCAGAAAAGTTAAGACATATACAAAATTTAGTAAAATTATTATTAAAAAAAAACTAAAATTGAAGGAGAACCCGTAAAATAAAAATAATAAAGTCAAATAAAAAATAAAACATCAAATAAATGCGATCTTCTGATCTCCAGAAAAATTGGAATGAGTAATGGAATATGCTTTATAAACCTATTAATTTTTTAATTAACAAATTTAATAACAAAAAGAGTATTTTCAACAATAAATGTCAAAATTGTATGCTGTGAAAAAAGTTTTCATTTCACACAGCAAAAAGAGAAAAATTTTTTATCACAGAAAAATTTGTTTTTACCATAGAACTTTGCTACCGATTCAAACACAGCCAAAACGATGCTCACGATCTATAGCCATTTGCACAGCAAATTTGTTTAGTTTTAGTTTGCACAGATTCAGATTCGTGATTACCTTTATAAATAAGAGTAAAGCAAAAACAGAGCACACAAAAGCCATTGTACAGCATTTTAAAATACAGTTGGTTCATAGTGTAACAACTGTATTTCTTTTTAGTAGTTAATGGAAAATAGTTCTGCCACGACTTTTAAATTTTTGTAACCAAATTTCAACAAAAATCTTACCAAATTTTTAAGTCCTAATTCTATTAGAAATAATTAAGAAAATTATGTTAAATCAATTATAACTATTTAGTTTTTTACAATTTACTGTAATATAATACTTTGATTAATCTGTCGAGATATAATTTTACTTTCTGGTTATATGCCAGAAAAGGCAAAATATGTAACACCTCTATTCGCAATCACATTAATCAAGCTCATGAGTGTATTAAATCAACGCACAATAGTACAAAAGATAGGTTTAATTTTAAACCGATATCTATCTGTTTGATTTTCAAATAGCATCAGTCACCTATTTTGGTAGATACACCCATTTTGGAAATATTGCTATTTACTGGCAGAATGGAGCACGAAAAAGAAGCTTTACGATTTTTATGTCACTGACTGGTGTGTTCGACCTCTTCCTGCTTCGGTTATTTACCAAATATTTGATTCCCAAAATCTAGCCTTGTTTGCACCAAAAAAACGCCAATGTGAAATATGTACTAGATTTTACGTCAGTAATCTCTCGCAAGAAGATTATTATCTACACCAAAAAAAAAAAAAAAAAAAAAGAAGAGGCCAGAAATGAAAAAAAAAACAAAGATCGACATAAAGATAGAAGTAGATCTTCAAGCTGTATTCCATGGTTCCAAAATCTCAAGTTAGCAGCTTATACTACCGCACAAAGTTGAAGACTTATAATTTGGTCTTTTTACCTTTAAGAACCGAAATTCTTACTGTTTTTTGTGGAATGAAGTAGAAGGTAGATTAGGTGCTGAAGTATTTGCAAGCATTTATACTTATTTTATAGTAAAAAAAAAGTTGTTTGCGAAAGCGATAATCCAGAAAAAGAATTTTTTTATAGTGATGATTGCATTTATCCAAATCGAAACTGTGTAATGAATAATGCCTTGCTTAATTTATCAGTTTAACATAAAATTACCATTGAACAAAACAATTTCGAAATGACCTGTGACCTACACACAAATGGAAGCAGACAGTGTTCACTCCATCATTGAACGAGGTATGAAAAATAGAAATATTGATCTTTCTACTGAATATATTGGTATCTGCAAAACAGCACGAAAAAAGCATGAACCCTATGACGTCACATATTTGGATTTTTCCTTTTTCAAATTGTAAAGTTCAATTTTATAAAAGTATTCGACCTGGGCGAGGTAAAAGCGACTATAAAATATAAACTATAAATAATGAAATAAGTATATTTTAAACAGATGTTTCCTAGTGAATGAAAACGGTTACCTCAAAATTTAAATAAAAAGTAAATAGTATGGAGTTTTCGAATTTGAAACAACTTTATCAGGAAAGAAGAATAATAACTGCTAGATAATTCCCAGCGGAACCTTCTTTGAAGATAACAGCTAATCTACTGAAGACGCTCACCATTCACATTCAACATTAACCGACAGATGGGGCAATTGCTATTTGATCATTCAAGGGTGAAGGTATAACACTGGCCCTTGAATGTTCAAATTGACAGCAACTTGTCTCATCAACAAAAAGGCCTATAATATACAAATATCTACAAAAAAAATCTCTATCTATCAACCATCTTCACATTCCAATACAAAGCACTGTATTGGTCTTAAAAAAAAAAGCTCAGTTTTGTCCTATTTTTTTTTTATATAACAAATTGCGTGCATTCAAAAAATTCCAGTTCATAAAAGTTAGATTTATTTAGCAATAAAATTGAAATATAAAAACTTGAAAAAAACAACCCATAAGCAAATATTGTGAAAGTTAAAATTACTTTTTTATTTTAAAACTGCTTCGTTGAAAAAATACATATTTTATTTTCATTTTCTGCTTTTGGCATAATAACTCACAAAAAAGAATAGAAAAATAAAAAAGCATACCAAAAATGTCTTATAAAACCCAAAAGTATGCTTTAATACCAATTCAAATGATAATCTAAAACTCAACAGACTGCAAGTTTTAACCATAAAGAAGGCACTTAGAAATCAGACAGAAAAAAGGCTGACGTAAAGACAAAACTGAGACAGAAAAATGCAAAGAAAAACAAAAACAAAACGATTACGATTGCAGACTAAGGCTGTGTTTGAATCAGTAGCAAAGTTCTATGGTAAAAATAAATTTTTGTGTGGTAAAAAATTTTTCTCTTTCTGCTGTGTGAAATGAAAACTTTTTTGACAGCATACAAATTTGACATTTATTATTAAAAAAAACTCTTGTTATTAAATTTGTTAATTAAAAAATTATATAAAAATGAATAAATTAACAATGTATATTCCACTACTCATTCCAATTTTTCCGGAGATCAGAAGATCGCATTTATTTGATGTTTTAGTATTTATTTACTTTATTATTTTCATTTTACGGTTTCTCCTTCCATTTTAGTTTTTTTTTATAATTTTAGTAAACTTTGTATATTTCTTTACTTTATGCAATATTTTAATAATTATTTTATATTTGTTTTAGTTTGTTCTGTTTTTCTTCCATTGTCAAATATTTCTATGCTTATGTCAAAAATTTTACTAGCCCCTAAGGGTAGTGAAATTTTATTCACCTCAAGACTGTCAAAATTTTACTAACAAGAGAACTTTGCTACCGTTTCAAACACAGCCTAAGAGATAAGGGTGAATCTTTTAACCAAATACATGCATGTACTCATATATATATTAGGGATATAACTTTTTTTTTTGTTTACTAAAATATTTTCAGGTACCACGCTATGGTAACAAAAAACGAGATGTCTTAGGTCAGTGTGAAACACAAAACCTTGCGCATAGAATGCATTTTCTAAAGCCTTACAAGATTTGCTTTTTCTATACTGTTAATTATTAAACAAAACTGGGACATGACGTTTTTTTCCATACAAATTGACACATAAAATATTGGTAAAATAGAATCTATGTTATTTTGACAGCGATTTTTCATACATTCTCATTTTGAGACATAAATTCTCTCATTTTTTAAACAAACCCATTTGTTTTTTGTTGTTGTCGCAAAGAAAAATAAGAACAAAAGAAATCGAAAAAGCATTTGAAATATTTAAATAAAATATAGAAAAAATAATTAAATAAGTGCGTCAACATGATTAAATTATAAAATATAAACGCAGTTCTTAGCAAAAATCCTCATAAACTTAATTTTTAATAGCTTTACAATGTAAAAGTTTACATACAAGGAATGTAAAAACATTAAATGACAGTTCGTGAAGTTGCAGCCGCCGTTTTAATTTTGTGCATGGGTTCTCTGAGAATCGTTTTTGATTGAAGTTGTGGTCGTATTCTGTTTAATCATTTACTTTAAGCCTTTTTAAACGAGTTGTTTCTATTAATTTATTCTCGATTTTTAAATTTTACAAATTGTATTGCCGATCTTTACTCCAACCACTCCGTTTTATATAAAATAATTCACATCTCGAAGATTCGTGTAGTTGAGTATATGTTCATTACAACCCTGCTTCATGATTACAGCCTAGCTTCTCGCAGCAACTAGGTTGTGTGTGTCAATTTGTATCCGTGAGTACCGGGAGTTTACCGTATACTCTGAACGACAGACTTGAGAAGCTTGTTCATGGCAATTAGTTACTCTCAGAGTTTTCGCCAGAAGAGGTGTCCGCCAAATGAAATATTTTTCATATTTCTTTCTTTCAAGATATCAGAGATAGGGTTTGAACCCGGAGCTCTCGTCTACTTATAGTAAGCCAACTCGCTACAAGTACATACATACTAGACTACAATAGTTCAGATAAAAATTTTTTCTTATATAATTTATAATGTTTATATAATAATAATGTTTTATGCTTTTATTTGTACTTTTGTGTGTTTAACATGTTTCTGTTATTGGCTATTATAATAATGTAGCATGTACATATATATTTGTGCTCATGTGTGTGACATATGAAACAGGAGTAGGCAACCATTATAAAAGATATTGTTTCTTTTTCTTCACAATGTCTCCACATCATATGTTGTTATTTTTCTCTTGTTTATTTTGCATTCTTATTTAGAAATAAGATTTTCGTAATGTTTATTAACCTATTTATGCATAACAATCAGCCCAATTATGAATAACAATTCCCCGGGAGTTTTTTCCCTTCTCCCATTTTTCCCATATAAAGTTAATTATAAAAATTCGAAAAGGAAAAAAAAACTCCATGCAAAATTTATTTACATATAATTGGCCAGAGCACTATAAACCACATGTAAATTTATAGACAGGGAGAATATGTATTCCATAATTTTGAATAAATTCCAAATATTCCTTTGAAGTTCCCTCATTAATGGTATAGATATAAAATTAAAGAGTAAAAATCTTAAATTTTTTTCAAATTTCTTCACATTCAATGCGGAACGTTTATTTTAGAATCGCAAAAAGGTAACAACGCAATTATACATATTTTTCATTTTTCAGCCTTGCCAGGAAAATATTGATATTTGCAAAAATACCAAAAGTTATATCCCTAATGTATACACGTCAACATAAAGGTAAAACAGAAAGATATTAAAAAAAAACAAATTCTAAAAATAACACTTAAATGTCATCCATTCATTCAGACGGATAATTCAAATAGAAATAAAAATAATCTCTAATGGAGAAAAAAATTAAGCAGAAAATAAAAATTGTTAATACAGATAAATATCAAATATGGGATTAAGTGGCTTTTGAGAAATAAACACAATTTAAAGTATATAAATAAAATAAAATTAAGATGAATAAGTTGCAACATATTTTTACATGATGTTTTTTTAAACCAGTTTATTTCTCTTTTTGCAAAATAAGTTTTTTCAAGTTTGAAATGAATTGTCAAACCTTACTGAACCGAAACATGGAAAAATTTTGACATTCTTAACTCTTAAACCATAGTTATCAATATCGTCACAACTAACTACAACTTCTTATTTATTAGTACGAATCAAAAGAATTCTAATCATCCTTGTTGCAACTCTGTTAATCCGTAAATTTGTCAAGCAATTTACTCTATTTCGATGCCATGTTGTCTTGATGCCTTTCATTTTTAAGCAACATGAAATAGATCATTATAGGATTTTCTCAGAGTGCACTCAATCTCAACATTATCCACAATATTTTATTAGATATACACGGGTATGTTCTACAAAACGGGTATGTTCCACAATATTTTATTAGATATATACGGGTAGTTCTACAAAACGAAAAGTAGTTAAATTGAAATCGAATGAAAATTCGATTTGCTATAACTTTTAAATTTAACATTTTGATATATTTTTTTATTCATTGGATTAATGAATATTAACATAACTTCCTTCCTTAATTATAAAACTTTAGTATAATTTCCACAATACAGTTTTATTTGTAATTAAAAAAAAACAGTCGTTTTCAATTTCAATCATTTTCGTTTTGCAAAACATACCCGATATATGTTACTCGATCCAAAACTAACTTTTAACCCACACATTTCACAAATTGTAAATAAGGGAAAGGAGTTCAGAGATCCATATGTATTAAAGCAGCTGTTCACTTCATTGGTTAGACCAATACTTGAGTATGCTTCTATAGTTTGGGATCCTCAATACGAAATTCATACAAATAAAATTGAATCTGTACAAAAACAGTTTTTCTTTTTTGCCTCAGAAATCTTCAGTGGAATCCGAATAGGGTTTTACCATCTTACGAAAGCCGTCTAGCACTTATCAAACTTCCTACTCTCAAAAGCAGAAGAACTTGTTTCAACATTTTCTTCATTAATAATTTGATATGCGGAGTTATTGATTCTGAGACTTTACTTATGCAGCTGGAATTTATTATTCCTACTCGACCAAATAGATATTATATTCCTCTTAAACTACAATACTTCCGATCTAATTACGCCAATTTTGATCCTGTTCGGAGAATGTGTGCAGAATTCAACAGTTATTTTTTCCTTATTGATTACTCCTTGGACTTTAACGCTCTTAAAAATAGAATAACGAACTTTTTAAATAACTGAATTAATTAATTTTCTTTTTTATTATATTTAGAATAATAAGAATAATCCAGATAGCCTGTAAGAATTTTTGTATTTCATTGGCTGAAATAAATAAATAAGTAAAAATCATTGTAGAGTATATTTTAAAGCAAGGTGTTGTGGTATAGTGGTTAACGCGCTCGCACAAAAACATATTCAGCCCAGGTTCAAATCCTAGCGAAGGACAAAAATGAAAAATAAAACTATTAGCGGTTTTTCTAGGGATGGATGGGATACTTCGGACAAGGCAAAGTCTCTGATTGGGGTCAACCAGGCGGCCTCCAGAACGATCCTTGTTCCCGTTGTATTCAAGTCGACATACAGCCTCCTCGTGGCCCTCCTGGATAACATTCTAGCACCCGCTAGCTTGTTAATGTATGCGGCGATTGTCCAATCCCCTGGACTTTAAATTTGGGTTGTGCGTAGGGCTTGAAACCCACCACGTAAAAACAAACATTCAATGAAAACCGACACAATAGCCTCTATGTTGACGAATTTGGCAAACTTTTTAAGGACTATGATTTAAGGATATGCACGTGGAACGTGAGAACCCTTTACAGGGAAGGTGCCTCTATCCAATTGGCGGATGCTCTCAAGAAATGTAGGGCTGACATCACCGCCATCCAGGAAATGCGATGGATAGGACAGGGTTGTACAAGGCAAACAACATGTGACATCTACTATAGCTGCCATGATAACAGACGCGAATTT
Source organism: Metopia argyrocephala (assembly GCA_963576795.1). Lineage (NCBI taxonomy): Eukaryota > Metazoa > Arthropoda > Insecta > Diptera > Sarcophagidae > Metopia > Metopia argyrocephala. The sequence goes on along the minus strand of OY756209.1, from coordinate 51,851,825 downwards.
GGCTGTGGATTCGTAGTCAGCCAGAGACTTCGCCATCTTGTCTCAGGGTTCAACCCCGTGAACGAAAGGATAGCTACGATCCGGATGAAGACAAAGTTTTATAATATCAGCCTCATCTGCGTGCACGCCCCAACGGAAGAGAAGGATGATGCGGCCAAAGATGCTTTCTACGCAAAGCTCGAGGATGTATATGATAGGTGTCCGGCACATGACGCCAAAATTGTCCTCGGCGATTTCAATGCGAAAGTTGGACGTGAAGGTATCTTTGGCCCCACTGTCGGACAGTTCAGTCTCCATAATTCCACCTCGCCGAACGGCTTGAGACTGATTGATTTCGCCGCGGCGCAAAACATGGTAGTTTGTAGCACCAGGTTCCAGCATCTCGATATCCATAAGGCCACCTGGCTCTCTCCTGATCGATCTACCAACAACCAGATCGATCACATTGTGATTGATGGAAGGCATGTATACAGCATACTAGACGTGCGCACATTTAGAGGTCCCAATGTCGACTCGGACCATTATCTTGTCGCAGCCAAGATGCGACTGCGCATATGCGCAGCGAATATGGCACGTTCTAGTGTTCGAGGGAAGATGGAATCAAAAAGCTGCGATCACAAGAGACAGCCAGGTCGTTTTCCGATCGTGTTTCTAATGAGCTCCATTGCATCTCGTCTTCTCTCGAAAGTATTGGTGGACATTGGTCTCACATTGCTCACTCTCTGCGCAACGCTGCCGAAACAGTCCTTGGTTTTGAACGTCCTCCCCGCAGAAACCAATGGTACGATGAAGAGTGTCGTGAGGCCACTGCGGCAAAGAATGCTGCCTACAGAAAAACGTTGCAGTCCACCACTACAAGAGCAACTGTGGTGGTGTACAGAGAGAAGAGGAGGGAAGAGAGACGCCTATTTAGAAGAAAGAAAAGAGAGCAAGAAAGGCGTGATCGTGAGAAGATCGAGATGTGCAGGAGTAGACATGATGCTCAAATTTTTATAAGAAGTTAAGGCGTCTTACTACTAGTTTTAAACCCGGAGCAACCTCCTGCAGAGACGAACATGGTAATCTGGTTACAGATGAACATGGTGCACTGAGATTATGGAGACAGCATTTCTGTAATCTACTGCAAAGCGATGATGATACAAATTCCGCTGCTAGAGATGCTGTGCCGGACCCAAACAATGAGGACGTTGTGATCCCGTCCCCCAGCCATGAAGAGGTCAAGGTTGCCATATGGCGACTGAAGAACAACAAAGCAGCCGAACCTGACGGTCTGCCCGCTGAACTCTTCAAGTATGGAGGCGATGAGCTGGTTAGATGCATGCACCAGCTCATTTGCAGAATATGGCTGGAAGAAAGTATGCCCGATGATTGGAATCTCAGTGCCCTCTGTCCGATCCTTAAAAAGGGAGACCCCACAATATGCACCAACTACAGGGGTATAAGCCTTCTCTCTATCGCATATACGGTTCTTACGAGCGTATTGTGTGAACGACTGAAGCCATTCGCCATCTCACTGATTGGACCTTATCAGTGCGGCTTCAGTCCTGGTAAGTCCACCATTGACCAGATATTCACACTGCGCCAAATCCTGGAGAAGACCCATGAAAGTCAAGTCGACACACACCACCTCTTTGTCGACTATTAGACCGCATTCGAAAGCCCGATAAGGGATCGGGTATATGCCGCAATGTCTGAGCTCGGTATTCCTGCAAAGCTGGTAAGACTGTGCAGAATGACGTTGAGCAACTCCTGCAGCTCCATCAAGGTAGGAAAAGACCTCTCCGAACCTTTTAATACCGTGCGAGGTTTCAGGCAGGGCGATCCCTTATCCTGCGACCTCTTCAATTTCGTCATGGAGAGTGTTTTGCGAAAGACGGGTGTACATCGAAATGGCACTATATTTAACAAAAGTGTCCAGCTCCTTGCGTATGCAGACGACATAGACATCATTGGGCATACCAAGCGAGATGTCACCGCAGCCTTTAATGCTATTGAACGGGAGTCTGCAAAAATGGGTCTGGCGGTAAATGAGAGCAAGACGAAGTACATGTTGTCGACGAGTATCGGCTTCCAGGTTACAGCCGGCAACTATACATTCGATGTGGTCAAGGAGTTCATCTACCTAGGCACCGCCATTACCAGCAAGAATGATGTCAGTCTGGAGATCAAACGAAGAATCACGCTGGCCAACAGGTGCTCTCTCGTGCGGCGAAATTAACACTCTATAAGTCGCTTATCCTTCTGGTGCTTCTCTATGGTGCGGAAGCATGGACGCTGTCTTGTGCCGATGCAGCGGTCTTGGGAGTATTTGAGAGAAAAGTTCTTCGTAATATCTTTGGTCCTCTAAGGCATGGCGATGAGTTTCGCATTAGAACCAACCATGAGCTGTATGAGCTCCTCGGCGATGTGGGCGTTGTTCAGCGCATTAACATCCAGCGGCCTCGCTGGCTCGGCCACATTGTTCGGATGGAAGAATCTGCTCCAGCGAGAAAAGTTTTCGATGCAAAGGTCACTGTACGTCGGCGAAGAGGACGACCGTGTTTACGTTGGAAGGACCAAGTTGATGAAGCCCTGTCGTCAATTGGTGTGACCAACTGGAGAAAGCGCGCGCTTAGCGGAGACGCCTGGAGACTAGTGTTAAGGCAGGCCGAAACCCGTTAACGGGTTGTTATGACCATCTAAGCAAGTAAGTAAGTAAGCGGTTTTTCTAAAAATTATAGTTTAAAAATAAGAGGCCCCCCCTCACTCCCAGTTGTCCATCCCCAAGAAACCGCACCCTGATATTTCCACTCTATTCCACCTTTGGCAGGCATTAAAAATGAATGATCAGGAGTACAGCGCCACCATCTAGAAGGTAGTAGCTAACCTACTTAGTGGAGACTCGCACCATTATAAAAAACATCAAATGCCAACAACTTGCCTCATCCACAAAAAAGGCGCTTAATAATAAAACCTGACAATGCAGAGCATAAGTAGGGGTTTACCCCTGAGTATTGGCCAAAAAAAATGGTAATGAAAGTTCAGAGTTTTTTCCGTAACCATTCTTACGGACTAGTTGTACCTCTCTCAGAACACCTCCTTTTGTAGTTGATTATCTAGTGAATAGTACAATTAATTATACAGAGAATTCGTTCTTTAGCCGCACCGTTCGTTTGTTGAACAATCTTCTCGCGAAAGTTTTGCTATCAATTACGATGTTAATGAGTTTAAATCAAATGTCCACAAACACTACTCACTCTTTTCGGCTTCCGACAACATATTGTCCTAGACCAGCACAATGTACTGTATGAGTGGTAGTCCTCACCTGAGTGCTGGCCTTAATAAAAAATATCTCTGAAGTTACTTAAAGAAGCCAAACTTCTTACAGACCTTAGAATTTCATCATTAAGTCATAGTTTTTATGTTCCTACAGCCTAGAAATGTCTTTTATAGGCGACATAGACTGTCCTGCTTAGCTCCTTTATTGGTTAAGGGATAATTGCCGCAATATGTAAAGCACCTGCTAGAAGCTTAAAGAGGCTGATGAAAAATTTGACTTCTGCATATAATCTCCTAAAAAACTGCATTTATTTTGGGGTTTAAACCTAAATTGTATCCACTTTTTTTTTTTTTTTTTGCTTACTAGAATTGTGTCCTGAGTTTTCATATAAAGGTAAGCATTTGAATGCCAGGACTAGTGACGTATAAGTAATAAAACTGTTTGCTGACCAGCTTTTTGCATGTTTGTACTGAAGTCTCAAATAATAACGTGAGAAGAAAACAACTACAATACCAGTGTCAAATCTCTTTCAGTTATTAATAAAAAAAATTACTTCGAGAATATTTCAGATGATGAAAGCAAGAATGTAAACAGCGCAGCCATCTCGGAGTATTAAACAACTACAATACCAGTGCCAAATCTCTTTCAGTTACTTATTAATAAAAAAAATTACTTCGAGAATATTTCAGATGATGAAAGCAAGAATGTAAACAGCGCAGCCATCTCGGAGTATTAACGATATATTCCTCGCTTGTAGTCGTAGACAGTGAACAAGAAATTTAATGTTGTTTTCGAAGAATTCTAGTTATACGTATAACTACGCAAAAAGAAAAGAATAGGCTGTGAAAGTAAAACTTGCAATTTATGGATGAAAAAGTTATTCACATCACTGAAACAAGTTAATTAAAATTGTATGTCAAAGGAAAGTTTAATGCAAATGGTAGTGAAGAAAAATATTTGTGAAGGGAAAGATAGAAAGATGCCATAGACACTATATGAGACAGTACACTACCTAATAAAGCAAAAGGTAACAAAAGCTTTTAACTGACAAAGATAATTTAAAAAAAACAAAAGAATACATACGTACATACCACTACCAATTAACAAATGAGGTTTACATCTAAACACAATTTGGCGGTTTTGTAAATTGATGACTTCAATCTGAATAATGTGTTTACGTTTTAGTAAGTCTTTCAAGCGTCTATCTATTCATAACAATTGTTCTTAGTATATGGATTACAAATATAAGAAATTGGCCGCAGTAAGACAGTTTTTTTTGCTCGCAAGTTGTATTCTTAAGTTTTAAATAAATATCCCTCTTAAGCCAATTTTAATCAAACCTACCATTTCCATGTATACCTCCTTAAGAACTGTACCATCACAACTTTAAACTTGCCCTTTTCCTTCATACCAATTATGTTCCATTTATATGCATTTAAATGACAATTATAGGATAAACTTTAAGTTTTTTGTGTCTCTTAAACCATACAAGGCCGACTAGGCAATTCAACGATGCCAATAATACTCAAACAAAAACAGAATAAAAGATTTAAGAACAATGACAATAATAAAAATGTAACAATAATAGCAACAGCAGAAAGAGAATTACTATTACAACAAGTAATCGTACAAAGTAGTTAAAAGAAACATGTACAACGATAGTACTTAAAAAAGGAATAAATAAAAATAAAATGAAGAATTAAGAACTTAACTCATAGAGAATAACGTAAATATCAATTGACAATAATAAACTTCCTACTAAAAACTCCTTTATCTCGGAACTTCATTTTACGCCATGACATTCGATCAGAATATCAACCAAATGATGGTAGCGTATGTGAAGGTTTGAAGTCTATTGAATGGACTTTTTCCTTGCTGATATTACCATACGCCGTGGTCTAGTGGTTAGTGTGTTGGCTTACTAAGACGATAGCTCTGGGTTCAAATCTCAGCTCTGGCATCTTGAAAAAACCCTGACACTGGGTTGTAATTTCCAATTATGTATGTATGTATGTATCTACTATACATACATATATAGTCATTTCAGTGCACATCATAGTCAATTCTCATGCCCAGAACATCAAAAGCGGCGGACTCATTAATATTTGCATTACTCATAGGCTCTGATAACAAGGTTACAGAGTCTCGTTGTGATATCACTATGCTCATTTCAAATGTCTAGGGCCGTTGGCTATTCTCCAACCACTCTGATAGTCTCACGAAAGTGTGAATTATATAAAAAAAACATATGTACCTCTAGTTAATCAGAATATGTCTATAAATTCTGGGCGTTCACAAATCTTTCTTCTCAGGTCCCCAAGTGCGGGACAGTGAGAGAGAAATTGTTCCGTCGTTTGCTCTTCTTTTTCGGTACTTTCAACCTAAGTGCGCATATACCTAGGGCCTAGTGTTCCGTATGAGTAGCGGCCTTAGCGGAGTATATTTCTATCCAATACCATATATTCCCATACTGGATATGAGTAACAGCTGTTTTGATAGCAATTATTTCAGCCGAGACAATATTACAGTCGTTTGGGTGACAATCTAAGATTCAACTGTTCGGATAACATCAGACCCATCAGTAACGATTTTATAATATCCTCAGGAAGGAAACAGTTATGAAACCAGGATCGAAGACCGATTCAGGTATCGTGTAGCAAACAGGTGGCTATATTTAAAATATTTGCATTTTCATAGCTTCTTTATTTTCATGATTTCTTGCTGTATTTGTGCCATCAGGTCCTGTGATAACGAGTTTCGGATGACAAATAATTCCTTCGTTGGTGATTCTTAGAGCACCCGTTATCGTGTTTGCGACCAGCCTCATAATAAGGTGAAGCCAGGTTCGTTAATTTTCTTTTTTTCTTCCTAGAGAAGAGTTCTTCTTTTTTTACGAGACCGGCACTCAGGAAATAACCCTCTTGCAGTGCATTGTACTAGTGTTAGTAGAATATGCTATGAGGAGTGGGAAAAAGGGGGTGGTATGATTATAAAGTCGAATAGCCAGTATACGTTCTTAGTTTCTAAACCCCAGATTAGGCCTATTGCCTATTTATCGCAATAAAAAGCATTTGTTGTTAGTGATTCTAAATTGTGTATTTGTTATTCCATTCCGATTTGTTATTCAGTATAATTCAAAGATAATTCGCATTATCGAATAAAGTAAGAGCTACTCCACTGATCTGCATTAAATTCGACCCTGTTTACGAAACCCCATTTATCTGCGAACGATCAGATAAGGTTAGATGTTAGAAAGAAAATACAGTTAAGAAATATCAAAAATGTAGTAGGAGAGAGAACAGAACCTTGTCTTACTATCGATTTCAACCAAAACTCATTGCAGCAGACAGCATCTAAAACCATTCCTATTGCGCGGTGTGTGAAAAAGCTCGGTATCAATCGACAGAAATGGTTATCGAGCCTGAAAACAGCAAGCTTTGAAATGAGAATCTCGTGCCAGAGTCGATCAAAAGTCGTTACAGAATTCTTAAAATTCTTTTAGTTCGCTTTGAATGTAACGTTGGGTATGCAGTAATTTTTCAACACAATTTTTAAATGAAGAAATATTTTCAAACCTACCAAAATTTGATTTCGCCTACCAAACGAAAAATTTCTCTACCAGTTTTATAAGAAAAGTCCAACATTTGCTCACTACTATATCTATTTTTGTATGTCATTGTGTGTTTTTATATTTAAGTGTCAATTAAAGTTGTTGGTGTAGCAACTAAGCCAAAGAAAGGACAAATAGGATTTTTACCAAATAAAATTAAACCACTGTAACTGTGTTGTTTTGTCTCTTTCACTAGCAAACGACTAAAATATGTATATATGTAGGTACTTATATACTTGTAGTACTAAAAGAACAACAACAAACATAATCTCAGTAGTCGGAATAATAAAAGGACACACACAAAACCACATACACGTACAAATAGTGTTTAATGATTAAGTTTTTATTGCTAAGAGCCTATAAATTAAATGCCAGAATATTTTATTTTTATTTTTCTTTTGTTTTGTTTTGCTGCTTTGACCGCAATCATAAACACATCTGTCTGTCTGTCGGTCTGTCTGCCTTGACTAATCGTATAGTTCGAGTACGAGTAAACATACACAATTCTCTCGTTGTCTTTTTGCAATTCAATTGCTGTTTTACACTTTATTTTGTTTTTTATTGTCTGGTTAGCTTTTGTTTTTATCTTTTATTTGTTTGCTTGTTTATGGATAAATTTTAATAGAATTTTCGTTGTTAAAAGGATTTCCTAAAAATGATAAGGAAAGATAAGGATAAAATTACAAATTAATTCACTTATTTTAATGACTTTTATTTCATTGTAAATGGAAGAGTAAATGTAACAACACTTAATTGTACTTTTCATAGCATTACAAATGGAATAAAAATTATACTTAAAAATATGAAACATATGCCTTAATACTTAAGAGTTAAAGTTATTTTATCATCACTATAAATACGAGTAAAAATTTCTTATATTTTACCTCACACTTATTCGAAACATTCATACATAATTGGCCATAATAACCCTGTTTCAGAGTTACGGCCTAGCTTCTCGCAGCACCCATGTTGTGTGCATCAATTTTTTTCCATGCGTACCAGGACATACAGTTTAACGTCGACTTCGAACGACAGACAGCGCAAAATATATTCCTTAATACTTCTTATTCGAAACATAATTGTGGTCGCTATCTGTCTGGATTGTTTTTTTTTTTTTTTTGTTTAATTCAAAATAAGCTTTTTGTGTAATATTGTGAAAGTCGAATTCAAATTTACACAGGCAAGGCAAAAATGACAAAAATTATGAAAATTTTATGAATTAAACAAAATAGATCTATTATATGGAAAGCAATGCTCTTCATTTTTGTATATATTAATACGAGTATACATATAAGTGCAATCATTTTCAAAAGAGCAAAATTACTGTGTACGAGGGCGAATCAATAAGTCCGTGGTTTTTTGAATGAAACTCAGTTTATTAACATAATTTCCTTTTACCTCAATACACTTAGTTCAATGTTTCTCCAATTTTTGCATCCCTTCCTAAAAATAAGATTTTACGAGGTCCCTTAAATATACATTTGTTAGATCAATAATTTAATCGTTAGAGCTAAATATCTTTCCACCGAGCCATTTCGTTAGTTTTGGAGATAGAAAATAGTCACTGAGGGCTAAATCCGGAGAAATTGGCGGATGAGGTACCAACTCGTAGCCCAATACATATAAATTTGCCATTGACACTGCACACGTGTGCACACTTTTTCTTTTAATCTTTTAAATCCTCGTTAAATCGATTCAATAAGTTGGCATAATATTCGCTGTTTATTGTTTTTTTCTTTTGAAGATAATTGACGTGGATTATCCCGCGTAAATCCCAAAAAACTATTGCCATCACCTAATTGGCCAACAAACTTACCTTGACCTTCTTCGGAGTCGGTTCACCCGGAGAAACCCATTTCTTAGACTGCAAGACGCCCTAAAAAAATCATTCAAAGTGCGGTAGAAGAACTCCAAACAATCCTTTAAAGTTTTCACACGATTACGTTTATGGTCAATTGAGAGCACAGGCGGCACCAATCTTGCAGACAGCTTTCTCAAACCCAGCTGATCATTTAAAATCAAAACCCCGCAGCTATATGAAATGAATATGGCATCAACGATCTCACGCACTTTTACTCTTTGATCGGCCAACATCATATTGTGGATTTTTTCGACTTTTTCTGGTGTATTTTTTTTTATTTAAGACCAATACTCAGGGGTAAACCCCTACTAAATGCTGTGCATTGTATTGGAATTTTGGAAAGGACACTCCGGTTCACTTATTTAAAGGCACAAAAAATCCCATATTCAGGAGCCGGTATCTTTTGCAATTTTTAACCGATTCCAGAATTTTAAAATAGAAATGGAAGCTAGACATCTTGAGATATAAACAAAATCATGACAATGGTGGTTTCTTAACTAAGGAACCTTTTTTGAGGAATTTATAAAAAAAAATCTAAAAATGTGGTATTTTTTTTTTTGTTCATTTTTTTTTTTTGGAGAAGAGTGGCAGCATTAGAAACTGCTTTCAAATCCGTTTAAGAATAACTGATAAAAGACACATGTTGCACAGACAACAAAAACAAAGATTGTTGCCATTTACCATTTTTAACTTTTGAAAACTATTAAATCACAAACACTTTACAAACAGTATGTAAGACAATGTTAAAGTGAAAAAACATATGCAGTTTAGTGTGTAGCGTATGTGTGTTGGTGAAGTGTTTTCTTTATTGCTTTTTATTTTGCAACAAGAGCACGTACTACATTCAAAAAGTATATTCGCTTGGGTCCTTTCCTATTACAAAAGAAAATCGCACATCCACCCACATACATGCATACTCACTCAAAAAACATAATCAAAAGAGGTAAGAGCAAAAGAAAATCTTAAAAAAATATATAAAAAAATTTTGATGGTGCAAGATTTGCAGAGTGGTTAACATGTGCCTTACAACGTGTAACACACATAAGATACATACATACATATGTGTATGCATGTATGAATAGAGTAGTAGTTTTGTTATAATAGACATGCAAAAAACAACAACAATAAGGTGAAGAAAAAAAGCAAAGTAACAAAGCCAATTGGTTTAAGCACAACGTAGAAAAATACATTTACTTGTACAAACACAAATTTACAGTTATTTTATGTGTTACACTACCACTTCCTTTTATTACTGTCGTTATTTAATTTAATTTCGCTCCCTTTTATTTGTTATTAAAAATACACACCAACATACATACGTACATACATACATGCCTTAATGTACACAATTTGAACAAAAAATATTGTAAAGAAAGGGAAGAACTATCGAAAAAAAACAGTAACAACAAAAACTTTTATTATTATTTCTTTTTAAAAACAATATTATAAAAACTTATACAAAATGTAATGAAGGCAATGGTGTAAGTGCAAGAGAAACTCTCATATGTGACTGCTTAAAACTACAGTTTAGAAACAAGTACTCGTATGTGTGTGTGTCACCTATTTTGTAAACGCTGAGAGAACAATATGTTTAAACAATAACATGTGGTTTCATTTTCAAAAAAAAAAAAAGTTAAATTTCTCTTTTGTTTTACAGGCTTAAAGAAAAACATACTGCCATTGTTGTTATTGTCGTTGTTGTATCTTTTTATGCCAGGGCATGAAGCGTATGATCAACGTATTTAAACAATCAACTTTTGTTTGCATAAACATTTTATGCATTTAAAGTTTATTTATTTTTTTTTTTTTTTTTTTGTAAAGAAAACGGAAAAAGACATGTTGCTTTTTAACATCCATAGCAACATAGGTGTTAGTGGAACAAATATTTATGATACTTAAACAAAAGTTGGTCTTGAATTTTTTCTCTCTTTTATGCAGGTGACTTTTGTAGAGTGAAACATTTAAAACTACATTTTTAATTTAAGTTTTAAAGGGAAAAAATTAAAATTTTATTATCAATCAAACTTGACTTTTTAATGGAGACATAGCAAGAGTTCCCGATTTGGAACAAACTTGGAAATACAATATATGTACATATCGTCAATGGAATTAAAGAACGCTGTAACTGACAAAAAATCGAAAATACGTTTTTGGCATCATTTTTATCAGAAAAAAAATACGTGTCGATTCGTCCAGGTACCAGATTTCTACGATGAAAATAATTTCACTTACGCCGTCTGTGAAATGAAAAATACCAGTATATTTGTTCTAATTTTATGAAAGTATATTGGCTCTGGTGAACATTTAAGGTTTTGTCAGTTACAGCGTTCTTTAATTCCATCGACGATATGTATACATGTATAAGTATGTACACTTGGATTATTGAAATAAAATTAAGGTACGGTCATATTAGGTTTACTAAAAATAAAATAATATTATATATTTAGAAAACAAAAAATATTTTTCGCCTTATTGGCAAAATACATTCAATATAATTTGAAATGTATGCTTTTGGGGATAAGCATGTCTCTATGGCCATTTCGTCTCTGCTTAAGAGACTCGTCAGGAGACTTTTTCGCATTTAGTCTATAACTATTTTAACATAAGTATTTATAGTTTTGAATAACACCTTTGGGAAAAAGTCTCCTGACGAGTTTCTTAAGCAGAGACGAAATGGCCATAGAGACATGCTTATCCCCAAAAGCATACATTTCAAATTATATTATATATTTAGTTTTAGAAAATCATAGTCATATGGACTATTTCAGAAAAATGTCAACCTAAAGAGAATAGAAAGTTCTCAAAATAAATTTGCCTTCAAATATAAAACTTAGTAAATGTCTACATTTGTTTAATGAGGTGAGCACTTAGGGGATGACCCCCACTCATGCAGTACATAGTGCTGGTCTAGGAAAATATGGGAGGAAGGGAGAAAAAGGGTGTGGACCTTTGATTTAAAATTACTAATATCGTATCTGATATCAGTCAGAAAAAAACAAAAAATGTGAACCCCAAGGAAATCGGTTGCTGTTGATTGATTATTCAGTGGCCAGTTTTATGTCTTTACCACTAAATAATTCAACAGCAATCAAGGGCAAGAAGCCCGCACAGTAAAGTTTAAATTAGGGAAGGAACAAAAGATTGTAATGATATTGGATATAATGTTGTCGTTGTTCTGCTTTATTCAATCCCTGGAATAATTCTTAGTAACTGCTCCTCAACTGCCTTTCTGGCATAGGCGACCCTGCCAGAGGGCTATTGGTCTCCGCCAGCTTAGCCAGTTGACTCTTTGTGTATTTTTTATAAATTTAAGTAAATTTTGTCATTTTTTGAAGAGTTGTACGTGTAAATGCAAATATTTGACGTAAAAAACGGAACTACTATCATGATAGCACTTTGTAAAGATATTTTGCTTCATGTAAACATTTTTTAAAGAATTGTTTTAAAGCAGAGAATAAAAAAAATAATATTGATACGAATTGTCCTTTAGAATTCTTTTCGTATTTCTACGGGTTCGTTTATGTAAACTAAAACTATCCATACTTCTCGATTTTAACTCTCATATTCATAAGAAATTAAAATAGATTTGAAATTTAGAAAAAAATATGTATCGAAAACTTGACTTAAAACTCATTTTTAAATTATTTTCTTTTTATGAATACGGGAATAAAGCTTTTATTAACACTCTATAACGTTATATACAGTAATTTCAATTATTTCTATGTACGAGTTTCCACATAATTTTACAATTTTATTTGAATTTTTTAATTTTATATAATTTAGAACATACTGGATTGTTCTACGTGTATTTTGTTAATGTAATAATTTTTCAATATAACTTAAAATCTAGTAAAGAACATGCCACGAAAAATAGAAACCACAATAATTGCCAACGGTTGCTACATATATAAAAGATTAATTTATGTAATTTAAGAAGTTTTACATGTTTTATATAAAAACAAAGAATTGCCCACGTGTACTTTTTTCAATTATTTGAATATTAAATGATCAACAGCAATTGCCCGATCGTTGCATGTTGATTGCGGTGAGTGGTTTCGCTAAGTAGGTTTTTAGCTGTTACCTTCTACTTCCCAACAGGTGACGCTTTTCTCCTGATCATTCGTTTATCGCTGTCAATGGTTAAAATGTAATAGAATGGGATGTCAGGTATCGGTTAATTTGTAGGTGGGGGGGCTCTTATTTTTAAACTATAATTTTGAAGAAACCTCAAACTAACTTTCATTTTTCACCTTTCCTGGTTATCATTAAAGTACTTTCTTTGTAATTTTCTATAGATAAATCATTCACATATAAATATTTCATATACAAGCTAAAGGTAAAAACTTCGCGTTGAAAGTCTAATTATAAAGCAATTCCCGATAAATATGAAGAAATAATGCAAACATTCATGACTATACTACACCCAAGAGTTGCTAAATACAACTTGTAAAAAATATTTAGTTTTAAAATACTCGTATTTCTAAAATTTTTAATATTAAGCTGGAACATTTTTTTAATTTATTATTAAAAGCCTTTAGTATGAAAAAAAAATATTATTAAAAAAAAAAAATAAATGTTGTTGACCCCGACGTGATTTGAACACGCAACCTTCTGATCTGGAGTCAGACGCGCTACCGTTGCGCCACGGAGTCCTTTAAAATTCTGCCTCACTATTATCCATATAATTAAGAACATTTGATCTTTCTAAGTTCTCTAATTCTGTATTCTTTTATAAAGCTTTTCTAATTTATAAATTGATGTTTATTGTTGTTTTTACCAAATTGTTGTTGGTTCGTTAATTGACCAACCACTAAAATAATTCTCAAAAGCTGAATAACGTTCTGTTTATTTTTTTTTTAAGTTCTTGTAAATTTCTGTGTGCGTACATAAGTGTATATGGGTTGTTGTTGTTGCGATTGCTATTGTTGACATAAGTAAGTTATTCAATTAATTTGTTTAATATTTTATTTCGTTGATTTGTTTTTATTTTCATATACACAATCGAACTTCTATATAAAGAATTTGTACACGACCAGATTTGTTATTTAGATATGGTCATTTCCACAGAAAGGTCCGCCATGATCGGAAATTAATATCTTAATAAACTAATGATTTTTTTAATATGATAAAAAAACTAAAACTTATGTATGTATAAAAAATTATGTTTTCCAGATTGTCTCTTTTTCTAGTACAAAGAGATTTACTTTTTTTTCGTACTCTCACCTACATTTAACGATAAATAAATAAATCTTTCTATCAATAAACTGAAACTAATAAACGAAAAAGGAATTAAACAAACTTCGAATAACGGTACATTTTCATTTTATTTGGCCAATGTATTACTGTCCCATTTCTTTCAGCAGTGCTAAAGTTAGATTTAACGTTGAAAAATTATTCCACAATCGTGTGCCAAAGATTGGTAAGCCAAGAGAAAACACAGGAATTGGAATCTGACAATAGCTAATAAACACGAACTCCAAGCTATTTAAGATAACAAATAGTAATTTTTTTGGTGTCTTGAAATGCAGGTGCTGTGATTTCACTACTCCAAATACGCCACTTTAATTTATTTGCGTACCCATTCAAACAAAAGTAGAAAATAATATCAAAATTTTTCTAGATGTAGCCAACAAGATGTTTTAAATTTAGTCCCGTTCTCGATGTACCATGTGTATTGCTTGTAAATGAAAACTCTACAAAACGTACCTTTTGTAAATAACGAAAGCATAATTGTATGAATATTCTTTTAGAAAATGACAAAAAGTAAAAAAATAAGATTTCTTCATCTTACGCCACTTTAATGACGAGTGATTGTCTCGTTTTTGATTTTGGAAATGCCCATATTCCCTCGTTTAATTACCCAAAGTAATAATTTCCTACAAACTGCATTATATACTTAAGTATTCGTATAACATGTCCTTTAAATTTTCTTCTAAACTAGTTTTTTCATACAACCTTGCAATTAAAGTCTACCAAGTCTATGTATCGTGTGGTTAAATTTTAAGGGCCGATGTTGAATGTGAACTACACCTAAACGTCAAGTTTTTTCTGCATTTCATTTTAAATCATTTCTCAATTTCAGACTAACTCAATTTAAACCATGGAAAAATACACAATTGAGCAATGCGTTAAGTTATTCAAGCTTATTTAGAAAATGGGCGTTCAAATCAAGATTCATATCGTGCAAATTCAATGGCCGTGTTATCTCACGTGGTTGCGATGTTAATTGACTGCCAAGATCATGTGATTTGACACCGTTGGACGTCTTTCTTTGGGGTTATTTGAATGAAAAGGTGTACGTCGATAAGCCAACAACAATTTTCAATTCGGTACATTAACGACATAGAACCTCAGCGTCATCGAAAATTTGGATCATAAGATGGAGGTGTGCCAACGAGGTCGCAGCGGCCATTTGGCCGATATTTTGTTCCATGCATAATTGAACCATACTAAGTTATCATAATAAAAAGAAATGACAATAATTTCCTAAATAATTTATGTTTTATTCAAAATCAACATCGGCCCTTTAAATTTAACCACCCTTTACAAACTTTATTGTGTGAAATGTTACTATGTACTGTTACCAGAGTTGTGTTTATTGCATTAGATTTAATTTTCCATTAAATTTAGTGGTAGTGGAAAAATAATGTAATATTAAGTGGTAGTTGAAATTTAATGAATTAAATAAAACGAATTTATTGGTAGTTGAACTTTAGTGCATTTAATAAAACGAATTAAGTGTTAATGGAAATTTTATTTAGTGGTTAACTATTTCCACCTGCATTTGGTGGTGGCTGCAATATTGCTGCATTAATACTAAGTCGTTTAATGGTAGTGGAAACGATACTGCATTATAAATTTACTAAAATAAACCCAAATCTGACGGTTACTATGTACATATGTGTAGTAGACCTTCTTCTATATAAATAAATATTTAAGCAATATGTTTTTTTATTATTTCTATTAATTTTTTTTGTTGAAGTTATGTTTTGTTGCACCTTTACTTTTTATGTAATATGGATTATTATTTAATAAAATGTTTAAAATAATTAAATAGGCTTGTGGAATAATTCTAAATATTCAGATAACAATAATAAAATTTTGAAATTTTTGTCGAGGCAATTATCCGGGGAATACTGTATGTTTTAAATTAAATATTGATATACTCGTATTTATTATTAAAATGAACAGAACAAAGTTACGATATTAAAAGAAACCGCGATAAATAACCGCAATAAATAATGAGAAAACCATAACTATTATGCTCGTATATATGAAAGAGAAAAACAATGTTATTGGAAAACACTTTTAATGAAGTGTTGCAAACAAAAGAAAACGTTTTAAAAATATTTATTTTTCAGTACTTAAAAGTAACACATATGATTAATTTGTACCATATAATTATTTCCATGCCTGTATGCCTGTCTATGTTAGTTCGGTATATGGTTAATTTCATTCATAGATTTCATGTAGGGAAAGACTCTACTGAACTTTTCGAAGTACGAAGTCTGTACAAGAGAAAAGGTTAATTTTGAAATTTCTTGGGCAACGTGCATTCAATTAGCGGTTGTTTTTTTTATGTGGGCACAGTTGTTTTGAACATATATCCTAAGGTTAGTTTGTTTTTGAGAACAATACTCAGTTAAAAACCCCTACTCATGCTGTACATTGTATTTGAAGATAGATAGATTTTTTTATAGAGTAGGGACAGAAATATTTACCCAATTCACAATAGTTGTCGTAGATCGGTAGAAACTATGACAAACTACAACTATTGTACATAATGTTGTTGGTAATTTCCATGTCAAAAACTATTACAACATGTACGACAATTTTCTCTATGCTTTCGAAACGTCGTATCAATATACCAGAGTTGGAAAACTTTTATTTATTTTTTTTTTATTTATTTATTTAACTATAATCTACAACATTTAACTACTTATATTCTACAACAATATAACATTTTGTGAATTGGGTAATTGTTACTACTTTGAACACACCCATTAGAATAGTAAAATTGAACATTTCCTTTTATTATACATGTTTTTTTTAAAGGTAACATCTATAGCGTTAGTCAGTTACGGGAATTTGAAATTGTGTTAACTTTAACAGTGGCGTGGTCAAAAAAAAAAAAAACCTAATCGCACACTTTTTAAGAAAGAAAAAAATTATATTTTCAAAACGCTCCACCCGCTCGACATTAGTCGCATGTTCATCTGCAGGTGCATACAACTATGTAGGAGTTTAACGTGCGTATCGTTCATAGACATACCACACGCCGCCCGTTGCCAGGGCGGTAGTTGAATACAATGCGTCCAACCACCGACACCCCGCTCAGAAGAAGGCCCAATAACATCGAGTTAGCAGTTTGGCACTAACCACTGCCTGGGTAGTGATACCCCTGTTGTTAAGGGGTTTGTATCTAGCACTACCACAACCACTACGAGTACTCCCCGAAGGCCCGCACCCAAACCACTCCCCGAATGAAAGGGGAGCACAGACATAACCGAGGTCTTGCATACAATTTTTCGAGGATACCGGAGATCTAATAAACCTATTCTAATAGAATAGACTGAAATGTCAGGAAGAGGTTTCTTAAAGATAGACTTCTTGGATGGGGGCAACCTCTTATTTTTAAATTATTATTTTCGAAAAACCGCAAATTTAATTTTTTAATTTTCTCCTTCGCTGGCATTTAAACCTGGTCTGTTTGAATTTTTGTGCGTGTGCCCTAACCACTATACCATGACCCCACCTGCTTGTTCGGGAAATTCTGCTGTGGAAAAAAAATTGATCAGAGAATTTGTATAAACTTTTGTATGAAGATCGAGAAGTTGTGAGTGAAGACCCTGGTCCTAGTAGGTCCATCACATCAAAAGCCAATACAAATATTATGAAGAATCGTCGAATTAAAACTGGAGAAGTTGCTCGTGTTTGCTCGTGCCATACAGTTTGTTTTAAAACTTTGGTCATTAAGTATGTGGCATCGAAGTCCTTCCAATTTCTAAATTTTGAATTACAAAATGGTGGTATGGAAATGCAGAATGATATGAGCAACTATCCAGATTTACATAAAAGGTTCACAACCGGAATTGTAGGATTTTGCATCAAGATCACTAATAATTGCTTATTTGAAAATAAGAAAAGAATGCCGTAATCATACCTTAGTGACCGAATTCCTGCGACTTTTTCCTGTTCCCAAAATATAGAAATCGAAATAAGAAATAATGCTTCAGAAGTTCTCCACTGGCACAAGTGTATTATATCTAATGGGGAATATTTCTTTGAAAGGGACCAAATAGAAATTGAAAAAAAAAAATAAATATTTTCTGAGAAAAATGCAAATTTACCGTTTTTATTGTACAGACCTCGCATTTGGTTTAGAAACATTTAATTTAGTTTATGTTCAGACATGCGTAGAAATGTTTTTTTTATATTAAATTAATATATTAAATGGATCTATAATATTAAATTAAAATTTAACTTAAATTTATTCAATAAAGTAAGATTTTAAAGGTAAAGGAAAAAACTTAAATATTTATTTTTACAGGATTACTACTATAACTTGATAGCATATAATTTATATGCATGTACTCATTTCATTTCCATTTAAGTGTAAAAAAACTATGTTTTAAGTAGACCCAAGATTTTAAAAGCATCCCTACAAATCATTTATCATACGAGTATACGCAATAAAAAGATAAAAAGCTCATGAGAGTATTCTCACTACAAACATAGAGAAATATATAATAGAGAAATAAAAAAAAGAAATAAGAAAAGTATAGAAAAGAAATCTTATACCCGGTGTGTTAGTAAATGGCATGAAAGATAAAAGAATAATTGAAGTATCTATTCACAAATGATACGCAATGATATTAAAAGTTTATGACAGAACATTATCCCTGATATCAATTTGTATACGTATATATGTATGTATGTTAGTGAGTAATAAAAATAAGAGAAACAAATATTTCATTTTACATTGATATTTTTATGGATGCATTCAATTAAAAAAAACAAGCAAATTTAAATTCAAATTTAATAAAAACATATTTGGAATACATACAATCTTTTTTTTTTGTTGATTAAGGCCAGCACTCAGGGGATGACACCTGCTTATACAATGCATTCTGCTGATCTAGGAAAATATGAGGGAAAGGGCGAAAGAATGTGCGGACCTTTGATTTAAACTTACTAATATCGTATCTAATATCAGTCAGAAAAAAAAACAAAGGTCCTACTTTAAAAGTACGAACCGCAAGGAAATCGACTGCTGTTGATTGATTATTCAGTGGCCAGTGTTATACCTTCAGCACTAAATAATCCAACGGCAATCAACCCCAAAAAACCCACACAATAAAGTTTAAATTGAGGGAGGAATAAAAATTGACAACGATATTGAAGATGATGTTGTTGTCCTCGATCCAGCCCCTGTGATAATTCCTAGGTACAGCTTCTCAACTGTCTTTTTGGCATGAGAGACCTCCGCCAATTGAGCCAATTGAGTCCTTGTAGTGTAAGCCTCTACACCACAATAAAGTGATTATCCCACGTAGGGGATAGATACTACGTATTTTAAATTGAGTCAAATACATGTTTATGTTTATACCCAGTTGGCACAATAGTCATAAATGACATTGTCGTCAAGGATGGCTTGAAGACATGTCACTAACGGTTGTCGACAATATCGCGGAAGTGTTCGTGCATAATATTTAGTGGTCTATTTCCCTTTAGTTGTCGACGATAAACAGAAAAATGACAACATACAATGTGCGGTTGACGACAACCTCTGTGACATTGCCGCTCAGCCAGTCGTCTACGATTTTTACGACATTTCTCGATGACGAATTGTTCTGGCTGTCGTGTATATGTCGTGCAGGATAGTCTATTGTCGTGCACCCATCCCCGAGGATGTCTTTGAGACAGAGTCAACTGGGCATGTATTCTAATAAATTTCAAATTTTAATAACGAGAAATTAGAGGATTTTAATTTTTAAATTAGTAGTATAAACCAAAAATTTAGATGAAATTTAAAGAAAAATCAGTAACTTAGGAAGTGCATAAATAACTATAAAATAAGAAATATTTTTCGAAACAAAAAAAAAACAATTGATTATTATTTTTATTCATTTTACTGAAATAGTATAAAAAATAATAAATATTGAACCTCAATTCAAGCGTGTTCAATAATAACAAATATAACTCAAATTTGTGTACTGTCGTAGAGATCATGTTCCCTGCAGAAAATGCGTCTACTCTGTACACACTTGTAAAGAATAGTACATAAAAGACTAGGACTAGTCCAAATCTTACCCAAACAACAACAAAGGTGTTCCATTTAACATTTCAATGTCCTAAGCGAGAACCATGTAATCCAGCTATTCACTACATAAAGTAATCTCAAAACTACTTTATGTTAGTACTCCCTGGAGTATTAAAAATTAAAAATAAAAAAATCTTTAATACGAAAAATTATTTAATTTAATTGTGAAAAATTTTTGTGATTTAGGCCCATTATTACAACTTGCCGTCAGCTAAAGGTAGGATTTTATCAGAGCGATAAATCGGTGTTTGTTATTACAAATAAATTTTAACCTAAAGCGACCGATAAAGTTATTGGGAAGATTGTCTTACATTTAGGTAAAGGTTAACTTGTAATAACAAAAACCAATTTATCGGTCTGATAAAATCCTACCTTTAACTAACGGCAAGTTGTAATAATGGGCCTTAGACTAATTAATAAAAATTTACTTATTCTACTGTATTTCATTTATTTTTTATTCAATTACAATAATATTTCGATCATTTTAAGGTACTTTTTCTGTATTTTTGATTTCTATTTAATAAATAAATTTATCTTCGTCTGTATTTATCATTAATATCTCATTTTAATTATTTCTTCGTTTTTTTTTTTAGAAAATGTCCCTATAGAAATGGCAAAAATTTCACGACGTGCCGATGCTTCGTCGTCTTTAAATAGTGCTGCGATAACGTTGCCATCTTCTATTTCCTCCGTTACTACAGGGTCTTCAACATTGTCTTCTTCGCCATCAGCAACAGTCTCCAAGCAAACAGTAACACCGCCAAAACGTACAATATCTTCCGAAGGCCGTCGTACAAATGTAAATGGTTTTGTGAATGGAGGGAAATCGACAAGATCAGTACCATCATCTGGTACAACAAATTTTATTGATAATCCATTGGATGGTTATGCGAGTGCCTCAGCTACAGTTACTGCTACGCCATATCCATTACGAAATGGTGCTACACAATATACAACAACAACAGCACATAGTAATGTGTATGCCTATACAACAACGACTGGGTAAATTCTGTATTCTTCTAATTTAAATTCTTAATTGTTTAACGATTGTGTTTTAACACTCTTAATCCTTAGACCCAATAATAATATGCCGTATACTGCCTCACCCCTGCCTCCAGATCGTTATAATAAAACCTTACAAGAGCATCTATATCAACAGGAACGCGATCGTATACGTCGTGAATTCTTTGAAACATATGATGTTATGACGGGTGTACGTATAGCCGCTACTTTGGGTGGTTTCTTTGGACTTATGGTGTTCTTGATAGTGTGGAAAAGTCGCAGTAGCTCCAATGAGACTCTGAAAGTTTTAAAGGTAAGTAAAGGTACTTGAGGCTTCACTTTTGTATTATGACGTAAAATTTTTAGGATCCTAAAATGGCTGCTGTAGCAGCAGTGTGTATGCAGGAAGAAGAGGAACGCGAAATACAAGAAGCGATGGTAGCCACCGGTATGTCAATATATCCGGATGAATATGATGCGATTTTGTACAGACGCCAACGGATGTTATCACTGGGTAATGTCAGTGCGCCACCAATGCTCAATAGGGGTTTCCGTTTCTCTTCAGTGGGCGGTGGCTATAGTAGTTTACTTGAGCCTCCAAGACGTTTTTCATTTTCAGCTGCTTCGGGAGCATTAAGTATAGGTGGTGGCAGTTATACGGGTAACCGTAGGCGTAGTGGTTCCGAAACATCACGTATATTTAGTAATTACCCTATGGGTAGCAGTTTCGGTACAGATGACTATTTTATCGAAACAGAAGACGACTTGGAAAATGGTGATTACCAGCAACGTGAGACTACAGTCCAAATGGAAGATGTGGGGAAACGTTATAAACGTACGGATTCAGTAAAAAGTAAACATGGATTTCTTGAAGTGCCGTTAATGGTAAGAAATCGTGTATTAAAGAAGTTTTAAAAATTAAAACATTTACTTATTTTTTTTTTTTTGTTCTGAGAGAGGAAAATGTTTGCAAAATCTTTTGTTTTGGACAAGTTTAAACAACCATGGGTTCTTATCATCAGTTTGTAGTATTTATTTTTAAATACAGAGTGATCGCTGGTAGCAATAATATAAAAACATAGGACTGACTATTATTGTTAATATCGTTATTTTGCTTCTAGCGGCCATTCTGACATCAGTCTTAATTAATATAGTAAAGTGTGATTTTTTAAGATCTATAGGAAAGTTTAAAAAAAAAAAAAAAACACATCAAAATCAGAAAAATTAATGAAATCTTTATTTGAATCGATAGTACAGTCCATATAATTTCATGTTTAAAGATTATTTCATGCAAATGTTGACCGTGACTGTGCCTCAATGGGTCCATCCGCTTAGTCCAATTTTGGCATACTCTTTCCAACATTTCGGCCGGTATCTCACGAATAAATGCTTCAATGCGTCAATTGAAGCGGGCTTGGTTGTATATACATGAGCTTTAACATAGCCCCACAAAAAATAGTCTAAAGGCGTTAAATCGCATGATCTAGGCGACCAATTGACCGATCCCGAACGTGAAATAAAATGGTTACCGAACTCGCCTCTCAATAAGTCCATTGTTACGCGTGCTGTGTGGCATGTGGCACCATCTTGTTGGAACCACAAGTCATGCAAGTCAACCTCTTGCATTTTGGGCAAAAAAGAAGTTGAATATTATCTCACGGTAGCGCTCACCATTCACAGTTACGTTACGATTCGCATCATCTTTGAAGAAGTACGGTCCAATGATGTCACAGGCCCATAAACCGCACCAAACTGTGACTTTTTCTGGATGCATTGGTAGCCTCTTGCAATTCTTCTTGGTGGTCTTCACTCCAAAATCGACAATTCTGCTTATTAACGTACCCATTGAGCCAAAAATTAGTTTCGTCGCTGAACACAATTTTTCGATAATAAAGTGGATCTTCGGCCAACTTTCCAAGAGCCCATTCACCAAAAATTTTACGTTGCGGTAGGTCGCTCGGCTTCAATTCTTGCACCAGCTGTATTTTGAAAGGCTTCACCTAAATCCTTCCACAAAATTTTCCACTTCGTTGAGTAACAGAGGCCCAATTGATGCGAATGGCGACGAATCGATAATTGATGGTCATCATTAATACTGGCCGATACAGCTGCGATATTTTCTTCATTTCGCACTCTACGTACACGCGTTGGTGGTTTAATGTCCAACAAGGTAAATTTCGTGCGAAATTTAGTCACAATAGCCCGAATAGCCGCTTCAGTGGGTCGATTAAACTGACCATAAAATGGAAAAAGCGCGCGGTGAACTTTCTTAATAGAGCACGCATTTTGATAATAAAATTCAATAATTTGCAAGCGTTGTTCGTTTGTAAGACGATTCATGGTTAAATTATAGACCAAACTGAAGATGTTTAACAGTGAAACAAAACACGAAACGTGCATCAGCTGTTTAAACCAGTGTTGCCAAAAAGATAATAGCTAAAAAATCACCCTTTATAAGTAACCATTTTCTAATATAAAGAAAAACTAAAATTACGTTCAATTAATGAAACTTGTCTTGAGAATCCAACGCCAACTTTTTCAAAAATTTTCCGTAATCTCAACAAAAGAAAAAAAATAAGAAGAAATACATAATTTTTCATAATTTATTAGATAGTATTGTACATAAATTTTCCAGAAACTTACGTTAAAAATATTAATTTAAATTAAATTATATTTTTTTATATCAATTCCCTTTTCTGTTTTAAATTCTAATGAAGAGTTTTATTTCTGTTTCATAAAGTTTTTGCAGATATTATTTGTCTGCTCTCTAATTGCATGTCAAAAACTCTATTTGATCTCGTGTTATAGGATTTTTAAGTTTTCTATTTTTCTTAATCTTTCTCTTTGTCTGTCTCAAACTATATAACACTTTTTCACTATCTCTCTCTCTCTCTCTATTTCTATCATTCTTTCTCTCTATTTTTTTCTATTCGTAAATTTTCGTGCAAAGGATACGAATTTTTTCTAAATCAATTTGTAAATCTAGAACAGTATTGATATGGTACTTCTAACCTGTCTAAAACCAATGCGTAACAAACCAAGACTTTGATAAACTCACAACCATCTGAATCATAGACCAAGGATTATCTGGAATAGTTTCATATGTAGTATATCATGGTAGTTTTCATAAAACATACTTTGAATTGCAACTTAATTTAGCAATAATTTGCAAATATAATATATTTTCATTTTTACTAGGGTCAAGATTCGAGACGGAGCAGTGCCATGACCTGCTGCAGCACTGACAGTTCTTATTTGGAGAGACGTTGTTCTGCCTTTACGCTGGGTTTGTCAAACCTGCCGCCTTCGTTACAGCGAAAATGTTCAACAGCCTCGCGAGCATCGAGTATTGATACATGGGATTATTATTATCCTGACATACAAGTTATACAGCCAACTCCTAAGCCATCTCCTTGCCCCTCCGAACGTTGCATCTATGAGCAGTTGCAGGCACAATCACAATCACTAGCGCGACCACAAACTCAGGCATCAAAAACAACGACTACAACTATAGAAATGGAAACGTCGCTGCGAGGACTGGCGACAGTTACAACTGCTAGTAAGCCAGCCTCTAAGCCTGTAACATCTCTAACAACCATGACAACAACGGCTTCGACAAGTGCCAACGGTGGCTTAGCCTCAAACAAAGGTAGCAGTAGTGCTACTGCCACAACTTCATCTAATCAGTTTATACGAAAGCATAGTATAGCATTCTATGACCCAGAAAGTGCCCAATCTGGCCGGAAACAGCAAATTCATTCAATAAGTGCTGATACTGTAGATGTTTATCCATATAACCAACCCTTGACTGAACGAGGCATTTATGATACTTCCAAACCAGCACAATCTGCTCCTCCTGTGGGGGTACATCATGGCTTCCGTTTTTCAGATTCTCCTACGGAAGAACTGCGTTTAAATGTGAAGCGTAAGATAGCAGTGATGGAAATTCCGCGCATTCCTTATCCGGAGCAGGACACACCACCTGGTTTAGTAGCTTTGGCCTATGAGAACAACAATATTTTTCCTTATTCGAATTCCGCTGCAGCAAAGGCCGCTGCCAATGCGGCTAATTCAAGCAGTATAAGTATCGATAGCACTCCTTTGAGCATCGATAAACTCAATGGCAGTGGTAGTTTAGGTACTATTTCAGCCAAGGCTTTATTTAATGCTGAAAAACGAGCTCCTTTGGCATCGTTAAGTTCCTTTAAAATTTCATCTCTCGAATATCAAGATTCCGAAGTACGTTCCTTGGATGAGGATTCTGTATTCTTAGATAGTGTTGCAGATACCGACGAAGATATGCAACAATTAAGCAGTGATAGCGAAGAAGCCAGTTTTGCCGATGATTCAAATGCTCAGGCTACCGATAGTTTGGTACCAGTAAAAGATCAAAGAGATAATGCCTTGTCCACCTTAGCAGTTACACCAACAACTAGATATCCTTTAGAAAAATGTCTTAGTTTAGAAGTTTCTAGTGCCGCTCCTATAGCCACTGATTCGCCCAACTTGTTAGGGTCATCAAGTGGTATACCCATTACTGCCAGTGCGCGTGTACGAAGATCATTATTGCAACGTCATCGAACCATTAGTGTGTCTTCCAGTGATCGTGTAGCTTTACTGGGTCAACCTCTGAAAGATTTTCCCTCAAGTTCAACGCAAGCAACGTTTTTAGACACTAAACAGCAGACACCATTAGAAACTCATTTTGGTGCCATCATTTGTACAAATAGCCCTCCAACTCATCCCAGGCGAGCACAATTATTACAGCAATACAGTGATCCTCAAAGCATGCCCACAACCACTACGACTACCACCAACACCACTGAGGAGGATACCTGTTCCACCCTTAATACAGAGGTAGGTCTTGGAATCGAAACTGTGACCGATGTACGTGATGCCATAATTAGTGGCAGTACTGAAACAGTTGCTATGGGCAGTACTACAAGAGGTTCCGCCAGTCTCACGCAGCACAGTAGTTTAAATACAGTTGTCAGTTTTGGTCCATCTAGTCCTGGCGTCGACTCTCAACAAAATGTAAGTACAGACAACAACATACCATTTAAATATCTCTTTAAGCACCTTCAAAATGATCATGATTTACAGCAGCATCAATCACTACATCAGCATACACATTCTTCACAACAGAAACTGCCAATTTCGACAACATCAACCCAATATGATCCTTGTGCCTCTTCTATTTCTGATTCTTTTTTGCAACATACCACAAATGAACATTTAATAAAAATGCCTTCTTCTTTTAAAAGCCTCATACTGCAACACAAATCAACAACGTCTACCACACAACAACACCACCAACAAACCAAGAACCAAGAACAACAACACACTGATACACCTACAACAATAAGCCGCAGTGCCACAAATCTTACCTATACCGATTCTATATCCCGAACACCCGAAGACTATCTGTCATATGATACTCAACGTAGTCCTTGTCCCTCTGTAATAGTTGAATTACCTCTTATACGTCTACCGACTGATGAAAATTCATCAACTGATAACTCACAAGCATTCGATAACAATGGAGATGCTGGTGCTACCAAAGACAAGCATAGCCACCACAGTTGTAAGAGTGATCGGCAAAGTGATCCAAGTTTACCAGGTTCGTCACGCAAATGGTCCAAAGAAACATTATTCTAGCTAACACCTCTATCATTAAGCTTTGTTTCTAAAAAAATTCATATGAAGTCCAACATCACCATTAACATTTTACACATCAAAAATAGTTTAATGAACACCTAATCGGGCGGTATCAATTTTCTTTGAAATGCAGGGCTTTAAAAGAGTTTCTTGATTGCCAGATATTTTAAAGATTTTAGATTGTTCAGAAAACAATAATCAAAATGTTCATGTTTTTGTAAATCATTGAGTATATGTACTCTTAACTTCTGTTTTCATATAAAAGAGTTAAATATTTTACGTTTATGAAGGGCTTATTTAGCAAATAGTGAATTATTTTTTATGAGTACTGTAGTTTTTTTAGTTTTATAAAATTTACACAAGTTTGTGAAAAAAAAAGCCTATCGATATTGCTTAGAAATAAAAAACTATGCCTTGAGATTAAAACAACCCAGACCTTCAGACTTAAGCGTCCCCATGGCTATATTTTCATATTTTTGGTAATAATAATACGCAAAAATTTTTGAACTATTTTAAGTGAAATCTCAAAAACAGTTTAAGATCAATCAAACAGCAAAATTTGAATACGAGTTTCAAATACAAATATTAATCAATTTTGTTTAAATAAACAGAATTTTTAAATAATCGTGATGTTCGGTAAAAAAAATTGTTATTCGAAATATATTCCGCATTTATATCTCTTTTAATATTTTTCATTAGTGAAATCAATATTAATAAAACTTCTCTGAACTCTTAAAACATCTATTTAGTCTATAACTTAAAAGGTTTTCTTTTATTTTTCATATTATTATTTATACAGTTTTTCG
Organism: Metopia argyrocephala; assembly: GCA_963576795.1. Classification (NCBI taxonomy): domain Eukaryota; kingdom Metazoa; phylum Arthropoda; class Insecta; order Diptera; family Sarcophagidae; genus Metopia; species Metopia argyrocephala. Next base: position 51,824,306 of record OY756209.1, on the reverse strand, counting down.
AACAAAAATTGCAATAAATTGTGTAATTAACATTGATTATTAACATTCAAAACTTTTTGTTTTTGAATTCATATGTATGTATGTATGTATATACTCGTATAAAAACAAGTTGTCCTATGTATGTACAGTGAACTCGCGAAAACGTGAATACCCGGAAGCATGAACGACTCGGAAACGTGAACACTTTTATGTTTGCATTGACTACTCTAAAACGTGAACAAGGTGAAATAGCTCTAAAACGTGAACAATTTTTTTTAATTGTTTTTTAAATTTTTTTCGTGTTATTTCTTGAATTCGTTTAAATTTGGGGAATCCCAGCATAAGACATCATACATACATATTTAGCTATCTATTTCAACAAAACATGCACATGTGTAGTTAAGAAATCTTAAGGAAAAGGCCATACTTAAGATGGTTGATAAAGACACATATCAAAAAGAGATAAGTGATTTCTTCCATTAAAAGTATTATTTAGAAAAAAATCCGTCTCTTAAAAGGAGTTTATTGAAGACCGAGTTCTTTTGCTACACCCATATAAGTATTCCTAACCCTTTTTTGTATTATATTTTTTTAATTATAGAAACTTTAGTAGTAGAAAACTTTATACATATATGTATGTATACAATTCGTTTGAATTACAATATTTTTTGTTTCATATTCACGAAAATGTAAAAAAATGGCAAAAAAAAAATTTGAATAAAATTTTATATATATTTTTTTTTAATTTTCAAATCTGATTGGGTTTTAGCCAATATCTATTGCTAAAATGCATATTTTAGTTTTAAAATCTTACCGATCGAAAAGGTGAACAAATTTGAAAATATGAACAACCTTGGTAAAAATTAGTTCACGTTTCCGCGAGTGCACTGTATGTTCGTCATTTAATAACTCGAGAACCAGTAAACCGATTTACAAACCAATACATGCGTTGGAGAGGTGTACTTACACTGATAGTTTTTATAGAAGTGGGCGGTGCCACCCCACTACAAAATGTTTATTTATTTGTCTATTGTCATGTTTATGCCCGTTCTGAAAACGTTTTCATTCGCTCAAATCCATGGCATAAACAGCTATAAAAACAGTTTTGAAATTTCGAAACGTTTTCAATAAAACTGCTTTTCAAACCTGTTTGAGTCAGACCAAGCGTTTTCAAAATTGAGCATAAACGCATACGGTTTGGATTTCTTTATGAATATCAGCTGTAAACAATGTTCTGTCTAATTTGATGGGGTTGCCAATTTCTTCCATTGGTTATTTTTATTATTCTATGTGTATTATTATAGAAAATATGAAAAAAATAGAATTATAATTATTTCGAATTGGCTGTTAGTTAAAACAGTTTTAAAACTGTTTCGACTCAAAACAAAAGCATAAACGCATATGAAGTTATCGTTATGAGTGAAATCGTTTTGTGTCGAATGGATTCAAAACAGGCATAAACTAAGTTATATCTTTCAAATGGTACTTACCAGAGCTTCTCTTTTTAGTCGAAATAACTTTGCCATTAATGCAAATCTGCAGTCAAAATGTGAATGAAATTGAATAAGTGGAAGTGGCACCTCCCACACGAAGTAAATATGGATTATTGTATATCTAGGGAAAGTTAGTAGTAAAAGCTTTTAAATTTAGTCCAAATAACTTTGTGGTTAATACAAATCATCAGACGAAAAGTAGGCGGAATTCTGTGGGTGGGACTGAAAATTAATAGTGAAAGTGTAACACCAGAACAAATTGATAGCATTATATCTGCAGAAGCTGCCATTTTTAATACAAAATCTTAACTTATACTTTAGAAATGTCCAGCAGCGCGTACTGGTTTACTCTAGTAGCTTTATAATTCCGCACGTATTGATTTTACTCTAAATAATGATTTAACAGAGACGATTATCTTTTATCGTTAAATAATTAATATTTCTTAAAAAAAGTAAGCTCAGTTTTTATGTTCAATTTAATACATAAATAATTAATTGTAAAAAAGACAACCTTTTTTCACTTGGTTGCCTGCAAAATTAAAATTATAATGTGAGCTGCCTCTTGCAATCGAAACAAACTCTTTAAAATTTAGAAAACCCGTTTAATTTAATAAAACTTATTTTAGAAATTAAATTAAAATTAAACATTTTAAAACATAATAAGGCTTCCTTGCCGCAGCGGTAAGAACATCAATAATTTTTTAAGAATAAACTCTTTTAAAGCTCCTGTTTATTAATAAATCAACCAACATACTCACTTCACTACGATAATAAAGGTTACACACGTACCAAACATGTTTATTCTGTGCAATTTATAAAGGAATTTATTATAAAAATATAATATAAAAAAAGAAAATAATTTTATAAGAAGAAGAGCTTGTTGTTAATTTTTATTATTAAACAATAATATAAAATTAATTATTATTAAATAGTAAATAGAGAAATTGGAGAATTGAATGCATTAAAAAAATTAGTAAGTACTTACTATATAAACAAATATAAAAAATGAAGTCCTCTTTTTGAATAAAAATAAAAAAAAATTAGATTTAGGGTACAATCGTTAAAGTAGTTGATTAACAAGCAATGAATATAAACATTTTAATGTTATTTTTTTATTATTTAATTTAAAAAAGAAAAAAATATATACATATATAATCAAAAATAACCAAAACGAATTGTTATATTTTGCAATTAAAATTAAAATTTTTAAGTTCATTTTATATTTTAAAAGAAAAAAATGAAAAAAGTAATTTATTAATAATATTATTAGTCAAGAGACTGTTTGTTACTCTATTTTAGATAAAATCTAGAAGAAAAAAAAAGAATCTATTTAAATATTTATTCTTCATTTCATAAAAGAAAAAAAAATCACACTTTACTACACGGTTTCTCCTTATACGGTTTCTTTAATGGGCCATAAACAATTTGCAATAATTTGTGAAAAAAAATCGTACAATTTAATTCCGATTGATAAGGAGTAGTTGAGAATTAAATTACTATCAGAGAAAATGATTTTGTTACTCCAAATACAGCCGTAATACCTTTACTTAGCTCAGTAAAGCTGCGGTCATATTAGACATATATTTGACGGAAAAGGCGTAGAATATTCATTTTGTGCGAAGATTTCTTTAAGAATTATTTAAAGACTAATTTTAAGAGAAAATTTATTTCAATATAATTAATAAATGTTTTTATAAAATAGGGGTTACGCTTTTTCTTCAAATATTTTCCTAATATTTCGCTTCATCATTGTTCTGACAATATATCAGCTATATCTATTAATTACGAGGCGCCCTTACAACAGTCTGATAAAAAAGGTATTTTAGTAGGTGGTCTGTTCAAAACTTTTGCTTGTGCGCAAAAAACGGTCTGTTTCTTTATCTAAAGTCTTACGGGTCTTTAACAATACTAAACCTTGTTAAACTCTAGTTACTTGCAAAACTTCGCTCTGGAAAGAATAACCACCTAGGGCATTATTCTCTACATTGTCCGAATCATATCCCTTTATTTTAACAGGTAAGAAATGCAACTGTAAATTGCTTTTCGGATTTAATTTTTTTTATTAAAAATGAAACAATTTATTGTTTTAAAGGTTTTAGAAAATTCCCTCAATATTTTTTGTTTATAACTATTTGACAGCTCTTCGAATTTGTATTTGTAATCACAAGCAACACAGTATTGTACTGACAATTTTCGAATACAACAATTGTATGGGCAAAACAAGTGGAAATCTACTATTATCTGAAATATTTTTTTCTCTTAATTCCGAAAATTTGGTTTTTTGAACACGGTAAATTTTTCGAAATGAAACCACTGTTAACTTTGAAAATTTGTACCGTTATATTCATAATAAAAGTATGCATATGCAAATACCAGTTTGATCATTTAAGTTGATTTTATATGGAAAAAATATTTAATTGTATAAAAGTAAAATTTTCGAATTTTCCATGGCATGGCTGTGTATATGCTTCCATGTTTTAATCCAACAAATAAAAAATCTAAAACTCTTTTTTATATTAAAAACTAAAATATTTTGTACGATTTTTTTCTCACAAATTACGTAAAATGTTTACCAACACGTACTTTAAGTTCTCGACAAAATTATGACAACAATTAAAATATTTCAATTTTCTATGGCAACTCATATACCTGATAAAAATAACAAGCACTTAAATATATAAAAAGAAAGAATAATACAAAATAATAATAATAAATGCACCAACAAATAAAAATATACATAAATTTTAAATAATAAATAAAAAATAATAATATTTTCATACCACACAATACAAGAGACAAAAAAAAATCATAGAAAAACATTTTGTTTTAGAAATTAAGAGCCAATGGAACAACAAAAGCCAAAGAAATAAAACAAAACAAAAAAAAAATAATTAAAGAAATTTCCTAAAAATCATCCCACCTATCAAAATCTATTTTTCTACTAAATACGAGTAAATAAAATAATAAAAATTAAGAAGAAAAAGAAAGAAAAAGAGTTTAATCAAAACATACATATGTATATGCGAGTATTACATTAAAAAAAAGTTACGTACATACATATGCATTTAAATAGAAATTTCAAAAGAAATAGTTTAACAATTAAGAATGATAGAAAAATATTTTTAATATTAAAAATGTAAACAAAATTAAACAGAAGAAAAATAAAAAATTAAGCCTGAATAGTCTGTTTTTCATCTCTTTAATTACATAAACAAAAAACAAAAGCAACTATTTTATACTAAATTGATAAAAAAAAAACAGAAATAAATAAAAAGAACTCCCATAAACGGAAATAAATAATAAAGCTCTTTGTAAATTAAAAAAAAAATCTAAATAATAGAAAACTAAAAAACAATTTAAAAACTTTGATTTAAACAAATATTTTTTTTTATAAAAATTAATTTTTTTTATTAAAAACAATGCTGAATGAAGATCGTAAACTAAATATTAGTTACTTATAAAAATAAATAATAATATTAACTAATTATTAAAGAAAAACAAAATGTAGTCACGTATTTAAGAATTGTTCAATGATTAGTATCTATGAGTATTAAATAAAATACAAAAAAAAAAAATAAAAAATTATTTCATTTATTATAATAAAATATAAAAAAAAATAAAACTGAATATAATAAAATGAAGTAGTGGAACCAATTGTTTGATAAATAATAAAAAAATATATATATTTAAAAAATATAATATAGGATTTAATTTAGAGTATAAATAAAAATAAATAAATTATAAAAAAGATTATAAAACGTTTATAATGAATTTAATATTTAAAAAAAAAATTCATGTAAAATTAAAAAAGAACAAATGAATAGAATAATCGGTGAAATCGATTATCGATAATTTCACACCGTAGCAAAAATTAAAAATTCATTCAGTCAGTTTCTTTTTTCTTCTTTGCTGTTTATATTAACAGGTAGTTTTACCTATCTCTCATGAATTGTTCGAAAAATTTCTTGATGGTGACTTGCTCCAAGTTATTACCCAATACTCAAATGAAAGCACGTCCAAACAAAATGTAGTTGAAAATATACATAAGTCCAATTCTTAGATGCTTTAAATGTTGCTAAGTACTAAGTGGTTACTTTTGACTACTCCATACAATTCGGTTTTTTCAAATAAGCACTCAATAATACTCAATACTTTTATGTCTGATTTGAATTTAAAAGCAAACACATTATATATGTGCATTAGACCGTACCTCAAAAAACGTTTCCCCTTATCACCTTCAATATAAAGGAGATTTCGACAAACAATTTTTTTAGCAGAACGTAGGGGTGGTCTTTTAAATGTTTCTGTTCTATCTTAGGCATTTGCAGTCCGATTTTAAAGTGTGGTATACCAGTGTTTTTATCTCGAGAAGACTTGCAAACAGAGTATGGCAATAGCCTCTAAAAGCTTTAGACAACCAAAATATTATACATACCTAGTCGAAAATTTTAAAAACTTCATTTAATGTATGGGTCTGCATTTCTAGCAAAGATGTTGGAGATTTGGTATTTATCGAAAGTACCAGAATTTTAGTATTTTACAGGCTCAACTAATGTAAAGTATAAATAAAATCGGGTCAATGAAATTCAATCAGCAAATATTACATCAAGATAACGCACCAAAGCACAGAGAGCATACAGCGATAACACGTTTCTAATACAGTCAACTCTCGAAAACTTGAACACTCGAAAGGGTGAACGTCTCAGAAACGTGAACATTTTTTTATAAAAAGATGAACAATTTTTATCGCCACTTTTTTAAACTTTACTTTTCTTTAATCAAATTATTGATTAAACTATTTGCTGTAATTCTAGTTTCACATTTTTTCTGATGGTAAATAGAATGTCCAAAATTTTACATTCGGAAATTGTGAACAATCTTAAAAACGTAAACTACATTGGTAAAAATTAGTTCACGATATCGCGAGTTCATACATAACATAACATACATAACTGGCCATTACAGCAACTATGTTTTCAGGGTTACAGCCTAGCTTATCGCAGACCAAATGTCGTGTGTGTTAATTTTTATCTATGAGTACCGGGACCTACAGTTTAATGTCAACTCCGAATCAGAGGTTTTGGCAGCAGATTGTTAAGGGTTATTCGCCCAAAGAAATATTTTTAATATTTCTTTTTTTTCCAAGATGTCAGAGCAGGGGTTTGAACCCGGAGGCTCTTGTCTTAGTAAGCCAACACACTAACCACTAGACCACGGCGAATATCGCGACTTCACTGTATAATATAATTTTATACCATTTTAGGTAGATAATTACACCGGTCAACAAAAGGCCAAAAATTCTTTGGTTCCTGCTATTTTTTCTTTGTTTCTATATCAGAATGACGTGTATTTTTTCAAAAGTCAACAGTTTTCCATAACAGCTCTTGTTACATTCTATTTTTAATTAGATTTTCATTAGTTATTGCACATTAAAGTATTTATATACTATTGTTGTTTTCAATATGGCTTTGTCAAGAATATGTTGTTTGCTTAATCCTGATTGTTTTTGCTATATCTGTGGTTTAATATACATTTAAAAAATATCGAAAACCTATATCGGACTTTGTGAAAACTGCGTATCATAAATACTTTAAAATAAAATTGTTTAATCAGTATTTTTGATGGGCCGCAGATTAGGGAACTTGTGCAAGATCCTAGTTTTATCAAATCAATGATAGAATTCGAATCCAGAGCATTCATTTGTTTGGTTATGAGTAATTTCCTAGGCAAAAAGAAGTCTGACGACCATGTCGAGCTTACAAGAGCTAGGGTGCGGCACACAGTGTGACAGTCACATAGTAACAGCGGCAAAAAATGGTTTTTGTCGTGTCGTCCAATTTGGATGAAATTTTCACAGTATATTAACAGGTATATGAGTAACAATTCCCTGAAATTTCAGCCTCATAACTTCATTACTTTCTGGTTTGGAGCAAGTCAAAGTTGAGGTATGCCAACGCGCTTGAAATGTGTTAGTTTAATATGTAATATTCAAAAGCTTATTATTAAAAAAATACATAATAAATATAACTTTAAAGTATTTTTAAATTAATTTAGTTGTTGTAGAATGAGTAGATGAAAAAATAAATTTAAAAAGAAAAACACCAAAAAAAATTTCTTAACAACAGAATTGTGGTGTAATAATTGAACATTTTGCATTTTCAATGGACTAGGAAATATAGAGCAGCTCCTCGCCCTAGGTGCAGACTTATATCAAATGAAAGATTAAAGTCTCAGCTTACATTTAAAGTAAAGAACATATAGCAAGAGTTTGCAAAAGTATTTTAAACATATAAAAAATTGCAAAAAATATGCATTCTGTCGCTATACGTATGTTAGCATGCAATAGCACGTTTACAACTTTTTACTTTTATTTTTTAAAATTGTTTACAACTATTCACTTATTGTTTATTATTATTTTATTTACATTAAAATAATAATTCATTTGATTGATAATTAGAATACCATGATGATATTAAAAAAATTATTGATAGAATGAAAAAAATTTTTTTTCTTTTTTATTGCATTTCAATGGGAGGTGGGCGTAATACTGGGCGTGTTATTGTAATTTTTGCATGAAACAATTTAAATGGTATAAATTACAGTAATATCAAATTTGAAGGTTGTACCTAAATTATTTTAGAAAATATGGCACTTTTTATGTTGAGGTTGTATGGGTGGTGGAGGTAAAAATGGGCCAAAGTTCAAAATTTTTTTCCGATAATGTTTGTTACAATATAATATTCAAGTATACCAAAATTGAAAGTTTTACCTAAAGTATTACGGACAATACTGCATTTTAAAAATTTCGATTGCATGGAAGGTGGGCGTAAAAGTGGGCGGATTTTCTTAATTTTTTTTTTTTTTTAAACTGGAATTGTCTCAAAAATAACCTGTGCAAAATTTCAGAGCTCTACAATGACTCCTTGTATTTAATGCCGGCGTTGTCACACAGTGCGGCATGAGCATAAAATTACACTTCCTGCACTCGCATCTGGACCGATTTCAACAAAATCTTGGTGATGTTAGTGAAAAATTTAATCAGCATCTTCGGACAATGGAAGAGCACCAATATCAGGGAAGTTGGGGCTCACATAAGATGGCAGACTACTGCTGGAGTTTTCAACGAGATCTACCTAAGGTCGTTCATTCAAGGAAATGTTATAAAAGATCATTTAATAATATTCGATAGAAATTTTGTTAACATATGTGTACATTTTTTGTACTTTTTCGCCAAAATAATAAAACTGTATATTTCAAAAAGTAGAGCTGTTGGCAATCTCCCAGTATGTTTTTCATAATCAGAGCCACAGAAGTAGCCAATAATAGAAACAAATTAAAGGAAACAAGAGTTGTGTTGACCAGTGTTATCAAATTACGTATATTTTTATAATTTTTGGTACATACATTCACAATTTTCTTTGATAAAGAATAAATATGAAGATTTAGAAAAGAGATAGCTATAAAAGAATCACTTCAGCGAAAAAATAACGAAACAAATTTATATGTTCTTCCACTTTTAACGTTTAATGAATGGAATTAATTCTTATAAAGTTCCGATATTTAAATTATTTTTTTCACATTTCAATTTATTATTTCAAAATAAATGTTATATTGACTTGAATAAAACACGGTGTGATTTTATACAAAAAAACAAGTACATATATATGCATATAAATGTTACAGTATTAAAACAAAGAAATCAGTTGAGCATTTATTATGGTTTACAAAAAAATTATGAAATCGAAAATCATTTCAATATTTTAGCATCGAGATCAGAACTACATATTTTTTTTTTTTTAATAAATATAAAATTATTTATTTTTTTTAATGCTTTTTTTTAAAGTTTATTAATATCTGAAGGAATATAAACTACAGTAGATTATTTTTCCCCTCCAGTTATGTCTGTCTCAACGATGTACACTTCTCTGAACACAAAAAAAACATATTTTATTTATTTACTTAAAAAAATTTAGTTCTGATTTCGGCAAAAAGTTAAATATAATTATTTACTTATTTACTGCAGTTCGATTACGAAGGTTTAAACATACTCAAGATCTCTAAAAAATAAAAAAAAAATAAATTAATATTAAAATTCTGTTGCTATTAAAACTGATAAATTTACCAAAACTTTAAACACCATTTAATTTATTATATGTATTTATTAGTACTTTTTTAATTATTTGTTTCCTTTTATCTTTAATTTATTTTATAAAAATTATGTTTCCTTGCCTACAGAATAAGAGATTAAAATCATTACGAAATAGTTGTAAACAAAACAAAAACATAATTTAAGTAAGTTATAAAAAAGTATTTTATTATTGTAAGTAAAAACAATAATTATTAGTTTAATGGTATTTAATACAAGGAAAACAAAAAAAAATATAAATCATGTTTTAGTTAAATGTTATTAAGAAGAAAGATATAAATTTGAAAAACTAAAAACCACAACTAATACAAATAAAAATAATGAAAACAAAATAAAAATAAAATCAATGTAAATGTTAGCAACAATTTAATAAAGAAAAATCAGCAAATAATATATAAATTATTAAAAAAGTGTCTTGTTTTTTTTGTACTTTTTTTAAATTATTCAGCAAGCAAGGTTTCAGTGCTAATGAACTGACTCAATCGCGGTTAACCTTTATCTGCTCTTTGCGTCGAAAACGACGCATACCCAATACGATTTTTGAATTTTTATTAACATGGTTAGCTAAAAGTTCGTGAAATTTACTGACTTTGTAGAACACATAAATGTGCACATTTAGACTTATTTTCGTATTATAAATTTTGTTTTTTTTTTTATTGTATCTAAAAAGTTACGTTGGCTACCCTCATGCGTCGTTTTCGACACATATGAGAAAGCGTATGTTTTTTGGCGGGCAACTTTGTTTTTTTACCAGTCATTGTGCTTTTTATAGGTGATATAGTCATTTTTGTAAACAAAATGTATCAAATAATTAAAAAGAAGTAAATAAAATATTTTTTAAGTGAAGAAATAGGAACTCATCTAAATGAAAGTGAAGCTGAAAATAACTTCAGTTTTTCTGATGTCAGAAATCCTGTAGTTAGTAGTAGTGTAGTCAGCCACAAGGTGGTTGGTTTTGAACTGAAAATGTTATCGATCTTCTGTCCGCCGTCACACGAATTGCATCTTGAAAGCGTATTTCTAAAGTATACAAATGCATTTGCCAAAGCTAAGTATAGCGACGATTTCTTGCAAATTGATTCCAGTTTGTTGCCAGCTTCTATGGGTGTTTTGATATAACTACTCGTTATACATGAATGTTGTATATTTTTTTAGATCAAAAAATCAATCAAATGCTGATTTATTCGATTCAGAGTATAGTCGTATTATGTTAAGAGCAAAAAAAAAAAAACATTTTTGAAGATGTCAATGAAGTTATTCCTTTGGATGATGATATTAGCTTTTACCCTTGCACAAATCAACATTTGCATTCACAATGAATACAATACTTGTTTGATATATTGGTAGAAAAAATTAATCTACAATTTTACAAAATATCTTGCATAACTCTAAAAAAGTTGAACCCGAGGATTAAAAGATTGACAACAATTATGAGTTATTATAACAAAACCACAATTTGAAATAGTTTTGTTACTTCAATATAGACTGTATCGATAGGGTCGATAAAATGCTTTCTTGCTACAGTTGTAAGAGGCCGATGGCTGTATTTGCGAATATATTCGACATGGCTGCATTGAATGCCTTAATAATTTTTAAAAAATTAATTCTAATTGCCAACCAATACATAAACTTACAATAAAAAGGAATTTTCTATTGGAACCGGGGTTATCCTTTGTATGAAAAATAGAACAGGAAAGCTACGATCAAGTTCATTTGTAAATTTTATTTAATTGCCATTTTTATCATATGCACCGAAGTGATCAAAAAGCGTTCCTTCACAAATTAAAGGAACACAAAAGTGTTCGATATGTTTTGAAAGGAATTCTACTTCAAAAAAGAACACGCATACTACTATTTGTTGCTTTTGTACAAAAAGTGCATGAAAAAACATATATTTATAACCAAAACGTATGTGTTAAATGCATTGATAATACTTTACTCTAATATATAATAAAACTAAAAGCAATGTTTTAATATTAAGCAAATATAAATACTAGCAATTTTTAGTTCTCTCATCATGTATGTTTCGCGTTTTTCTACTAAAAACCATAAGAAATATATTGTGCGTCGAAAACGACGCCAGGGTAGACAATGTAATTTATTTTGAGGAGCAGATGAAGGTTAAAACATGCATGATTTTATCATTAGAGTGTCATTGAATATCATATGTTTTTGCGAGAATTTAGAGAAATATAATTCATTTCAAACTAATTAATGAAACCAATTGCATAGTGGCTGATTCAAAGATGTGTTTTCAAGCATTAAACAATGTTAGTTAAAGTATTGAATGAAACTTTTTCATCAGCGAAAAATAATTGAAATTTACTAATTTTAACTTTTTGAGATATTTCAATCAAAATTCTATAAAATCTAATTCGGATATAACCATATAAATGGCCATAGGCGATTAAAATTATAATCGAAAATAGTACAACAAAAGCTATATGAGTAAAAACCACTTAACTAGTAAAAATTAAAATAATAATATACACTAGAAGCATAGTGCATAAGATGCGAAAGAGATTTGGTATTCTCTAAGACTTTCGTATTCGCATTCGCATTTTATTTCAAATCATAAATAAACATAAAACAACGAAATTGCTTGTGGTTTTGATTAAAGTATTTGTGTGATTTACCAAAAATGGATTCTGTGACACTTTCATTTAACGAAGATATAGAAAGTGAAAAAAATGAATGTTGGCAACCCCAAATAGTTGCAAACTCTTTTAAAATTATAACGGTTCATTGTAACATTACATATTTACTTTTATTATTTTTGTCTTTTTGTATTTGTCATTTGTTGTCAGACAGTTGTTTTGTTAATTGCTTACCGCGGTATTAAATCTTTAAATTTGTTCGTCTTAATATGTGTTAATTGTAGTCTTTTATATTTTAAAAATAATTTGTCAAATAAATTGTAATTGGAATAAAATAAATAAATAAATTTGCGTGTCCAATCTCCACCTCATATAAACACAAACGTAACAATGAAAGAATGCAGAGGAGATTGCTTAGAAGAAAATCCGATATTCTAAGCTTGAATGAAAAAATAATATGCAAAATAGTTGTTTTTTCAGCCTTTTTTCATCGTGAATCTTCTCTAATAGGCGGATGTCTGCCACAAAGCACTTGCCGACTGAAGTGCATTTGGTGTTTATAACACGTTCCCTGCCACGTGTACCGAAAACGATACACACGAAGCCTCATTTGTACGCCAAGCTGTTTTTTTGAATTTAAAATGTTTTCATTGAAATTTTTTTTATTTCAATTATCCAATGCGAAATAAATTTAATTTTTTATTGTTATTTTGCGCATTTTGTCCTTTTAATATAATATCTATAATTATGAAAATAATACATGTTCTTTAAAAAACAAGAAAAAAACATGTACATATATAGTCGAACTTCTCTATAGCGAACTTCTCTATAACGAAATCCTCTCTATAACAAATAAAATTCTTGATCTCCCTATAATGAACTTCCCTATAGCGAAGTTCTCTCTGTAACGCACAATTTTTTAAGACCTGAATAGAATTTTTCACATTAAATAATCTCTCTATTGCGAAGTTTTTATCAATAGATTTTTACATAAATTTAGTCACAGAAAATACAAGTGTAAAAGACGTTACATTTTCAACGCTTTCTACGACTGTCCCATAAAAAAGAAAACAGTGGCATAAGTTTACACACCTACGGACACAACATCTCAGTTTCAACCTAAATGTCTATCGTTAGAACAAGAGTGTCTTATAATATCTGAAGTTGAGAAGAGACATTACTTTGGAGTTTGAAATTTCCCCCACCACTCTCTCAACTATTTGAAACAAAACAATTTTTTTGTCTTAATAACTATATTTTCTACATAAAAAAATGTAAAGTCAAAATTATCTGCAGTTTCTCTATAACGAATTTTCTCTATAAAGCAGAAATTTTACGGTCCCCAACTGCTACGTTATGGAGAAGTTCGACTGTATATAGAGAATTATTAAAATGGTTACTGTGCTCCGAAAATGGTACACTTGGACTAGAAATGACACCTTCTCATTTACAACTTGACAGGAAACGTGTTAAATGAACTTTTGCCAGCTTGTTATGGTTATTCATAAATTTCACCATTATTTCGAGCTGGCGTAATTCTAATTCTAAATATCGGGTGGGCCATTAATATTTAAAAAAAATTAAATTTTCACAAACGGTTTGAAATTTTGCAAAATTTATTTCTTTGTTGTGAAGTACAATTGTTCCGATTATAGAAATTGAATATTATTTCGTGCATATGGCTGCCGCGGTTGGCCTCAGAGTACCTTATTCTATGGAACCAATTTTCGAGCACTTTTTCAAGTTTGGGGCTTGTATTACGGCAATGATATCACGAATGTTGACCTTCAAATGCTCAATTGTCTCTGATTTGCCGTCATAACACTTTTCTTTAATGGCGCTTCTTGTAGATCAATTGGCATCACCATTTCGTCGAATTAAATGGACATCGAACGTTTGACACAATAAATCGATTGTGGCATAAGATGTGTCCCAAATGTTCCTGTTGAAACCGCGGAGAGGGCACAAAATAATCAGTTATCATGGTATGAGAGGTGCCTGCATATTCCGTAATGAACCTCATGCTCAAAGGAATATGAGCCAATGATGCCTCCGCTCCACAAGCCACACCAAACCGTCACTAGTCATGGGCGCATTGGTTTTCTGCAATTTTGCTTATTAAAGTACCTACCAAAATGAAAATAAACTTTATGCGAAGAGATATTTTTTTGGCAAAATCTACATCATTGTGCATTTTCTCGTTAGCCCAACAAGCGAAGCAGATGGTTATGCGGTTTCAACTCTTGAACTAATTGAATTTTACAAGGCATGTTACCGAGATCTTTTTGCAAAATTAGACGTAAACTGGTGCCTGAAATGTGCAATTCTTGAAAGCGTTGACTAATTGCTGTTTATGGATTGTCACGCACATCCTCAGCTACACCTCGACTAGCACTGTTGGTCCTTCTCTGCGATCAAATTTTGTACGGCTTTTTAGTGCAAAAATATACTGAATTTTAAGAAAAAATATAATGAAAAGTATTTCCAGATTCGAAATAACTGGTGGTTCAAATTTAAACTAATTTATGGCTCACCCACTATAATAAAATTTTTTGTAATATATTGTTAAAAGGAAAAAAAATGTTCTAAGTTCAGTTGGTAAATAACTGCAAAATCTCTAATAAGAAATGATCACTGAAATATCGAAATATTTATTTTAGGTATAATTTACAATGAGTACTTCGCGTTAATTTACAAAAATGGAATAGCTGTGTAAAGGGCAATGTATATTTGGTGAATTCATAAGAGGTAAATAAAACTCTTATTTTGATGGAGCAAAATTGAAACCCGTTTTAAATAACTCGAAACATGATAATATATTCTCAGATTCTACTCGTATTAAATGTTAACCTAATTAGATGCATATTATAAGATGAAAAACCACAATAAATAAAAAAGGGAAAATTATGCGCTTTCTAAACAAACCTCCATACATTCCAATCACAAAAACAAAATATTTTTTTTTTCGTCTGCCAACTCTTTTCTATTTGTTTAATAATTTATAAAATAATAAAAATCAACTTACATACTATATGCTCCTTCTTAATATCTATATTTAGTGGAATAATCTTTAGGAGACACTACTAAACCACGACCTTTACGTGCTCCACGATACACGGTTTCTACAATATCGATCATTTCCTGTTTATCTTCTAATGGCCAATTTATTTTGTTATTGTTACCAGTCCCCAAATCAATCATAATATGTTTATTACGGAAGAAAAACATCACAGTACAAGGATCATACAATTCGTACATTTTGTTAAAGTCAGGAACTTCAGTTATATCGACCAAATAAATCACAGCAAAATTTTTTACTTTTTCGGCAATGCTGTATAAGACTTCATCCATTTTCATACAGGCGGGATCCCAATCATGGCCAAAACGAATTACCTTTTGTTAAGAAAATCAATGGTACTAAATGCTGGAAATGTAAACTTTTGCCCAAAAACATTTTAATATGGACTTACCACCACTCGATCCTCTTCTGACAAAATGGCCTGATCCACTTGCCAGCCATTATGCAAATGTGGTAACATATAAGACATGGCTACGGCTTTTTATTATTTTTCGATTTTTACAAAAACAGTTAAAAAGAAGTTTTTTATATTTCTAAAATTAATAATTTGCAAAAAAAATTGATAGAAAACGTATGCAGACAAACAATTCTAGTAAAATTATGTCAAAACAAACTCAACAGTGCTGCCAAGTTAGATACCATATTTTTAGCTAATTTGGCGTTTTTTAATTTCAACATTTTATACGGCAAATTAGACCCGTTTTACACTAACGAAATGGAATTGAAGATGCACCAAGTTTATTATAGAGTTTGTGAAAAATTGAAGAAGTACACCAAAAATTTTCCTACTTTTCGTAATTTTAGCTTGAGTTTTAGAGTACTATTCTCATTACATTGCCTTTTTATACAGTTATGCATGATAGAAATTGCAATGTTTGTCTCCGTATATGTAACTTTTTCGCTAGAATTTTCTCAAGAATAATTCTTATTATGAGACTCATTTGAATTTGAATGGCATTAACAAAGTTAGGGTAAACGTATTACATAACGCTGAGAAATACAAAAAAATTATCTATTATTAGCAGATTTTTGAATGTCTAAGACCACAGGGATTCCTCAAAAATCAATTATATTACTTCTGATTTCTATGTCTATTAATCAGCTCCAATGAAGAAACGGAGCACAGATTATTTAATGAATAAAAATAGAAATAGCTGTTAACCTTCCAAAATTAAAAAATATAGGCCCCTATTCATAGTCATACCCAAAAGTCGACACATGCTAAAGTAAGTCTTTAAATAAAAAGGTGTTGGTATTCATAATCAAAATATAGGTATACTGTAAGTTGAGCTGGCTCTAAATGGGTGTCAACTCTTATTTGATAAACGTTTTCTTATAAAAACTTATCAATAATTACGAAGTGGCAACGTTGAACAGCTGCTTTCATTTTCTCTGTGTTTACACGTAGAGATTCTTATTTTTAAGATTTTGGTTTATTCTTCTTTGAACTATCTTCGGCGTTCAGACAATACAATTCTTATTTTTGACGTCACGTATGTTATTTACAATTGTGTGTATGCATGTGTGCAATTACGAATGAGAGAGTAAAGCGTATTGCCAGTACAAGACAGAGTGTACTCGTCTCTTTACCAGTCGCCGCCTTCACCATAAAACTGGCAATCTTAAAAATAAGAATCTCTACGTGTAAACACGGTCTTTCTTAACATTATTAGTAAACAAATAATTATTTGTGCGTGTTTATTAATATATATACACACACTATTAGAAAACATAAACACAAAAAGAAGTTGAAACAGTATGCGTTCTTATTTTTTTATTTTTACAAATTAACCTCACTAATAATATTCAGATATTTGTATATTACTTCAGTTTTTATTTATTTAAAGCTCCTGACAATTTTAATTATTTTTGGATTTTTTTCAACAAAACAATAGACACAATCATCAATAAATGCAAAATCTCCGAGCATTTTTTGTCTTTCACAAACAAATGCTTTGCATTAAAGTGGACAACTGTGTTGTTAATAACAGGTTTTGCTGGTTTTAACTTTAGATCCGACTTTTATATCAAAAGTATATTTTAAGTTGTTTATGAATGAGTTAGAATCGACTTATACAAAAGTGGGCTCTATTTTTCTTAAAGTCGACTTTATTTTTGACTATGAATACAGCCTGTTTCTAGAACACGAATGGTTTTTGACATTCGTCTTTTTATATGTGAAACAGCAACAAAAACACTCAAATTTGTTAGTGTTTCTCATATAAAAAGACGAATGTCAGAAACCATTCGTGTTCTAGAAACAGGCTGTTACTTTTTTTGTATTGAATTGTTTTAGAATTGAAAGAAAGAAACAACAAATGCTAGAAAGAGTGGAATATAAAAAATGTAAACAAAATATTTATTTTTGTATTTATATTTATTTCAATGTTGATACTTTTTATTTTGTAAAAAAAAGCTACCTTGAAGGCAAAAATACCCTAAAATCGTTTAATTGCAGAATAACACCATAAAGTTAGCAACACTATAATATTTTAAGTTCTAAATGTCAATTTTAATGTAAAATATTTTAACTTGTTTTTGACACACTCCACTTTTTTATCGATAACATTTGTAAATTTTTTGGCAATTCTGTATTTATATGAATATAGTTGAACTCTTTACACCCTTTATACTTTCTTATTATATTATTATTATTTCTTATTATATTATATTTGCACTGTTCTCCAAATCATTTTTAATAAAAAAAAAAAGTAGGTGTCATACGGGCTTACGGGCCATAATCTTTCCAATAAGGGTACTCACGATTGAATCTGTGCAAACTAAACTAAGCAAATTTGCTGTGCAAATGGCTATAGATCGTGAGCGTCCTTTTATAATTAATTGTATTTTTTGAAGTATTTGTTTGACTTAGTGCTGCCGGATTTATAGACTCAAAAACATCTGGCATCTTCCTCTAAAAATGCCAAAAACAACGCTTATTCTTTGAAAAGAAAAATAAGTTTATTACAAATAAAAATGCCTAAATGCTGCGAAAAGGAAAAAAATTATTATTTTTTTAATAAATAAAGGCAATAACTAAAAAAGAAAGCACGTGTTTTGTATGTATGAAGTAATATCATTTTTTGGTTTCAGTTGTTATCTTTACATTCGTAAATACATGGCTGTAAAAATGTCAAAAGTTTTTGAGCAAAAATACACACCCAATTTACTTAAGGTTTTTTCAGTGCAATTAATGCAAATTTCAATTGCGTATATTTTGTTGTTGCAGAGAAAAAATTTTATGTATTTTTACACACTTTGCATCGTTTGCACAGTTTGCAAGGCCATTCGTGAGTGCCCTTAATATATTAAAAAGGCCTTGTTTTGCTCTTTGCCTTTTAAACGAAAATAATTTTTTTCGGGCGGCATCATTGTTTTTTATACACCCTGTGCTCTCTTTGACTTTTTTGTTTTTCTTTTTTTACTAAACCGCTCAAAGAGTTGTCAAATTCTTTTTAATTCTTTGCGACCGAACAACACGTTGCACTTTTATTATAAAATATTTTAATTTAATGCAAAAGAATATTTAATAAGTGCATTAGAGTAAATTAGTATTCCATTACGTGAAAGCCTGAAAAATACCAAAATGGTAAGTTTTTAATTGCATCAGCCAATCAGAAATTTTGTAGAACTGTATTTTGTAATTGGAGAATTGAATTTTCAGTAAACTAAGCTAAGGGTGGATTTCTAGCGTAAATCATATTAGAGTTTTGGCTGATGTAATTTTCCTGGATGAGTTATGAAGGAAATTTAATTGCTTTATTTTATTTGTAGGCTAATATCGAGCGCAAAGGAACCTTTAAGGTGGAATACTTGCAAAAAATTGAAGAAGAAGTGCAACAACGTTGGGAACAAGAACAACTGCACGAAATTGATGCCCCAGTTGAGCCTAAACAATCGCAAGATGAAAAATTCTTTGTTACGTTTCCATTTCCCTACATGAATGGCCGTTTGCATTTGGGCCATACTTTTTCAATGTCAAAGGCTGAATTTGCTGTACGTTACCACCGCAGTAAAGGAAAACGTGTTTTGTGGCCTTTCGGCTTCCATTGCACAGGTATGCCTATTAAAGCATGTGCTGATAAATTGAAACGTGAAATGGAAGAATATGGTTATCCACCACAATTTCCTGCTGTTACTGAAGAAGTGGTTCAAATTGAAATATCTGATGTGCCCAAGGATAAATCGAAGGGTAAAAAGAGTAAAGCAGTAGCAAAGAGCGGTTCGGCCAAGTATCAATGGCAAATTATGCAAAGTTTGGGCATTAAGGATGAGGAAATTAAACAATTCGCCGATGCTGAGCACTGGCTAAATTATTTTCCACCATTGGCCATAAAAGATTTAAAAAGACTTGGTATTCATGTAAGTTTCTAAACACATATTAAATAATTTTTTTTTAAAACTCAATATTTCAATTACTATTTTCGAACATTTATGCAAACAGTTTATTTTTCAAGTGTTTGCTGAAAATAGCAATGTTTTACTATAAATTTGTTATATTCTTCAATAATCAACATTATAACACTACATTATCATTCTTGTCATTGCATAAAGAAAACTAAGCCAATTTATGGACTATGAAAAAGTAAATTTTTTGTTTAAATAAAAAAACGTTTTGCGAGTAATAATAAGACAGCCATACTTTTTTGTGTAATTATATATCTACTAGTCATACAGCCTGTCCCTGCCAGGCGTAAACCCACACCCACCGACCACAGTCGGAAAATGAAAAATCTGGCGACTACAATCTCTTTTACACTATTAATAAAAAATTGTTTAGATTTTTGAAAATTCTTGGTTATTTTTATAAACAGTATTATATATTTTAATTGTCTTCGTTTCATTTCTTTGTTCTCTTAAATTTAAACCTTTTAAATATTTCCACATTTCCTATTTGACACTAATTAAACATCCCTAGATAGTTATGTGCAATCGTAAAAGAAAATCGAATAAAATTTCAAATTGATATAATTTTAAGAATATGACAAAGTTTTAATATTTTTACTTTAGTACTCGTATAACTTCTTTGATTATCAAAACATCAAAATCATTACCGCAATTGAATTTTATTTGTCTGTGAAAAAACACTCGAGGTTAATTTCAGAACTATGCGTTTCACAGTTTTTCGGTCAAGCCAATTATGATTAGTAATATATTTGTGCTTAGCTTCGTGAAGAACGACGTTCATACATATAAGTATGTTTGTACTTCTTCGAGTAAAAAGTGGACAAAAATGGTTATATCGTTTTTAAAGAAACTATAACAAAAGAAAACAAAATTTGTCAGTATACTACTCGTAGACACATTTTATCTGTATATGCTTTAAAGTTGTTTATCTATAATTATTTTATCGGTCTTGAAATCCTAAAACTGGTTTATTTATACGAATTAACATCCGATAAAGAATATGTACAAACACTAGCGGAAATGAATTAGTTTTCGACCCCCGCTATGAAGGTCTCACGAGAGATAATAATTTAGATAATTTATACCCAATTCGGATTAAAATAAAAACAAATATATTGATACATACATACATACCTATCGTAGATGGAATTAAAGAACGCCGTAACTGACAAAACCTTAAATGCTCACCAGAGCCAAAAAACCTGTATGAAAGCAGAACAAAGACACTGGTATTTTTCAAAACGCAAACGGCGTCCATATTTTTCGCTTGATGATTTTTAGTGACTACGGAGTAATTTAGACCAAATTCAAAAACTTCCACTGTTACTTATTTCAAGATATACTGAACACAATAGTTAGTTTGTATGGAACCCACCACGTCTACCTGTCCGTCTTTTTTCTACTGATAATTTTTATTGACTACGAAATCAATCACACCAACTTCAGAAACTTTAGATTCTTCTAAAGATACGTATGTATAAAGAAATCAATTTTTAACTTGTATGGGTGGTGTCACGCCCACTTGTCCAATTTCGCCTACTTTATGACTAGGGCAACCAAAAATATGCTCTATAAAATTAGTTTTAAGCGCCTAAATATACGTTAAAAAAACAGTTTTAAGCGTTAAAAATATTCTCTATAAAACTCATAATACATAAATATGTTGACGTAAAATTACGTATATTTTTTTCAAAAATTTGAAAACATGAAGAGTAACAATTAGCCACCAACCAGATACAATACATTTCCTTTATATTCACATATTGCTCATTTGCGAGAAGAGTAACATAACTCAAATAAATGTGCTTTTTGAGTTAATAATACAGAAATATGAGACGAACTGTAATTTAAAACATATCTAAAAATATTTTTATCTCTTTTTCCACTGAGTGACGACCAGAAGTGTCTTGTACTTTTCCTATCAGTTTGGCTAAATTAAAATGTTTAAATACATTTATCTCAGAATCGCTTTTTTTGAGTTATGCTACTCTTCTCGAAAATGAGCGATATATTGATCTCAATTCCAAAATTAACAAAAAAACAAAAAAAATTTCAAAAAATTCAGACTGACAAGAATAAAAAATAAAAGAGTAAAAAATTAATTTAAATTATTGTTCCAATAAATAACAATCATATCGCTCAAATTTTGAAATATAAAGCTTTGTCGTAAAACGCTCTTGTACATCGAGAAACTTCTTTCGACAACAACGAAAGTAATTGATGCAAATTTGAAAGCAAACATTTCCTAGCATAATTTCTTGCATTGAGCTTAATATGTTTTTGACTTCCGAGGTGTTGTTTTAAGGTAAATATTTTCTTTGCTGACACTGGCTTATTGCAAACTTTACAAAACAGAATATTTCTATTAGTTTTAAAATCTCGGTATTCGCTAATATATTATTTTGTCTGTTTAACACGAATTGGTTGATTTTCTGCATTTTCTTCTTAATTTAATTTTTTATATCATTTAACTTAATTTAATTTTTTATATTTAACGTTGAAAAGTACGTAATTTTTAATTGAGAATTCATTATTAAGCAATTTTTTTACACGCTAATTCCCATAAATGTATGTAAAATTTGTATGCTTTGTATTTAATTTATTTTTTGCTTTGACATTTTTATCAAATTAGCATTAACTATTGCACAATAGTTTAAAAAGAAGCTTCGCCAATTTTCCCAATGTTAGTTTTAAACGTTTTAATGAGTCCCCTTATTATTTAATAGATTGTACTTAAGTAATGTGTCAATATAGGGTCATTATTTTGAAAAATAAAATTTGGTAATACACGTAAATCTGCTAACATATCTAAAAATTTGTAAAATATGCCATATAAATATGCAAAAGATCAAATTGAGTTAAAACTCACCAAATTCAATAATATTTTCAATAAATTATTTATGGCAAAATATGCAAAAATATGCCGTAACAAATAGGTCTTAAACGTCGTAGTTTCTCCTAAAATGAATTAGTATTTTGGTTGTTTTGTCAGTAACATTCAGAAAAAAAGATGCTAATACATATTTCTGACTGATAATTTGCCTTGCACATGCAGTCATTCAGACCCAATTCCTAAACTATAGCTTTAATCGTTCTGAAGATATCGAAAAATCGGTATAGAGAGATAAATAGAAAAAAGTGGGCGTAAAAGTAGGCGTGGAAAATTTTTCTATCGATGAAAACTTAAAATGGATTAATACAAGCATTTGAAAGAAAAATTATTCAAATCGATGGAGCCGTTTTTTGATTTTAGATAAATCAAAAAAAGTGGGCGGGGCAAAATTTTCCTTCCATAAAAACCTAAGCTGGATCACGACGATCATTAGAATAAAAATCGTCAAAATCGGTCCAGCCGTTGCCAACTGATGCGATGACCAACGAACAACATTGATTATTATTTACAATATATAGATTAAGAATTTGAACATACAGGTCAGGTACACCCATATAACTAAATAGAGTTTTTAAACTAATTGTAAGAATTTAAAAGGATTATAAAAATTATATTTGAAATACTCTAACGTTGTTTGTATACGTACATATGTATGTACATGCTTAAATTTGTGTTTTGTGTTTTACATCAATGAAGTATTTTTGATCTTCATGAAAAAAAAAAACAAACTAAAAATACGCTTCATGTTATTCTCATTATATCATATATTTTCCACTTAATCCGCTTCAAAGCCCACTGTGAATATTTAACACTTACTTATCGAATACGTTGCATTTTCGCAACTCTTTAGGTGGATTGGCGCAGAACATTTATAACGACTGATGTAAATCCCTTTTTTGATTCGTTTGTACGCTGGCAATTTATGCATTTGAAAAACCGTGGCAAAGTTATGTATGGCAAACGTTACACAATCTATTCACCAAAAGACGGTCAACCCTGCATGGACCATGATCGTTCGACGGGCGAAGGTGTAGGACCACAAGAATATACTCTTATCAAAATGAAAGTTTTGGAAAAACCTGCCAAATTAAGGTATTGCTCTATAAAATATTTGAAATTTCACGACAGAAATTTATTGATTGATTTATTAAATTACAGCGCCATTAAGGAGCCAATATACCTGGTAGCAGCTACTCTACGTCCAGAAACCATGTACGGACAAACTAATTGTTGGTTACATCCTGATATTAAATATATTGCTTGGCAAACCTCACGTAACAATGAGGTATGGGTTAGCACTAGAAGAGCAGCCAGAAATATGTCGTATCAAGGTTTTACCTTGGAAGAGGGTAAAATTGTGGAATTGGCTGAGTTAACTGGTCTTGATTTTATGGGCACACCTTTGTCTTCGCCTTTAACTTCCCATCAAATTATTTATACTTTACCCATGTTGTCCATTAAGGAAGACAAAGGTACTGGTGTGGTAACATCGGTGCCATCTGATTCTCCAGATGATTATGCTGCCTTAATGGATTTGAAAAAGAAAGAGGCCTTTAGGCAAAAATACAGTATTACCGATGAAATGGTACTTCCCTATGAACCCATATCAATTATTGAAGTACCAACTTTGGGTAATATGTGTGCTGTTTACACTTACGATTTGCTTAAAGTACAATCGCAAAATGACAAAGATAAATTGGCTGAAGCTAAGGAAATGTGTTACCTTAAAAGTTTCTATGATGGTGTAATGCTAATAGGGAAACATGCGGGTAAAAAAGTTCAAGATGTAAAAAAAGACTTACAACAAGAATTAGTAAAATCCGGTGAAGCGGACATATACTATGAACCAGAGAAAACTATAATATCTCGTTCTGGCGATCAGTGTGTGGTGGCTTTGTGTAATCAATGGTATTTGAATTATGGTGAACCAGTGTGGCAAGCCGAAGCTTTTAAGATATTGGAACAAATGGAAACCTACCATGAAGAGGCTAGAAATAATTTTGTACATTGTTTGAATTGGCTGCATGAATATGCCTGTTCTCGTACTTACGGTTTGGGCACCAAGCTACCCTGGGATGATCAATGGCTTATAGAATCTTTGTCAGATTCCACTATCTATATGGCTTTCTATACTGTCGTACACTTGTTGCAGGGAGGTTCATTCCGTGGTGAAAAGCCCAGTCCCTTGGGTATTACAGCTGAAGATATGACACCCGAAGTTTGGGATTACATATTCTTCAAAGATTCTGCTTATCCCAAGTCATCGAAAGTAAAACAAGCAACATTGGATATCCTTAGGAGGGAATTTGAATTTTGGTATCCTATGGACTTGAGAGTGTCGGGCAAAGATTTAGTACAAAACCATTTGACATTCTGCATTTATAATCATGCAGCTATTTGGCCAAAGGATGAAACCAAATGGCCCAAAGGTATGCGTGTAAATGGTCATTTACTTTTAAATTCCGCTAAGATGTCAAAATCGGATGGTAATTTCTTAACCCTCCATGAGGCTATAGACAAATTCTCTTCCGATGGTATGCGTTTATGCTTAGCCGATGCTGGTGATACCGTTGAAGATGCTAATTTTGTTGAAAGTACTGCCGATGCTGGTATTTTGAGACTATACACCTTTATTGAGTGGGTAAAGGAAATGCTAGCGGCCCGCCCTGCCATGCGTAAAGGTTCCCAGCATAACTTTAACGATAAGGTATTCATTAGTGAAATGAATCTGAAGACCAAACAAACAGATGAACACTATAAGAAAATGTTATTTAAAGAGGCTTTGCGTACAGGTTTTTATGAATTGCAATTAGCACGCGATAAATATCGTGAACTATGTGGTACTCATGGCATGCACGCTGAATTAGTATTTGAATTTATACGCAGACAAGCTCTACTAATGGCTCCTATTTGTCCGCATGTTGCGGAACATGTCTGGGGTATTCTGGGCAATACTAAATCCATTTTGCATGCTAAGTGGCCCGAAGTAGGTCCTATAAATGAAATTGATATTATGTGTTCGGAATACTTAATGGAAGCCGCTCACTCCTTCCGTTTGAATTTAAAAAATCTTTTACAAGTTAAAGGTAAAGGTGGCAAAGAAAAGGCTGTTGATCCCGCTTCAGTTAAACCTAACAGAGCTCTTGTGTGGGTAGCAAAAACCTATCCACCTTGGCAATGTTGTGTACTGGATACCATGAGGGAATTGTATACACCCACTAATTCATTGCCCGATAACAAAGTAATTGCTGCCACTCTTCAGAAAAAAGAGGAATTGAAGAAGTTCATGAAACGCGTGATGCCTTTTGCTCAAATGATACGTGAAAAAGTGGAGAGTGGCAAAGGTTTAGCAGCCATGGCTGTTAGTCTAGAATTCGATGAAGGCCAAGTGCTGTTGAACAACATTGAGTATTTAAAAAATACTTTGGATTTGGAAGCTTTGGAAGTAAAATACACCGATGATCCTTCAGTACCTGAAAAGACAAGAGAAGAAGTTAGACCTGGTAATCCATTCATCTCATTCACTGTGGCTCCTCACGTACCAGTGACTTTCACAAATCCTATTGAAAGATCTAGCCTCTTTCAGCTGAATACCGTGGTTTCTGAGGGTGAAACGGTGAAAATTCTAAAAGAAAAAGTGGCAAAAATTTTGGGATTTAAAGGTATATTCGAAAACATTAATTTTTTAAAGCATTTCAAAAGTTTTTCTTCTTACATTTTAGCTGATGCATCAACTATACAGATATGGCGTTATAATGATCCTGTTTTGGGTCCTCGCCAATTGCCCGAATTCCAAGATTTTAAGAAAGGCAAATCGGTCTTAACGGACGGCGCCTTACTTTTGGATACGGAGAAGAAAAATGTCACTTTGATTGAGAACGGTGGCACCGAAATACCTCTGGGACGACATTTTATTTATGTAGTCGAGTAATTAAAGTATTTCAAAACAATATTCTTAATTGTTTTTGAGTATAATTGGAATTTTTTTAATTCTCTTATTTATCACATATAGACATAATAAAACAATTTATGCAAAGCGTAATAATGTAAACAAGTTGGATTTTTTTTCTTAAGCTTTAACTTTCTTGTCGAAGATAATAATAGTACTCGTATGATGCCCAACGGTTATGGTGATAAAACCATTCAACTGCAGAAGAGTCCAAAAGACTCATTCCCAAAAAGAAACATCAAAGTCAAGACAGCTATGTTACAGAGAATCATAAGTTTCTTTAGAGACTCTGAACCTTTTTTATACACGCCTGATGAATTTGAAATCACTGTCTTCAACTCAAAACCCTCAAATGTCCTTGGTGCAGAGGTAATTATTATATATATTATTATATTATATTTTTCAATGCGCCACATGTTAATGTCAGATTTCTGATAAGTTGTAAGGATAATTTCTATTATAAGGCCTAAAAATTCGAAACAAATTGGAAATCATATCGCCTAATTTCCCTACTATCATCCGCAGCAAAGGCTTTCAAGCATTTTTAGATTGTCTCGCTTCCATTTTTCCTCTCCAGGCTATTTAGTTTCTCCAACTTAGATTTACTTTTATAGAAGCCAATTGCTGGGATGGTAGTCTGACTATCAGGATAGTTTTCGGCGCATAAATCTCCGCCTGCTGAAATTTTGACTCCATGTGCTCCGAATATTTCGCCGAGGTCCAAATATCCACGCTCTTGGGCCGCCTTCAGTCTTTGAAATTTTCGTATACCATCGGATAGTTCTTTCCCTAAAAGAGTAAGCAGCCTCTTAATTGCTCTATTCACTCTTATTACTCATTTCAATCTTTAATTACTTTTCATAGAGATTTCTTATTCTGTCCAAAATACAGTCAAGGGGAGTTACTTTGTATTTCGATTCCAATCGAAAAATAATAATTCGAAAAATCAATAATAAATATATACAAGAATTTTTAGAAAATTTGTTCGAATTCGTAAGATTTTCGATTTGAATCGAAATACAAAGTAACCCCCAAGGAATGAATTGCCAACCAATCAGCCTGCCAGGTCAACATACGCCTTTAAAAGTCTGTCGTTTGACTTTTCCCCCATAATTCTAATCGTGGTTTCTATGGCCTTGTTGCCTACTGCAATATGCGGTGAGCTTAAAAGTTCATGAACTCTACTTTTCCTAATAATATTAAACGATAACTTATACTGTTTAATACTTGTATTTATCACGGCACATTTCCCGCCCCCAATTTTTTAATTGAGACCAAAACTGAGGGGTGAACCCTAACTCATGCTGTTCATTGTAATGATATGTCTTAATAGCATCATACGTTGATGATTGCTCCATCATCG
Organism: Metopia argyrocephala; assembly: GCA_963576795.1. Classification (NCBI taxonomy): domain Eukaryota; kingdom Metazoa; phylum Arthropoda; class Insecta; order Diptera; family Sarcophagidae; genus Metopia; species Metopia argyrocephala. The sequence goes on along the minus strand of OY756209.1, from coordinate 51,796,400 downwards.
AGCACAAAAGCAAATGAAATAAGTAACAGAATAACTTATTACTTTGCTACCATTTCAATGTTCCTCCGGAAATGTAGAGTTATCCACCTCAAAGTCGACTATGTCACTTTTCACACCCTGGACAAAAGAAGTAAAGAAGGAGCTTAATATATTTGAAGGTTCCCGTATATCTACGGTTCAATACCCCAAGATTCCCAGAGTAGTATTTGACAAACTTTTTCACTTCTAATCATACACCTTTTATGTCAAGCAGAAACTGAAAGCTCGATATAAGGTCTTTAAGACTCTCGCCGGTACATCTTGGAACATGAATAACAAGACTTTTGTAATTTTGTATAAGAGAATTTCCCGACCTCTCCTTTACCATACATCCACCTCATGAGCCTGTTAAGCAACAAGTATGGTAATTGTTGGCAAGTCATCTGCTTACCCATACCAATGTTTAAAATTGGATCAAATCAGCGGACACAGAGGTCATAAATGGCTATAGAGGCAACAAAGTATGGACAACCGCCTGCAATTTCAGATAATGAGAAGCGACTTCTCATACAGATTCGCTCTCTAGATATTAGATTTTATTTATTGTTTGGTGTCTTAATCATAATCCTGCTACCTACCATATTTACTCTGCTACTTTTTCTTTTTCACAAAACCGATTGAGTATTTTTGAGGATTAAAACGATAACAACTCTACTACTCAAAGAGCTTAAGCCTATAAAAACAAGTGCTTATCAAAAAGCTTTGAGAAATATGTTTATATCTAAGGGATACTGCTTTTGAGATGGTAAATAAAACACTTCTTAACAAATTACCTTCTCTATGCGTTATGCATATGTATTTTAAAACTTAAAAATTACATTCGAAAAAGAAAAGAAAGTTTTTGGTGGTTATAATTGTTTTTATCCATACTTTTCATACTCCACTATTTGTACGAATCCAATCACGAACATACGTAACTCTTGAATAAACACCAGGATAATCTGGTCTGGCACAGCCATAACCCCAGGACACAACACCTACTAAAACACCAGTTTCATTTACCAATGGACCACCAGAATCGCCTTGACAAGCATCTTTGCCGCCTTCAATGTAACCGGCACATATCATGCGTTCTGTAATACCGCCATACTTCTTATATTTATCGGAACACTCTTCCTGATTAAAAATAGGAACTTCAGCTTGACGTAACCATTCTCTTGATTCTGTAGAATTTTGAGTATTACCCCAACCACTAACAAAACATATATCACCGTCCAGGAAATTAGCTTTGGCATCAGGTAACTTAACAGCCATTTTAGTTTCATCAAATTCAATTTTATTTTCCAATTTCAAAAGCGAATAATCATAATCCACATTGGAATATTTAAATTTCTTATGTTGGACTATTTCAGTAACTTGTATAAGTTCACCACCCTTACCAGATTCTGAAGAGCCTACACGTACTTTAATACGGCTTGGAATGCGTCCTCTTGAAAGTTGAACAATTCATGGTTTTAAAACAAAAAATTATTCTTTAAACTACATATCCACTTACTCTGTACAATGGGCTGCTGTTAAAATCCATTGAGGGGAAATAATAGAGCCACCACAAATATGCGCAGATGTCTGCAATGATACTTGATAAGGTGCATCGGTTATATTGATTTTATAACCGCCGACTATGCGACCATCTAAACGTGGACGTCCGCTTACGCTCTCAATTGATCTTATACTCCTCCTTGGTAGTTTAGGTATTAAACAGGCTTTTCCTTGCACCTCAATCACAGCTACTCCCAGATAAATTACTGTTAATAAAATAATTTGTTTGAACATTTTTTTTTATAAATTTAGTTATGCCGCGTGAAAAATGTTGTATACGAATATATTTGAAGAGGTAGTGCGAGAGTTTTAAAACTGATATACTTATGTGGAAATCAGAATGTTCAATTGCTTTTATACTTTGTTAATAAATTTATTTAACAATGCAACCAGTAGATATTACTAAAATGACCGCCCATTGAGCCATGTTTTAAAAGAATATGATAGCGGTAGTATATATTGTACATATAAGTAGTTCTTATCTTTTTTAATAGTAATATTTTTGATTTTCTATTGACTTTCAACTCTAGTAACTGTATGAATATGTAGGCCAACATTCTGTGCAGACTTCCAGGCGAGTTGAGTTGATTCAAGTACTTGACTTAAATACCATGAATATTTTTCCTGCTTTGGAAAACAAAAAATGAGGGTAAGAAACGTAATTTTGTATTGCAACACATAATACTTGTGTAATTAAAAAAAAAATAATATAAAAAACAAAGTTTTAATTTAAATAATGAGTAGTATAACATATACATTGCGGTTAGTCAGGATAGAACCAGCATATCTAAAATTAAAGAAAAGTCAATAAAAAACAAAAAATAGTTTTGCAGAAAGATAACTGATTCCTTAAATGATAATTTAAACCCCAAAAAATTCTTATGAAAATGCATTAAAACGATTTTATCTTTGTCTGCAGTCAAGTAAAAACAATTTCCATTAATTTGTTACGAGTACTACAACAAAATAAAACCACATGAATTTTAATTTAAATCAGTAGACGAACTACAGCATTTGTAACTTAAATCAGTAGGTGGTTGTTAGAAAGCGAATATATATCAAAATATCTCTATCTTGTACAGCTGTCCAACACCACGTCACGACAACGCACGTAAGAGCACAATAGAGCCTCCTCCATGGTTCAACGTGGTGCTTTGGATCATATTTTTTCATATATTTGGCGAGCAAACAATTGTTTTCCATCAGGAGAAATTAGTAATTTTTGTTTCGTCTGAAAATAACACTTCTATTTCGCAGTAGACCAATGGCTAGCTACACATAAGACCGAGCTGCTGCTACTAACTGGGCGTCGAATATCATTCTAACTACTAAGAGGTTCGTAAATTACCTTGAAATAAGATTGGATATCAAACTTACTTTTTCCAGCCAGATACAGTACTTTACGCAGACGGCAAGTAACATAACGGCAAAGTTAAGCAGACTAATGGCGAACGTAGGTGGCCCTATAGCAAAAAGAAGGAGAATAATAATGGAGGCGCGCAGTAGCATCCTCTTATATGGATGCGAGATATGGTGCACATCTTTACAAGCACGGCAGAGAGCCCGGAAATTAATTTCAGTACACAGAACTGCTGCTTTACGAGTTGCTTCGGCATACCGTACAGTATCAGCACCAGCAATACAGGTTATATCGGGAATTTTCCCGATAGATCTTCAAGTGGACGAACGAATGAGCATTTTTGTGGCAAGTCAAATGGGGCAATTGACCCCAGTTCGATACAAGGATATAAAGGAAAGCACCCTATAAAAGTGGCAGGCTCAATGGAACAATGAGTGGAGAGGAAGATGGACGGCTAAACTCATTCCCGATATAGAAAAGTGGATAAGAAGAAAACATTACGAGACACAATTGCTTGCATGTCATGATTACTTCAGATAGTATCTATACAGAATGAATAAATGTAGCTCACCCAATTGTATCTATGAAGAAGAAGAGTGCATTGATGACGCAGAATAAACCTTCTTTCACTGCAACAGATGGCAAAATGAAAAAATGGCTGTACAACTAAGAGTTGGATTATTAACGCCTGAAAACATGGAAAAGATGATAGTAAACAGGGAAAATTGGAAATATGTGGAAAATTTTTGTGAAAAGATTCTGAGACTTAATTAAACTGATCTCGATAGAACGTAAATGGTGGGTTTGGACTTAGGCAGAGAGGCATATGTAACCACAGAGGGAGCCACCTCGAAGTAATTTCGAAAGCGGTCCAGAGGTGGGTAAACTCCTTAAAGAGAAGGTGGTTTTTAGTCGTTATAGTCAAATGATTGAGTCCGTCATACAACTTGTGACAACGACAGAGGATGCGTAAATGCATTTTCCACCTCTAACGCAAAAAAAAAAAAATGGCGATACCTCTTTTGTGAAATTCAGTCACTTAGACAGTAATGATTTTTTTTTAGTAAAATTCTTTCAAATGCTGTATTTGGACGTTTTACTGCGTCTGGATATGATGTTGCCTCATTTTTGCCAAAGATTGCAACTCGCACCTCATCTACTGGTTTATGTGATGTTTTTTTCGCCTCGCGAACAGCAAATGCATCTTCACAAGTTGTTGTAAATTGACTTCTTTGTTTTCGAGCCACCTTTGCTCTAGTCAAATGGTTTCTAAAATGTAACGTCTCTTTGAAAACCATTGTTTTAAAAACGTTTAAGCTGTTCTAATTTGTTATTAAGTGCTTTCATCTTTAGGCATTTCTTACATTCATTCATTCATTAACCCTCCATTACTAACCTCTGGGTCGAATCGACCCAGACACGCAAATTTTTTAAATTAAACAAAAAACATGACGATATTTTAACTCAAGATATATATGTAATCTAAATTTGTTTATATTTAAACGTTTATAAATAATAAATATAAGGAAAATTTATGATATTATCCATATAAAATTATTTTAAAAAAACAGCCTGGGTCGATTATACCCATAGTTAGCAATAATGTAACAAAGATTATGGGTCGACTATACCCATAGTTAGCAATAATGTAACAAAGATTATGGGTCGATTAGACCCAGGTTAGTTATACCGTTATACAAAAAATATATGTTCATTTATTCACATTGTAATAAATTAAAACGCAAAACCAAAACCACGTGCTCTAAATGTGGAAAATATATTTGCCAGAAGCACTGTGCTCAAATTACATTGCTTCTGCACAAGAGGAATCCATTTATGACGATATGTTGGATGATGAAAATTCCGAATAAAAGGTAACATTTATAGTACATAACTGAAAAATGTTTGCTTTAGCCGTACCAATTTTTCTTTCTAACATTTTACTAATATATATCAGGTTTCAAATGTACTTTATTTGACGTCAATATCTTAAAAACTCATAATTTTATGCGCAATTCGGCTGGATAACTTTTTTTTCCACTTTTTTTAGCTATGAATGAATGAATTCATAATTAATTTTAATTTAAATATATTTTTTTTAATTTACACCATTGTATACTAAAATTAAACAATAAAAGACTATAATCTACCAAAAGAAGTATACGTTGTATCAATTTATAAGTTGAGACGGTTTCAATGGATAATACAATTCAGGGTCGATAAGACCCATGGTTAGTAACCATGCGACATGATTTAAGGTTAGTAATGCCGGGTTAATTGATTCATAAAGGAGGTACTAAAGTACTTCGACCTAGATCTATTGTACAGACCTCAATTTAAACAGGGTTTATAGTATATATCACAGCTTCGTCGCTTTGATGAACTTTAAAATATTGGCCGGTGCCAGCTCTGGCAATCCCCCATCTGATATTCGGTAATCACCGAGGTATCTCTTTTTTACTATGATGGCTCAATCTAGTCGTCACACAATCTGTTCATACCGCTCGAATCAATTCCTTATTACCTATTATTCTTATTTAAGTTTCCATTGAGTCTGCAGTGCCCGGTCAGAAAGCCCGCCAATATTCCCAGATTTTTCCTAGAGAACTTAATGCACGACTCAAATAATTTCCTATTATAATTTCTAAGCAAAAATTTGGAAAGTCTAAGGCCAGTCTGACCGAAGAATTACAAGTATCTATACTAGTCTTCTTTTTCCCTTAGTATGCCTTCCAAACTTCCCTTCCTATTGCCCCCATCAATAGCGTAATTGCTTCTTTCCTGACAAATTCATCTGCCATTTCATTTCTCTGAATGCCAGCATGGCCAGGGACCCAGCATATCGTCGTGCGGGAGTTTATGTGCTCTATTCGTCATTTTATATACCTGGGGCTATTTATCTCCGAAACTAGACGAGATATCCGAAAACGGATTGCAGACTTGAGAGAGTCCAGATATATAAAAAAAAACCCGCACGACGATATGCTGACTTTATTGCCTCGGCCCAGCCGGTTTAGTTTCGCCAGACAGTCCCATACCAGCTTCGAGCCGATTACATAAGATCCAAGTGCTCGAATGGCAGTCTGACTGTCAGATAGTATGGCTATTTTCCGTTCTTTACACTTTCTGTCCAGGTTGAATTGAGCGCATATTTCAATGTCATAAACCTCTGCCTGGAAGATACTAGCGAGTTTTCCCATGGGCTCAGAATATTTCGTCCCGCATAGTTTTTTCCTTTAACGAGTTTGTTACATTCACTCTTAGTAGTACTGATCTCACAAGACTTATAAAATTAAACGGAATTTGAAAATGTAGAAAAATTTAACACTATTCTTAATTTAGAGCACGAAAAAATTATTTCACAAACTGTGAAAAGCACCATAACGAAAAAATAATGGTGAAAATTGTGCTGCCATTGAGAATTTAAGATTTTAGCAGTTAATTAAATATATACTCGTATTACCTTTAAGATTACGATTTAAATACTCGTATTAAATGTTACTGTGCCTAATTAGTTGCACGTAGCTATATCTCATGTATGAGTTTTGAGTTCTGAAATTTTCTTCTTAGGAACAATTTGTTCTAATTTTTATTAATTCATCATTAGTTTGTTTTCATTTAAGTTAATACAAGGAACTCTTGATTTTTTTTTATTTGAGCTTTGGGACACTCAGCCATAGCTGGGTCAGATATGAATATAATTGTTATTATTCGAAACAAAATCGATTGTTTTACTTGTAAACTCCTATTTGCACGTGTTTTATTTATTGTTTTTTTAAAGTCTCTGTCTTTTTTAAAACAATTTATTTTCTATTTTTATAAATTTTTTGGAGCCACATACGGAGCCACATTGACTATAAAATGTGAATCTGCCAGCATTTAAATAAAAGAATTTACATCAGCTTGTAATGCCAAAAAAATTCCATCTCACGTTTTGTAGCACTACTCTCACAAGGCTGTTGATGTCATCAGCAGCAGACATCATACATATACATGTGTGGTATGCATGTTCTTTCTGGCCCCCTAAATAAAAACTACCTAGTGGGTTGGAAACTGTTTTAACTGGCGTTATTTATTTATCCTTTTAATGTTAAATTATTTCACTGTGAAATCTTAAAAGTAAGTTTAAAATTTGTGTGGGAATCGTTACGAAGGTAACGACAGCAACGATGTTGTCATGGTTTTCTACACTTATGACCAATTACAAGGAAACTAATGATTACTATTGAATCAGTGTCAAGTGCAATGTCGTAGTTTACTTTTTATTTTATCCTTTTTTAGAGAAATAAAAAAGAACAATGGCGTTAACAAAAGCAAATGTCGTTGATTCAAACTCATAAAAATTTCTCTGTAATATCATAATTTGAAATTAAAAAAAAAAATTTTTTTCGTCAGAAACGTTTAAATTAAATCAAAATTACTTGCAATGAATTTCTTTTGGTAAACAAAGAAGAAAATTATGTCCGTGAAGGAGTAGTATATTAGCCAAACAGAACATATGTATGTTTTCGACTCCAGCTATGATAGTCTCATCAGAGTTCTTTCTGTCCAGTGCATATTTAACACAAAACATCAACGATTTAACTCACACTTTTCAAGAAATCACATACTGAAATTATTTTCCTTCCATACATACATACACTTGTATGAGTTAGCCGAAGTAAAGTCACACAACAGTTTCTATCATATTCTCCTTTTTTCTTACCATCATGGCAGTTTTTGTAATTGTTATCTTATTTGGATGAAACATATTAACAGTCTATTTTTGTTTTTGCCCTCTTATTCCATTTTATCCATATTGGTTGACGACATGTACGACTACAGGTCGTGATGGTTAGAGTGCAGCGCCAGAAGCGAGCACATTGCATATTACATGTTGGAGGCCCAAAGCTCGCGCCCCAGGAAGAGTGATCAATTTTTTTAAAATTAATTTTGTTTCGTCAGAAACGCTTTAATTAGATCAAAGGTAATTGAAATGAATTTTTTGGTAATCGAAGGAGAAAATGATGTCCGTGAAGGAATAGTAACTAGCCAAACTGAACAGTTGTTTCGTCAGAAACGCTTTAAATATTGAAGTTGAACCACAAACTGGAACAATGCCAAATACCATAGCTACAGTGCATGATATGGTATTAAACGATTGACGAGTGAAAGTCTTTGAAATAGGTAATGTCCATGGCATTTCAAATAATCAAGTAGATTTCTGCTAGATGTTTACCGCATCTGTTGATCAAAAATGAATTCGAATGCAAATTTCTCAAGCTTCGATTTAAGCGAAATAAAACGGATTTTAAGCGACAACTGTTGATGAAACATACATCAGAGACCAAAGAACAATCCAAACAATAGACAGAAGCACGTGGAAGTGCACAAAAGAAAGCAAATACAGTTCAATCAGCTGGTAAAGTCATTGCAACAGCTTTCTGGGATTATGAAGGTATTTTATTAATCGATTATTGTAACATTTGGATCAATTGAATTTAAAAGTTCAAGATAAACGACCGGAGGCTTTATTCTGTAGCTTTCCTAAGCTAAAACTCTAATTTATAAACTTGATTTAGGACTTTTTGGTTATGAATACAATTCTTGAACGCTTATTGTAATTTAAAAACTTCATGCCTATTACCTCTTCACTTTTTAATTTTATATATTCTAACGCCCAGCCTGTTTCAAAAACCAACAATTTTAGCGTATTAGCTTAAGAGAAATAGAGAGAATAGGGCCCTGGTTTACAACACACAAAACTAATTTTTCACCAAGGCAACGTACCGTTCCACAAGAATATAAAATTTGAATTTTTTGTCCACCAATCTTATTGCCCTGATTTCGCTTTTCCTGTCTTCTATCTGTTCGCAAATCTAATCCTGAAGAAAATTAAATGGATTATTTTAAGGAGCTTCTGGAAAATTTCTTTAATCATGGGGTAGAATTGTGAAAAGAACGTTGGACTAAGTGTATTGTAGCTTATACAAGATTATAGATAATTACATACACATACATAATCGGCCATTTCAAAGTAACGGCCTAGACTCTCGCAGCACCCATGTTGTGTTTGTTAATTTCTATTTACGAGTACCAGGACCTACAGCTTAAAACCAAATCCGAACGAAAGACTTGAGAAACTTGTCCATGGCAATCAGTTACTCTCAGAGCTTTTGCCAGAAGACTATATAAAACTTATATACATATATACAAAATTAATTTTATAACATAAAATTATCATTACATTTCCTTATATTAGTTTTTTGTTATTATTTCTACCATTTATTTGACGTCCATAAGATAAATTTCAACAATAAAATCTGTATATGCAAGTTTTTCTATGCCTGTATACATATAAACAAAAAGTGGAAATTAAAGTTTCCTTCCCTTTCCATTTGAGTTGTCTTACAGTGAATAAAGTACAGCAATAATAAGCTAGTGACGCAATTTAAAATAAAACAAATAACTTGTGTGTTTTAACTTATCCGACGGTGATAACATTCTTTTAAAATAAATCTAAAGAAAAAATTGAATATTTCAATAATTTCAAAATCAGGATATTATTCCATTACTACTCACATTTGAATTTCAAATAAATGCCTTTGCAAGTTAAAACCAAAATCTATAAATATTTTGTGTTTTGGTTTTTAAATAATCTATTAAAATGTTAATAAATGTATTGAATTTATTTATTTTTGCTTTTACTACTGATTTATCCGTCCTTAAATTTCATTGATGGAACGATTTTATTTTTGATCGTTATTGACTGGTTTTGGAATACATTAAATAGAAAATTGATTTCATTGGAAATTGTACAACAAACCATTCAAAGAAATACCACCTTAGAATTCAGAATTACTGAAGAAAACAGACAACGAAAAGAGCTGAAATTTACATACGGAATAAATTTAATATTTGAAATAGTTTTTATACGAGAGTTGCATAATTTGCAAAATGAGAGAAACGTTAACCTACCAGCGATGGGAACAGGAATTTTAAAACTATAAATATTATACTTTTTTGAGCGAAAGTGTACTAAAAGTATTTTGTAGTTATGGTATAATATACATAATATATGAAATGTATTGATTTGGGGATAAGCATGTCTCTATGGCCATTTCGCTCTGCTTAAGAGACTCGTCAGGAGACTTTCCCAAAGGTGGTAAGCAAAAATACAAATACGAATGCGAATCACATTTAGTATATAAAAACCAAACAAAAGTATTTACAAAGCAATGCATATGTATATTTTTTGTAGTTATATGCCCGTATTCATAAAAACTATTTTAGGTTTATTGAGGGTTTTTTTGACAAGTATTGCATAGAAATTTGTCAAATAAGTCCTCAATAAACCTAAAATAGTTTTTATGAATACGGGCAATAGTATTTATATTCATACTATTAAAAACAAGTTATATAGTTTTTTTAGTACATTCTTAAATCGACAATAGATTTTTAGTGTCAAAAGCGATTATTTTGTGGTCGATTAATTATTTTCAACTTTATAGGTACTACAATTTTTGGAGCCGATAATTGAAATAAAAGGCTAAATCAAGACTGGTCGCATATTAGGAGTTTTTTTTATATTTTTGATTTAAAAAATGTTAGCTGGGCAGAAGGTACATACATATGTACTAGGGTTGCCAACAGTGTTGCCACAGCCTTACATTTTTTGTAGCAAAAATTTGACGAAAATTTTATAACAACAACGAAATTTTGATATTATAATTCTGATAAAAACAAATTGGGACTTTTCTTTAAACTATTCCAACTACTATTTTTTTGTAATAAGCATTACACACATAGACGACAACAAGCAGCAAATGTGCAGGCAGGCGTACTTTTAGCGACCCATGGATAATCCGATTATTCTAAAACTAATAGCATAGAATAGAGATAAAAACCTATTGGGTCAAATTATTTATCCGCTTATAATTTAAAAGTCAATATAAGTAACAGAATAAAAACCTTAAGGAGGCCTTTCGATTGATGTATAATATGTCTGGATGGAGCGGCCCAAAGTGAGCCCGGATTGAAAATTGTGATTTTTTACTCCGACTATTTTTTGACAAAAAGTCATGTTACATACATACATAACTGGCCATTACAACCCTGTGTCAGGGTTACGGCCTAGCTTCTCGCAGCACTCATGTTGTGTGTGTTTAATTTTATCCATGAATACTGGGACCTACAGTTTAAAGTCGACCCCGAACGACAGATTTGAGAATCTTTTTCATGGCAATCAATTACTCTCATAGCTTTTGCCAGAAGACTGCTGAGAGGTAGTCGCCGAAAGAAATAATTTTTCATATTTCTTTTTTTTTTCAAGATGTCAGAGCTGAGAGTCATGTTGTTTTTGTGAATTTTGTACTTGTTTGTAATCTGAAATGTACCGTATGCGCCTTCCCAGCAGGAAATGGAAATCAATGAGAATGGAGAAGGTAATACAAGGAATATATAATCTGTTGATTCCGGAAACCATTACCCTCACATTACATGATCTGTGTCATTTTCTAAGAAAGTGATAAATGCTTTTATGTCCGCTCATAATAAGTATTACAATTCAATATTTGTTATGCATAAATTTATTTTTTATTAATAATTTGCAAGAATAACGAGAAATAACAATTTTTTTAATAAAATGGAGAACAATCAATCCGAAATCCTTTATCTGAAGGTGTGGGAATACACATCGTAATCAATATTTACTTGTGTGCCACATGAAATTACCTTCTCGATTCCGAAAGTAGTATATTCGAAGGCAAATATTATTTAATTGCTTTTAAAATAAGGTAATCAATTTTAACCCGCTGAGTTGGTACATTTTAAACAATACAATTGAGGCCCATTAATATAGGTTACTGCAAGTCTACAACAATCGTTGTTGTGGGACGATGGTATAAAAAATGTTGCACAGAAAAATAAAGACCGTGTTACTATAGTCTCTAAAACGTGTTAAAACAATAAGAATTTAAATTTTGAAACATACAATTCAATTGTTAATTAATTTAAACTTTAAGGACCAAAATATGTAAAAAATATTGTAAAACTTGGAATACGTACATTAAACTATAAATACCTTTTTCTAAAAAAAATCCTAAATAGAATATAGTGAAGAGGCACGCTCACCACTCACAATCAACATCCACCGATAGATGAGGCAATTGCTGTTGATCATTCACGGTTGAAGGTATAACACTGGCCCTTTGAGTGGTCAAATTGACAACGAATTGTCTGTACAGCAAAACAAGACGCATCTATACAAAAAAAAAATCTATATATCTATCTTCAAAATTCCAATACAATGCTTGGCATGAGTAGGGACTTACCCCTTAGTATTGGTCTCAATAAAAAAAAAAAATATTAAGTACCCAAAACATTAAAAAAGTCAGCACGGCATCACTCATTATAAATATCAACATACAAATAAAACAAAGCAAAACAGATAAAAATGTAAACAACATCTACGAGTATAATATTGTTTACAATTAATTAGCCGGATAGATATAATGACCTTTATTAATGCGCTTTGAACAGAACGGAACTGAATGACAACAAAACGTAAAGCCTAATGAAGCTTTTATTTAATCATATATGACCACTAATGTAAACATACATGCATATCTAAATGTAAATATATACAATTTAAAAACAAACACGAACAATATCATTCAGATGGAAATAATAAAAAGAAAAAGAAAAAAAAAACAATAAATAAATCGCTTGCGGCACGTTGTTATGACACGTGAGCGGATTGTAAACAAAACATTAGTAAATACAATTCGTTTGTTGTAAAGGTTAAGAGAATATTAGAGTGTACTGCTTGCATAGCTGCCAGATTTAACAGTTTTGTTCACCAAAAGCATCTAATTGATGGTACATATTTAGATATTACATATATTATTTTTTCTGTAGTAAGTACAACGCATGGTGAAATAAAATATAATGTTGTGGCAAAAATAACAAAGCTTCCCGTTTTTGCTTTTCATTTATGCAATTTTAAAAAACAAATAAAATAATTTATTTCACCATGAAACAGTTGTCAGAAATCTATAAAAAATTGCAAAACTCTTTAAATGGATAACTTTTGAAAGTTTTTTAGACAGACTAATGAGGACCATCGAAGTCAAGCGGTCTTTGCCGTGGTCTAGTGGTTATTTTATTGGCTTACTAGTCAGCTCTGACATCTTAAAAAAAAAACAAGAAATATTAAAAAATTATTTCTTTCAGCGACTACCTCTCAGCAGTCTTCTGGCAAAAGCTCTGAGAGTAACTGATTGTCATGAACAAGTTTCTCAAGTCTGTCGTTCGGCGACGACTTTAAACTAGGCCGTAACCCTGATACAGGGTTGTATGTATGTACTAGACAAGAGCTCTGAGTTCTTAAAGCTCTGACATCTTAAAAGAAAAGTAGTTTGAAAAAATATTTCTTTCGGCGGCTACGTCTTAGCAGTTTTCTGACAAAAGCTCTGAGAGTAACTGATTTCCATGAACTAGCTTCTAAGTTTTTAAAATTTTAATTTCCTTCACTATATTGTAAAATGTTAAAAGCAACAACATATCGTCAATGGAATTAAAGAACGCTGTAACTGACAAAAAATCGAAAATACGTTTTTTGCATCAGTTTTATCAGAAAAAAAAATACGCGTCGATTGGTCCAGGTCCCAGATTTCTACCATAAAAAAAAAAATAAATTTACTTACGCCGTCTGCGTTTTGTATTTGTTCTACTTTCATAAATGTTTTTTGGCTCTGGTGAACATTTAAGGTTTTGTCAGTTACAGCGTTCTTTAATTCCATCGACGATATAAAGTTATAATTTAGACAATTAAAAATTATTTACATTCAAATCAGCCTACGAATGGAGTTGACACATGCCGTAATAATTATAAAACACTCAAATTTGTTAGTGTTGCTCATATAAAAAGACGAATTTTAAAAACCATTCGTGTTCTATGAGTAGGCTGTTACTTACTTTTATTTGTTGTAATCTCAAAGACATCTTATAATAAGTACGCTGTGAGTTGCTTGTGTATAATTTTTCTTTTATCGTCTGTTATGTTGAACAAATTTTTGGTCGATCATCGATTTGGCTCGTGTAGACTCTCTAAATCAATGTCATATTCTTTGTCGACCATCGTTGGTAAAACAATTGTTCGAACAACTATGTGCTACCATCAACTATCATTTTTAGTTTGACGCCATCTTTTTTACATTCTCAACCGCAGAAATAAATGATATGCACTTGATGAAAAATTATAAATTATGAGATGGTAAACCATACGTAGTCACCACATACACAAATTAGAACAAAATTTTGACATTTGCGCTGCTAACGTTTTGTTCATGATATACCAAATCTATGGTTCGTATAGACGGGGTGTTATAGCTGATTTTACACTATCCCACTTAGCATAACGACATGTCAAAACCTTAGATAAAAAGAGAATGTGTAATAGTGTACGCAAAATTTGACAGACGTTTGGCAAAAAAAAAAAATAAAAAATCAGGGATGGAAACCTGAAAATTATTTCCCATAATTTTACTTTTTTAAATAAGTAACTGTTTAGCTTAAAATAAATTACAAATATTTGGTGTGAAAATTAATTAAATATTGCTCATATTATGAAATATTATTAAAGAAAAAATATTGCCGTACCAGCATGTCCAACCAGAAAAAAAACAAACAGCTGTTGTTTTATTTAAAATGTGACAGTTTAAATGCGAAATTTAGTAATAATATTTTAGATTCGGGTTTTTGAAAAAAGATCCAATAGTATTATTATTGAGGAACTTAGAAATTTTTAAAATTTTTAATTTTTTTATGTTTTTAAGTTATTTTTATTATTGCACTTAAAAAGGTAAATTTATTTTATGGTTTGAATTTGAAATCATCTGGCAGCTAAGACTGTTTGTAAATTAAATGAGATTAGAAGAGACAACCGGAAAGTTTAAGTTTTTCTCTAAATATGTTTTGTTTGTAAAGAGAATCGCAAAGCTTTTCACTGTGATGTGACTTACATCTAGAAAACACGTTGAAAATATGAATTTATGGGCAAGGCGGGTGAAAAAATGTCATTTTCATATCTCTTCTTACCACTATACTCATAAGTACTTTCATATGAAATTATTTCAACGTGTGCTCGGCGCCCTACTGGTTACAAAACTCATGCAAATGCAATGTGCTTACAAAGTAATTTGCAATAAAAGTCAGTAAATAAGAGAATTTAACAACATTCGCCATTGAAACGGCCAAGCGTACGGTTATTGAAAACGGATTAAATTATAAAATTAATAATTGTTTTGCTATATTTAAGAACTCAATTTAAATGTATTAACTGATTGAAATTTAAATAAAAGAAAATTTGGAAATTAACAAGAAATTTATTTGTTAATTTATTTATTAAAAAAAGTGTATCAAAAAAATTAAAAAAAAATTGTTGAAAACGTGACTTGTTAAGTAATAATTTATAAAAAGTATAAATACTGATACTGAAATAAATATCACGTTTAAAACATATTGACACATACATACGTACATACATACATATGCATGCACTTAGTATTATTATTATTTTATGTAATTAAATTGTAAAAAAAAACCAGAAATCTATGGAACAAATTCAATGAAATATAAAACAATAGCAGTGAAGTGTTTAGTTAGTGACTACTAATTAAAAATATTAATATAAATAAAAAAAAAAAATACGTAATCAGAAGACACTACCAAAAAGTGAAATAATATAGTGCTACAAAGTATTGTTTAGAACTTGAAAATTAAAATTTATTTTCCAACAAAGTGCATAATTAATAGCTACTAACTACTACATATTTACAAAACAAAGCTAATAATAAACTAATAAACTATACAAAATCAAAATATGCTAATGCTTGCAGTGCTTTTTACACAATAAAATTTAATTGCAACACCCTGTGTTACTAAAAGTAAGCTTTTTTCCGCAAAACTTTAATTCAATTCAACACACTTTTCCAACACACCACTGGATTTAATTAATAAAAAAAAAAACCAAATTGGGATATATTTTTTTAATTAAATCACCAATACCGGAAACTATAAGTAGTAAGTATGGCAACTAAAAAATAGAAGTAATTTAATTTTTGGTAGCAACTTTTATTTAACCTAACGATCTGATGAGGCTAATTTTAGCATTTCATTAATTTGCGTAAATTATTCTAAAATTGTATACAATTTTTGTAAGTGTCGTTGCATATGTCTGAAGTTGCAGCGAGAGTTTTATAAAAATACATTAGCGTTGCCACAGAAGAAATTTTTTTCCTACTAAAAAATTTCAAAAACAAAAAATACGAAAATCCTCTGCAGCCTACCAAAACTCCATAATATAAAGAATTGTAAAATAATAATAATTTCAGTATCAGCTTTCAATAACATTTTTAAGACACCAATAAAATTAGCCCCATCTGGGGCCAACCCTGATAACATTATGTGGCCTAAGTCTGGATAACATTCATCAGTTAATTCATTAACATAAACCTTAAGCCGAGTGTCCACTAGCAAGTTTTCTTGCGGAAGTTGCTTCCAGAAGTGACTTCCAGAAGTTTTTGTCATGTAAACACGTATTAGAAGTCGACTTCCAGAAGTTTTTGCTTGCAAGAAAAACTTGCAGAAATTATGTGGAAGCACATGTTCGTTGCTTGCTGGAAGTGACTTGCGCAACTTGCTGTGAACTGCAAGTGTTTTTAAGACTTGCGGAAGAAATCAGGTATACGTCGGGTTTTGTTTTGTGGTTTTTTTTCTTTTATTTTTGACTAATTAAATAAAAATGGAAAATAATAAATTTATTTGAAGTAAGGAAAGTTACCCAGAACTATGGGACACGTCCTCAAAAGAATATAAAAATAAAATTAAAAAACAAAACGCTGTAAAGGCAATAGCCAATGCTATAGACGAGCCCGAAGAAGAGATGAAAAGAAAATTACACGACCTCCGAACGCAGTTTGGTCAAGAGGTCAACAAAGAAAGAAAAAAAAGTGATCAAAGTGCTGAAGGCTCATGCCTTGGTAAGCCAACACGCTAACTACTAGACCACGGCGACGGTACATGAGATGTCGTCATGTATTTCATGTCATGATAAAACTCCCACTTGCTAACGTATCGTCGTACAGGAGTTTAAGTGCTCTATCCGCTATTTCATATTTTTTATATATCTCGAGTTAATGATGCCACTTTAGGTTTTCGACCCCAAATTTTTCAAATCTGCAATCCGTTTTCGGATAGCTCGTCAAGTTTCGGAAATAAACAGCCGAAAACGGATTGCAGATTTTAAAAATTTTGGTGTCAAACACCTAAATTAGCATCATTAACGCGAGTTTTAAAAAATGGCGTATAGAGCACTTAAACTCCCGCACGACGATACGTTAGCAAGTGGGAGTTTTATCATGACATGAAATACATGACGACATCTCATGTACCCAAAGAAACTGAGAACAATTTTTTTTTGTAATTAGTTGTTTCTTTCCTATTAAAAATGCTGCGATGGCAGCTGCCACTCTTATTTTGCCACCAGACATTTTTATACTGTCACTGTTTAAAAAAGCTAACTCTACTGCAACCTGTACTCACATTGTGTGTAAACACGTCTGCAAGTTCTTGCTGCAAGTTCGTCGTAAAACTTCTACAAACTACTTCTGGAATCAAACTTCTGCAAGTTTTGGTTTCAGTGGAAACACTTCAGCAAATACTTGCAGAAGTTCTTCCGCAAGTAACTTGCTAGTGGACACTCGGCTTTAGGTTGTGGATAATGCAACACATTATTAAAATTAATTCAGTATTATACCTTCGCCCGTGAAATTATCAACAGCAATTGCCCCATCTGTTGTTGTTAATTTTTGTTTGGCGTGAAATGGTGAGGATCTTGGCAAAGTTGTTGTTGTTAGGTTCTAATTCCTGCTCTTTAGTTCTGCCTGTTCACCTAGTAGCCGGCGCTTTCGCCTGATCATTTATTTGATAACTCGCAGATGGTTAGAGTGGAATGTCAGGGATAAAATGTAGACCTCTTATATTTCTTAAATGTAAAACTTTCTATGTATTTATTGCTAACTTTTTTATTCAATATACTGAAATGAATATGTTATTTTTGTCTGTTATAAAATATGTATACAGCTAATTAGCGAAATCGAATTTTTATACAGACTATTCTAAAAAAATTATTTCCTTCGGCGACGATCTCTTATCAGTCTTCTGTCAAAAGCTCTCAAATCATATTCCAACTAAAGTATTCCCCTGATAATTTTTACACGCTTAATTGCCTTTCACCCTTATTTATCTCAATATCTAAATTCCCACATTTTTCCTTACTATTTTCTAATAAAATTCCCCGGTTAATTAACTTTCGCTTAACTGTGTTATTCGCTTAATTACCTCAAATATATTTTCCCCAAAGAGAAATTTAACTTAAAATTCCCAGGTTTTCTTACCCAAAATATTTATTTTCTAAAAACTGCTGCTTAACTCAACTATGTTTATTTAAAATGTCCGTTAAATTTATTTTTAAACTACTTTTTTGATAGAACCTTCCAATTAAAGTCTATCAAGTTTATGTATAAGTATAAAGTTACTCTCTTTTCATATGTATTGACAGCAGTGTATACAGGAAATTAAGCGTATTCGTTTAAATGACTTCCACGCATAATTTCCAAAATGATGACATTTTTGTCGAGGCAATTTTCCGTGGAATACTGTACATCTGATTCTGTTACAGTACTGAATGTTTTGTTCTTAATATCACAAGCGATAAATGAGAGATCTGTAAAAATATTAAAAATTAAAAAAAAACTAATCTTGGGATCTGATTATCTTGCACTAGTTAATAAAAATATATTCTATGTTTGTATAGCATAATATATGTACGAGTAGTGTTTAACATTTCTCACCCTTTATAATTTCTCAAGAAAATAAAACACATATTTTTTTCTCGAAATTTCTCGAGATTTCTTGAGAAAATAACTTATTAAAATAAAAATCTAATGCATTCTATAATATAAACTGAAATTCATATTTTTATTATACAACAAAATAAAAAATAGTAAAATAAAAAATATTTTTGCTTGTCCCGAAAGCAATACATTTCACATATTTATTATAAAAAATAGTGACGTAAAAATAAACTCTTCAAGTTTTACAAAAATATATACATAAATTTAATCAGTTTTGTGATTTAAAATAATGTTTTAAGAAACACAAACCATCCAAAGTTGAATCTCCCATCCTTGTTCTTTTTTTGGTAACATGATTTGTTGCAATAGAAAAGCTCCACTCATTTGGCGTAGAAGTTGGTTTAATGGTCAGAAGTGCATTCAAAAGATTCTGCAAATTTGGGGTTCTCCTCCCATTTGCTTCAAATATTTTAAATTATTTTGTTAATGATTGAAATTTGCCAGCATTCGGACTTTCATATTCTTTTAAACTTTTTGTAATTGCAAAATTTATTTGTTGCTGAAAAGTTGCTTCTTCTTTTCGATCTGGGCATTCTTCAATATTTTCAGTTTCACCAGTTTCTTCAGTATTATCGTTATCACTGTTTTTAGTTTCAAAAATTCAAGATGATATATTTAGCCAATTTATATATCTCTGGTCTTGGTGCCATGTCAAAAAACTATCATTTTCTTTATGAGACTATGAGAGACTTTAAGAGACTAATAAGAGATACTAAATTATAATCCCTCCTTTTAGACATTTCCTCCCTAACTGCGTTAAGGAGGTCTCGACTTAAATTAGTGTTTAATTTTTCCAAAGTTGTAAACAAAAACCTGAGAGCTCCTTCAGCAGATAATAGTGTAGAATCTTCTCGGCTAAGAGTTTCAATTGTAATCCGGAGTGGTTTTAATGTTGCAAATATTATTTTAGTAACCTTTACATAGTCGTCATTCCACAAACTACCCAAATTTAATTAAATCAGTAATGCATTGTCTTCTATCTAGTACATATTTTTGTAATACAGCATTTAAACATTTTTAATATTTTTCGAATGGATTTAATAGCTATTTCGACTTGAGGTTGCAAATAAAGATCAACGTCTTCCACAACTTCTATTATTATTTCAGATACGTCATCTGATTCCAGTTCCTCGATACAAGCAAAGTTATCAGGATGCCTCTTCTTGGTATAAAACAGTTTCAGAACAGCCAAATGCAACCCGTAATTGTAACAAAGTTGAAATTGAGAATATATTCTTCAAAATTTCTGTATTACAGCAGCACAATCTCTTATTGTAGCTACTATATCGTCATTAAATGTCATATTAAACGATATAAATTTTTCTTTTACTACTTAATTGAAATGCTTTTTAAGCAGTGCAACTACCAACGACTGGAACCATCCCTAAATTGTCTGAATCTTTGTTAGTATAGTAAAGGTGTACATCCATATACATATCTTTTATTTTTCATGCAAATTGGTGTGTGTAAATTCAAATTGATTCAATATGTGGATATTGACATTGAATTAAAGAAAAAATTGTTGTATCTAAACAGTGATTTCATTGAAGAGAATGACAAATTATTAAAGGTTTAAGATTTCCCAAAATAACAAAACTTTATTCAAAAAATTCACTTGATTATAATTTTTGCATATTTTTCGAGAAATATCTAAATTTCTCGAGAATTGTAACTTAATAATTTTATAATTTTCTTGAGAATTTCTCGAGAAAAAATTCTCGAGAAGAAACACTATGTACGAGTATGTAGTATATACATATTTATATATTAAAAATATTAACATTGTTTTTTTAAAGCAAGAACAGAAAAATCGCAATTTAAAACTGAAACTAAAAAAACTGCAACTCTGGTTACAAGAGTGTTAGGTGTAAAAAAAATAGTGAAATTAAAATTGTAGATAAACTTTATAACTACTTCCTTTCAAATAATAAAGATCTGTTTTGCTTGTGTTTTTGCTATTTTATATTTTTATTTTTCTATAAAAAGAATACTGTGTTCTTTTATATAAAAATTATTTAATTTATTAATTTTTGTAAATGGATTCAGTGACATATAGAAGAGTATTAAAATATGTGGACTTACAATTCATACTTTAAAATATTGAATATATTTGATTGTTGGATGCAAAAACGCATACCAAATACCAATGAGTGGTTCCTTAGTGATGTTTAAAAAAAACCTAAAGACTGACGACAAGAATTTTATTGTCCTATTTTTCACTTGCAGAAGTTTAATTTAATTTTTATATTTTAATTAAGGTGTTCCTTCTTCAGTTCTAGAAAAAATCTTAAATTTTTAAAATGTTTGTTGTTTTTAAATTCTTCTCTACTTTATACTGAATTTTAACCATAGTCGAGTCGACCCTTTTTGACTAATATACAGTTAAACGTCGATTAACCGGGCCTCTATTGATCGGTTACATCTATTAACCGGCATGCGGCCCTTTTAATTTTTTCTATATTATCCCTCCTTTACCTCTATTATCCGTTCTTTTAGATTTATGTCTCTATTACATCTATTATCCGTGCAGCATATTTTTTTATTATGTAAATTTAAATCCGGTGGTTTCCCGTTTTTTATTTTGCATTCTCCATCACGATTTGTATATCTAAATATATAAAATTGAATGTGTGTTTGTTTATTTGTTTGTTTGTTTGTTTGTTTGTACCTTATAGGAGACCAAACCTCTGCACCGATCTTCCTGAAATTTTCACAGCATTTAACTGGGACTCTCACATGATTAATAGGGTACTTTTTTCGACCATGTCTACCTTTACGCCTACTTTTATTAAATTATGTAATTGCCCCCATATAGTTTTTAAAAGATTTACTTCAAATTGTATACACATTATACTCCAGGCGAAGTATAAATAATAATTTATTACTTCACGCCCTCTTTCACGCCCCTTTTCACGCCAAATTTTGTCTGAAAGTTTTAAACTTTTTGTTCTATGTAGAAATTTGTATTTTTTTTATTTGGTAATATATTGCTTTTAATACTGTTAACGTCGTCATATAACTATGAACCACGCCCACTTCACCGCCCCCTTATCTTTTAATTCAGATACTTACTTACACCACTAATAATGTTTGCTATACAAATATGTATATAACGAGGGGGTAGCGAAGCACACCGGGTTCAGCTAGTTTTGTATAAAAATATATGTAGATATATGTAATTCGAATGTTTAAATCAAAAAAAATAAATTTCTGTATATTTTTATATAACTTCTATGAGCCGTGTATTTCGATTATGAGTGCCGATGCCGGTCCCACGATAGCCGAATGATCGAGGTTCAACTGTATGTAGAATTTTTTGTTAAAATAAAAAAAAAAAAAAAAACGGAAAAATATACTTATATTGCTTATTTTATTTGTAATTGCTTTAAGTTTTGTAATATTTGGGATTTTTAAAGTCACAGGTGTACAATAGCAGTCCCAAATAACGAAATTTGTCTTTAGGAATAAATACATACATACATACATACATAATTTGCCATTACAACCCTGTGTCAGGGTTACGGCTTACTTTCTCCCAGCACTCATGTTGTGTGTGTTTATTTTTATTCATCAGTACCGGTACCTACAGTTTAAATTCGACTCCGAACGACAGATTTGAGAAGCTTTTTCATGGCAATCAATTACTCCCAGAGCTTTTGCCAGAAGGCTGCTGAGAGGACCGCAGAAGACTGATGCTTAGGAATAAAAAATTATTTGAATTCTGATATGAGAAAAAAACAGTTTTTTTTTAGCAGAAAAGGTTAATGGAGCAGCTTCTCGGCTGAAGAAATAATAGCCATATACTTTTGGAAATGATAAATAAGCTTCAAGATGAAGATTACACGGTGATCGAAATAAAGACCACAATTCATAATGTTACTGGTATTAATAGGGTGGAGAAGGAGCAGATGCTCCAACAGATGTATGTAATTCTTGTGGAGATTTAAGAGGTTTTTCACACACAAAATTAGTTTCCTCCATTATTTTTGATGACTAAATAATCATCTACTCATCACAATTTTTTAATTTCTTTTTATTTGAAATTAAATAATTTTTGTTTTTGTGGAGAAAGACACGAATTTGTCAATTCCCCGATGTGCTCAAGATTTGGGATTGTTTTATGTCTCATTGTAGCGATTTTATATTTGAATCTTCATCTTCATCCCTTTAAAGTCCAAGCAACTCAAGAATTTAAGCCTCAAGGCCATGGACAAAGCAAAACATATACAAATTGTACGAAGACACAACAAGCCATTGATGCACATTTTTCTTATCGAGTTTTCTTGAGTAATGAGGCCCATTTTTCGCTCTGTTGTTACGTGAAAAAACAGAACTGCCGCAAGTAGATCTCCCAAAAATCATCAGGTGATAGCAGAAATGCCTTTGGTTCCCGGAAAGGTGACCGGTGTTATTGGTCATTATTTTTTGAGAAATCGTTAAGGAAGGGTCAGAACTGTCAATTCTAAGTGCTATGGAAGCTTGTTAACCGCTTATTATTGGAGAGAAATCGAAGATTATAATCTGGATGACATGCAGTTTCTACAGGACGGAGCCACAAGCCACACCACGCTGGTTTGAATGAGAGAGCGAATGAAGGTTGTCGTGTCAATATGATATAAGACACGAGGTTAAACATAATGAGAC
This sequence comes from Metopia argyrocephala, assembly GCA_963576795.1. NCBI lineage: Eukaryota > Metazoa > Arthropoda > Insecta > Diptera > Sarcophagidae > Metopia > Metopia argyrocephala. Next base: position 51,772,862 of record OY756209.1, on the reverse strand, counting down.
AAGTGAAATAATATTGAATAAAAACAAAACTGACTCAGTTTTTACTTTGCAAAATTATGAGGTTAACCGTTTCCGTGTAAAAAAACAAAAAAAAAAAAAAAAACTCAAAATATCGAGCAACGTGATTGATTTAGAAAACCATAGATATGCACCATCTTTTAAATTTGTTTTGCAATTAAAAAACGTTTTTGATTTCGTTTTTCCATGAAATAGGTCATCTGTCAATAAATTAAGAATAAAATATGTTTTACAACCATTGCAAAAGTTTTTTGTTGTTTCTATTTTTTTTATTCCAATTAAATCTAAAAATAACTCTTAAGCCCCAATGTAAATAAATACATTTTGAAACGAAGAATGGCAGAGAAGAAAAAAAATACTTTTACACAAGCTGGTAGAAATAAAAAACGTTATTTTACACATTTTTTACCCACTGAGTAGAGAGAAAGCTAGAGAAAAAAAACCATTATGCAACCATTTTGTTTTCAAGAAGTAACTACAATAGTTATGGTTGCATGTTTGTTGTAATTTATTAGTTCTTATGAAAACAAAAACACATGTCACATGCCCTTGTCTTAGGTTTTCATCTGTAAGTAACAAATAAAAAATGTTTTTGAACATGAGATACCGTTAAAATAACATTCCCACCTGTTGCAACCCAAACAAACACACCCACATACCGTTCTATTTAAATAGAATTAAGCTTTTCGAAGGATTTTTGTAACAGCTTTTATAGTTAAGAAAGTAAAAAAACTTAACAATTATGTTTATTTTATATGATACAGTTAGCAACACCAATATTCGAATTTTTATTACATATTTCGATTATTATTCTTTAATTTCAAGTAATACATTATTTTAGTTGGTCACTAGTTTAGCACATATTTTACATTTCTTTTTGAATAGTGTCTTTTTTATAAATAAATCAGATTTAGGCTATAATTCTACGGTAACAGGTGTACAACTTCTTAAATTATTTTGTATATATAAATATATAAAATAACGAACTTTCGAAATCTTTCGTTTTTCAGAAGTAGAAGTTTTATTTCTAAGTAAATAACAATAAGCCACTTGTATCAAAAGACATTTGTAGAATTCACCTTCTCTTTTTTAATTGATCTCCTGGAGTGACAAATTTATTTAAAAATATTCATTAAAATACAATAGGCCGTATTTCAATTGACGAGGTCGTCGTCGTGTAACGACATTTTTGTAATAGATTAAAGGCAAGAGAAACATTTTTTCTTTATACAAAAATGTCGTTAGACGACAACGACGTCGCCAACTGGAATACGGCCGAATAATTCCATACCCCGAAAAAATTTAGAAAATAATAATATTAATAATATTGACTATTTTGACAAAGTCTATTAAAATTTTAATTGATGCGATTAAATTGAGGAACATTTTTAAAGTTCTCAAATAATATTTTGTGGAAACACATAAATATAAGTGTTTGTGCTTATACATATATTCTTGTTTTTTGTAAATTTAATTGAAATTTTAATTGACACAAAAAATATTAATTGAGTTAAATAAACAATTAATAGGGAATTTTGAATCAACAAAACTAACTTTTTAATTGAAAAATTTCCTTCAAAAATTTTTTTTGTGTTACCTATGCTTTTCTTTCGATTGTAGGTTTATATATTGTTTGTAAATCTTACTTTAGTCTGTAAGGAACTATTATCCATAGACATAAAAATAAAATAATAAAATAAAAAAGAAAAAGAAAAAAGAAAAGAAATAAATAAAATAAAAAAGACCTACTTTAAAGAAATGTAATGTTGATTTTGCTTTATAACACTATTTCTTAGTACAAAACATATGTTGTTTTAAATTTACATACATATAAAAAATGCTTAAAGATTCGTTTTGTTTTCTTATTTTCTATTTTATATAATTTATTTTCCCCCTTTTTATTAGAAATTTTTTCATGAAACAAAGACTTACGAAACATAACAATAAAAAAGTAAAGAGAAAACTAAATCAAATAAAACAAACCCTCGTAATATAACACATACTACAGTGCAGTTCAAAACATGAACAAGTTTTTTTTAATACAAAAGTTAACGGTCAATATATTTGCTTCAGAAAAACTCTATTATTTTATATTATTAATAACTTGAAATGATTAAATTGTATTTTAAGTAAATTAGGTACATATGTATGTATATAGGGTCTTAAAACATTAACTTTCGAAACTTTAACAGTTCTGAAGCTAGATTTGTCAAATTAATTTTCATTAATTTAGTCTGTTTTCCCAAAACACCTTTGACGGATAAAGCATTGATCAATACGTGAAAATAATAAAATTGTTTTATTAAAATTGGACTTTTGATCGGGCAACGTATGTATCTTCATCTATAGCAAGGAGACTAATTTCTTGATGAATGCATACGTAAACAAATAAATTTTTTGAATTTTGGATGATGGCAGTTCATATAACATCTGATGTTGCCCAATGCATCCAAAAAAAGTTATTGAGTATGAACTTTGGGCTGGCGGCGTCATTGGTTCATATTTCTTTGGAAACGATCTTGGCCAGACTATTACCTTTCTTTTGGCTTGAATTGGATTGTCTGTACCCCAACGACATGTGGTTTAAATAGGACGGTGCTACAAACCACACATTCATTATTCCGCACGAGCGATTTAAGGAAATGATCATCTCACGTGTAGGTGATGTAAACTGGCCATTGAGGTTATGGAATTTAAATGCGTAAGAATTTTTCTCATAGGGTTTTCTTAAGTCGCGGGTGTATATGAATAAGCCACAACCCTAACGGTTCTTAAACCGAACATAACCTCTGCCATCGGTCAAATTCAGCCTGGCATATGCTCCAGATTCATGGAAAATTGAATATTTCGGATGCGCTCCATCTAAAGAAGCCATTGTGGAGATTTGAACGATGCTATATTTCGTACATGATGCCATCAATAGCTTTCTCAAACGAATGAAAAAATTTATGATATCTCACACACACTTTGTTTTGTATAAATTTAAAGATAGGAACCGCTTATTGAAAGACCCGATACATAAAAAGGAAATAAAACAGGGATTACCATTTCCTAGCACAATTGTGCAGAGCGTTCACACGTATTGCTTACGCTCTTATTTTTTTCAGGTTTACTCAAAAAAACTGATCGAAAACACTCAAAAAATAGTTTATGTTAAAAAATTCAATTTTTTTAGAAACATTAAAAGGTTAGTAGGAGAGGAAATTTAAGAACCAAAATTAGATCCTAAATTGAAAATGGCGATTTTAAGTTTAATAAGCTTAAAAATTGCTAGGAAGGGTAGACCATTTAGTGATGATGTTTTTATTAAGCAATTGTTGAAAAAAATTTGGAAAAGGCCTAATTAAGTATAATACAAATGTTTACCGACTTAAAATTTATTTGTTCAAAGCAACGCAACAAATTACGTTCATCTTATATAAAAAATATTCTACAAATACGAAACTGTCATAAGAGTATAAATGTAGAAGATTTTATCTTATATCCCAGTTATTTACTTATTTATACTTTTAAAAATAGTTTTTTAAGAAGAGGAAATGGATTTTTAATTCCCAGACAATATCTAAAAAACATGCCCTAAATGTAGTCAAACATTTATAACTTTATGTATCTATGTTGATGAAATGCTGACATTCATTTACTGAAATTTTTCTATGACTGTAAACAAATAAATTCTCCCAACTTCTTTTTTCTCTCTTACTCACTAACACACAACCAAAAAATTTTTGGTAACCCCTGAAATAAAATCACATTAGTCCAGTGGTCTTCACAAAGAGAGTCATACAAAAATACACTGAAAGATGAGATTGGGTTTTATTGGTGTTGTTTTTCGCAACTTGAATGAAATTAGTGAAAATTTTCCTTTTAAAAACCTTTAATTTTAAAATTTAAACTAATGTATTAAAATTATTCATAAAATAAATTGTTTGTAAATGCTATAAACAAATTGAAATATAGTTATAAGAAATATAAACATTAATAAGTTTATTTGGCTTGCTATCACAACTTCTCAGTGTCTGATAAACAAATTTAGCTCTCTTGAAAACTAATAAAACATAAACGCATACGCAATTTTTGTCTCACACACATGTTTTTGTAATAATTGTGGTTGTCGTTTGGCATGATGAAAACAAAGCGTATGGATTTCTATTTATGAAATACACCAATACCCCGGTTTGCGTCGCTAATTGGGACTGAAAAAATGAGACGCAAACCGAAACGACGCAAACTGAAGCAGAATTTTCAATTGTTTACGTATTTGATTTTCGTTTAGTCAATACAGGTTTTAAACATTTTAGCTTAGAAAAAGGTTTTTTAAATCAATATATTTTCTTATTATTTTTTGAATAACAGATTTTATTAAAATAAAAATATAACAATTGTGAAGACCACTGATATACATAATTCGAAACTAATAACTACGCTTAACATGTAAACAACGCACACCTGCAAATTTGCTTTCTACTAAACGGGAAATCCCCTTTTTTTGCTTTAACTTTGTAAAAACATTTTCATATCAACCACGCAAATCGAAGCTTTACGACGCAACTTCGAAGCCATGCGATGCAAACTGAAACAAAAACGATGCAACATTAAAATTCCAGAAACTTAAAAAAAGACGCAACTTCGAAGCGACGCAAACTGAAGCGACGCAAATCGGGGTACTGGTGTATTTATAACATTGCAAATTTTTTATAATTAATTACTTAAGTTTTTGTTAGGAAAATAAAACAAAAACAGGTTTCCAGGAATTCTAAGAGTGATATCTGTTAATACAGTATGATAAATTAATATAAAAACTAATATAATAAGAATTAACGATACAGGTAGTTTTGTTACATTTCAAGAAGCTGTTAGGCAGAATTTTTGTTCAATTAAGCAACCCTGGTTGTTATATTCACGAGGAGAGTAAGAAAAACTAAAAAAATATCCGAACAATTTCGTTACCTGAGTAATATGGGTGAAGACCACTGCATTAGTCAAAATGGTTTCATTTCATTACATATTTTTGCTGCAGTTCATTCGTACACTCAAAAAATTATGTATTAAATTCAACTTAAAAATCATTAAAACCAAAGGTAATTTCAGTTAAAAAACGGACCACAAACTTTTCGTTTAAAACAAAGTAGTTTATAAGTTACTTTTAAATGTAATTTTTTAAACTACGGAATTGCCTACAATCAACTAATTATTCTTTTAAGTTATATGTATGTATATTTTATACTTAAAAATTGTTATTTGTAGTTAAACATTTTTAGGCAAAAAAACTGACTATTTTAACTGAACGGAAAATTCATATTTTTTGGGAATAGAGTTTTAAATAACTGCTTGAAATGCTAAAAAATAAATTCGTTTTTACAATAAATGTTTTTGCACTAATTTTTAAATGTACGGAAAACTTTTTGAATAACGTACAATCATTTACTGTAAAAATTGGTTGAGTGTATATATTCGTTGTGATTATGGTACTCGTCTGATGTCCATCGATGATTTTGTAAAAATTTAAAGGATTTTTTATTTTAGACACCGATATGCAAATGGTGTTATGTATACTGGTAATTTATTATATAAACATATATATTTCCTTAATTATTGAAACAGAAAAAAATGCTAATAAAGCTGTGTAAATCCTTAAAATGTTTCTAAATATCAATTTTGTAAAAAAAATGCAACCACAAAATGTAGCTTTTACAGCTATATTATAAACGGAATTAAACTTTTTTTTATTTATTCCGTACATATTATTACAATATATACATAAGCCTTCTTTATCTCTTCAGCCATTATTTTTATTTCTATTGTAATTCGAACATCTAATCTCTTTTATATCCTTTAGTCATGTACATATATTCACATCACATTCATATCCTTTCCAGATGAAGTATTTAATCTACATATCATCTATCTATCTACAAACATATATGTATGTATATATATAAATACAAACAAATTAAAAATTTGTTCACAAATTGAAATAAAACAGCGTTTAAAAACAGCGTTTAAAATTTCTCGCCTGATTGAATAAAATCGTGGTGCAACGTTAGTTATGACTCATGTTGCAAGTCACGTTTACACATGGATTTGTTTACGCATTGTTGCCGCAAATGTTGTGGAGCACAGAGTACGCATAAATCATACAACTGTATGTATATGTAGCATAACAGCGGGTGTTCATATTTTTGTAAAAAATAAGTAAATCTTACATGATTCAGAAGTTTAAAATCTCTTCATAGGGGGTGTGATGGCATCGGTAAAAGGGGCAAAATTACTTTTGAATTTAGTATTTTATTATTACTGCGTACGTAGTCAAATGTAGTCAAGTATGTAGTGTTCAGTTTAATACCGACAAACAGGACTGTGGTATTTTTATCAAAGTCCCTGAACCTAAATTTTTTTTTTTGGATTTCGACTCTATAATTTCTCGGTTTTACATATCGTCGATAGAATTAAAGAACACTATAACTGACAAATCATTAAATGTTCACCAGAGCCTAAAAACCTGTATGAAAGTAGAACAAATACACTGGTATTTTTCAAAACGCAGACGGAATAAGTGAATTTATTTTTATCGTAGAAATCTGGGACCGGGACCAATCGACGCGTATTTTTTTCTGGTAAAAATGATGTAAAAAATATATTTTAGATTTTTTATCAGTTACAGCGTTCTTTAATTCTTGCCACGATATGTACCTATTTGGCCATTACAACCCTATTTCAGGGTAACGACCTAGCTTATTACAATACCCATGTTGCGTGTGTCCATTTTTATCCACTAGTACCGGTATCTATAGTTTAAAGTCGACTTCGAACGACAGACTGAGAAGCGTGTTCACGGCTATCAGTTACTCTCAGACCTTTTGAGCACTATTTCTAAACGATAATCTTTGCAACCTATCCTAACAATATCTGACAAGTTTAGAAGTTACACGAGAGGCGGTCACGCTAAAGGCAGATTGAGAAAATATTGCTTGCTTTGCCCTTGAACCCGTTGTTCAGGTTAATCTTAGCACATATGGAAATGGCCACGATCTTAATCTGATAGACACTCAATTACCTGCCCAATGAAATTGACACGTCCCATCTTGGTTCATGAACACCATTGTCCATTTTGAAACTAAAAATATACTAATTCAGATCGAACTCACTTCAAAACAAACGCCCAGTACAACAACAATTTCCATTCGAAACCCCATATTTTAGGTTTCTGATAGTATTTTGTTTATTATAATAGAAAAAATTAAATATTCGAAAAATAGAATTATTTATTGCATCAATTACCGACAGCATAATATTATCACTGTTTATCTACACAGCAGTCGAAGATGCATTCGGATTTTCAGCGATTGGAGAAGTAACAACTTTTTTTTGATGACTCAACATGCCTACCAACAAGCACATGTCATATTTGATCAGTTTTAGCAATGACTTTGTGTACCTGCTGTCATCTGCAAGTCACACGCATTTGAAAAACGTGATGATTTAAATAAATAAAGTTTCTATGGGAAGTTTAAATTGTATTTTTCGCTGGTCTCACCCTGTAATTACAGTACTTGGTTTTATGTTTTTATTTCCTTTTTTTATATTTTCCGTTTCACATGTAACTATCGCATCTCATTACTGGTTTCCATTGATTGATTTGTATTTGGCTTTCCACTTTTAAATAAGTACACGTATGTTGTGTATTCTTCATTCATTGTCAGCCAGTCATCACCATATCCAACAGACAAATAATTCGTCTACAAAGACAACATATCATTCGAACTCAGGTTGTAAAGTGCACATTTTATTACGACTTCATATCTGACGCTGACAGCATGTTGCGTGTATTCAACATGTGTCAGTGTTGCTCTTGTTTTTTACAACTGTTTTTGTGAATTTCGAAATAAAATTTAGTTGCGCTAGAGAAGTCATTTAAAGAGGTAAAAAGCACACGAAAAGAATGGTTATAAAACAAAGTTTTGCAATGTAGTATTTAAGAATTATTAGGAAAATAAATTTAGCCTTAAATTATTGATATAAATTTGAGAATTTTTAATACAATTTTTTTTAAATCCAGAAATTTCCATCCTTTAATTTTTTTTTCTTAATTTTGTCACATTTCAGTTTTATTCATATGAATTTCACCGAGGAAGATAATAAACTACAAAAGTAATTTTCTATAATTATCGCAATGGATTGGTTATTAGCATCACCCCAGCTAAATAGTGCTTTTTCATCATTAGGCACCTTTGAGGGAGACGATTATGTTGTTAACCCTAATGCTTTAGGTAAGAATAAAATTCGAAAAAGAAAAATGTTGATTATCGAAAATATAAAAACTATACACTACTTTCAGCCATACTGGAGGAAATTAATTATAAACTCACTTATGAAGATCAAACATTACGTACCTTTCGAAGAGCTATCGGTTTCGGACAAAATGTCCGTTCCAATTTAATACCCCTATTGAAAAACTGCAGAGATGAAGAGATTTTAGATTGCGTTATACGCATATTGGTAAACTTAACCGTGCCCGTTGAGTGTTTGTTCTCAGTAGATATCATGTATCGCACCGAAGTAGGCAGACAAACTATTTTTGAAATCAATAAACTATTACATACAAGCAAAGACGCTTTTACCGATTCCAGAAGTACAAAATCTGTAGTTGAATATATAAAGCATATATTGGAATCCCATTCAAAGTTATCGCCTAAGAAATGCGATCAAATCAACAACTGCCTTTTGCTTTTAAGGAATATTCTTCATATTCCCGAGTCGAATGCCAATTATATCATGCCTTCGAATTCACACCATGAATCCAGTGGATCTCAGCCTGCATCCATGCAAAATTCTATAGTATGGAATCTATTTATACAGAGCATAGACAAGTTGTTAATATACCTTATGACGTGCCCGGAGCGTGCGTTTTGGGGAGTCACTATGGTTCAATTTATAGCTTTGATTTATAAGGATCAACATGTTAGCACTTTACAAAAATTATTAAATTTATGGTTTGAGGCTTCTCTAACGGAAAGTTCGGAAGACAATGAAAGTAATACATCACCGCCTAAACAAGGCAGCTACGATTCAAGTCCCATGTCTATATCAGATTCCACTTCTGATTCATCTGATAATGGTAAGTTCTGTGAAAATAACAACTGTTTGACAAGGCTTATGTCGGCTCTTTCTTTTCGGCATATACGCAAACAAGCTTTTCTAAATTCGAATCATTACTTAACAGGTGGTGCTGGTAATAAGAATGGAAACTCAGGAGATCGTCAACAAGCTTTGCGTGAAAAGATCGAGGCTACATTGCAAGAAGTGAGCCGAAAGGGTCAGGAGTACCAAGACTCCATGATGAGAGTATTCGCCGATAATGTCGAAAGCTCAGTAGATGCGAATATAGTAGAAGTCACCGATAGTAAAGAAGATATTTCTCTGTGTCAAGAGCAGAAACAGACAAGTCAATCAATGGAAACCTTCGACGGTGAAGAGGCAGTAAATTCCGTTGAGACCATCAGAGATCCATCCAGCAGTGTTGAATCTGAGAGATCAGAGGAAAAAATCATAGCCAAAACTTCAGACTTAGTCATAGCCACAACACTTACAAATGAAAATGAACAATCAGCTAAACAAGATGCCAACACTACCAATTTGGCAGATGCTGCTAATTTTATGCCGCCGCCGGCATTACCAATGAAAAAAAGTAATTCTTTTGATGGAGATTTAGCGAATAACACATTGAAAGCTTGTCAAAAATCACGTCATTCAGGTCATATAAAACTTACAATGGGTGTTAGTGATCCACAGAAAAGAGAGTGTCCTTCCTCACAATCCGAACATTCAGATTGTGGTTACGGCACCCAAGTCGAAAACCAAGAATCTATTTCAACTTCTAGCAACGATGATGACAGTCTACAAGGCAAACCCCAACACCAAAAACCACCGTGCAGTTCGAAGGCACGTAATAAACATCGTATTGAACGTATTGTATTGACCGCCATTGACAAGAAAGAATTGAGGCGTAAGAAACTCGTAAAAAGAAGCAAAAGCAGTTTGTAAGTATACGAGGCAAGTGTTACTATGGTGAGTTTATCTTTCAATTTCATTTGTTTCACAGAATAAACATGAAGGGTTTAGTTCAACATACACCTACAGATAAGGACATTTCAAATCTCCTGAAGGAATTCACAGTTGATTTTCTGCTTAAAGGCTATGATTATTTGGTGGATGACTTACACACTCAACTTTTAACAAATTTGGTAAGTTCTGATACTCGTAAATAACATACGATGTGCCAAAAATTAATGAAATAAATTATTTAATAGGAAGTGATAGCTTAATATACATATACATTAGAGTGACAGCGAAAATTATTTTTTTTTTTATTTTAAAATTGTTTCTACGGAATATTGTGACATCAGGGGGTCGATTCTGTTTCTGTGAAAAAGCAAACTGAAAAAATTTTTTCACTTTTTCATACTAAAAGCGATTCTAATTTCAAGTTTTATGTAAACTATCTGTCCAACCAGTGTTATACACTTTAAACAATATTGTATTGCTTAAAAATACATAATTTTTTATTAAAACTTTTTTTTATTAATTCATTTAACATATTCAAGTATTTTACAAAATTTTTTCCAAATTAATTAATTCCAAGTAAAAGGATTAATTTAAACCAGGGACCGAAAATAACAGTTATTTTTAAAATTTAAAATCAAAAAGTCAGGTGGATATAATTTGTCTATCTGATATTTGAATACAGCATATTGATGCTGTTATGCTAAGGAATAATAAACTTAAAAGACTTTAATTTGTTTGACTTTTATTAAAAAGTCACTTTATAATAGTTATTTTTTGACTTTTATTTTTTCGGTCAGAAATAAAAGTTAAAATTTGACTTTTATTTTTTTCGGTCAGAAATAAAAGTTAAAATTTGACTTTTATTTTTTCGGTCAGAAATAAAAGTTAAAATCTGACTTTTATTTTTTAAGTAAAAAATATAAGTTAAAATTTGACTATTATTTTTTAAGTCAACAATTAAAGTTAAAATTTGACTTTTATTTTTTCGGTCAAAAATAAAAGTTAAAATTTGACTTTTATTTTTTCGGTCAGAAATAAAAGTAAACATTTAACTTTTGTTCTTATTGAAGGCAGATGTTAAAAAAGTTAAATAAAATTTTAATTAAATATTAACACAGTTTTTATTTTTAGAATTATAAGTACATGTTGTATTTGTATTAAAACAAAAAGAAAAAAATTATAATAGAGTATCTATACAAAAAGGTTTATTGGCTAGAAAGTTAAGGAGCTGGTGTTTTGCATATTTTGCTCTGAAAACACAAATTACATTTAATTTCCTTCATTTCAATATTTAATTGTTCACTCTTTCATTGCAATGACTCAGAATTCAGTTTCACCATTAATATATGTAGCTGCCAAGTTCTGTTCAGACAAATTGTAGCGCAAGTCGCTGAGAACAATCTTAAGTGCTGAAAACGCGCGTTCTACACTAACTTGTGTCGCAGGTACTTGATGAATAATACATGCCAAGTCCTTTAGACGGAGATATAAAAATTATTTGTTTTCCCAATATTCCACAAGGTCGACATCAACGTCAATACGCTTCTCCTTGTATAAGTCAAGCAGACATGACATTATAACGGGTGCATTAAACTTTGTTAAAATGGAATAGCAAATTTGACTAAAGTTGGGTTGGTTAGAAATAACCAAAACAACATCACTGATTGTCATCGATCTTATTTTTCTTATATTTCCATTACATTGTTATTATTATGGCATAGTAAATTTTTTTTTCTGACCTAAAAAATAAAAGTCAGATTTTAACTTTTATTTTTGACTTAAAAAATAAAAGTCAGATTTTAACTTTTATTTCTGACCGAAAAAATAAAAGTCAAATTTTAACTTTTATTTCTGACCGAAAAAATAAAAGTCAAAAAATAACTATTATAAAGTGACTTTTTTGAAAAAAGTCGTAACTGTTACGGTCCCTGATTTTAACAAAAGCTTTTAAACATTTGATTCACAAGAAGAAATCGTTTAGTCGTTTTTATAAAATGGTATAATTTGCAACACTAAAAAACACACAAACACATACAAGGAGAACAAAAATAAATTTTTTTTAGCAATTTCGTTCTTCTTCCATGTCTAGAAAAGTGAATACAGAAAGATATATGTATTTTTAACAAAATTTTTAAAAGTAATCTAAAATAAATACAAATTTTTAAACTGCGGTAAAAAATTCTTTATTTTATTATAAATGTACGTGGTAAATAATCAAGAATCTAATGGAATGAAACAAAAATTACAGACAGTTTTCATAATGAATTTATTTTTCATAACTTGAATAAAAATTGCTATAAATAAAGTAGTGAAGTGATAAATTGATGTGAAGTGAATTTCATTTTTTCATAAATTCAAAATTGGTTGAAAAGTTTATTTGTTAAAATTTGAACCAAATCGGATAAAGTTTTCTAGACGTGCATCGAGGTCAAAAGTCGGGTCTTTGCATATATCAGAGTTAATAGGAAATACATTTGTGAAACTCATTAACGTCATTTTACGAAAACATCTGGATTCTGTAGACTTTTAATAAAGAGGAAAGCAAAACTTTTTTTCTTTGGTTATTATCCTTAAATCCCCTTTGGGTTAAATTGACCCAAAAGTTATTGTATCGCAAATATTTTTACTTATAATATTTTTCATTATGTGACGGAAATTAGTAGATTATATCATCGCAAGAATTAAAGAACGCTGTAACTGACAAAACATTTAATGTTCACCAGAGCCAAAAAACCTGTATGAAAGTAGAGAGAAGACGCTGGTATTTTTCAAGAGACAGACGGCGTAAATGAATTTCTTTTCATCATAGAAATCTGAGACCGGGAGCAATCAAAGCGTATTTTTTTCTGATAAAAATGATGCAAAAAAAAAACGTATTTTATATTTTTTGTCAGTTACAGCGTTCTTTAATCCTTGCGACAATATTATTAAAAAACGTAAACTATGAACATAAATTCAATTGCTTGAACAATCACACAAGGAAATAAATTCTGTAGACCTTCGAGCACATATATAACTTAAAGAATTTTCTGAGAAAGAAATAAAGATTCAGATTTTCAATTAATATATAAAGATTTTATTTTTTTCTAATTTCAACACAAAAATTAGTACCGGGGATGTGGTATTTTTTTGGCCTTGAAATCTTACAAATAGAATTGATTGATTCACAGCTCTACAGATCGAAATCTCTTTGAAGAGAATTTAAATAAGCATTTTTCGACTACAGCTGCATATATGTACATAGTTTTGTACCACCTGTAAAATATTAAAAGAACAAAATGAAAAAATTACTATTTTTATTTTTCTTGAATTAACTTAATGCCTCTGGGTGACAGTATATACATATTGTTCTGATAACTATTGTTGAATAAAACAAAAAAAAAAAAACAATAAAAACTAAATGATTCAAATAGAAGCAAAATAAAGCTGGCCGAAGATGAAAGTTTTTATCAAAGAATAGTGTTTAGTGATGGAGCTCATTTCGAATGAATTAAGAATCAATGATGCTGTCAGTATGCAAACCATTTCAATGACTACATCAATAAACAAAATTGAAATATACATATGGAGCGAAGACAACCCTCAAGCCATTAACGAATCACCACTATATCCATTAATGTTGACGCTGGCAGTATCATCGATCTTTATTTCATTCTTTAACTGATCGAATGGAACATGTATTTCGTAACCGCGGAAATTTTAAAACAAATGACATAAAATTAAGTACCAGATTATAAAAGAATACAGCAATATTTCCGTCTTGTGCGTATTATCATTTTTAATTCTCAATCTCTTTAAGAAACGCCCTTAACACTTCTCGGATATACTCTTTTTTTTGTTCATACCATATAAATTTATGCTCTTGTTACATCTTACGTATTACATAATTTATTTTTGTGTTTTATTTCATTGAAACAGAAAATTCCTATTGACACTTCACATTTCTTTTGGCTGGTTACGTATTTCCTTAAGTTTGCCACCCAATTGGAACTTGACATAGATCACATTAATACTGTTCTAACATTTGATGTCATTAGTTATTTAACCTATGAGGGTGTAATGCTTTGCGAACAATTGGACTTGAATTCACGCCAAAAGGGAAGCGATTTAAAACCATATTTGCGTCGTATGCACTTAGTCGTTACGGCAATACGAGAATTTTTACAAGCAATAGAGACATATAAGAAAGTGACCCATTTAAGTGATGAGGATCGTGAACGTTTACGTATTTTGCAGTTACAAATCAGTGGCACAGAAGATTTACGCAATCTGTTTGTATTGCTTTTACGTCGCTTTAGTCCGAGCCTACATACGAAACAATATTTGCAAGATTTGGTTGTAACGAACCATATATTGCTATTAATGTTGGATGGTGTAACTAAATCTAATAGTAGCATACACATTAAGATGATTGAACATATATCACAGTGAGTATGAAAATATTTTAATCTGCCTATTACTAAATTTAATTTTAAAAGTTTGTAACGGAGCTTCGCAAAATTTTTAAGATATTTTTTTTTAACCATCGTTATACATAAACCATTGTCCTTCTTGTAAGTATTCTAATAATGAAAAATATGTACTTTTAGGTCGTCTGTTTAAATACAAAATACAGTAAAATAGAAAATAGTTATTAAACAAGGGATATTTAAGAGAAACTTACGTTTCAGAAAAATATATTTGAGATATACATACGAGGTATGGTAAAAAAAGTATTTATTTATTTATCAATAACTATCTTGTCCTGTTCAAAGTAATCCCCCTCAGATATAATACACTTATGCCAGCATATTTTCCAATCCTCAAAACACTTCTGAAACGCGCTTGTTATTATAGCCAACAGCTCCTGTTTCGATTTTTCTTTTATCTCTCAATCGTAGCAAAACGCTTTTATTTCATTGGTGCCTTTAGTTTTGGGAAGAGAAAAAAGTCGGCTGGGGCCAAGTCCGGTGAATACGGTGGTTGAGGCATGATAATGGTTTTGTTTTTGACCAAAAAGTCACGCACAAGCTGCGATGTGTAAGCTGATGCGTTATCATGTTGCAAAATTCATCGTCATTGATATCTACTCGGCCTTCCTTAAGCCGGTTATACCACAACTGAACTTGTGTTCTGCTCGCCAAACGCCAAAGTCAACATTTCAAATGTCCTTGCGCATTTAATGTCATTTTTTACACAAAACTTAATGACAGTTTCTTTGATTAATTTTTTCGAATAGTAAAAAATCGAAGAGCACACCAAAACACGACTAACCTTTTCATCTGTAAAAAACAAACTGACAATCCAAAATGGCTGATACTACCAACATATATAACCAACATAAAAGAAAAAAAATGCGCAAATCGAACATATGTAACTCACGAAATTTGAAAATAACGGTTAATTTTTTATCAGATCCGTGGGATTTTACTAGAAAACAGTAAAAAAACGAGGATCTAAAAATTAATCCAAATTAAACTTAGTCGCCGTGGTCTAGTGGTTAGTGTGTTGGCTTACTAAGACATGGGCCATGGGTTCGACTACAGGCTCTGATATCTTCAAAAAAAGAAATATGAAAAAAATATTTCTTTCGGCGACTACCTCTCAGCAGTCTTCTGGCAAAAGCTCTGAGAGTAACTAATTGCCATGAACAAGCTTCTCAAGTCTGTCGTTCGGAGTCGACATTAAACTGTAGGTCCCGGTACTCATGGATAAAAAAAAATGAACACACACAACATGAGTGCTGGGAGCAGCTAGGCCGTAACCCTGACACAGGGTTGTAATGGCCAATTATGTATGTATGTATGTATGTAAACTTAAATACAATTTAGAGTGGTTACATTATCCGGTGAATACTTTATTTAAAATAATTTAAACATAAATCTCTAGTTACCTCTAGGAGGCAAATAAGCTTTTTTTATTGATGCCAACACTCAGGGGATAACCCTTACTCATGCACTACATTGTGCTGGTCCAAGAAAATATGTTATGGGAAGGAGGAATAAGGGATTAGTGCTTGTGGATATTGATTTAAAATTGCTAATATCGTAACTACCAAGAAAACATTCGCCGGAAGATTGTTCCACAAACGATCGGTGTGGCTAAAGAACGAATTCTCTCTATAATGCATTGTGCAATTCGCTGAAAAATCAACTACAAATTTATGTGCTCCGAGAGAGATACGTGTAATCCCCAAGATTATGCGACCATCTGGAACCAAATCCTTCATTTCATCAGAGCACCTTTCATGGTAATTCTATAGATAGAAAAATGAAACGCACGCCACATTGCGCCCATGCTCCAACGAATCGAGAGAGTGGGATACCCTACCGTCGCTGATAAGCACCTTCGTCCATTTCTGTATGCTGACGAGAAGCCACAAAATAGGCTTTGAAGCACCGACCCATACATGAGGGTTGTATTCCATCCTAAGTCGGATGATATATGTAGGTCTTGTAAATATTGAGAAGGTCAGATGGAGTGAAGTTATGCGAAGCTTATGCGTTTAAATTGTATTTTCACACAAGTACCTAAAAAATTAAAAATTTTCTTGGAGATAATTATCCGGGGAATTCTGTATAACACTTCGAAGTAAACAATTTGGATTATTTTTTTTGCAGATTTGCCACTTCGGAAATAATGTATTATTACGGAATGCTTTTGGATGATTTTAGCAACAATGGTGAATTCGTTAATGATTGTATTTTCACCATGATGCATCATATCGGTGGTGATGTAGGACAAATTAGCACTCTATTCCAGCCGATGATATTAAAAACCTATTCACGCATTTGGGAAGCCGATTATGACTTATGTGATGTATGTTTTTGAAGTAATTGGTGTTGCTGATTAAAGTAAAAAACAATATTTGTTTTTTATTGTTGTAGGATTGGTCCGATTTGATAGAATATGTCATACATAAATTTATGAATACACCACAAAAGAATCCATTTGCTTTATCTACTACATCGTTGACTGCGCTGACTAAAGAGCATAATCTGGAAACGACACTCGGGTAAGAAATCTATCGTTTTCAAAAGTATTATCATTGTTTTTTTTTTAGAAAATATAAAGCAACCAATAAGTTTATAAATATTTTTTTATTGCAGCTTCTTCTAGGTTTTTGTTTTTAATGAAATAGTGTGACTTATTAAATTAGACAATAAAATCATTACAAAAACATGGATATTTAAAGAACAATTTTTTTTGTAAAAT
This sequence comes from Metopia argyrocephala, assembly GCA_963576795.1. Classification (NCBI taxonomy): domain Eukaryota; kingdom Metazoa; phylum Arthropoda; class Insecta; order Diptera; family Sarcophagidae; genus Metopia; species Metopia argyrocephala. The sequence continues at coordinate 51,755,588 of OY756209.1, read as the reverse complement.
TTTTAATTTCTCATCTTTTTCCCTTTCTAGAATTATTTTTCTGTTTTTAATTAATTTTTGGCATTAACACTTAGAGTATTTTACAAATTGATTGTTCTTTTTGTATCCATGTCATATAAAACATATTTATGCAAATAACAAAAGAAGTTCTTAAAAACATACTAATATTTTCCCTTTCCATTGAAATCAATTGATCTTAGGAATTTATTTTGAATAGTGTCAGCCGGTAAGAAGCAGATGCAAAATCTCAGATTGTTGCCTGTGTCCAGAGTTCTTTTAAGCGATCTCTACTTCTCTTGTGTGACTAGCGTTATTTATTGGAACGATTAAGCAAAAGAGTATCCCATGATGATGGCTTTGTGTGTTACGTTGTCTCTGTCTCTCTCTCCATCTCTTTCTGTTTTCGCATGAACAGATCGTTCCAACTGTCAACGTTGCTAATTCAAAGAGAAATCCCAAATTGTTTTTTAAATATGGTCTGAAATTGTTTTTTACTGTTTTTCTATATAAAAAAAGTAAAGTTTTTCAATTTATTTATACTGTTGCTTTAATCAAATTTAAAACTTATTTAATATAATGCTTTATAAAAATGAAAACAAAAGTTTTAATTTGAAATGTCTTCTCGTTATATTTTTAATCATCTCTCAGCACCTGGAGTCAAGAGGAAATGGACGTGTTGTATTGGTATTACGTGCAGAGTAAGAAGAACAATGATGCTGTGGGTAAAATCATAAAACTTTTTAATAACAAAAGAAATCAGAATAAATCGAGAATATCGATTGTACAGCAATTATTACAACAGGTATGCAAGCAAGCCCGTTTCATTTTTCTCTACTAGTTTACAAAAATACCATAAAATTTGTTTAATTCAAATCTTTACCATTTATAGGATATTATAACTCTAGTAGAATATGATGATTTAATGAAATACGAAGATGTTGAATATCAGCGAACTTTATTAACCGCCCCTACTTCTGGTACCATAGAATCAGGTATTGAGATAAAAGATACACCACAAAAGGATATACCGACTGATGATATACAGGTAATTAATAAATATTCTATACTTTTCAATATTTACAAATATTTATTGCATTTTAATTTCATAAATTTCAGGTTCTTCGCGATTTAATTATAAAAGAAAAGAAACAGAAGCATTTAATCTGGCTACAAAAAATTTTACTAGAATGCTGTTATGTAAAGATGATTTTAGGAAACAATCCCTTAAGGAAAGCTCATCAAAATTTAACCTATGTAATGGAACCAGTTGCTTATCATTGTATATGTAAGTAAAATTTATTTTCTAATATCAAAGTTAACAAAAAAAGTGTTAACTTATTCTTTAATCTGCTTGTTTGCAGAGTAAAATCTAATAAAGATGTACAAAAATTTTTTAAGAAAAATATAAAATTTCAAAATGTGTTAGGGCTCACTAAACGATTCAGATTTACATATGTACATACATACATACATACTGTGAGCGTAAAAAAAGTAAACTGCTGTGGATGATCTAGAGTCCTTATCAACTAACGATGTATGCTCTGGGATAGGGTTACCATTTCCTTTCCCGGAAAAAGAGCCTCAAAAAAAGAGGACGTCTGAACCAAAAAGGAGGACAACTATTTTTTGTTAATAAAAACGCAATAAAATATATGAACTTGGATTTATAAAAACAATTTTTATTCAGAATAACAAAAAAAAGTAAACATACATCCATATAACAATTAACAAATAGTTTGCATACAAAAAAAAACAAATCAAAAATAATACTAAAGAGATCTTGAATATAACAAAATATGCTCAACTTTGAACATAGCACAATCAATTATTGAAATAAACAAACTTCAGTTTTTTCTAATTAAATCTTTTTAAGTTATTTAAAAATAAAAACTAAATTATTTCTTAAAATTCTTTGAAGCAATACATAACTCTTTTCTATTGCCCTTCAATCGAATTCACATTTAAAAATCTTAATGACCGTCAAATATTTTTCAATGCTTCTAAGTTGAACTAAAACATTATCATCATTTTTTTTAAATATTCATAAAACTCTTGACAATTCATACTAAAATTATATGTCACTCTGATAATATCAGAAATAGTATCTGCACCTAAATTATTTATATTGTATTACACAACCTTTCTGAATAGATACAATAATTTTTATACGTTACTAGCTGAACCCGGTGTGCTTCGCTACCCCCTCGTTATATAATAAAATTAACGGCGGTGACGTGGTTCATAGTTATATGGCGACGTTAACAGTATTAAGAGCAATATACTACCAAATAAAAAAAATCCGTTGGAAGGAACAAATTTGTACAGAGAACAAAAAGTTTAAAACTTTCAAATACAGTTAAGCGTGAAAGGGGGCTTGGCGTAAGAAATGTTTATTTATACCTCGCCTGTAGTATAATGTGTATAAAATTTGAAGTAAATCTGTTAAAAACTATATGGGAGCAATTACATAATTTTAAAAAAGTGGGCGTAAAAGTGGGTGTGGTCGAAAAAAAAGTACCCTATTAATCATGCCGGAGTCCCAGTTAAATGCTGTGAAAATTTCAGGAAGATCGGTCTAGAGGTTTGGTCTCCTATAAGGTACAAACAAACAAACAAACAAACAAACAAACAAACAAACAAATAAACAAACACACATTCAATTTTATATATTTAGATGGTATTTCTTACATCAAAAAGTACTAAAATGTAAAAAATTCATCTCTGACTGAATGACTTTAGTAACTAAAGTATGTGATGCCAAGTCATTTTAAATAACAACGCCAAAAACAGTTTAAAATTTAAAATAAATAATTCATTGAACAAATTGTAAAAAGTAGGACAAACCCGGACATTTACCAAAAAAGAAAGAGGACTCCCCTGGACGCCCTAAAAAAAAGCACAGTGTCCGGGGAAAAGAGGACGGATGGCAACCTTACTTTGGGACGATGTCGATGGAAAAAACCCAGTTTTTCTACAGATGGAGCAATATTATCTTTTAAAATATTTAAATAATCTATTTTATTCATTGTAGACTCAATGAAAACTAGGTCGCCAACTCCCGATGACGACATGCCGCCCCAAACCATAACTGATCCTCCACCATGTTTAACAGTGCTTGTAATACACAATTTTTACGAAAGGCAAAATTTTTTGGCCGACATTTTTGGTGGCTTTTTCAAACCATATATTTAAAATTTGCTTTCATCGTTTTTCAATAAAAATATTTGAAAAAATTTGGCCCAAAACAAAAACACTCAAACTGCATCACTACTTTGTGAGTGTGTTTCCACTAAAATAACGTAAAAATTACTCAGTAGTACATTTACAGAGAATAAGACAAAATTTATTCTTAAAAATAAAAGTATGTCAAAAAGTATACAAACGGAAATTTAGTAAAAATTAGTCAAAACAGCTGATTGTGAAATTAAAAAAACAGTAAGCAAATGAAGTAAAAATTAAACTGTGCCGAGAAAAAGTGGAAGTTATTTGTTCTCCAGGAACTTGTTGTATAATTTTAATTGTTAAGTATCGGAACATATCTGTGGACATTTGACAAAACGTCTTCTTTCAAAATCAACAACTTTTCAGTAGAGCAAAAAAACAGTTGAAAAGGCTAATAGAAGTTATTGCTTAGAAAATTAAAGAAATTTTGAACTTGGATATTATACACAAATACTTAACGAACATTATGCGACCTTTTTTTCCCTCTAGAAGCAATAGTTTTCTTTAAAACGACAAAAAATTAATTTAAGACTTTTTGTTAAATTTTTTTTGTTTAAATTTTAAAGAAAAAAATTAGCTTCCACCATACAAGTCGTTTTGTCAAAATTTTTTTGATTAAATTTGAAAATTATTTTAATCGCTTAAGTCAAGACAAGTTGTTTTGTTAAAATGGAATATTGAAAAAAGGTTGAAAGAAGTTGATCTGGAAAATATATTTGGGTTCTATTTTTTCTTTCAATATGCAGATAATTAAAAAATAATAATAAAAATGAAATACAATTTTTTATAGACATTAAATTTTTTAAATTATTCTTAATTCTCTGAAAAAAGTCGTTTTGTCAAATTGAAATTGGGGGAAAGTATGAAAGAGGTCGATTAGTGAACTTTCCAAAGGTCGTAGAAATACGGGGATTAGAGCAAAAGAAGGACAAGGAAATTCTATATTTACTATAAAAATCTTGGAAAATTGTCTTATTTCGAGAGAAGACGTTTTTTCAAAATTCCACAGATACATATGTATGTTTTGATCATATAATTAAATTTTTTAAAAATTTTACAGATAAAAACCATCGAGAACACATTTTGCAGGTGACGAAATTTATTATGAAATAATTTTCTTCAAAATACCGATCAGTAATATTTCACTATTGATCAATTTAAATTAACAAATTTTTTAGGTATTTCCACAATTGTTGTGGTTTTCCTTCATGTTTCTCAATAAGCTGTTTTTATTTATCTTAGAAATTTCTATTGGTAAAAATTTGTGCTGTAAAAACAAATTTAATAAATATGTATAAGAATAAAATTAATAGTGATTTTGCTTTATAATATTAAACTGATATCTTCGTAACAACAATAAATTTTATTGAATATTATATTCTTTCAATTACTTTCAGTAAAAAACCAATCTATACCCATTGTTCAGTGGAACAATGAACAGGCCACAACGATGGTATATCAACCATTTGTATTGTTGCTTCATAAATTGGGTTTCCAATTGCCAGCTGATGCTGGTTCTGTTTTTGCTCGCATACCCGATTTTTGGACTCCCGAAATGATGTTTAATTTGGCTAAAAAACTAGGATCTGTGGAAAAATGTGAGTTCGAAATAAAGATTTAGAATATTTTTGCCAATATATACTCGCAATTATATTATTAGCGGGTTATAATGAATGTTTGAAAAATGAAAATAAGATAGAGATAATGTAATTGATTTCTTTTGTACTCTTCTCGTTAAAGACAAAAATAGCGATAGTAATCAATGATTATTAGATCATTTGAATAATTCATTTTAACCTAACCACCCAGTATTTAGTTTTTTGTGATATTCGTTGTGTTGCTACCTTTTTGCGCCTTGTTTCTTTTCTTTTTGTTCTCTTCTTCTCCTCTCTTTTGTAATATTATTCTTGTAGTGTTTATCAAATTCGATATTCATCAATTCGATGATACCAAAGATATGGAAATGCCAGATTTATCACGAAGCTCTTGCGATACTTCTACCACCACCACACATAATTCATTGAGCTCTAATTCTAGTCTGGAAGTAAATATGAAAGTGCGTGATGAACTACCCTCTATATCAGAAGTGGATGATGCATTAGAGAGATCTTCAGACACCTGTGAAATATTTGCTGTTCCAAATACAAAACATAGCAATTCGATTATAAGGTAAGTGAATATTTAAACACACAATATATAAAGAGTTTTGAAATATTATCGGTCGTATGTAAAAAGAAAAACATTTAAAAGTAGCCCTAAAGTGCATGTTTGTTATCAAACACTTTAAGCCTAATAAACATTTGTTAAGAAAGCAAAAAGCACAATATTTATATTTTCTAATGTTTGCATTATAAAAAAGTTTTATTTTGCTTCGTCAGAAAGGCCTTAATTAGATCAAAGTTAAATACTATTAAGGATTAAGATTTTTGTTTAATAATTTTTTGATAATCAAAATAGAAAATGATGTCCGTCAGGGAATTATACACACGCCAAACTTAACATGTTTTCGACCCAGCTTTGACGAAACAAAATCAATTTAAAAAATGATCACTCCAACTGGGATTTGAACTCGGATTTCTAGACCATATATGTAACAAAAAAGTTTTATTTTTTGTTCCGTCAGAAACGCTTTAATAAGATCAAAGTTAACTGCAATGAATTTTTTGGTAATCAAAGGAGAAATGATGTCCGTGAAGGAATAGTACACTAGACAAACTGAACAATTGTTTTAGACTCCAGCTACGGAAAAAAATGCGAAAAAAAATTCCAGTCGCACCACTGAAAAAAAAAAATAATCATTTGTTTACATATTTTGTTTAGTTTTCATTTACTTATTTCACTTATTTACATCAGTTTTTATTTCATTTTTAATTTATTATTTAATTACATTTTTAGTTTTCTTAAATTTTTATAAGTTTTCTTCAGATATTTGTTGTTTTTTGTTTCCTCACAATTTTGCTTATAAAAAATAAGTTTGTTATATTTTGTTTAGGTTATGTTCAACGTGTCAAACAGATGTTTATTTTGTAGCTGTAGTCGTTATTATAATTAAGTAGCTGGCTACTTGGCTACTTTCGTAGCCAGCGATTTTTGTAGTCGTGTGTTCGGTGTTCGATAGCGTTTGTTGTGTTTATAGCATAATGAAACGCATACATATTGTATATGTACATTTCATTGAAATTTTTTAATTTAATTTTTCTCAATGATAATTGTTTTTATATTTAATAAAATATTCTTTATCTTCTTTGCTTGTAGATACACGCCTGAGCCAACATCATTGTCTACAATACCGAATTGGCTACAAGTAGTAATGCGCAGTAAATGTAATAATGCTAAAAGCACAACAACGACAACAACAAATGGAGCAGCTGATGCTGCAACAGCTAGTTTAGCGAATTTAGCAACAAATACCTGGTAAGTCTTATGTCTGCTTTTGTGTTATTTTTATTTTGAAGAAAAAATGCTACAACTTTTAATTATATTGGTCTTTAAATATATACAGGTTCTATTAGGGTGTCCCTTATTTAGCGACATTAATTTTTCTTCGCGTATTGGTAGTCGAAGTTTTCTTAATGACTCAAATTAACGCCACAGAAAATTTGGGCTCTTTCTTCGTTTATTTTCCGTAAGATGAAATGATGGAATGAAACATTAAAAATTACTGCAATCTAATTTCCTATTTTTTTTTTGTCGCATAATTCGAAATTTTATTATTTATTTATTCGAAAACTAAGCCTTTACAAAATAATATATCTCATATACATACAAGTATATATCACAGAAGGAGTTGTTAGATTTGTTTTTGCGAATAGCATTACAAATACATATACATACAAAGATATGTTAAACAAATTTAATTACTTAAAACAACGACTATTTATTATATAAGAATTTTACATTTTGTCATATCCATTTGAAACAGAAAAATTGTAAGTTCATACGGTTTTAACAATTTTTCTGTATATTTTTTTAACAATATTTTTAGATCTGGCAATCGTGTAATCAGAGCTTAAATATTCTTAAAAAGCTAATTCAATTTGTAAATGAAAATATTTCTATGCCTGATTTAGGAAAAAGCTATGCCGTAATCCTGACGCCTGGTTGTAAAGGCCAGTTATGTATGTACACTCCGGTTCACTTATTTAAAGGCACAAAAAATCCCATATTCAGGAGCCGGTATCTTTTCCAATTTTTAACCGATTCCAGAATTTTAAAATAGAAATGGAAGCTAGTTATCTTGAGATATAAACAAAATCATGACAATAGTGGTTTCTTAACTAAGGAACCTTTTTTTAAGAAATTTATAAAAAAATCTATAAATGTGGTATTTTTTTTTGGCTCACTTGAATAAAGGTACTTTGTTTTTTTTTTGTAATATTTTAAAAGTAAGCGGTGATTTTTTGTTGGGGGCGTTTCTTTATTGCAAGTATTACATCTTAGTCGATTTACGAGTCCAAATGGGAAACAAAAAATTTTAAATCTATCGCAAAGGGCTAAAATTGAAAAATCGAAAGAAAAACCATCAGAATTGCTTCCAATTCTGTCTTATCCAAGCAAGCCATCAGTACGCAGAGTTATTAAGAGCTGTGAGTATCTTAAATACCAGAAATTACAAAAAAAGCCGCCACTTAATGGTCCTCGTAAGGAAAAGCGTCTTCAATTCGCAAAAGACTACATGGTATGGGATGTGCAGCAAAGAGGCCATGTAAATGACTGGAAAACCGTTGTATTTACGGATGAAAAGAAGTTTAATTTGGATGGGACTGATGGCTATAACTATTATTTCCATGACCTGTGTAAAGAAAAGCGTTTTTTGAACCGACATCACAGCCGAGAGGGCGGCGTTTTGGTGTGGGGTGCTATTACGTACTATGGCACCATCGATCATAAATTTCAAAGTGCAAAAATGACTGGTGCAACCTATAGAACGTTAATGGAGTCTGCTTTTCCGAAGTTCAATGAACTATTTGGTCCAATACCTTGGATATTGCAACAGGATAATGCCCCTATACACAACGCCAGAGCAGTAAAGGAGTACATTGCAAGCCAAAATGTTCTTGACTGTCCACGCTATTCACCAGATCTAAACATTATCGAAAATGTGTGGGGTTGGTTATCTCGTAAGGTCTATGAAGGAGGTAGATAATTTGATGACAAGCAGTCACTAATTCAGGCCATTAAGGATGCTTGGAATGAAATTTCGTTGGATTAGATCAATTCTCTTTATCTGTCAATGAAAACCCGTATATTTGAAGTTATTAAAAACAAAGGGGGTTGTACCCATTACTAAGAGTTCTTTAATAAAGCAAATAAAGTAATAATAACTTAAAAAACGAGAAAAGCTGTTTTTCATTAAAGTTAGTTAAAGTGGCTTTATTCAAGTGAACCAAAAAAAAAAATACCACAATTATAGATTTTTTTTATAAATACCTCAAAAAAAGGTTCCTTAGTTAAGAAACCACCATTGTCATGATTTTGTTTATATCTCAAGATGTCTAGCTTCCATTTCTATTTTAAAATTCTGGAATCGGTTAAAAATTGCAAAAGATACCAGGTTCCTGAATATGGGATTTATTGTGCCTTTAAATAAGTGAACCGGGGTGTATAAGGAATATGAACGGATGTTAATTCTCATAATACCAGTATTAGGATCTTAGGCGATTAAAATTCATGCAATAAGTATAATATAGATCCATTAAACATTCGAATTTAATTCGAAAAAATTAATAATAATTATAAAACTTTGTCCTCATAAGGGAAACCCTTATGTACGTAAATACTTAATAATTTTTGACAAGATCTTTACGCTTTGATTAAACTCATTCATATAGAATTTCATGTGCAATAAAAATATGTTGGTTCTCATAATTTTCAATTGTTGACTAAATATCGTTGATTGCACCAACAGAGTTGTTGATAGTTTTACCAAAAAAAAAAAAAAAATGATTCAAAATTCAATACAATCTCAGTTCATAAGCAATTCTGTTCGTGATCTGTTTACAAATGCATTATTAAATACGAATGGTTTTTTTTATCGAGAAAATAAACCAAATATGGAAGCTTTTTAGTAAAGGATTTATTTAACAATACGAAGTCAAAAAAAGTGTTTTTTGTTGCTAAATCGTCATAAAAAAACGTGAAACCACAACAAGAACACACGTGATGAACCACCTAAAGACAAAGAAAGGAGTTGAAATTAGAGAGGTACTCTAAAGAACCTTAACCGTCTGTCTGACCGTCTATTATGGGCATATAAAGTGAAAGATAATAACTCTCCTTTTGGGTGCCCCAGTGGTCGAGTTGGTACAGTGCTAGACTGCTAGTGTGAGGGTTGTGGGTTCGATTTCCACCAGAGATCCTGGTCAGGTCCGAGCAAAGATCTTAGACACTCGTCTCGGATTAATTTAATATAATATTAATATTGTATCCTAATTTAAATAAATAAATATAATTTTTAACCCTCCTATGTCTTATATTAAAGATCACATCCATTTCTGCGCGAAACACTCTACCATGAATTCTGAAATAAATTAGCGAGAATTTTTAGTATTCTGCACTCGTCATACAGGGACAGATAGAGAATTTCACTTTCTCTAAGTTTTTCCACATCCATCGAGGCCGTCTTCTTAGCAAGTTGACCAACGATGCCTTTATATCTCGTCGCTCGAATTAAGTAAGTAATGCATGCACTACTCCTCTTCGCACAGAAAAATTAAGGCTTTTTTTATATAATAAGTCAATGCAATACAACAAGAACATGTCTTATATTAAAGTATTGTCTGGTTAGTCTAAGTAAAATTTAAAAGTCAATATGTATTCCTATTGTGAACATAAATTTTCTCAATTTGTATCCCTATTTTTCAATTTCAAAGAAGTTTTTATTCAATATTTTATATAGGAAACATCTTATTTTTGATTAAAATGAGTTATTAAGAAAAATTAAAAAAAAATATATTTTATAATAATAAAATAACACCGTCAAACAGTTATTTTCTTATCGGAATGTCCAAAAACTGTTCACTCAATCAGACCATTTTTTTACCACTTTTACTAATAACTCTAGCTGTATAGCGTCCATGATGGTTTGAATATTGGCTTGCAATACTTTACGATTAGCTAGTTTGTTGCTACGAGTTAGTAACTTAACATACAATAATGAAAAAAAAAAGTGCAACTCGATGCCAAACAATCTTCAGGACAGTGATTTGTCTAGGCTTCAGTAAGTTAGTAATTCATTACTTAAATATTTGCTATCTTCAATTACTCTTGAATTATGTCTTTAAATGAAAATAAATTTTTATTTTTCCGGCTTCTAAATAAACATAGTCATAGATGGTAGGAATAAATCATCACAACGTCTATGCATGATAAAACAACATTTGATCTTACGCGCGTTGAATTCGACCCTGTTTGCGCGACCTCACTCAGAGATTTTCTGTAGGTCAATCTTTAAAAGGCTCGGCCAACGATCAAATGAATATGAGTGGAAAATGCTGTCATCTGCGACGGAATAGATATAATAGGAAGGTGAAAGTGGAAGATCGTTTAGGAAGATTAGGAATAGTGTAAGAGAAAGAACAGAGTCTTTGCACTTGTTTATTTATGCGTCATGAATTTTTATGATTACTTTTTCTGTGTTTATTTTCGCAGAATATGATTGAGTGTTGCATTTACCAACTGTTGTTAGTTGAAGTGCTGCAAATGTTTGCATTTTTGAACATGTTTTGGTAAATATGCAGTGTAGTCGTACATTAAAATATCTTTATTTAACAACACACTTAAATTAAGTATTCCCAATTAATAACATATTTTTAAAAAACGAATTGCAAGCAAAAACTGTTTACAATGAAGTCTTCTCAAATATCAGGAAAAGCAAACATTAGTTATTAATCCAAGATCAGGAAAGAAGAAAAAAAAAGACAAACGTTATTATTATTTTCAGTAATAAAAAATAAAATTAAAATAAATGCATTTACACAAAATAAAACAGATAATTTTATTTTTTTTTCGTTTTCGTTATTGTTGTTGTTGCCTGACCTTCTTAAAGTTTAAAACCAGTAACTGGGTTCGGTATAGACAATAATAGATGTAAAAAAAATGTTTGCAAAAAAAGAAAACAAACCAAAAAAAAAAAACAATTTTTGTCTAAAAGTTCAAAAACTTAAAAATAAAAAAATTATTATTTAAACAGAACAATAGGCTATTTTATGAAGTATGAAGTGTACAGATATTTTGTTTTTGTTTTTTTTTTGCTTTGTTTCTTTTTTATGGCCCAAAACAAAATTGGTATTTCTTTTCTTTTGACTACCTTTAAATTACAAACATACTACATATATGGTAACGTACAATGGAAAATATACTCCAAAACACGACTACTGTTAAACACAAAACGCTGTGAGTACGAAATGTTAAGTACTCATGCTCGTATAGGCCATATGAGTATATGTTGCATACCCTGAATCATACATTAGCTCGTACATTACAACAGTAACACCTTAAGAAACGTCTATCAATCAAGGCATAAATCAATTTAATTAATTTCTGTTTAGAAAAAAAAGCAGAAACGCTTACAAATGAGGCAATTACACATCATGCTCAATTTACTGGCCTAATATGGATTGGTTTAAGATGCATATAAAGTTATCTTTAGCTTTTGTTGTCTGTTTTATTTGGTTCATATAAATAATACAAATAAAAAAAAGAAAGATTTTGAACTAATTTCACACTATTTAATGGTGGCATAGTATTAATAGGAGCACTATTACAACAATTTTTCAAACATTTATTTGCCTTTCATATTTAATAATGCTATGGATTCAATTCAAAAGTGTCCTTGGCAACATTTCTCTCAGATTTCTTTAGTGATGGCCACTTTCTGCTCTTGCCGTTTTTATAAGAATTATATTATATATAAAAAAATTATATTTTATGACATCTACTACTATTTAACTCTCAATCTCACCCTTGTGGATAAGTAACATACATACTATATATTTATGTGCATAATTGGTCATTGCATCCCTTTTTTAGACTTATGGCCTAGCTTCTTACAGCACCCATATTCGAGTTTTTATTTAAAAATTTACATAAAAAAGGTTTGTCGCGATAAGAAGTTCTTATTTAGATGATATTGTGTTAGATCAAACTGCTCCTTCATATGCCACAATAAAAAATTAAGTTTCTGATTTTGAAAGTGGTCGTACAAGCATTGAAGTTGAACCACGAAATGGACGTCCAAAAACTCTAACAACGCCAGATATCATAGCTAAAGTGCATGATATGGTACTAGACTATCAACAAGTGAAAATGTCTGAAATTGGTATTGCCATAGGCATCTAAAATATGAGAATTACAGTTAAGGAAGCTTTCTGCAAGATGGGTACCGCATTTGTTAACAGTTGACCAAAAAGGAATTCCAATGAAAATTTCTCAAGCTTCTTCAGATCGATTTAAGCGAAACGCCTTGACTTCAAGCGTCTTGTTTCATAGCAGTTGATGAAAAGTTAGCCCTTCAATATAAACAAAAAACAAAAGAATAATCCAAACAATGGACTGAGCGTGGTAGAAGTACGCCAAAGACGGCAAATACAGTTCAATCAGCTGATAAGGTCATGCCAACGATTTTCTAAGATGACATAGGTGTCTTATTGATTGACTATCTTGAAAAAGTTAAAACAATACATTCGTAAAGTTTTGGTTTAATTTGAGGAGCTTGATGAAAATTGTTTTAATCAAAGTATAGTACACCTTGAAAATGTAAACGAAGTTTCTGCAAATCATTTTGAAGATATAATATTTATTTTTTATTGAGACCAGTACTAATGCTGTGGTGCATTGTATTGGAAATTTTATGGAAAGGACAGTACACATTTTGACAACAGAACACATATTTTTGTTTTTCTTATATTATTAAGCGCGTAAGGAATGAGACACATTGCTGTGAATTGATCATTCAAGGGCCAGTGTTACACCGTCACCCTTGAATGATCAACAGCAATTGCCCCATTGTTACATTTTGATTGTGGTGAGTGCCTTCGCTAAGTATGTTTTTTTAGCTGTTATCTGCTACTTCCTAATAAGTGGGATCAGTTGGTTTTTGTCGTCAAAGTGAAATAGAGTAGAATGTCAGGGAGCGGCTTCTTTGTAGATGGACTTCTTGGAGGCGGGGGACCTCTAATTTTTAAATTATAATTTTGAAAAAAACCGCAAACTAAACTTTTAATTTTTCATCTTTGCCTTTGCCGTTTTTATAATTTAGCTTTTATTTTGCATTGTAAGGCTGAAAGCATTTCGTACTGCACTCGTATGCACATATATCCCATCATTTTTGCTATTAAGGTGAGATGGTACATGATAGAGTGGAATTTAAAAGTTACTTAGTACAGTATTTAATTTTTTGGGCAAATCAATATGAATTGAGAAAATTTTATTTATTTTTTATTTTCTTTATTCATATTTTGTGAAAAATAACTATAAAGGTAGTTTGCCATAGTATGCTATACTGACAGTGTTCTTATTATACTTTTAAAAGAGTCACAGATGTATTTCTATGAGACTAAAAGTAAACACGCTTGACATTAAATGATTCTATGCCAGTCAATAGCATAAAAAAATAATAATAGGCAAATTAATGGTTTTAGGGAATTACTCGTAAAATTATTATACTGGTATTTAATAACTAAATTGTTATGGTTTTTTAAAAGGTCTGATTGGTATTCATCCCATGGCATAAGATTTAGCACTTTATTAACGCCTTAAAATTATATAAGAATACATATGTACCTGTTGTTATAAAGACCCGTTCATATTAAAGGAGGCCACATCTACATACTGGTATGAATCAAGCCATTTGTATTAAATTCTAATTAATTTTTTTTTCTTCTTTTGTTATCAAAAATTTTTAAATCTGTTTTATTTTTTGCATAAATTTTGAAAACAACCCAAATTTATGACAAAGTCAACAAGTAAATGCATACGAGTATATGCAAAATAAGTAATATAAAAGAAAACGAAAAAAAACAAGCAATAATAAAAGAAAAAATATTTGTTTTTATACCGATTTAAATTCCATAAAATCAAACTCATCTACGTTTATGGTATTAAAAGATTAAAGATTACATACATACATAGTATATTAACATTTTTTGATTTTGCTAATATTTATATTGCAACTAAAATGTACGCTAATGATCGTGGCCACATATTGAGTTTTTTTCAAGCTGATACTGTGGCTATTTCCTTATGAGCACAGAGATTAGTTGTCTCAAAGACACTTCAATATATGTTTTATCTGATAGTCAGGCTACCTTAAGATCACTTACCTCTCTTCGCATGTCATCTAACCTTATTAAGATTGAAGCTTGAAAATAAAGTTCAGTTGTTTTGGGTACCTGTACACTTTGGAATAAACAGAAACAAGGCTGCAGATGCAGTGGCTAGTAAAGGATCTATGATACATTTTATTAGTTCGTACAATCTCAAAAGCAGAGTGGGCAAACAAACAAAACATTTTGCAAACGTTACCACAAAGTCCTAAACTTTTTAATTTTTTTAATCGTTTTGTACATGAGCAGAACCAAAAAAAAAAATACTTTAAAAATGAAAAAGAACGCAAACGAAACAATTCACTTTTCGCTCTTGTGCTTGCTTTGTTATTCCGTTGTATTCGTATAATTTGCTCTTTTTTCTCTTCTTCTTTTCTTTTTCTTCTCATTCATTTTTTGTTTTGCCTACGCACATTTGAGTTAGTGTATTTGTAGTGCTCAAAACAAAAACAATATACAAAAATAAATGGGACTGTCGTTCTCACTTTTTTGTTTTGTTTGTGTTTTACTCATTGTAAAGAACAAAACAAAATGAGATCAAACGTTTCGTTTTGTTTATTTTCCTAATCTGCTCAAAAGTAATAAACTGTTACATTTGGATAAGAATTCGTTCGCATACGAACGACAAATTTGGACCCTTGAATTCAACTATTTTATATTAAAAAAATAATCATTAAAATGTTCCAAGGATTCGCTTTAATTTCAAGGCACTAAATATATTAAAATCACAGTTCTAGTTTATGAGGGTCTACTGTATATACATATATACCTTTATGCGTGTTATAAATTTTACTTCATCTTTTAAGTTTATTATTTAGATATAGTTTTTGTTTTATCATTTATTTTTTTTTTTTTAATTTTGGTATCTTAAAAAAATTTGCATAAATATTTTAAGCATATTATATGGATTTTAATGTCATTTAATATCAATTTAAATACGAGCAAGATTGATTAAGATTGAGATTGTCTAACAAAGTTTTTAATAAATCGATTTAAGAGTGTAGGAGTGTTTAGAAAACAACTTTTGAAAATCAACAAATCATCTTAAAAATTCTAGGCTACTTTAAATATACTTGCATGTCTTTATTATATCGGTAGTAAAAAAAGAAACTAATAATACTCGTATGTATGTAATAATTGCATTTCCTAATGAATATGTGCTTACAATTTATATATTTTTTTCTTTAATACAAAGCACTTTAAGTTTTGATTTTTTATGACTAATTCAATCAATCGATTATTCATATTATTCTCGTATATAAGTACATACATGCTGCGAACTGCTTATTCTATAATATACTTAAACATACCTCCCTCTAAATTTGTCGATCAGACCAACTTAAAAAAATTAGCCGGTGTCTGCAATAATAAAATTATAATGAACTGCCACAACTATTTTAGAAAGACATATTTTGGAGATTTTATAAAACAAATATAAAAAAACAAAGACACGCCACTTCATTATTTTGATAAGCCTTTTTGTTTGCAATGCAACACTGCAGAGAAATTCGTTTATAAGACGTACAATAGTAACACTTTATGGCAACTTATGTTTCAATCTTTTCTTTGACGTTGAAAGTATAGACAAATTACCATTAATGGTAATGTTGAAAAATCAATTGACGGGTAGCGAAATATTAAAATATATAAAATTAAAAAACACCCTAAGCTCAAAAGGGAATTTATTATTATATTTAAAAAAAAATAGGTCAATAAAATTATTCTATACGAGTATATCAATTCTATGGAATTTTGAAAAAACGTCTTCTCTCGAAATAAGACAATTTTCCAAGATTTTTAAAGTCAATATAGAATTTCGTTGTCCTTCTCTTGTTCTAATCCCCGTATTTCTACGACCTTCGGAACCCAAGATATGCAGTTGACTAATCGACCTCTTTCTGACTTTCCCCCAATTTCAATTTGACAAAACGACTTCTTTCAGAGAATTAAGTATAATTTGAAAAATTTAATGTCTATAAAAAATTTTATTTAATTTTTATTATTATTTTTTAATTCTTTGCATATTGTAGCGAAAAATAGAAGTATTTTTTTTTAATAAAACCGAAATATATTTTCCAGATCAACTTCTTTCAACCTTTCTTTCATACTCCATTTTAAGAAAACAACTTGTCTTGACTTAAGCGATTAAAATAATTTTCAAATTTAATCAAAAAAATTTTGACAAAACAGAATTGTATACTAAGAATTTTCTTTTCCCATTATTGGTGACAGAAAAAATTCTCATATTATTATGAATGTTAATTGAATTGATTTAAAAACATGTTTTTTTCTTAATTATTTACAGATTTGCATCCTAAATTAAAAGTAAAGTTTTACAAAGAGACACAAGAGAATACAGACTGAGATAATATTTTTCACATAAGAAGTACAAAAAACCCAATATAACAAGTTTTGCGTCTTTGTATGATTAAGTGTGGTTGTTGGTTGTATTTTTTTATTGGCAAAATAATTAAAAATTTATATATTTTGTTGTTGTTGTAATATTCATGCTAGTTTAACTTTAAGTTTAATACGCTCGTATACTCGTGTTTGATTTGGTTTTTATGTCATATTTTATTACAATTCACGAATATTTTAAAAAATTTGAATTAAAATATCGTCACCATAAATTCAAACGGATGTAGCAGCTATTCACAATTTTAAATGTTATTTTTTATTTGACTTAATTGGTTTGTTTTATGATGCCAAATACTTTTATTCTTCAATTAAAAACGCAGTCTATATCCCTGTATTTTAATTATTAAAGCTTTTTGTGTCGTTTTTATAATAAAACCAAACATTTTATGGCTTAATTTTGCACCCAAACAAGGACGGAATCATTTCAAATTAGCATAAAAAAATGAAATACCGTAACAACATATAATATTGACATAAAAAAATAACGATAAACTATAACATAATAAGCACACTATTAACCAGTGATAGAAAAAGTTACCACCATACTTTTTTTCAGATACTATTTGACTCAAAACAATAATTCATTCTGCAAAAAGGTATACAAAAAAAAAAAAAAAAAAAAAAAAGTAGTTATATATGTACCTCAAATCGTATACAGTAAAACGCGGTTATAACGAACTTAAAGAGACCGCCCAATTTAGTTCGTTATAGGCGCAGTTCGCTATATCCAATTGTTCGCTAAAAGCAAAGTGATCGCTATAACATGTTTTACTCTAGTTTGACTTTTTAATTTTTGTACAATTTTCGAAAGCCTCCTAATTTTATCGATTCTCTCACGGTTTCTAAACGTTTCTCTGTTACTGCTGGGTGAATTTTTAGGCAAATACATTCATATGCATGTACACTAGTGTGTCCAAAAAAAAAAATTTTTTTGTTCCCCCACCTTTTTTTTGAAAGCTTATAGGGTAAAGTATTTTTGTGATTTTTTTCAGATTTTTCGGAAGAGGTTTAGAGGTCGCCAAAATCGAATTAAACACAAAAATCGGGTTTTCTCGACTTTTTTTGAATTTTGCGCATTACTCGGCCCATTAGCACGATTTTCTTTGTTACTAAGTCAATTTTTTTAAAGAAAACTGTTCAAACTTTACTTCTCTGTGCAGATATTATAAGTTTCGGTAATATTTTTGCTCATTTGGGTACCTTTTATGAAATTTTTTTGTAAATTTAGCACAAATTTTTAAAATAATGCTTTGTAACTTTTAAAATTTCTATTGAAGTTAAAAAAACTAATGATTAAGTTTAAAATGTGGATAAATTCCTAGTCGTTTAAAAAATAAACATTGAATTTGCTCTTACCCTTCCAAAGTTATGCCCAAAAATTCTAGGCAACTTAATTCTCATACCCAAAAAAAAAAAAAAAATTAAAAAATTATTTTGTTTATTAGCTTTCAATTATTTATTAGAACTTTTACGATGTAGCTCTATGCCCTGCAATAAATTCTGAAAGTCTGTTTCAGAGGTTGTTAGATTAATGCAAGTATTAGCCAAGGCCACCTCGCGTTCTGCGATATCATTTACGACGTGCAATTGCTGAACTTTTTTCTTTGCTTCATTAAAGGAAAAATCTGAAAAAAATCACAAAAATACTTTACCCTATAAGCTTTCAAAAAATGCTGGGGGACCTATAAAAATCGAAAAAAAAATTTTTTTTGGGACACGCTAATGTACACACATACATATATACAGTGTTATAACTTTTTGCATTTTTTGCAAATATCAAATCTCCCCAGACAAAATCGTGTACGGCATAGACAAATATTAAGAACTGCATTTTTAGTTTTTCGGTATCGTTAAAAAAGGTTACGCACCAAACTCGTTAAGGTTTTGAATCAAACAAAGTTAAAAAAAAAACTTTTCTTATGCCTTAACGTCTGACCATCACATGATGATTTCAATAGTCCGTTTTCGAGCCAATGGAATAGTTTTCTTCCAAATTTGCTTTTAATTTCCGCTATTTTTTTTAGCAGTTTTTTATATAAAAAAATTTGTTTTCACACATTTTATTTCATTTTTTTAATAAAAATTCATCTGGTTTTCGGACCACTGTTTCCACGAATATGATTTTGAACGGTTAAACAAGTCATTAATAAATTTTACGAAAGCCCATGAGTGTTTCCTCAGACATTGGGTACCTATACCATCTACAATTCCAAATCAACAACCCAGTAATATTTGTGCGGAACGTGGAATAAAAATAGTACAAAATATATATCCGCTTTGTAAATCATCGCGTACTTTGAACCTAAAGTTTTTATCTCACAATACCTACTTTTAATCATTTATTGTTATTATTTGTTTACATACTTACATATGTATGTATAAACCATATTTTAAAAAAATTGTTATTAAAAAAAATTAAAAAAAAAATATATTAAAGGCATTTTAGAAATCGCTGTCGGTGCGTAAGGTTTTTTTTACCAAACTGAACTGAAATAGTTTTTTTTTATCATTAATATTTACAATATTTGCCATTAGAAAACCACTGGGGAGAATTTTGTCCAAAAAAAGTTATCACCCTAATATACACCTTAATAACGTAATATTTTCAAGCTAAAAACACTACTTTTCCATTCTTGTATTTACAATGTGTGTGTGTACAAATCAAGCAAATTTTTTTTATAAAATCACTTTTAAATTCACAACTCAATCTCATATGTACATACTAAGTTTGCACCGTATGGTTTTACAGGGTGTTTTTTTAGAGGTATAGAACTTCGAATTGAAATAAAACACAAGAAAATCGTTTTAATGTCCATCAATTTGGCTTTATTGGAAGGATAATTTTATGTCATTAATGTTTAAATATGATTTCGGGCATGTGGCCGCCGCGGCTAGCTCGAATAAAGCCAATTCTACAGGTCCAATTTTCAACCACTTTTTCGAGCATATGGAGCCGTATGTTGGCAATAACGCCACGAATGTTGGCTTCCAAGTACCCTAACGTTTCTGGTTTGTTGGAGTATACGAGCGACTTCACATATCCCCAAAGAAAATAATCCAATGGTGTCAAATCACACGATCTTGGTGGCCAATTGACAGGTCCATTCCGCGAAATTATGCGCTCATCGAATGTTTCCTTCAATAAATCGATTGCGACGTGCGCTGTGTGGCATGTGTTGCCGTCTTGTTGGAACCACAACTCATCCACATTCATGCCATCCAATTCGGGAACAAAATAGTCGGTTATCATGGCTCTATACCGGTCTCCATTAACGGTAACTGACTCTCCAGCATTATTTCGGAAGAAGTATGGCCCAATGACTCCACCAGCCCATAGAGCACACCAAACAGTCAGTTTTTGTGGATGTAATGGCGTCTCAAGGGTCTCATGTGGATTCTCTTCACTCCAAATGCGGCAATTTTGCTTGTTGACGTAGCCATTCAACCAAAAATGAGCCTCATCACTGAACAAAATTTTGCGATGAAAATCAGCATCGAGATCAATCTCATTTTCGGCCCATACACCAAAATCACGACGCATTGCATGGTCTCGCGGCTTTAATTCTTGCACAAGCTGGATCTTGTAAGGTCGCAAGCCAAGATCTTTGCGCAAAATCTTCCATAAAGTTGATGGACAAAGCTCCAATTGCTGTGCACGGTGGCGAATCGATTCATTCGGGTTCTCTTCAACACTTTGCTCTACAGCGGCAATTGTTCTTCGGTGCGCACTGTTCAACGTCTCTGCGGATGCGTATTATCACATAGAGTAAACGTAGTGCGAAAACGATCCATGGTTAACCGAATTAATTGCTCTGATGGACGATTATGTCGACCATAAAATGGACGGAGCTTGCGGTAAACTTCGCGGACTGAACCATTATTTTCGAAATAAATTTGCACGATTTGCAAGCGTTGTTCTTTTGTCAACCTGTTCATGATGAAATGGCAAACCAAACTAAATATTAATCACTTGAGAGCTGACAAAATGGCCAGTTAAAAAAGTGATGCAAACTTAAAGTTCTATACCTCAATAAAAAACACCCTATAGAATGATTTTCGGAATTCACATGATTTTTCATTTACCAGGCAAAAATCTTCAAAAATGTCAAGAGTAGAGACAATCTATAAGTATGCCAATAAAATAACGACAAATTACGGTTAAAACAAGTTGTGATTTATTTAAGGAGGTATTTGAAAATCAATATTAAAATAACGCGGGGGAAGCGTGGTATTATAGGCAAAACATAGATAGGATTTCGTATTTTTACTTTGCAGTTCTTGTAGTTGGGGGAACGTTTTAGAAAAGAAGAAGAACTCTCTGCTAATAATACTTTAAAGAATAGATCATTCTCTCCAATAAAAATTAAAAAACATATTTATTAAAAAAATTTTTTGTTTTTTGAAAACAAATTCTTATATAAAAGTATTTAGTAGAATTGTTAAAAAGTTATTTGGTTGTTGCAATGATAAAAATTGATCAATCTAGCAACGGCAACAAAGTCCTATTCGCATTTTTTTCAAGTTTTAATTGCAAATTACATTTTAATTGTAAATATTTTTTCTCTACTTGTATAAAAATATGTTTCAATTATGATAAAAGACGAGAGCTCTGTGTTTAAACCCCAGTTCTGACATCTTGAAAAAAGTATGAAAAAATATTTTTTTCTGCGACCACTCTTTGGCAGTTTTCTGGAACAAGCTCTGAGAGTAACTGATTGCCATTAACAACCTTGTCAAGTCTGTCGTTCGGAGTCGACGTCAAACTGTAGGTCCCGGTACTCATAAATAAAAATTGGTGCAGTGAGAAGCTAGGCTGAAACTTTGAAAAGGGTTGTAATGACCAATTATGTATTTATGTATGCAAGTATGTATTATAAATTTCTCCCTCTCATCACTGTATTAATAATGGGGCTATGTAAGCTTCCCACAATCCGTTTTTGAAACAAAAAAAAGTTTTGTATTTGAAATGGAAGATGATTGCCTCTGTTTAAATTATGCTTTTGCGTCTGTTTAGTATTTATTCAAGAGACTTTTTATTTTTCAGTGTATTTTTTCTTGTAATTTTTAAAATTCTAACAAGTAAATATTATTATATTCCATTTGCTAATACGGTGACGATATTTATATGCTTAGAGCCAATTTTAGAGTATCTCCCAATAAATAGTTAAAAAAAAAATAAATTAATAATAATATATAAAACATGCTTTTGTAAAAGGGAGAAATTGTGAACAATCACTTACACATGCGCATTAATAATGCATGATTTTTATATGAAATGGGCCGCTAAAATACAATAGAAATGCACATTTATTGCAACCAGTAAGCAAATAGTATAAAAAATCAAAAATAATACCTTATCCTGTAGCATTTTTGGAAGCTATAGGGTATAAATAAACAATATAATGCTTCCATTATTGCTTACAATTTTATTTATTGCTTCCAAATATGAAAAATTTTCTGTTGGGCTGTAACAAAATTTTGGCTTGTACAGCCTTTAGGAAAGTATTAATAATATATGAGTCAGTGCTGTCAGAATGGTTCTTACATAGCTCAACATACATGAGTCATGCTCTTCTACGCTTGAGCGTCCATTGGCTTACCTGTTTAGTGCGACTGTATTTCCCAGGGACCGCAAATAACAGTTATTGCTTAAAAATTAAACTAAAAAAATCATCGTATTAGAGTCGACAGACATATATGATGTTATATACGAAATTAATCGTCTTGGAGAGCTCTCACAGAATCTGTGGTGATCTCGCATAAGTGATCATTAATCAGATTTTAACTGTTACTTTTTGACGGAAAAATAAAAGTTTAGATGAAACCTCTAAAAAGAGAGTTTTATTTTTCCGTCAGAAAATAAAACTCATTTTGTGAGTTTTATTTTTTCGTCATAAAATAAAACTTATTTTTGAGTTTTATTTTTCAGTCGGAAAATAACCGTTATTTTTCGAGTTTTATTTTTCAGTTAAAAAATAAAACTCTATTTAGGAGTTTTATTTTTTCGGTCATAAAATAAAACTCGTTTTTATGAAAGATTTTTTTTTAATCTAATCCCGTTGCTTGTGGTATCTTTAGTTTATTGTTGTTTATGGCTGAATACCTAAAATCGCAAGTTAAACGATTTTTAGGGTGCTTTAATATTACGCAATTAAAACCGATAATGGCCGGAACTTGCTAAAAATTTTACAAATATTTGACTAGTAGGATAAAAGCGGGTTCGATGACTGCGTCTATTACGACGTTCTGTACGGGACAAAATATGATAGAAATGACATTTGTAATAGTTTGCAGACGATAATGTGTCAAATCAGAATTAGGTGTAAAAAAAATTTTCATAAAAACGAGTTTTATTTTATGACCGAAAAAATAAAACTCCTAAATAGAGTTTTATTTTTTAACTGAAAAATAAAACTCGAAAAATAACGGTTATTTTCTGACTGAAAAATAAAACTCACAAAATGAGTTTTATTTTATGACGGAACAATAAAACTCACAATATAAGTTTTATTTTATGACGAAAAAATAAAACTCTATTTATGAGAGTTTTTTTTTAACTTTTATTTTTCCGTTGAAAAATAACTTTTTCTGCTGACCTTTTTTGGAAAAACTCTCAAAATAACCATAAAAAAATAAGTTTTTCGATATAACTTATAACCGTTACAGTCCCTGGTATTTCCATCTAACAGAAAAATTGCTAATGAAACGTTATTTCTTAAAAAGGTGAGGCTATTAATCTCAAAAGTTACCACCCAATAGCAGCAGCCTTTTTGACATAATCTTGGGCTAATGCACAGTATGAAAAATTATTACCTGGTGAGATAATTAGAATCCAATGACTTCAAAACTTTCTGCTTTCGGTGTTGGTAATCATCATTCAAATTAGAAACCGTGCAATAAGAGTTTTCAGTGACTGTATCTCTTTCAATGAGTTCAGGATAAATTCAAGAGCAGCGCAAAGTTCTGTTCTGTTTTCTACACTATTTTTCATGTTTCTTAACGATATTCTCTTTTTAAAATCAAACCCTACCTACTCCTTTACAAATGATAGCAAGATAGCATAGACGGGACCTTTTGAAGATTGAAGTGACAAGGCAAAATGTGCATTTAACATTTAGAAATATCCTACATACAATCTGTGATTGGGGTCGAATTTAGTGCGCTTTACTTAATATTATTTTCTCACGACGACTGATGTTGCAATCGTGTTATCTATGTCTATTGGTAATTTAAATATTAAAAGGGCACACGGTCTTAATAATTAATCATTTTTTTAAGACCAATACTCAGGGGTAAACCCCTACTAAATGCTGTGCATTGTATTGAAATTTTTGGACAGTACATTTATGACAGAACATACATTTTGTTTTTCTTATATTACTATTAAGCGCCTTAGGAATGGGACAAATTGCTGTGAATTGATCATTCAAAGGCCAGTGTTATTCCTTCATCCTTGCATGTTGATTGTGTGGTGAGTGTCTTCGCTAAGTAGGTTTAGCTGTTATCCGCAACTTCCCAATAGGTGGCGCTTTTCTACTGATTATTCGTTTTTTTTTTTTTTTGACAGAGTGTAGTTTGTTGAAATAATAACATATTTAAAGCATTAAAGTTCCTTTGTATTTTAAAATAGAGCAAGAAATTCTTTACTCCATGTCGCCGTCTTAAAATTGACAAGACTTTTATCAGACAGATTTAAGCAACTCTCATGTATGGGGGGCTGGTGCTTCAAACTCTATTTTGATGCTTTTTTACCGAGTACAGTAAAAGGCGAAAGTGCTTGTTAATTATAGTAGAGATTCATTAGAGGATCGATGAAGTGTAGTGTGCGTTTCTTTATTCTATCGGAAATACAATGAAAAGTGCTCCAGCCAATCGCGCAATGTACCAAAGAGAAGATACATTCTGTAGTTGCGCACTGGGCTTATGGCACAATCTTCCTACAAATATCTTTCCGGTGACCAGTACTTTCTCCTTGTTTCTTCCCGTAAAATATTTTTCTAACAAGTACAATACATTGCTTGAGTAGGGTTCATACCCTGAGTATTGGTGACGTGTTAAAAAAAAAAATTACCAATAAAGTTTCCTTCTTTGCTTTCCGTAGGCTTGAGGCAACAGGTAAATTGTTTCAATAAATAAATCAATTATTTTAAAATTAATTTAATTTTACTCGTAGCATTCTGTTTTTTTTAACTTCTGTTAAGATTTTTATTTTAAACAGTCAGTAGCAGTAGAGCCATCATTTCTTTTAAAAGCATTTTTCATACTTGCAATTTATGATTATAATTGGAAATAATATTACTAGTACGAATATATCGTTTAAACACTCCTTATTTATTTGCCTGTTTAAAGCTTCCAAATAATTAATTGCAGTAAAATTAAACACTTATTCTTCGTAGTCTTGTTTTTTTCTCTTTTTTGTGTTATTCATTAGTGTTAAAACGTTTGTTACCACTTGATTGAACATTTTTGCAAGGCAAATAAATAATTGGCGTTAAAATACAAACTGTTGAATAGTGTTGAGATAGTTAAAAAGCAGATTAATTGGTATGAAGTCAAGATGGGGATTATGCCAATTATCGATAATGCTTTGGTTTTAAGAAATATATTTTTAAACTGTAGTTTTATTTAATAATTGTATATAATTTTTATAAATTAATTTGTTTGGAAATTTAATTAAAAAAAAAATACACAAAAATTAATTAATTTTTTATTCCATTTTTCATTGAGTTCATCAAGATAAACCACCAAAAAAAGAGCCAATATTTTAAATGTACAATATCATTTAAAATAGTGAAATACTTAATAATATGTGTATTGCTCATATGCTTAAGAAGACTTGAATATGAGGAAATACTGAGTGTCACTATTATTGCACTCTTTTATAATTTTTTATTTTTTTGTTTGTTTTTTGTTTCGTGATAGAGGCCCTTTTCATAGAAATACGAAATGAAATGCTAAAAAAACAGACAGAACACAATTAATGATGTATCAGATTGACTCATATTAACTTTATGTTTTTATTATACAATAAAAACAAGAGTAAGACAAAAAAATACTTATAGAATAATTAATTTGTGTTTATTTAGTTTTATATTTCTTTGGCTTAAGTAACGCCTTATAGTTGGTTGCTATTGTTTTATTATACTCGTATATTTATTTACTCAAATTGTACTGACAATTCATATTTTGGTATTAGTTTTGCTTGTGTTTATTTTCTCAATTGAATTCATTTATTTTCATAAATTCTCAACTGTTGTGTCATTTGAAGTGATACTTTTTGTACTTTTCGCCACAGATACAATTGATTTTTAGAATAGTTTTTAATTTACGAGCATAAATATTAACTGAAATCGAGATCTTTGCTATAGGTCTGAAATCCAATCTAAGAAAATTAGATTAGATTTAGAAAATTACACTATGCTACAAAAGTGGAGGAATAAAATAATCAGTGGTTCTGAAATATGTAGTAATCCTGGGCCCGAATCGTCACATCCGTGAACGTACAATCCGTCACGTAAAAATAAATTTTTTCGGATTACGATGTACGTGAACGTACAGCTTATTGTAATTTTCGGGATTATGAAATACGTTATCGTGTCACTGAACGTACAATTTTTATGAACTGTCATCCGTTAACAAATTTGAGTGCGAATAGTCAGAAAAATGTTAAAATTTAATAAAAAATTAAAGTTTACTAAAATTTTATTGAATTTTATTAATACTGTAATTATTAAACTTTTTTTTAAGAAACTACTTATAAAAAGCTTAATCCCTCACAAAAAAAGATTTGATGGCAGAATTCATAAACGAGTATCAAAATTTAGCAAAATATGTGCTTCCCAATTGCCCTTAAGGAAAAGCTACAGCAACCGACAATGCAGGGCTAACAGTTAGGGTGGCTGCTAATTGTAAAACCGTAGAACCGCATTGTCATCTAAGTTTTTAAGATTTAGTTCATCTAGCACATATACAAACGCTTCTTTGGTTAAACGGAATCGCTTTATAAATCTGACAAAATAATTTTATTAAATAATTTTTCAATATCAGTTTTTATTTTATCGTCTTCTTTATTGTCGTTTTCACTTAAATAAAATAACAACACTGGTCCCATATTTAGCGTATTTTTATTTATAATATATTTATATATTAATTTATATTATTGATTTTAACTTTTGTTTTATTTTTGGCAGTTCCATATCTATTGTGTATTGAACAGTGTTATAAAAGTTAAAAATATCTGATTCTTATAGAAAATTACTAAAAGCAATCGTATGTTATAATTTCATTACGTTCAATTGCCTGACGTATCACGTAATTGTTTTTCGTACGATTGTTGATACGATAACGTATGTGACGTTTTCACCCCTGTTTTGCTGAAGCCCTCGTTAACTATCTTTTTTTAATAAAAAACATAGTGAGAGTCTTTTAAGTCTTTTGTTTTGAAACCAATTTTCAAAAAATTCGAACTTATTCAAGGATATTAGTTTTAGCTTTTAAGCAAAACAATATTTTCGAAAATCGGAAAAACACACTTTTTCAATAAATTTTCATTTTATTCACGCTCTTAGTTGTCCGTCAAGCCCAATATATTTTTTTTATAACGTTTGTAAAAAAAGCGTGCTAAAGTAGCTTTTTGTACCTAAAAGTCGACTTAAAAACACTGTGCTAGTCGCAAATTTTAACAATAACATTAGCCGTTTTTAGAAGTTAGCACTCCTATCCGCGCTATTCACGATTTAAAATTTGTACGCTAAAGTACTATAAAAACGATATTTTTTATACGTTTTCGCCATTTTTTAATTATAAATTTAGAAATTTTGATTAAATATGCACATCAATAAATAGGAAATTTTAGCGACATTTTTTTTTGCGATTTTTTCGGCATTTTTTTTTTTTGCAAATTGTTTTTTTTGAAGCAAATACGTTTCGGGCTATTTATCTTTGAAACTGGACGAGATGTTCGAAAACGGATTGCAGACTTGAAAAATTTTGGTCGAAACCCTAAAGTTGCATCATTAACTTGAGATATATAAAATGGCGGATAGAGCATGACGATATGTGTTTCAAAGCTCTTTGCTGTACCACAGCCATTAATATAAAAAATTTCAAAGCAGAATAGTTTTTAAAATACCTAAATCCTAAATATTATCATGATACTGCAATGATTTTTCTTGAAAAAATATTTTAGATAGAGTGTATTGTGCTTTGCGAATTGAAATTCAGAAAGGGCACAATAAACACAAATAACATCGACCGCAACTTGTTTCATTGACATAAGGTAAAATGCACTGCATGAGTAGGGGTATAAACCCCAGAGTATTGGTCTTAACAAATGAATCAACAATTTTATTTTTTAAGAGATACAAATTATTGAGAAATATTAGTTTGAGAGGTTAAAGCCTCAAGGAAGACTACGTTAAGAAATAACGTATGTCAAAACCTGTGTTCCATTATAAAGGGTGATTTTTTAGCTATTATCTTTTTGGCAACACTGGTTTAAACAGCTGACGCACGTTTCGTGTTTTGTTTCACTGTCAAACATCTTCAGTTTGGTCTATAATTTAACCATGAATCGTCTCCTGTCTTTTAAGAAAGTTCATCGTGCGCTTCTTCCATTTTATGGTCAGTTTAATCGACCCACTAAAGCGGCTATTCGCGTTATTGTGACTAAATTTGGTGTGAACACCAGCCAGAAGAATTGCAAGAGCTACCGATGCATCCAGAAAAAGTCACAGTTTGGTGCGTTTAATGGGCCTGCGGCATCATTGGACCGTACTTCTTCAAAGATGATGCGAATCGTAACGTAACTGTGAATGGTAAGCGCTACCGTGAGATGATATCCAACTTTTTTTTGCCCAAAATGCAAGAGCTTGACTTGCATGACATGTTGTTCCAACAAGACGGTGCCATATGCCACATAGCACGCGTAACAATGGACTTATTGAGAAGCTTATTCGGTGAACATTATATTTCACTTTCGGGACCGTCAATTGGCCGCCTAGATCGTGCGATTTGACGCTTTTAGACTATATTTTGTGGGGCTACGTTAAAGCTCATGTGTATGCAGCCAAGCCCGCTTCAATTGACGCATTGAAGCATTTATTCGTGAGATACCGGCCGAAATGTTGGAAAGAATATGCCAAAAATGGACTAAGCGGATGGACCATTTGAGGCGCAGTCACGGTCAACATTTGCATTAAATAATCTTCAAATATTAAATTATATGGACCTTACTATCGATTTAAATAAAAGTTTCATTAATTTTTCTGAAATTTATGCGTTTTTTTTAAACTTTCCTATAGCTCTTAAAAATCATACTTTACAAATTGGGGGCTTTTACTAGTACTTCAAAAGGTATAGTTGGATGTAGGGCATTCAATACTTGGCCTAAACTGACAGTTCTCATTTCTTATACAAAATATTATTTTAATTAGATTTGGCTTTATTACAAAATTTCTAAGAAATCATTTTGTTTTACTGTTAATTAGAGTGCCATCTTTAAAGTATTAATGCCATATTAAAATAATATAAAAAATTAATTAATTAAAAACATTTAATACTGCTTTTTATTTAACTAATGAAACCAAAGACTATAATAGGAAATACAAATTTTTTCAGACTTTCTGCAATTTAAATAAAGAAAACCAGCCAACAGATCTGCATGTTTTTGTTAAAAAATCATAATTTTTTCGTTTTAATTATTAATTTTATGAATCAATTAAAGCAAAAATTAAGCATTAGAATGGTAATGAGAGTGCATATTTAAAAAGTTTCGTGAAACTTGACAGAATATAAAAACTTAGTGTTGAAGTTTATTTTGTATTAAAAAAATTAAACAGATTACACTTTCAACAAAAAGTTTATTTAAATCATTTTCTACTTAGAACAACAAAGAAAATAATTTTTTTATTTATTTCCTACACTCAACTCTGTACGGTTTTCTCATGCAGGGCTCACTTAAGGTATGCCGTGACCCAGGGTTAAAGTAATACTTTAATTTACAGTCCAAAACGTAATCAAAACGTTCTGTTGAAGCCAGCAAAAAGTTAACATTATATAAAAGTGCATTTGGCGCCTTGAAAGAGTGTTACCAAATTCTATTCAGGATCGTGATGTAAAAGTATTGAGTATTTGAGTACTGAGTACTCGATACCATGAATATTTACCGGTGCTCAATATCCAAAAGTAAAAATTCAATATTTATAGGGTTATATTCTGTAGTATGTTATTGCAAGTTTTCTTTAAAAATCTTCTGAAATAATACAAATTAACAAAAAGGATGGAAAAGAAGCATTTGTGCAATTTGTGGGATAATTATGCATTTTAAAAATTGTTTTGAAATGTTTTAAATAAAATGGCATTCAGAAAAAGAAGCCAAATGTTTAATTATTGTAATGAAGCAGGAGAAAATTAGCATAATGTAAACTTTTTAAATCGATGATTCCACATAAAGGTATGTGGTGCGAGCTTGTATTAGTCTAGTTTAAAATATTACGTTTATAGGAGGGTGCAGCTCTAATTTAGAGAAGCATTTGGACTCTAAACACTCATTAGTTGATTTAAAGAAAACAATTGAAGGTAATGCCGTAAAAGTAGAATTAGATTTGTAGAACGTACGATTTAGTTTAGATTTTTTTTAACTTTTATCTATCGTAGAAGACGAAGGATTGAAACATCTTCTAAAAACATTGAACACATCGTATACAGTACCAACTAGTTACATATATTTAATGTCAAAAACTTATACCTTTGGAATTTGAAGATAATTATAGAGATTTAAAAAATGGCCCCATTAGTGCTAAACAACTTTGCCTAACAACAGACGGATAGATATCTGTAGCAAATGCGTCATATATTTGTAATGGAACATTTTGTTGACGCCGTTTAGAACCTTAAATCTCATTTTCTTATTTGCTTCGAATAAAGTGAGGCATACAAGGCAAAATTTCATGAGTAGTCTCCGAAAATACCGCAAATATTTTAGCAGCTAAAAAAACTGCAGGTTGGTGCAGTTTACCATGCCTTTTACTTTCAAATAAAAAAACACATTAAAGTACTGAGTAGTATTGAGTACTCAATTTAAAAAGAACCGAGTAATATTGAGTAGTCAAAAGTAACCGGTTTTTACATCACTAATTCAGGAGTTGCAAGACGTAAGGGTATAATAAAATGGTTTAATATGGTAAATATTTGTAATCCATATTTACTGCAATACTTAAGATCTAATTGCAACAGTTTTTGATATATAATACATCTAAAAACAAAAAATATTTTTCGCCATATAGGCACATACATTTAATATACATAATATACGAAATGTATTGCTTTGGGGATAAGCATGTCTCTATGGCCATTTCGTCTCTGCTTAAGAGACTCGTCAGGAGACTTTTTCCCTAAGGTGGTAAGCAAAAATACAAATGTTTATATTCAAATAGTTATAAACTAAATGCGAATCACATTTAGTACATATATAAAAACCAAACAACATTTCATATATTATGTATAATATATCTATATTAAGTTGTGGCCATCTGAAAGGTTTAAAACATAGGTCGGCAAAATTGATTTGTAATAGTGTTAGTGAGCATTAAAAAGAACTGCACTGAACAAAAAATGTGTGAATTTATAATTATGTATGCTATTAACTTCCATATCATTATGCATGAACTAGGAACTTTCTTTTACGTAAAAGTCAGTAGTGCTAACCGCTTTCTGATGGAAGGTTTAAAAAAAATTAAATATCTTACTTTTTAGTTTACAAGTCACATTTGTTATGATACTTTAAAACATTTTGTGTGATTTTATTAAAAAGAAAAAAAAATGCACCCAAATGTCTTAAATTAAATCTAATATATTTAGAGTTTCATAAATTTTTTCCAATCAATCTAAAAAATTTTTTTATTTTCATAAAAAATACTGAAAAAATCCGGAACACATGTGCACTCGTCAGCATTTTTTTGATGAATAAAACATAAAACCACATTTGTATCGTAACACAATACATTTCTTTAAGTGTTTTTACAAAAAAACAAATGCAAAGAGAGAACAAAATGAATGAGCGTAAGAATACATGTGAACTCTCTCAGCTCAATTGAGCTATGAAATGCCGACCTATGGTTTACATTTAAAAAAAAGTGTTAATATACTTGAATTTGAAAAAAAAAACACATTTTATTTTTGACAAATTCAGTTTTATTGATACCAATTTATAGAATATGATGTCTGGCAAATGTCCACTTTTAGCATGTCGAGTTTTAAAAAAATTTTTAATCACATTTTCCAACAAAGCTTCGCTTATCTCGAAAATGCAGCGCCGAATTTCATCTTTCAGACCATCAGTTGTTTGTGGTTTGTTCACGTAAACTTGTCTTTCAAATAGGTCAAAAGAGATTTTTGAAGTTCAGAAGTTATTGAAGCAAAGTAAATTACAGTAAACACTAAAAGTATTATACCAATAAATATTTATAATTTACTTACTATATAGGCTTAAACCGGTGTTACTACCTGTTAACTTGTACAATATACTTCGTTTTTGTTACTTGTTTTTGAAAATGCAACCACATTAGGTTTATTGTGCTTCATTTATTATTTTATTTCTACTCAACAATATATAAATATATGTACAGTATTCCCCAGATAATTGCCCCACGGTTAATTGCCTTTCACGCTTATTTACCTTAATTTCTAAATCTCCATATTTTTTCTAACCATTTTCTAATAAAATTCCACGGTTAATTTACTTTCCCTTAACAGCGTTATTCGCTTAAATATATTTTCCCCAAAGAGAAATTTCACTTAAAATTCCCTCTTTTAGTTACCCAAAATAATTATTTTCTAAAAATTTAAGCTTAACTAAACTATGTTTATATAGGCATAAAACGTCCGTTAAATTTATTTTCAAACAACTTTTTTGAAACAACCTTGCAATTATAGTCTACCAAGTTTATGTCTAAAGTTACTTGCTTTTCATATGTTTTGACGGCATATATTTGACATATTTGTCGATGCAATTATCTGTGGATTACTGTATTCAGATTTTCTGAACTAATAGTAGAAATTTAAGAATTCAGCGGATGTTCCAGTAGTCTAGTGGGTAGTGTGCTAGATTGGTTAGTAAGTGGATTGTGAGTTCGATTCCCGCTAAAAACTCTAGTCTCTGGCACTATTGCGATCAAAGATCTTGGTCGTTCCGCTCGTAATAATTAGAATATAATATTCATATTGTAATGTAGTTTAAATAAAAAGTAAAAAAAAAATGTTTTCTTTTTTTCTCAAGCAAAATCCATCACAATAATCTTTACAATGTTTTTGGAATATGTATTTATTTTCAGCCATGAATTAGACAATTGGATGCTTAAGAGTATTGCGTCAAATGATGAAACAGCTACAGCAACAATATTGCCTGGCGATACAACAAATGTTGCTACAATTACCACAACAAACGTGTCGTCTAGCTGTAGCTTAGCTGAGGAGAATATTACAATAAACAACACCACACAAACTTCAACAGAAGTGATGGCAACAGCAACAGGATCGATTTTACATGCTACAACAGCGTCAACAACAATGTTACCATGTCCATCAATCAACCAAATAATTGCCCTACAACACCAAACCAGTAACAATGATTGTGCGAAATTACCGATCAACAAGCAGAAATTGTCACTTTCAGCCTCATTCAATACGTTTACAAAGAAATCATTAATAGAGGAAACAGCAAGTGCTTTGGCTATACCATTGCAAACAACACTTTTAGATCCAACAACAGCAAACACAGTTAAAACAACTTTAGTAACACCATCATCTTTTGTGACAATAGCAACAATGTCGACAAATGCAAATACTATAAAATCAACTACAACAACAACATGTGGTATTGCAACAGAATCGACGTTAGCTCTCAGTTTTAAAGAATTTCAGCTACAGCATAACAGCAGGGAAAACAACATTAGCAAACAATTGCAGCAGCAATTTTTGCATGAACATCAACTATTACACCAATATCAGCATCATGAGCAACAGGAACAACACAAACATGCCACATATATAAATAACGATGATGACGATGATGATTCCATCATAAAATCATTAGAACGTAATGACTCTTCAGCTTCATCAGGCTTTTATACGCGCAGCGGCAGCGGCAGTGGCAATTTGGAACCAGAATTATGTGCAATGGTTGCCTCAGCCTATGAACAAGAAAATGCCAAGTATGTTATAATTAAAAGCAAAAACAAATAACAACAAAAAAAAAGCAGAAAACATTTTTATGCTTATATAAAATGTTACTGTTTCTTTTTTATTCAATCACTTTAAAAGCATTTAATGATCAATTACGAGTATTTAAGCCAGTGTTTAAAAAAAATTAAAAGAATTATTAAATTCAAGTATTCGAGTACACTAGTACCTACAAATGTAATTGCAGTTTGAAGTAACGAAACCAAAAGAAAAAGAGCAGGTTATAGTTCACTTGTATGAATACTTCAATTGAATTACAAACAGTTCATGTACTGCAAAAGTCTACTACGCTTTCATAGTAAATTTCGGGAACGTAGTTATTGCATAAACACATTTCACAGGGAATCGGTAAATTGAAATTTCTTTAAAAGAAAAAAAGCAAAAAGAATTAAAATGTCTAAGCTAGGGTAGCTCTTTTTCCCCCTCTTTATTAGTAGATTGCAATCGTTATGGAATATTGCGACGGCTGTATTGACAGGGTATTCTGTAATATGTTTTTGTTTTTGGTTTTCTATTTTAGTAGTCGCCATCTGATAAAATACGATACAAGTAAATACTCGGTACTTTTCTCTTGATATCAAGTACTTTTGTTATCGATACTTTGTAACCAAGTATCAAGTAGGTATCCGGAGAATATCGTGCTATCAAATGAAAAGAACTCACTTAAATTAATCGGCCTTATTCTAGCTGGCGATGTCGTTGTCGTCTGACGACATTTTCTTAGCAGAATAAAGAATGAAATGAAGAAATGTTTCTCTTGCCTTTAATCTATTACAAATATATCGTTGCACGACGACGACGTCGCCAATTGGAATACGGCCTAATATTTTAAAATAAAAGTGTATTATTGCAAGACTGCAATTCATACATATCGTTGTAAGAATTAAAGAAGGCTGTATCTGACAAAACATTAATTGTTCACCGGAGCCAAAAGTAGAACAAAGACACTGGTATTTTAAAAAAAGGCAGTCGGCGTAAGTGAATTTTTTTCATCATAGAAATCTGCGACCGGGACCAATCGATGCATATTTTTTTCTGATGAAAATGACACAAAAAACGTATTTTCGATTTTTTGTCAGTTACAGCGTTCTTTAATTCTTGCTTCGATATATACCTTGTCCTTATACATATATAAATATATTGCTGATATCACACATAAAAAAGTCAGAGGAATTGTAGTGTTATTTATTCCGACAAATTGAGGTAGGGCAGTACAAAAACATTTATTGTACATGTTAGAACAGGCTGGAATTCACTATTTTATATGTTAGATAGATATGTAGATATGGCAAAATTTGTGGCCGAACTGAATTGGTGACATGCTACGAACTCGAAATGATTAAACAAATAGTTCTACTTTTAAAAGCTTGTCACAAAAGAATCGTCGGGCCAACAATATGTAATTTTATCTAAGATTATAATCTCTTTTTTTGTATTATTAAGGCCTAAGTGCTAACCTGATGACCCTTATCTCATGCAGTTCATTATACTGGTCTAAGAAAATATGTTATGGGAAGGAAGAAAAACGGAGAAGTGCTTATGAACATTTTATTTAAACTTATTAATATCTTAATTGACAGGAAAAACTTTCTCGGGAAGGTTATTCCATTAATGAATCCTTCGGCTAGAGAACGAATTCTCTCTGTAGTGCATAGTGGAATTCCTTCGACAATTATCTACGAAAAGATGTTCTCTGTGAGAGGTATAAGTTGTACGTGGAAATATACGATTATTCTTCAGAATTAATGTTTTCATTTCATCAAAGCACCTCCCGTGGTAGTACCGATAGAACAGTGAAATACTATTTTATAAAGCAGGAGCTACAATTACAGCAGCTAGCAATCGTTTGTCTAGAAAACACCTTAAGAAATTATTATTTTTAGGAAGTACGTCGCAAAGCGAATTTGGTTTTTTTTTTAAATTTTCATGTTTTTATTATTCTTTATTAAAGTATAGAAAGAAAAACACATTGCATTTATGTAGATATGTATGTACAAATAGTATACAAATATAGGAAAAATCATACATAAATCTTACTGTTTTAAAATTTGAATTACTTATTGATGCAAGTACTTATCGATACAAGTAGGTACCGAATACTTTTTATTCGATATCTTGCCATATCCTTTCGAATAAAAGCATTGATACTTTGATGGTATCGTTTCATCCCTAGCCACCTGATGTTTTATACGTTTAGGACTATTATTACAACTTAGCTATAAAGTGTCCGATAGTTAAATGTAACTTTCGTTAACGGGAGAAATAAAGTGACCTTTAAATGCTTTTCGTTATATTTTTTAAAGTACGGCAATACCAGAATAAGGACCGATTATTTTTGGCATTCAATTTGTGTAAAAGAGACCAATTGGCAACAACATTAACATTAATATTAATAAATGAACAAAAAAAAATTTATAAATAATTCACTAAAACAACTTAATACCAAAGAAATGTGTTTTACTTTCCATTTTTATTGAATTTATTGAAAATATGGCAGCCTCCATAAAATATGGTAAGCTCAAAAGAGTAAACCTCACGTTCAAAGTTAAAGGTCACTTTTAGGTTAAAGCTTAGTTCTAATAATCAAAAGCAATTTATCTGTGCGATAATATCCTATCTTTAGCTAAAGGCAAGTTGTAATAATAGGTCCAAGTATGTTATTTAATAAAACTCGAAGAAAGCGAAACAAATAAAAAATACTTTTTTTTGGCAAAATATTTAGCAAATGGCAGGAAAAACACTAAAATGCCAAAAACGGCGTTGTGGTCTTCTCTGCTTATCATATGTACATTCATATATCAACTCATTCAAGATATTCCCATATTATATAATAAAAATAAAAATTTATAATATTTTATTTAACATTTCCCTTTCTCTTTCTCTTTTTTTTTGTCATTTTGTTTATTCTCCCAGCAGTGATAATGTCTCTGTAGCATCGGATCTAACACGCATGTATGTCAGCGATGAAGAGCATGACTATCAGTTATCACATTACGATTAAATTCTCAACCTGGAATTACAAATGAAATCGGTTAACTAAAAAGTCAAAATGGAATCGTTCGGCCTTAAGAAAAGAAAAACAAAATATTTATGGAAATAGTTTAAAGATTTATTTTTCTTTTGAAATAAAAGAAGAAAATGGAAAAGATTTACAAATATTATTAAAATATACAAACATACTACATATATACATACTTTTAAACATATACATATATTTACAAATAAGTTTTTATTTGATTTTGAACGTATAATCCCAACCACAAACTAAAAAAATTAGAACTTTTTTAGACAAAATCAAAATAGGAAATCGTATAAACAGAAAACCTTAAAAATGTATTGTTGGTTGCATTTGTCCGTTTATGTTGTTGAAAAATAAATCTAAAATCTTAATATATGACAAGTTTCTCAAAAATATTTACTTTAACATGGAACTTTTAACAATAATAATACACATACTACTGCTGGCAAATATATTGAGTAACCGGTAACGAATTTTGGGTATTTGTACTAATTTTCGCGATCCCACTACTTTAAGAGTTGCGTTTTTCCATCGAAAATAAATGGAAAATTTTAACGGCCGAAGCAAAATTCTGGCAAAAAACACAAGTCTTTGTAAAATTAATTAAAATTATTATTAATTAAAAATATTAAAATTAACTATTAAAACTTAAAAAAAACCGATGTTTGACGTTATTATAAAAGTGTTAACGAACAACAGGGAACTAATAAATTTGTGAACAAAAATTATCCTACAAAGGTTGGTTTATGTAACAAGAGATAATATAGAATCATCCAACAGAGACATCCGAACTTTGACAGCCCTTAACAGCTTTCTTGTAGAACTTACATCTGTCAAACTAGTTCTAATTTATTTAATCTGTCGTATCAAATATAGCATTGAACAACACCTGCAAATCATCAAATTGTTTTATCAAAATTAGTGTTCTATTCGGGGAATTCAAATAGGCACGTGAACAAACAAAATTGTCGAAGTTGGGGCTATACCAATCCACCGAAAAAAAAATCACTGTTTAATGTGGTTTTTGAACTGATGGTGTTATCAATCCAAATTTTTTTGTAAACGGTGCTGCCCAGGAAGTCACTGTCAACGGCGAAGGCTCTCTATGGTCTATGATTTCCAACTTTTTTGATCTGAATTGAATGATATAGACACAAACGATAAATTGTTTCAACAGGACGACGCTACGCGCCACACATCTCATGCCACCTTCGATATTCTGTTCGAGAACTTTGTAGGCATGTTTACTTCATGTGAGTTGAACTGGCCACCGAGATCGTGCAATTGGACCCCGGTAGACATTTCCTTGTTAAGTTGTTTTAAATCGCAAGTGTATGCGAATAAGCCTCAAACCATAGCGTTGCTCAAAGCCAACATCATCCATGTAATGGGCAAATTCAGCCTGATTAATGTATCGGACATTTCGTATGCTCTTCAAACAGAGAAGTCGTGACAAACGTATGGCATCAACAGATCGTTTTTTTTGCAGTGCATTGTACTAGTGTTTGGAAAAATATTTTATAAGGCGGAGTAAAGAGAGAGTAGTGTTCTTGCCAGGGCCAGGGCTCCGGGGTTGATCCCTACCCACGTAGTACATTGTGCTGGTGTAGGAAAAAATAATGGGAAAGGGCGAGTGTGTGAATAATAACCTCATATCTGATATCAGTCAGAAAAAAAGGTCCTACTTTAAAAATGCGACCGCAAGGAAATCGGTTGCTGTTAATTGATTATTCAGTGGTCACCACTATCAACCCCAAAAAAGCCCACAGAATAAAGTATATATTGGGGGAGGAATAAATTATTATAATGATATTGGAGATTATGTTGTTGTTATTCTCCTTCATCCAGTCCCTGCGATAATTGTCAGTTACTGCTTCTCAACTCTCTTTTTGGCATAGAAGACCCTGCCAGAGAGCTATTGCTCTCCGTGAGCTTAGCCAGTTGAGACCCTGCACTATAAACCTCTATACCACGACAATATCGTAAATTAAAGGGAGATTATTCCATAAACGAACCGTATAGCTAAAAAACTTATTCGCTCTATAATGTATTGTGCGATGCATTGGACAATCACTACAAAAGGATGTGCTCTAGGACTAGTCTTTAAATATTAAGAAGTTAAGGTTGACTGAAGTATTTCTTGCACCGAGGCACATAAATTCTTCCTTCGGCATTTGAGAAATGTGAACATTCCTGCGGACATCACAGTTAATTCTCGTACCAAGAATATTAAGGGCGTTCGTCTTCTCAATACTTACATTATACATAGGCACAAATGAAAAGATCGCATTGTCATCCCCACGCCTATGCCTGAGAGATTTTTGAGTCTCGCATGCATTAAATTCGACTCTGTTCATTCAAATACAGACAAAGATTGTGTGTAGGTCATTTGTAATTGGCAATATTGTCATATCTATCTCACACACACTTTATTTAACTTCAATATCAAGTGAAATGAAAAAACAGTTACATTTTATACAAGTAATTTTATAAAATCTTAAGCTGGACTAACCTCAAGTAAGCCCAAGCATTTATGTCAACAACACACAAATACTTCGTTTACAGTTTGTAATAAAACAATTAAAAGAACTGTAGTGAAGATAATCCTTTTGACGATTGGACTTTAATGAAACACTCATAGTTTATTTAACATTGCCAAGCAATCTATTTGTAACTATTTGAAGTTATTCATGATTAATTATTTTATATTAATTCTGTTATAATAATTATGCTTAAATTTTAAGTTAAGTTTACATTAAAGTAAATTTATAAACAAAAGAAACAAGAGTTTGAGTACTCAAATGAAAAGTATTCAATACTATCGAGTAATAAAAAGTTGAAGAATTTGCCAGCACTAATACTGCATACAAACATACATACAACGACCTGTATTACCTTTACCAGCTAACAAATGACTGTGACTAATTTTAAGTAATGGTCTGGGATATACTTTCAATTTAAAATCGTACTTTAACGATTTATTCATTGTCTTTACAATTACTTACATATTTATTATTATAAATAACTTTTACATTTGTTGGAAAATTTTTCTTCTTAGTGTAGATGAAAGTATTCTTTTACAAAACGTACTTTACATACATACTTACTATATACATATTTCTACAGAACATCTCTTTTTGAGATATATTTTTATATGAAAAAAAAACGTTTTGTTTTAGCATTAACAAAAAAAAAAACATTCTAATAAATTTGGCGAGACTTTCTTTTTTATGAAAAATACAAAATTTAAAATATAAAAACAAAACGTTTTAACTTTTTCAACGTTTGTAAAAAATAGTTTTAAATATAAGTGCATACTAACACATATTGTCGTCGTATTCATAAAAAATATTTTAGGTTTGTTATGGATTTATTTGACAAGTACACGTACACGTATTGCATAGAAATTTGTCAAATAAGCCTCCTTAATGGAAGTATTTTATGTTTTATGAATACGGGGGATAGTATCGTATATAATAAAAATAATAATTTTAATACAAGTCCATATTATAAAAGAAATATTGTTTAAACTCAATTCCTACTTAAAGCTACTGTATTACCAGCAAGTGTTAAAGATATTTTAAGGCGTTTTATTAAAATATATCTTGTCACGTGTAAAAAAAAAAACTAAAATAAAATAAATTAATTATTTAAATTTAATTACCGAATTACTTAATTAAAACAAAGAACTAAATATATAAGAAACATCAAGAGTCAACCATCAAACATTTACAATAATTCATTTGAACTTGATTTGGTATATATAGTATATAATATGTACGGACTCGTATAAGTACATATTATACACATATTTAGTAGGAATTGAATAAAATAAATCATTGTATGTTATAGAATAATAAATGTTGAAAAAAAAACAAAAAAAAAAAAAAAAACTGTATGAGTTTCATTTGTTCGAAGATTCAAATTACTTTGATTATGAGGTAAATTTATAAATTTTTTCCAGCAATTCAATAGGTGATGGTATTACACTTAGAGCCATTACTACAACTTGGCTACAAAGTGTTCAATAGTTAAAGGTAACTTTCGTTAACGGCAGGAATACAATGACCTTTAAATGCTTTTCGTTATTACAACTTACCTTTAAAATAAAACTTATATTTTTGAAAATACGGCAATACCAGAACAAGAACCGATTAATTTTGGCATTAACTTTGTTTAAAAGACACCAAGTGGCAACAACACGTATGTTTACATTAATAAATGAACACAAAGAATTTTATAAATAGTGCACTAAAAAAAATTAATAAGAAAGAAATGCATTTCACTTTCCATTTTTATTGAATTTACTTCTTTGTTGACAAAATAAACAAAATATTTTGGTTCAACGAACCAAAAATATGGCAGCCTCAATAAAATATGGTAAGCTCAAAAGTGTAAACCTTGCGTTTAAAGTTAAAGGTAAGGCTGTCTTCCCAATAACTTTATCGGTCACTTTTAGGTTAAAGCTTAGTTGTAATAACCAAAAACTAAAAGCAAGTTGTAATAACGGTCCTTAACTCTTATAATATTTTACCATAAATCGTGTAAAAAACTTATGCATAAAAAACGGTGTTGCCAGAATTTGAATACAATTTTACTCAGACGAACTCAAAATTTACCAAAATTTTTTAAATTACACATAATTTATTATATTTAATATAGGTATATGACCTTCTCCGAAAAAAGGGAAATAGTATGTGAAAATGAAGTTTAGAGAATAACGTATTTAAAGTTTCATAAGGCATTATCACTGTGAAAACACCTTCAGTTGGGAGATGCGATTTCGTATGGTTAGTTCAAACTCAAAAAAAAAAAAAAAATTGGAAGACTGACGATAAAAAACATATTAGAACAAAAAACAAAAAAAAAATGGAATTTAAATGTATTTATCATTTTTATCGTTATGGGGTCAATAAATTTTTATCAGAAATCTAACTTATTTCATCTTATTCTACACCCTTTTAGGTACCAGAATCCACTCTAAAGACCAAACCCGTTTTTTGACACACTATGTCTCTTTAATCGGAGAAGGTCACATATAACGCTGTTTATTTACTTTCTACGACTATATGCTACTTATGTATCAACTTATTAAACAGCTGTTTTGAATTTCTAGAAATAAAGATAACAATTCTTTTTGTTTTTTTTTGTTTTTGTAAACAATGGAGTTAATATCTGCAAATGTAAGTAAAAAATTAGTTTTTTAAAGAAAATGATAACAAAAGGTATACATACATACTTAGCCAGTACAGCCCCGTTTCAGGGTTACAGCCTAGCTTCTCGCAGCGACCATGTGTGTGTAAATTTTTATCCATTAGTACCGAGACTTACAGTTTACTGATGACGCCGAACGACAGAGTTGAAAAGCTTGTTCATGGCAACTAGTTACTCTTAGAGCTTTTGCCAGAACACTGCTAATAGGTAGTCGCCGATAGCAATATTTCTTTCATATTTCTTTTTTTTTTTTCATGATGTCAGAGATGAGTTTTGAACCCTGAGCCCTTGCCTAGTAAGACAACACACTAACCCTGGACCACGGCGACTACCTACTATGAATTAATTAGATAAATATTGATGGCAATCCTGAAAATATATACTTGCTAAATTTATAGTTTTATGTTTTTTATAAAGTTTATTTTGAAATTTGATGGCCAAGAACTTTTACAAAACCTTTTTGAAAACTATAGATCCGATTGTAAACATTTTATTTATATATCTACTTGTTTTACATCCAAAAATCAACTTAAACATTACCCTTCACAATAGCTTCCACTACTAAAAAATGCCAACTCGCTTACTATGTAGGTAGTAGGTAATCAGTTTTTGCGACGTTGGTTGTATGTCATAAGTAGGGCAACCAAAAATATACATTAGCATTTTTTTCTGGATGTGAATGAGATAACAATCAACCAGAGTAGGAAAAGTGAACGTTTGATCTCATTTTGTTGTATTCTTTACAATGAGTAAAACAAAAATAAAACAGAAACAGTGAGAAAGATTGTCTCATTTAATTTTGTATATTGTTTTTGTTTTGAGTACTACAAATACACTAACTCAAATGTGCGTAGGTACAACAAAAAATGAATGAGAAGAAAAAGGAAAGAAGAAGAGAAAAAGAAAAGAAGAAGAGAAAAAACAACAAAAAACAAAGCAAGCAGAAGAGCGAAAAGCTAATTGTTTCATTTGCGCTCTTTCTCTTTTAGAAAGTATTTGTTTTGGTTTTGCTCATGTACAATACCATTAAAAAATTTTTTAAAAGTGTATGACTTTGTTGTAACTTTTGCGAAATATTTTGTTTGTTTGCCCACTCTGCAATCAACATAATAATTGATTTTAGGAAAAACTACGACGTTTAACCCCTATTTGTTACGGCATATTTTTGCATATTTCGCCATGAATGCATACTTTTGCATTTTTTAATTTTTTCATATTTGTATGGCATATTTTACAAATTTTTACATATTTTTGAAGAATTTACGTGAATTGCCAATTTATATTTTCTCAAAATAATGACTACACACATAACTTAAGTATAATTTATTAAATAATAAGGGTACTCTTGAAAACGCTTAAAACTAGCATTTGTGAAATTGGGGAAAATTACGAGAATCGTTCATTAAGCTCTAAATTGTAAAACTGATAGGAAAATTCTGTTTTGTAAAGTTTACAATAAGTCAGTGTCAGCAAAGAAAATATTTGCCATAAAACAACATCTCGTAAAAATTAATCTAGGAAACATTTGCTTTCAATTTGCATTTCCTCGATGTAAAAGAGCGCTTTACGATCAAACAGACAAAAGTTGTCATTTATTGCAGCAATAATTAAAATTATTTTTTTACTCCTTTGTTTTGTATTCTTGTTAGTCTGAATCTTTTTGACATTTTTGTTATTTTTGCCTAATTTTGTAATTTAAATATAATACATATGTGTGTGTAAATAGTATAAAGGAATTTCATATTATTTGGTTGGTGGCTAATTTTATTTAATACTTTTCATGTTTTAACGTTTTTGCAAAAAATTCACGTAATTTTATGTCAACAT
Organism: Metopia argyrocephala; assembly: GCA_963576795.1. NCBI lineage: Eukaryota > Metazoa > Arthropoda > Insecta > Diptera > Sarcophagidae > Metopia > Metopia argyrocephala. Next base: position 51,711,326 of record OY756209.1, on the reverse strand, counting down.
ATGTATGCATTGTGAGTTTTATAGAGCATATTTTTAAGGCTTAAAACTGCATATTTTAGGCGCTTTAAACTAATTGTTTAGAGTATATTTTTGGTTGCCCTAGTCATAAGCGTTTAGTGGCATAATCTTGTTTGAAAGAAGTAGATTTGCCATCAAATTTTGAGAGTAAGCTATCGTTCTTCATTTTTAATCTTGTTGCGAACCTCGAAGATTTGCTATCCTCTAATGTAGTAACATTTTAAACTAAACTCTCGTATGAACATTGGGATTACCAATCGTGGTTCAGAGAGTGAACCAAATGGTTCATATTATAGTGTGAACCATTACATATTGGGATGAAAAACATATCAGTAATCAATATAAAGAAAGGAAACCTACCGTTTTGTTCACAACATACATTCCATAAAAGATTATCGAAATATTATGATCAACAATAAGGTACTGACTCGAAATTTTTAAAATTTCAGTAGAGTCCAAAAATTGTTTGTGATTACATTTTTAGAGAATTTTAAAATCCGAATACTCATACTTCCATCTTCCAATAATTGTTAATTCCTATTTAAAAAAAAAAATTATAACTTTTTTATTAGCCAATATCTCGTTCAAGAAATTATTCAATAAATTTAAAATGATATTCATTTAAAACCATAAAAACTTGGATTAAAAAAAAATCTACCAACAACCAATAGGATTGAGATCAGGCTTAAGAAAACATTTTTACATGTACCTATACATGTTACCTGTTTAAATTCAGTAGCAAAAAGCTACATGTGAACAATAAACAAAAACTGCAGAACACGATCTCTAGTTTACGACAAGAAAAATAACAATAAGAATATGAATGAGTGCAACATGAATGTAAGAACGTGTATGCCACTACAAAAAAAAATCTAAAAATAAAATTAAAAACCAGGTCAATTTGAAAAGTTATAAAGATTTTAAACAAAAACAATAAATGATCTTCACAATTTTAGCAGAAATTAGAAAACCAAAAATGTATTACCGTCTACTAAAAAGTCAAATCTGTAAAAAAAACTGCTACCCTGTATATTTATATATCTGCACTGGTACAGAGGATAGAGAGGATTGATAGCTCAAAAACTAATTTCACTTAAACCTTAACTATGTATAGGCTGACTTCATAAATGCAGTTTGCAATGCAATACTGCACAGAAATTTGTTTAGAAGGCGAAGCAACATTTTATGGCAACACTGTGTCGTCTAATAATGCCACGACATTTCAGTATATTTACACACGGAAGTTTTGTTCATTAAAACAATTTTAAAATCTAAAATTACAAACTTTTGTAAAACTGTCATAAGTATGCATCAAAATAAAAAATTCTATAAAATAAATAAACCTTCGTCGTGGTGTAGTGGTTAGAGTGTTAGCTTACTAAGAAAAGAGCTCCATGTTCAAACCTCAGCTCTGACAAAAAACGGAAAAAAAAGAAAGTAGACTGCTAAGAAGTTTTCGCCACTCTTAGCAGTCTTCAGTTCTCTGAGAGTAACTGATTGCCATGAACAAACTCCTTAAGTTTGTCTTTCGGCGTCGACTTTAAACTGCAGGTCTCCGGTACTGCACATATGAATAAAAATTAACACACACAACATTAGTGTTGCGAGAAACTAGGCCGTAACCCTGAAACAGGGTTGTAATGGTCAACTATGTATGTATGTCTTGCAAAAACTGTAAAGAATACATTATTAAAGCATTACAAATAAACACAATGCACAAGTTTAACAGATGTTGTGCATTAAAATGCCCTGCATTAATGAACTTGTGTCATTGTCAAAAGTATGTCTAATGTGTTCATGAACACTATACATTGCAATGTATCATTGCCAACTGCATTTATAAAGTCTGCCATTCACATAAAAAAATTAAAACAAAAATTAATTTTTATATCAAACACAATACATATGTACATATTGTGCGTAAACAGAAACATGCGACAATTAATCAAAGTATATATGGCCTTTTGGGAAAAAAAAACAAAAGAAACAAAACTCTCTGAAATAAACAATTAACGGCCTGTTCATAGAAGACGAATGGTTTAAGACATTCGTGGTTTTATAAAAAAAAATACCCAAAAATGTGAGTGGTTTTTTGTTGTTTCACATATGAAAAAACGAACGTCTTAAACCATTCCTCTTCTACATATGAATGGCTGTAAGTAATGGTTGCTATAAATAGTCGTTCAGTGTCAATTATGAGCATTTTTAATTGAACTTTTAATTTTATGTTTTTTTTTTATAATTTTTTATTTTTCAAACAGCTGATTGTTTGTTTACATAAATACATACATATTTGGCCATTACAACCCTCTGTCAGGGTTACGGCCTAGCTTCTCGCAGAACTCATGTTGTGTGTGTTAATTTTTATCCATGAAAGCCGGGACCTACAGTTTAAAGTCGACTTCGAACGACAGATTTGAGAAGCTTTTTCATGGCAATCAATTACTCGCCGAACTTTTACCAGAAGACTGTTGAGTCGCCGAATGAAATAATTTTTTCATATTTCTTATTTTCAAGATGTCGCAGCTGAGATTTGAACCTGGCGCCATCGTCTTAGTAAGCCAACACACTAACCATTGTTTACTTTCGCAAACTTTTGTCTTCAAAATTAAATAGTTTTGTTGGTCTAAAGGAAAAATCAGCTGATATTGGGATTGTTTTGCTTGCCGATTGCTTTTTGTTTTTTATTCACAAAACCATGAAACTTTTTCAATATTAATTTTAAGAAGAAATCGCATACGCAAAAGAGTGTTGAACGGTTCAAAAAAAGTTCGGCGGTAAATATCCCATTTATCCAGTTAATTAATTAAATAATTAATCAAATTAACGTATTTGGGTCAGTATTAACCTGGAGTTTCTTTTCTGAACAGTAGAGATAGATTTGCTTACGTGACATTTAACATTATGTCTTTATTGTGCTATGTTATATGTATGTGGGCCAAAATTAAAATTTTCGTAACAGCGACTTACGGCCTATATATGTAAACTTTATATGCATATACATAGTTTTGTTAAAATTGGTGCCACCTATTTGCACTTGTTTCAACTTTTTATTTACCGCAAGTCTTCCAGTTCTTTAAAAATGTAAGGCATCTGAACTTGTCTTACTTCTTGAGTCTCTATATTACTTTACGGAAAAGTATATAAAAACAGTTCTTATATATTTCTGGTCCAGGATGCCGTCTATTATGTGTCTGGTGAATATAATTTTATGAGTTCAGGCAATTAATTTGAATAAAAGTAAGTTTCTTCATTAAACAAATTTAATTTTGTGCCACTAGAAAATATTTTTGAGCCATAAAATGTCAGGTATGTTGTATGTGGGGATGTATTTTCAATTTATATAACGATTTCTAGTTGAAAGAATTGCAGCAGATTATGGCCTTAACTCTGCAATGAATTAAAATTTTTTCTTAAAAATAATTTTTTTTGTGTGTATGTCTCAAGTACATTTACAACTGAGTATAAAACAATATGTGGTAATCTGGTGGCTTATATTGTCACAATTACCAAATTTGTGGCATGTTGCAATTACATATACGGCACAAGTAATAAATGCTTAGCAACTTTAAATAACAGAAAAAAACAGATTAAAGAACATAATCAAATAAAAATAACAACAATTGACTACAGAAACCAATTATTATTACTTTGGCATTAAGTATAGGTAGTTGCAAAATACTATACATACATATGTACGTTTATTATTGTTGTTGCTGCTCTTAATATGGCTAAAACTAAACATTGTTAAATTACAAACAAACAAACATTTTTTAGGCAATTTTGTTTTCTAATGGTTGTTGGAAACTAATTTTTATTTAATTTTTTTTTTTAATTTTCACAATTCATTTGTTAATGTTTGTAAGCAATGTTTAATTGATGTTTGAAATAATTTTTTCTGTACAGAAGCACATGCATACATACATACTCGTATGTATGTATATGGGTAATTCCATTGTGGCGGGTGTAAACATGGCACTCAATTTTTTTTTTTTTTACTTGAAAATATAAACTTGATAGCTTAATATTTTGCAATTCCCTAGCGTATTAATACTCTTAATAAGTATTTCATAAAAAGTGTAATTTTGAAAAAAAAACATGCTACACATATGCTTAAAATCAACAATCAGAAGGCTGTGCCGAGTGTAATCGTACAAATCTCAGGTTTCACAAAATTATTACTTTTATTATGAATCCAATAAATCTTTCATAGTATAAAGCATACAGTTATTAATTTTTAAGTGCTCTTTTGCTTGTGTTCAGTATTAATTTTCTGAAGAAAAAACTACTCGTAAATTGTTTTTTGGATGGAATTTGGTATGAAGACTTGAAAAGGTGCTTTCTTTTAACAATTTATTATATGGTGTGGCAATCCGAGTTCGAATCCCAGTAAGAATAAAATTTTTTTTCAATTTATTTTGTTTGGTCAGAAACGCTTTAAATAAAACAGAGTTCAATTCTATTTAGAATTTAGTTTAGTTAGATAAGCAAAAAACCTTAGAATCAAAAATTTTTTAAATCCTGAAAATCATAATTTTGAGGATCGAGATATAAGGATTAGCATCCCTATATACAACAAATGAGTTTGTATTCATATAAATATGTATGTAGTTACGTCTTCTTGCATTTAGAAATACACGCACTTGTAGTTATGTCTGTTTGAATTTGGTTAATAAAAAAATCAAAATTTTTGATCGTAGGAATCTTAAATTTTTCACGAACATGTATTTTGACCATAACTTATAAAAAACTCAATTCCGAAATTTTGTGTAGTTACGTCCGTTCGAATTTAATATGCGATATGTATGTATATGAATGTATATACTTATATACAGGGACCGTAATCATTATGAGTTTTATAATAAAAATTACACAATAATGATTATATTGTTAGTTTTAAAGATTTTCTTCAATGGTAATGATTATTTTTGAGCAATATTAATAAAAATCAGGCATAATCATTATTTTTGAGCAAAAGGAATAAAACTCAAAAATAATCATTATTTATGATTTTTATTTTTTTCGCTCAAAATAAAACTCACTTTCAATTTATGACTTTTTTTGAGGTTTTTTAAATATAAAAATTCGGTCAGAACTAATAAAAGAAAAAATATTAAGACATGCTTGTTCATTTTGTTATATAAAATATCATTCTTTTGCGCAAAAATTATTTTTTTTTCAAAAAAAGTAAATTAAAAGTGAGTTTTATTTTGAGCGAAAAAAATTAAAATCATAAATAATGATTATTTTTGAGTTTTATTTCTTTTTCCCAAAAATAATGATTATGGCTGATTTTTATTAATATTTTGCTCAAAAATAATCATTACAATTGAAGAAAACTTTAAAAATCAAAAATTTAAAAATCATGACGGATATGCAAAGATTGTTAAAAAATAATAATAATGGTACAAAAAATTTTTATTTATGTCTGTTCTAAATGATTGATTTTTTGATCTAAAAAAACGAACAATAATCATTATTTACGGTCTCTGCTTATATATATTTTTTTTTTTTTATTAAAAACATATACATACACATGAACATATATATCTATAATTATTTACTTGCTTATAATTGTCATGTACTTGTGAACAATTAAAAATAAGTAAAATTTTTTTATTGTTTTGTATGGAAGTGCCCGTATATAGTATATGCACATAAGTGACGAACAAAAGTTATTATATTAGCGGTAATTACTCTTCTTTGAAAACGTGGAAAACCCAGTCAAACGATAACAAAATGTAGAGAGATACATATGCTATTATTGCTACCTTTGCACGGGTTGCAAGGGTGTTTTCTACGAAGAGTGATTACCGATGTTGTTTATTTGGTTGTTTTTTACTTTGCTTCTATTTTCTTCTTTTTCTGCACAAGTTTAAAGTTTTTGGCAATTCAGTTGATTCTCGAGTAACTCGCATAATGCATTATAGAGAGAATTGGTTCTTTTGCAGCACAGTTCGTCTATGGAACACGAATGTTTTTCTTCGTTTTATCCTCGTATAAAATTTATTCAAATTATTTCCAGCAAAGAACAAAGACATGTTTCCACATAACTACTCCAAGTAGCTTCTGCTACCGTGAAGCTTCTGCTGCTAGAAGTCGTCTCCTAAGGCTACAAAAATTTCTGGAAGCAACTTCGGCAACAAAATCGGTAGTACACATACGGCTATGTAAACTTTTCATATAGACCAAGTCCAAAAAGTATTATTTATTTTCAAGCTTATTACAACACTTAGAAAAAAAAATTCACATCGGATAGTAATACTATTTTATTATATGTATATGAAAATGCTTGAATGAAATAATCATTCTAATCTCAGTGGGAGGACGTAGTGTAGTGGTTAGAGCGCTCGTTTAAAGCACAAAGTAGCCCAGGTTCGAGTCCCAGTACTGTTTAAAATTAAGAAAAAAAATTTGTGCCACATTACAAAGTTTTAATTTAAAAAATATAAGAGATCCCCCCCTCAAATCTAAGAAGTCCCATGCTTAATAAAGCCGCCCCCTGACATTTCACCCCATCTACCTACTGGAAAGTAATAGATGAAACTAAGCAAAGATTACAACATACATATGTAGTAGAGTTGAGCACAAGACGTATTGTTGCTTACTCTTCATTAGAGCTGTGTCGTTCGCGAACGAACGGGTTAAATTGAACGAATCAGTCAATTGAATGAAGTGGATCAGTCGTTCGTTTGGTCGTTCAATCTAAATTTCTTTTTCCTTTGTTTTTGTCGTTCGTTCGTTCGGTCGTTCAATCTAAATTTGTTTTTCTTTGTTTTGATAGTTCATTCGCGCAATCTAAACTTGTTTTTTCTTTGACTTGGTCGTTTTTTCTTTGTTTTGGTTGTTCAGTCGTCCAATCTAAATTTGTTTTTTCTTTGACGTGATAGTTCTGCCGTTTAATCTAAATTTGTTTTTTCTTTGTTTTGGTCGTTCGTTAAACATTTATTTTTTCGCTTTTTTTATATGCATATTGTCAGTATTGCCATTTTGTTAATTTTTAACTAAAATTGGCCATTGTTTCTTAAATGTGGAAATACGTACTTTTATTAAATTGTTTTTATTTTTTTTAAATCTACAGGAACATTTGTTCTAAATATAAAGTGACAATAAACATTATTATTTTGATTATAGAATTACTTAAAACATATATGTATATATATATGTATATATATATACAGTGGTGGCCATATAATGAGAAACGATGTTTAATCAAAATGAAATCAAAGTGTAACTTCTTTTAAAACCATTACTAAAAATTACAATAACCGCTATTCGAAAAGCACACAATCCACATTATTGCCGCTGCAAAAAAATTTTGAATTTAAAGCTTGCACTTTAAAAAAATTTTGATTAATTTCTAAGTACATGGTTTTTAGGTGGCCACGTAATTAGAAACGTTCAGGTTTTCTTTAATTAAGTAATTAATTTTTTTTATTAAGTGTCCTAAAATTAGAATTCAGTAGGTCGTATTTAAATGACCTTAATACGTTTTAGTTTTCAAAACTGGAAAAAACAAGTGATGCACTCCATAAATAAGGGAGGGCTTCTACAAGGCGTATCCAATGGAAATACTGTCAATGTGGACTATCGCACAAAGGTTTTCGTAATCCAAAAAAGTGAAATTTGGTGCAGTTCACTTCTAAAATTAAACAAAAAAAGTTTGCAACCCCAGCCAGGAAGCCAGTTCTAGGAAAACTCTTCAAGTAGAAGATAAGATTATTTGCAGCATCAGTAAAGGTAACCAATTTCTGAATTCACACAAAATTGGGATGAAACTGGGCAACAAATGAGAAAAGAAATATTTACACAGACAATAATAATGCGTTTATAAGCATTTTGGCTTTCGTAGAAGTATTGTATAAAAGCAACCGCATGTCGCAAAAAAATATTAAGAAACACTGACGCTTTGCAAGCAAAATGCTCAACAAAGATGCATGTTATCAGAAATAGAATTCTCACAAGCAACGAATTTAAGAATATATTGTTTTCACCTGACGAAAAATCTTACGTAAGATGTTCCTCATTAAAATCCATAAGACTTTAGGTATTTTGTTAAAACAGTGGTGGTGTATTATAACTTGGTATGATATTTCGTGGTGTGGTGTGAACCCATTCTAAGACTAAAGGGAAAAGTTGATTAACATCAATATAAAAACAATTTAAAAAATGTAATAAAACAATATTTCTTTTGAGAACATACTCGTTCTCAACTTGATAACGACTAAATCCGAAATTCTAAGTTAATGACTTACTAGATTTCGTATAAAAATATTGACTTTTTGTACTTATCATCGTAAAATTTTTATCTAAACTCAATTGAAAACTTATAGGCAATTGTAAAAAGGAATCACTCGAACAACAGTCCAAAAAACAAAAAGTCTAATAGTTCCAAATGATGCAGCAAACCTATGGAAACATGTCTCTGTAAACATGCCAGCTAGAGCTGTGTCGGTCGCGAACGAACGGGTTAAATTGAACGAATCAGTCAATTGAACGAAGTGGATCAGTCGTTCGTTTGGTCGTTCAATCTAAATTTCTTTTTCTTTTGTTTTTGTCGTTCGTTCGTTCGGTCGTTCAATCTAAATTTGTTTTTCTTTGTTTTGATCGTTCATTCGCGCAATCTAAACTTGTTTTTTCTTTGTTTTGGTTGTTCAGTCGTCCAATCTAAATTTGTTTTTTCTTTGACGTGGTAGTTCTGCCGTTTAATCTAAATTTGTTTTTTCTTTGTTCTGGTCGTTCGTTAAACATTTATTTTTTCGCTTTTTTTTATATGCATATTGTCAGTATTGCCATTTTGTTAATTTTTAACTAAAATTGGCCATTGTTTCTTAAATGTGGAAATACGTACTTTTATTAAATTCTTTTTATTTTTTTTAAATCTACAGGAACATTTGTTCTAAATATAAAGTGGCAATAAACATTATTATTTTAATTATAGAATTACTTAAAACATATATGTATATATATACATACATATAATAATAAAAAATAATATATCGTATTTTTCACACTATTTTTTATTATGTTTGGAATACATTATATAAAAAATTGTTCGTAAAAATTGGAATATCATAACATCCCATTGAAATAATAATAATTTATACTAATGACATGTAGTATATACTTTAGAAAATAATATTCTATATATAAATATGTATGTATGTTTATTTTGAAGTATAATTTGTTACAATTTTTATTTATACACATAAAATTAAAAAAGTAAAAACAATTTATGTAATAAAATTAGGTATTTACACATTTAAGAAACGATGGCCAATTTTGATTAAAAATAAACAAAACAGCAACACTGATAACATGCATATCAGAAAATAAGCAATAAAACAAATATTGAACGAAGGACAAAGCAAAAAAAACACAAATTTAGATTGAACGACCGAACGACCAGACAAATGAACGAAGTGAACGATCCGGATCACTTTTAATGACCGAACGAAAATGACCGATCATTTAAGTGAACGATTTGGCACAGCTCTACTCTTCATAGAGTGCAGTACTGAAGTGCAGTACTCTTTTCTGTTGTTCTTGATTTTAAGATAACACTGAAATATGTATTTTATTTTTATTCAAAGTGTACAACTGCAGTCATTGTCAGAGCATATTTCACTAGTGTCAATAAATTTACAGTAGTGTCAGAAGATTTTCAGTAGTGTTGACATTGAAGAATTTGTGCACACATAAACCAGAGAAGTAGATATCAGTGTTGCCACGACTTTTAATTTTTTCTAACCAAATTTCAGCAAAAATTTAACCAAAATGGAAATAAAATAATCAAATTATTTACTCCAAATTCTGATAGAAACAATTGAGAAAATTCTCTTAAATCAAGTATAACTTTTAAATTTTTTGCAATAATTAAATTAAGAAATAAATAATGAATAGATAAAATAAATAAATAAATAAAATTGCTTTTAAAACAAATAAACATGTTTTCTTTCGCATTAATTACCATGATATAACGCATTCCGGTTTTAAAATAATTAAATTCTAAAATTCTACGTCACACCAACCAGAAACAAAAAACACAATCACACAGCCACTCGTATTTGATATGGGAGAATTTTGTTTACATTTTAGATTTTGCTCAAAGCACTATCTTTATTTCTTCGTTTCATCATTCAGCGTTGCCGTTTTTAGTTATTTCTAACCGAAATTGGATACTTTTTTCTGCAGTGTGTACATGTGGTGTTTTTTTCGCCCTGGTTACTTTTTATTTTGAGGCTAAAGAAAGCCACACTTATTTAAACGGTTTGAATTTAAAATAATAACTTTATAATTTGTAAATAATAATAATATGACACACGTGTGTTGTTTACTAGTTTTGCGAATTTCTACCTTAAGTATATAAAAAAACCTTCATTAACGAACATTTTAATTAAATAAAGCTCTGTAGTCTAGGCTGGCACTTTTGTTGTTCTTAATTTCAATTTTAGCATTCTTCTAAAAGTCATAGCAATATCTCTAAAATGAGTGTATCTACCAAAATAGGTGACTGATGCGATTTAAAAATCAAATAGATAGAAAAAGTCTTTATTATCGGTTTAGAATTAAGCCTATCTTTTATACTATTGTGCGTTTATTTAATATACTCATGAGCTTGAGTAATTTGAATGCGAAAAGAAGTTTTATATATTTTGCCTTTTCTCCCATATAATCAGAAAGTAAAATTATATCTTGACAGATTAATCAAAGTATATATATTACATTATATTGCAAAAAACCAAATAGTTATAATTGATTTAACATAATTTTCTTAATTATATCTATTAGAATTAGGACTAAAAATTTGGTAAGATTTTTGCTGAAATTTGGTTACACAAATTTAAAAGTCGTGGCAACACTGTTTTCCATTAACTACTAAAAAGAAATGCAGTTGTCACACTATGAAGAGTACAATTTTTTTATTGTACTCTGAACCAACTGTATATTAAGATGTTGTATAAATAATGGCTTTTGTGTGCTGTTGTTTTTTGTTCTCTGTTTTTGCTGTACTCTTATTTATATCTGCAACAGCGTTGCCACAATTGGTAGAATTCTACCAAAACTGGTAGAAAATTTTTCGTTTGGTAGGATGGTAGGCTGAATATGATTTTGGTAGATTTTAGCAGAAGCTAAATAGAAATGTATTGCCCATTTTAAACAATCTTAATAAGGAATTTCAGTCGGAAAGTTCAAGATTGTCGTATTTATATTTAAGCATAAAATCTAATTTTTTGCTCAATTTTATCAAAAAAGATTTAATACAAAACACTGAAACTGATTTTAAAATACTAATTAAAGGTCTGCACGGGTATGTTTGAAACGATATTCAAGACATTCTAAAAATTTCAAACACACTTCCAACTCTAATTCGTAAAAGCGAAACGAATAAAACAAACATAAAAAGTGGTTGTTGTCGTTAGAATGTAAATAATGAGAGAATAGAGACAAGAGAGTATGGAGACATGAGAGACATGAAACATAAGAGTTAGAATGGAATGAATAGAGTGAATAGAATGTCTTGTTTGTAATATGATAGAAAAGAATTTCTTGTACTGGTATTATAAGTACTAAAGAACTGAATAATAAAAGTAATGAACTGAATAATTTTTCATGTTATTTTTCTTTATTTTTTTGGCTTAATTTTTAAAAATACATACATACATATTTACAAAAACTTAAAAAAAAAATTATAAATAAATTACATATTCAAAAAGTGATTAATTTTTTTTTTTTTGCCTTTAAATGCTTTAATATACACACACTATTCTTCTTGCTAGATTTCAATTTGTTTGTTTTCATTCGCTTGTTTGTATTACAAACTATCGAGTTTACTTCAATACATGCTTTCATTCACAAAGGAAATTCAAGACATTCCAAGACCAGTGTTGCCGTTTTGGTTATTTTTAACCAAAATTGGTTACTTTTTTCTTCAATGTGTACATGTGGACTTTTTTCTTATTTTGGTTACTTTTTGTCTCAAGGAAATTAATAAAATATTTCGAGAAATAATATTAATAAATATAAATACTATTCAACAAATATATTTACTTCTTTTATTATATTTACAAATTTGGGCCCGGTGATAACTTAAGTTCAAAAGGAAATATTCATACTTGATACATACTGATTTTATGTTAAAAACCAATTCAATGCCTAATAATTAAAAACCTGTTTGAAAATTGTCTTAAATTATTATGTTTAATTAATTAAATGTTAATATGTAAATAAAAATTGTTTTGTGTTCAAGAAAAGCTCACACAACTAGTTTTTATTTAGCATTTTCTTAAAAAACATTGTCCAGAAATTTGAATTGCCCGGTGCACATAGTGGTTATATTTTGTTAGATTCTACTGTATTCTGATAAAAATGGCCACTTGCTAAAAATGTTCAAATGGGATTAAAAACAAAATAGTTTCTAGTTTATAAGTGCTTATATAGCACATTTGACAGGATTCATATATACTATATAAGTGCATACAATATGAAATGGTTTTCACCATAACATTTATCAACATTTATCAATCAGCATATTTTCTCGAGAAGAGTTGTCAGCCATAAATTGGCTTTTTAATGATAAACTGAACTTCAGCTCGATTCTTAAAAACATTGAAACAGTCGCCACAAAAAATATTCCTCTACGATAAATATTTTAATTTAAACTCAAAAATGTATAACCATTTCGGGACGGCTTTCCAATTTGAATATTACATATGGTACATACATATGTGTACCACTCGTACCGAAAGGGATAACGTGTAGTCTTATTTTTTTAAGTAATTTTTTTTTACATATTTTAGCAAAACTAATTGATTTTGGTAAATTTCAATGCAGACGTTTAACTGAAAATAAGAGCAAGAAATTTGGATACGAATGATTTTAATATATTTGGTTACTTTTTTGTTGAAATTTGGTTATAAAATATTGAAGGCTGTGGCAACACTGTCCAAGACATTCGAATGTCTCTATAATAATTTAGAATTATGAGAGTAAATTTAGATTTATTCTATTCAATTCTATTCGTTTTTTGAGGCTGTTCGTTTCGTTCCGTTTTGTTGGCTGCAAAACGAATAGAATGAATATTTGTTTCTATGCTTGAATATACTCTCAATTAGAGTACACTTCTCGAATCATTCTAAACTGGCAGAAAAGCAAAACATTCATGCAGACCTTTAATATTCACACTGATGTTTAAAAATTTGTTATCGGTACAAAAGCCGAAATATATACTACTAAAAATCTTAACCCGGAAGAAATTTTGATGTTAAACATGAGATTTTGCAATTTTACATTTAATTACTAAACCAAATCAATGCTAGATTTGATTTTAATCGAGAAGATATTAAATTGTTACAAATAATTACTGCTGAGTAAGTATTGTCAAAAGAAGACTTTCCTATGTAAATTGTTTTAAAATGTTCTAATCTTATAGACTGTGATCCAGATATTATTATCACACAGTGGAATCTGTTGCGATTAACTGAAACAAATCTTTAAACGGAATTAAACATTTAATTATTTTGGGCTAAAGTTAGTTAAATTAGAAACGGTTTAAATGAGAAAAGTTTGTTTTTAACTTTGTTTTTAATTTAATTTATCTTCCGCATTGTTCTGCAGCAGCTGAACGAAAATTTTTAACACTTTCCTTAATCAAATTGAGAAACAAATTCGAAATCGACTGAATTCTTTTTTACTTATGCGTATTAATTATTTAATTATGTATTGTTAATAAATTGAATTGTTTTTGTTATATGTATTTTCGAAGAACTGAATTCTTTTCGTTATATTTTTTATTTTTGGTTATTTATATGTACCAATACATGTAAAGGTGTTAATAAAAATTGTTTTCATCCCAAAAATGTATTATTAAATGGTTTTTGGTAGATTTTGATTAATTTTGGTAGGTTGTGAAAGAAATTTTGGTAGAATTAAAATTTTTTCAGTGGCAACACTGATCTGCAACTACAATCAGTATTTGCTCATGAGAAAAATACAATACTGTACAATTTTAGCGTCTTGTGCTCACCTCTAATATGTACGATTCAACTTAGCAAAGGCCTTAACCATTTAAAACCGATAAAGAATTAACATCAACAGATGGGGCAATTGCTGTTGATTATTTTAAGGGTAAAGGTATAACACTGGACTTTGACTGATCAACTGTGACAGCAACTTGTCCCACAGACAGAAGGCGCCAATATTAATATATGAACTAATATATTTTCAAAACATTCCAATAGAATGCATAGCATGAGTAGAGGTGTAAACCCCTGAGTATTGGTCTTAAGCATTAAACACATAGACGACAGCAAGCAGCAAATGCAGCCGACAATATTTGCTGCCATGCAGCCGGCTGGATAAATATTTTGAACGCAGCAACAGCAAAACAATAAAAAAACAAATAAAATAATGAACATGTGTTTGTTGTTGAAATAAATATTTCAGTGATAACACTTTGAAGTGTACGAAACCGCAAAAATAAAATCGCTTGTTTGAAATGTATATATGTATATATTTTGTTTTTATTTTAATTTGTTTATATTTAAAAACTATGAAACTCATTAACAAAATATACTTTTTGCTAATTGTACACATACTCTTTAAAAAAATTAAAATTTTGTTCTAATCTCAAATTTTTTGGCAATAATTGGAAAATAATGATTTTTGCTTCGCCGTTAATTTTGCCCCATGAATTCTGAAATGCTGTGTATTTCTCAACTGGTACGGCTGCCTATCTCCCAAATAAATCCCCTGATCAGAAAGATATTTTGGTGCATCACACATTTGTATATTTCTTGTAAGATATAAAGTAGTTAGTTATTCATTCAGCCACTTCATCGCATTTTCCATCATATTATACATGTATTTTTAACAACAATGCATACTGATCGTTGTGGGACACCAAACATAACTTTAAAATTTTAAATTTTATTAAATAAAAACTGACTTTTAACGTTAAAAGTTTTTAATTGTTATTATTTAAATACTTTTTTTCTTTGTATTAGCATCACTAATCAGTTTTTGCTGCCTTAAAAAATAGAAATTATTCTAAGTTGAGCAGCAGCAGCAAAGGTTTTTGTCTAGGGTTTTGCTATGCTGCCTTTAAAACAGTGATGTCCACTACTACATAAACACACTTGCGCTTGTGTATGAAGCAGAGAAAAGACTCTGCTTACTTTTACCAGAAATGGGAATGTTCGAATTACTTTCTGTTTATAACTTCATAAATATTTCTTCATAATTCTGAGTTAAGTACGTGATCGATTGTCAGATAGACATGTGACCGATCTATTAAGAATAAAGGAGTACCGAGGTCACATAAATTTGGACGAAATAATGAATAATTATTTCAGTTAAATAAAAATGATACAAAAAATATGCACTATCCAACCCTGCACTATGTTGGAGAGAAGCTAAAATATTAAAAGAGCAAGGGTAACAATATTTCTTTTTATTGTGTACGTGTTTGACTTCGACGCAAGCAGAATTTGTTTTCCTATCACGCGTGATAGGGAAAGAGAATTGTAGACATCACTGCTTTAAAATAATCGTTTCCATATAAACGTGTGTATTCTAATTTTGACAACTTGCTGCTTGCTGTAGTCTATGTGTTTAATGCTTTACAAAAAAAAAATGTCGACTCCTAGTACGTTTTTTGCAATTCACACTTCCCCTATATTGTATACATGCATACATACATATGTATGTGCATATATTTTCTCTATATATTATAATACCACTTTTTATTTTGAGTGCTTTTCTCATGAGAGAGGGAATTTTTTTTATAAATTCCCGGGTTCCTAGCATCCGGCTCCACTAAATTAATAAAACAGAATAATGAATATATTTGAATAGTAGCAGTCATGGTGAAATTACTTACAAGGTGGTGGCAGGTGAATATGGTACAAAAACAACAGGGAATTTGTTTTTATTTTTTCAGCTCTTTAATGTCAAAAGCAGGTATGGTGAATTAAAAAAACACATGTGAGAAAAAAAAACAAAAACACGAATACATACAAAGCAAAATGTAAACAAAACATAAATACAAACAAAACTTTTGACAGGAGCGGTATGACCAAAAAAAAAAACCCAGCTGGGTTGGCAACACCACCTTGTAAGTAATTCCACCATGGTAGCAGTTGTTTATTATTACGTGCATGCAAGGCAAGTTCATGAGATGTCCAATATTATATGAGCGATTGTACTAAAAAATTGTATGTGTATGTTTCACGTACATATGTAGGTATGATAAAAAAATCATCATTTTGAAAATGTTCACTTTGTTAAACACTGCTAATAAGGCTGGTTTGTGCCATTTAATTTTTATTTATTTTATTATTTTATTTTTAAATTTATACTCTTCTGTTTTCATTTTTTTATTTTAAAATATCAATTTCTCATATGCATTTATAAATACAATTCAGAAATAGTTTAATTCTTGAGAAAAATAACATGAAATTAAATATTCTTCGATTTGAGAACGACAAACTTACGCATATTTTTAAGTACGAGTCTAAAAAAGATAAACAGAAAATACACAGCCATTTGATGTGATTCCTGATCTATCCATGTATTGATACGTATGAACATATGTAGGTATTCATAAAATATTGGGATTATTGTTTGATGTTTCTCCAGTCTGATCGCACTACATACATGCTACACTACTTATAATAACCACCGTTGTTTCTTTAAACAAGAACGGGGGAAAAAGTTTCAAATCATTTTCAGGTATGTTTTATTTAAGTTACATTTACGTTTTAACAGCTAAGATATCATAAGCTTTTTATCGTGTCTAGTATATTGCTTATGGGCATGGGTAATGTCCAAATTTGCTTTCACTCAAACTTAACTAAACATAGTACTCAAAATGATCGTCAATTTATTTTTAGTTTAAGAAGAGAAATATGAAAACATTGGACTATATTCAGTGAAATGCATTCAAAAACGAACCACTCTACTACTATTTTCGCTATTTTGACGGAATTCGAAAAGTTGATATCGCCCTGTATACTAAGCCTGTTGCTATAGAACAGAGCAGTATCATCTCACCGACACTGATTACTCTCTATCATCTAAGCACCAATAACTCCCTATCTATCCCAAAATGATGTCCATGTTTACCTAATGGCTACTGTCTATAGATTGATGCTGATAGAATCTGGCACGAGGCCCTCATTTTCAAACTGGCTTCTTTTGGTGTTGGTAATCATTTTTGTCGTTTTGTATAGAGCGATCTCAGATACCGCACCATAAGAGTGGTTATAGACGGTGTCTCTTCCAACGAGGTCAGGTTAAATTCGGAAGTATTGCAAGGGTCTGCTTTTTCACCTACTCTATTTTTGATGTTTCATATATTTCATATCAACTTTTTTGCTTTTGTCACTCATATCATGGCTGAGCCTTCTAGAGATTGGGCTGAGAAAGCAGAATATGAATGATATACTCACAAATGACCTGCAAACGATTTTCAGTGTTGTTGTCTCATGTATAGGCGTTGTAGTGATGCCATGTGTGACTATGGGTAATGTAAATATTAAGAAGACAGAGGGTTTTGATGTTCTGGGCGTGAGAATTAATTGTGATATTCGTTGGAATGATTCCATTTTTCGAGTGTGGAAGGAAGCATTCAAGTTCCTCGACTTTTTAAAAACAGTGCAAGAAATACTTCACTCAATCTGACCTTCTTTATCCGACTCAAGATGGAATACAACTCTCGTGTGTGTGCCGAAGGTGCTTATCAATGGCGGTAGGGTATCCAACTCTATCTATTCTTTGGAGCATAGGCGCTATGTGGCGCACGTTTCTCTGTTCTATTGGTACTACAATATGAAGTGATCTGATGAAATATATACTTTGATTTTTGATAAACGCATATTCTTACGTAGTACTCGTATCTCTCTTAATACACATCCTTCTGTAGTTGATTGTCGAGTAAATCGCATAATGCATTATAGAGAGAATTCGTTCTTTATGAAACAATCTTTTCAGAAAGGTTTTTCCTCGTTTAAGTCTCGTATAAAAAAAATTGATTTAAGTTAATTCCAGCAAAGAACGAACACGTATTTCCACATAACTACTCCAAGTAGCTTCTACAAGCCGTGACTTTTGGCAGTAGACTCATAATATATTTCTATACGACAAAAACTTCTGGAAGCACCTTCCGTAAGAAAACTTGGTAGTGGACATACTGCTATACATATTTTTCATATAGACCAAGTCCAAAAAGCTATTAATTATGACTATGTTTGTAACAACGCTTAGAAACAACTTTATATCAGATAGTAATACTATTTGATGTTATGTAGTGCAGTCGGGCCTCAATTATTCGTGATCCAAATGGCCAAAGATCAGTCTATTGTTTTTTGTTTCCAATGTTTTCAAATTGTTTGCTCGATTAACCGTGACTACCTCTATTTTCCGTGATGAAAACGGGGAATTCCCTTATTTGCATACGATGAATCAGAAGCATTTTTAAGTCATTAGTTTAATTCTGAAATTTGAGAAGTGCGGGTGGTTAGATCTAGATATGTTTAATATGCAATCGTTACCAGTGGTAAAAAGACAAAGAAACGTTTTAAATATTGAAGATAAAGTTTCAATAATTAACGAGCATTCAAAAAATAATGTGAGTATTAAAATGTTAGCTCAAAAATTCGAAATTGGGATACAGACCGTTTATGACATAGCTATCTTGAATTAAATGTTTTATTGTAAATAGGTATGTATGTACACCAATGTTTACTTGTTAAATAATAAAAATTTAAAAAAAAACTAAATAATCTAAATTGTTATTCGATTAACTGTGAAAATCGATTATCTGTAATGCTTCTGATTCCGACCAACATAGATAATCGAGGCCCGACTGTATATGAAATTCTCAAAAACGAAATGCTTGAATGAAACAATAATTCTAATCTCAGAGTAGCGTGTATTAAATGTGAATATGAAATGTTTATTTAAAGGTGCAATTGGAGTACGTAGTAGTTATTCTGATATATAAATTCATTATTAGTAGTTTGGAAGTTGTCAGTCAAAGTGTATATCCAATAGAATAACACACAAATTTTTAAATAAAAAATTAGAACAAAAAAAATTTCTTTAAAATTTCTATTTTATCAATAAAAATCAAAGAATTTAAATAAAAAAGACAGATAAAAGAAGCGAGTGATAGTGAAATCCAAATAAAAAATTACCCTAATTAACCAGTATTTTAATTCTATGAAAGCACCCTTTGATTTTGAGGTATAAAACAAATAGAAAAATAAAAACTATCAAAGTCAAGGGAGGCTTTCTAGAAATTTAATATACAAGCAAATTATAATTTGTTTACCATTCAAAAACTAATTTAATCCAATTTGAAGTGAATTAAAGTGAACTTATTTGGTTTTCAAGAGTAAAAGGGCATCTTCAGAGTTATTTTTATTTGCTATCATCTGAAGTACACACTTTTATTCTAGAAATATTAGAATCGTTATTATGTTCTCTACTCGTATTAAATATTTTAGTGCTCTCAAAGTGATTTCTCTTTTAAAAGTTTTCTGTTTTCACAGCTTCAAATATTTTTAAGGCTTTACATTTGTATACAGTCGTTGGAAACATAATCACACTGTGAATTGTGTACATTGTAATGCTTTGGAAATTTTGTTATAAAACCACTATTTTTATTAAAACGTACACAATATCCTCTAAAAAGTGAACGAAAGTGTCCGGATAAGCCTTTCATGTTTGTTAAGTTCTTTGTCACTCAAACATTTAATTTATTTTTGGTTTATAACGTAGTTATGTAATACGAGTTCTTTTAAATGCATGTGTATGTATGTGTATTAGCAATTAAATTAATTAAATTAACTTAGAAATTTCTGCTATTATTAATATTACCATTTTAATTTGTATTGTGAGAGCCATCCCCACTAGTCCAATTCGACTTATTCTACGGCTCATAATATGCACTGACTATACTGTCATTCAGTTCAAATTCAGGAACTTGAGGTTTAATCGATATTAGAATATGAATTAGTATTAATATTTTCTTTGTATGTATGAAACCATGTGGTCTTATCCTATCCTACCGTCTTTTTGATTAAATTTAGATTCTTGTACTGCTATCATGTTAAATATCTACTTTGTATGAGTGTGACATTGTCTAATTGTCATTTTTTAGAATTATAGCATAGCTTATAATATAGTTATTGTTACTTTCAGACATACAAACATAGATACAGAAAGATAATATAAAAATTAAAAACAAAAAAAATTCGGTACAGTTTTTTAGTTGTCTATAGACTTCAAACAAAGACACATACATACATTCATTTTCTTATGTAAAATTTTTTAATAACAAAATAAAAATTACAGTATTTTTTAAACGAACTTCATATGAAACTAAAGTGATGACGTTTAGATCTTTGCAAAGTAACAGGTTTCAAATTTTCAAATGTCGTACATATTGCCAAAATTTTGTCTACCTAACCATTCTCATAGACCTTAACAGTGGGCTTAATCAGCCACCGCAATACCACATTTTTATAAAAACATATCAGCCGTGAGTTAACAACGTAATTTCTTCTGCTAGCACATAATAAAATGTGTCACTTTTCAAATGGATTATAAAATCAATCAGCTGTTCTTTGAAAGTATTGGTTAGTTGGCAATTATATTATATTATCCAGTAAGTCTAGCGATATGAGAACAACTTAAATACATACTTTAATAACTTTAAAAAAGAAATAAAAAGTACTTTTAATTTAAAAAAAAAAAAAAAAAAAATTAAGTTTTGCTTTTTTCATTAAATTTATTAACAATTTTATAAAAATAATGAAAATGTCGATTAAACCTAATGCATTCATTTATAATAAAAAAATATTTGTGTGCATTGCTATAAATTTTGTATCCACTGTAAACAATAAAACACCGTACATCTAACACGAATGTTAACTCGTCTCTGTTTCAGCGACGACTGAAAGCAAGAGCGTAAAAATTTTTATATTAAATATAATCTCATAAGACTTGTTATTCATTTTACATTCTAATGCCCGTATTCATAAAAAATAAAGCAGTTTTATTAATTACTTATTTGACAATTACTCCATAGAAATATGTCAAATAAGCACTCTATAAACCAATTTTATTTTTTATTAATACGGGCATAAGAGTTTAAATTCGTTTATTAATCCTCTGGTTGTCTTATTTTACCTTTAATTTTGGTTACAATTTTAAAATAATTAATACCTTCGTATGACTTTAAAAATATTGGATCGAATCGAATTGCTTATTTAAAAATTTTTATATTAAATATAATCTCATAAGACTTGTTATTCATTTTACATTCTAATGCCCGTATTCATAAAAAATAAAGCAGTTTTATTAATTACTTATTTGACAATTACTCCATAGAAATATGTCAAATAAGCACTCTATAAACCAATTTTATTTTTTATTAATACGGGCATAAGAGTTTAAATTCGTTTATTAATCCTCTGGTTGTCTTATTTTACCTTTAATTTTGGTTACAATTTTAAAATAATTAATACCTTCGTATGACTTTAAAAATATTGGATCGAATCGAATTGCTTATTTGTAATATCGATTCTTGAAATAATTTCGTAACACAATGTGTAGTAAAAACTAACTCCCACTTACACAATTCCACTCACATTTTGACTCATGATTTGTATTGATGGAAACATTTTTTTGACTAAATAGAGAAGCTCTGTCTATTACATACATACATACATACATACATACATACATACATACATACATACATACATACATACATACATACATACATACATAACTGGCCTTTACAACCTTGTGTCGCAGTACTCATGTTGTGTGTGTCAATTTTTATCCATGAGTACCGGGACCTACAGTTTTAACCCTAGGATTGTCGGTAACTTTTTTTCACTAAGCTAACCTCTTGGTCTGACCAGACCACAATGAGAATAACTAAAAAACCCAACTAAATAAAAAGTAAATAAGTGTATTTTTATTAAACAGATATTAATTTTTTTAACTACACGATTTTCTTATTATGCAAATTATTATTTTTAATATTATTCTATATTACAGTCGTCACAAATATTGTTTTTCGTTTCATTACCATGCTGCAAGCACATTGGTTTTTCACATGCATAAACCACAGCTGAAACGAGTTTTGCATTTTGTTTTTGTTGCTGTATTGCACTTAACGCATAATGGCCGATAATTTTTAGAAGAGGTCGTCGTCATCATCAGTATATTCTTCACCATTTTCTAGAATAAAATCCTAATTTATTCATCAGACGCACAATCTCCGCCAATTGTCTAGCTCCCAGAAAATGTTTCTATTTCTTCTTCTATCCTCAGCTCGTTTCTTTGCAGTAGTTGTTAAACTCAGGAATCTGTCTGGTTATCTAATCCTGATATGCTATTGACTTTCAATACTTTTATAACTGAAGATCTAAAACAAATATTCACAGGCAGATTTGTTTTCTATTCTTGCAAATCAAAAGCACGAATGAGATGAACTATAAGTTTATTTAGCTCGCATGGTCAAAACAAGGGGATTACATTTTTTGAATGTTTGGCTCTACCACAAGTTGCTAGCAAAAAATTTTCTTATAGAAAATTTTAACACAACACACATATTTACGGAGCGGATACGGATAGCCCCGGATAGCCACGTGGTTTGGTTTTGCTTTACAAAAGACATACGAAAAGCATGTAAACAATACTTCGTGGTCTGGACAGACCAAGAGGTTAATTTAATATACCATCACATAAAAATGCTCCGATCGATTCCAAATAAGTTTCATTCGATTCAGCACATTCCATTCATAGAACTCACGTCCCTCCTTTTTTGATTTTTTGCTACATATGAAAGATATTGCACACACAAGTGAAATTTGGTCTGGCCAGACCAAGCTGTCAATCCTAGGGTTAATGTTGACTCCGAACGACAAACTTGAGAAGCTTGTTCATGGCAATCAGTTACTCTAAGAGCTTTTACCAAAAGACTGCTGAGAGGTAGTCGCCGAAGGAAATATTTTTTTTCATATTTATTTATTTTTTTAAGATGTCGGAGTTGGGTGTCGAACCCAGGGCTCATGTCTTAGTAAGCCAACACACTAACCACTAGACCACGGTGACTACAATGATGATGAAGATACATTGGAATTAATTAATGATTGTAAATTGAAAGCTGTTTTTAACCCTTTAACGACGAACGGGACATATATGTCCCATTTGGATTTTTCGTCATTAAAGACCCATTTTCCAAGGAATTTTAATGTAATCAATGTTGTTCGATAAAAAACAAATGTATTCATTAGAATATGCAATAAAATTAATCTTTTTTTTTTGTTTCAACTGGGCTTAAACTGGTCTCAAACTTAAAAATTTGTATCTTTTTTTTACAATTTTTGTTTACTTATATCTCGGTTTCGAATTGATAGTGTTGGACAAACTTTTAGTATTAGATGTACCAATACCTTTTACTAACTTATTAATTAAAGATTTTGAATCGGTTCTATACTTTTTTTGGGAATTTGAAAATAGTATGGGACATATGTGTCCCATTCGTCGTCAACGGTAAAAATAAGGGATATTTTTTTGTGCATATTTTTTTTATTTTATTAACTTGTATATTTGAAAAAGAAAGAAATCAAGAGCAGTTAAATTTTTGATATAATTAAAATTATGATATCTTATACCTATACATAAACTAAAACAATTTCTGTTCGCCGTAAAGCACATTTTATTCCATTTCTTGTGCAAATAATACACCGGTTCCTGCCTCCACCTTTCATTCCTGTTTGAAAATATCAAACGAAATTCGAATCCAGTAAATCAAAAACAAAATCTAGAAGATAATCATCATAACGATCATGTTCGTAATACGACTGAAAGTAAGTAAATCTAAATCTAAAGTAAGTAATAATTTCCTACTAAAGTTAATGAGGAGTTACATAACACTATACGATTTTTTAGTCCATAATACCAACGCCTCCCACTCCTGTATTATATTGCGAAATCAATTTTGGACATGCGACTGTAATTTTATTTACGGATCCAGCCTTGCGTCGTTTGACATTTAAAGTTTCGATTGGACTTATGAAATTTGATCCCATATGAACCGCATCCACCCATTTTATAAATAAAATTCTATTTGACATTAAGATCTGGATGTCTCCATCTTCAAACGTTTTATTGACATCAAATTTTGGCATTTGTGCACAATTTTGTCGCAAAGTTTCACAGGCTCGTATTCCATTGGTCATCATTTTATAGTAGTCGCCGTGGTCTAGTGGTTAGTGTGTTGGCTTACTAAGACGATAGTGCCGGGTTCAAATCTCAGCACCGACATCTTGAAAAAAGAAATATGAAAAAAATATTTCTTTCGGCGACTACCTCTCAGCAGTCTTCTGGCAAAAGCTCTGAGAGTAATTAATTGCCATGAAAGAGCTTCTCAAGTCTGTCGTTCGGAGTCGACATTAAACTGTAGGTCCCGGTACTCATGTATAGAAATTTACACACACAACATGAGTGCTGCGAGAAGCTAGGCCGTAATCCTGACACAGGGTTGTAAAGGCCAGTTATGTATGTATGTATGTAATATTAGACTATTCAAAAAGTTATCGAAATTTTTTCCCATATTTTCCAGCTCTGCTGCCACACCTAAAATAATAGATTCGCCAATGCTAAACTCTCTCTCTCTCTCTTCCCTTTTTCCTGTGTATATATGCAAAAGCACCACAATTTTAACCCCTAACTTATGGGCTTGTCCTGCATACTTTATTTCAGTATATTTCGGCTGGTAAATTTTACGGTATGCTCATCTATAGACTGGCATTAGGCTTGACTCAAAGAATTTCCAACAGCTAAGTTAAAATGATATATTACTGGTAGGGAAAGGATTTTTTGAAAACGGTCTCCGGTCGTAACCGTGGAAATAAACGAAATTGAATATATTTCCATCGTAGACCATCAAAGATTGCTGACAATCTGTATCGGCAGATCACTCCAAAAATTACTTTCAACTCTTTTTTACTTATGGAAAATATTATACCTTTCTGTTCACAATAAAATTTTGTAAAGTAATATAATGAATATAATATAATGAATTAAACTATCAAACTATTATCACTTTCAGTATCCAATACATTCAAAATCTGTAGAATTTCACTTTCCGTTTTATAAAACCGACGCAATCTGCTCATTTTTAAAATTATATTATATGTTGAAATATGTTGGAAGAAAATATATTTTCAAACCGTATATAACATCACAAATTAGGACATGTAAACCGTTCGAGAGTTGACTAGAAATGAAGTCACAATTACAATCGCTGTTGGTTATATTCTTATATAATTAATTTATACTGTTATATAATGCCCATGTTTATTTTTATAGCAACAAAAATGAGCCGTAATTATAATGTATTTATTCCCAAATAATTATACTTGACGACGAATGGGACACATATGTCCCATGATTTTTCTCCTATAAGGAGTAAAAATTTTTAAATTTTTTCAACACTTTAGTCGTGAAATGTTATGTTTCCGATTAAGAATCCGCAAACAAAATTTTAAAATTTCCAATTTTACATTCTTCGTCGTCAAAGGGTTAAAACTAAGATTGTGTCCCAGTTTTGGATACAAATTCATGCATTGTTTCCAGCAGCATCGAAAAATTTGCTGCCTTTTGCAAGTGCATATTTGTGTGAAAAAGGCTTCTCAACTATGGTGGATATAAAAACAAAACAAAAAAATGCACTCGATTGGGATTAGAAAAGCCTAGACAATAGAGCCAAGAATTAACAAATCAGTTGAGAATGTCAGGGAGCAGAAATTTCATTGAATTTTTTTTAAAGTTTTTATTTCATTTTTGTTTTTATGCTAAATTATGAAGTTTGTATTTTATTTTAATATATGTATGCATGAACATTAGTGTGTTCCAAAAAAATTTTTTTTGGGGATCAAGCTTATTTTGGACTATTATGAGGCAAAGTATTTTTGAGAATTTTTTCAGATTTTTTGGAAGTGGTTTAGAGGTCTCGCAAATTGATTTTTAATCAAAAGTCAAGCTTTTTGAGCTCTATTTAAATTTTGGTTATGAATTGGTAAAAAATCGATATTTTCTTGACTTCTGAGTCAATATTGTTCTTTAATTTTATGTGTATAAATAATAAGTTTCGGCAATCATTTTGCACATTTTGATACATTACACAACAGTTTTTCCTATATTTTCAAAAAATATCGAAAACAATGGTTTATAACTTTTATAATTTGTATAAAGACTAAAAAAACTAATGATGCAGTTTAAAAGATTATTAAGTTTTAAATAAGTTAGCAGAAAAAAAATAAATTTTCTTTTACGGTTTTCGCGTTGTACCCTTTTAAAGCTTTGTACCCATTTTTAATACTATAAGGTGCTTACCAAAAATTTATTGCAACCACTAAGCAAATATTATACAGAATCAAAAATAATACCTTATCCTATAGCATCTTTGGAAGCTTTAAGGTATGAATAAACATAATTGCTTACAATTTTATTTATTGCTTCCAAATCTGGAAGATTTTCTGCTGGGTATTTTGTGGGCAGCGAGTACAATAATTCCATAATAAACTTACTCGTTTACTAATAATATATACATAAATACATAATTAACCATTACCACCCTGTTTCAGAGTTACGGCTTAGCTTCTCGCAGCACTCATGTTGTGTGTGTCTATTTTTATCCATGAGTACCGGGGCCTACAGTTTAAAGTCTACTCCAAACGGCACAAAAGACTGCTAAGAAGTAGTCGCCGAAATAAATAAATTTCCTATTTTTCAAGATGTCAGAGGTGAGGTTTACTAATAATAAGAAAATGAATTTCAATTTTATTACCTACTCGTAACTCGATTAAAATAATTTAAAACCAAAAGAAAATAAACCAATACAATATTCTTTATTTCTTTAAAAATTATTAAAATTTTATCAATAGTTTTATGTATTTCTTTAATTTTTTTTTATAAAATTTGCTTCAGAAATTTAATATTCATTTTCACCTTCATCTTCATTACTTTCCTCCACTTCATTTTCAGTTGATTCATCATATACGATTTTATTCAAAATAATTGAATTTAGGGTCGTAGTTTGTTCAGTATTTGTGAAATTCTTAACAAAAGTTTGATTTTCCTGTTTTGTTATAGTATTTGTGCGTAATTTTAAAACTTCAATTGGAAAACCGTTTAAAGGATTATTCTGTAATAGTGATTCCGGAGTACAGCAAAACATAATACCAGCCGTACTGTATTTAAATGAGTCAGAGATTTCATTTAGCCAGCGAATTTCGTTACACATATCGGGACAAAATACAATTTCATTGCGAGGGAAAAACTGCAAGTAAAAGATATGAAAACTGAAAAACTTGATTGCATATGAAATAGATGACTTACCTCAGCATATGGTGAATTGTAGCCTACAATAATGAAATCCTTATTTGTATTATCAATTGACGTTAAATAAGTCCAGATATAAGCAGGTATTGGTTTGTTGTTAAGGCCAAACTAAAATTATAAACAAATGAGAAAAAAGCTTAACTACTTCACTACTAGTTTTTAGAATCTAAATCGTTTTCTACATACTTGTACATATACATACATATGTACGTCTCTAATATAAACTATTTTTGTAAGGAGATTTCGAAAACAAACAAAAAATAGTTTTTTAGCCGAACGACTCCTACGGCTTTTGAGTTTTTTCGTTATGTCTTAGGCATTTCCAGTCCGATCTTAAAGTATGATATATCAGAGTTTTTGTCTCGAGAAGACAAAAAAAAAAAACATTGATATATCATACTTAAAGATCGGATCGTAAATGCCTACGATATAATGGAAAATCTAAAAAATCGACCCGTATGTTCGGCAAACAAATTTAATATTTCAATGTTTTTGCCTCGAAAAAATCAATATTGAGGTCAGTAACCCTTAAGGGCAAAGCATTAGTCTTTCCGAGATAAAAAAAATATAAGATCCATTCCCTTTAATTTTATCAAAAATTATAAACAAACAAAGTAGTATACCTCCGAGCGGACACCTTATATTATGACGTAAGTAGACGCTCGCTAAGACTAGACTTTTCAAAACTTAATTCTCAAATAAGTCAAAGTTCTCAAATATCACTTGATATATAAAATTAAAAGTTCGTTTGTTTGAAATCTGTAGACAGCTAAACAGCTGTACCGCAGCATTTCTTTCGAAGGAAGTTTAAGCCATATGAGTATATAAAATAAAATATTTGTTTATTTTTATATTTTTATAATTTTAAAATGGTAACTGTTGGCAATAGTCTCGTAATTTGGTCTAAATAACTTCATATATACATACATACATACATACATACATACATACATACATACATACATACATACATACATACATACATACATACATACATACATAATTGGCCATGGCAACCTCGCAGCATCCATATTGTGTGTGCCAATTCTTATCCATGAGCATCGGGACTTACAGTATAACGTCTACTCCGAACGACAGCCTTGAGAAGCTTGTTTATGGCAATCAGTTAATCTCAGAGCTGTTGCCAGAAAACTGGTAAAAGAGTCGCTAAAGAAATATTTTTTTCATATTTCTTTTTCTTTTTAAGTAGTTACCCCGAGCTCTTGTCTAATAAGCGAACACACTAATCACTAGACTATGCCGACTACCAATAAATAACTGTATAGTCACTAAAAATCATCAATGAAAATTAGGCCGGAGTCTAACAAGTGGGTACCTCCCATACAAAAAAATATTTATTTTTATATGCATATGCATCTTGAGAGCAGTGAAAGCTAAAGTTTCAAAGTAAAAAGTGGTCGTAATCGAAAAAGTGAGAAAATAAATTTTTTGTATATCTTGAGAAATATAACATTGATAGTTTTGAAATTTGTTGCAAATAATTTCATTGCTAATTAAGTGCACGCGTGCTAATGTGAACACCGCATTATATGAACACCGCTTAATGTGAACATATTTTTTGCTTCATTGACTATTCTAAAATATGAATAAATGTAAAAAGCCCTATAATTTGAACAGAATTTTCTTTTTTTTTTAATATGAAACTTTAAAATTCTGTGTTTATTAGTTGCGGAATCCCCGTTTTAGGTGTACATGTGCATGTATTATATGTACATATGTATATGTATGAGTAATTATGAACATGTTCCTATGCATATTCATACGTATAAAGATATACAAATTTAATTATAATTTGATATAATTTTAAAAATAAAAAAATTCTTAAATATGTATTGATTTTTGTTTACAATATGGTATAATTCTGTTTTAAAATTTTCGGTATTCGGAAATGTGAACAATTCGTAAAAGTGAACAACGCTAGTTTTAATTAGTTCACATTAGCGAGCGTGCACTATATCATCAATTAAAATGTGAACGACGTTTGATTATCGGATATTGTTGTCTCCATTTAATTAGATGTGGATTTTTGTACATAAAAACCTCTCACGGTTTGTCTAGTATTATATTTGCATGAAACAGAAAAGAACAAGCAATAAATATATGTATATACTCGTACATATGTTGTATAAAAAAGAATAATTTTGTATTTCTAAATGAAGTTAATTGAATTTCTAGTTTTATTTCCTTTAAAATAAGACATGGTTCTCTATATTAATTTTGATTCATATTAGTATGTACGAATATATCATACTTTTCGTTTGTCATCAAGATATATTGATTGAAACATTTGAAATATGCACAGAAAAATATATCCATTAATGGAAGAATGAATAAAAAAATTAATTATTACTCGTACTATCAATTAATTTTTAATTAATAAATAAATAATATAAAAAAAATAAAAATTCTCTCAGTGCATGAAAATAAAAAAAAATAAAAATAAATAAAAAAATCATCAATCAAATTTTTATTTTTTTCATTGAATGTTTTGTTTTTATAGTTGAAATCATCTTTTCAGTTTTTTTTCTGAGTTATAAACCTAAAAAAATTATTCAAAGTAGTAGAGTATGCTCTGTGAACAAAAAATAAATGAAATTGAAATCCAATTTGCTATACTTTTTAAGTCTGACAATTTGTTTAATAAATTTTTTACTTAATGTGTGTTTAATGATCAATAAACAGTTGACGCAATTAACTTTTATTTATTTTTGAAAAACACTCGAATATCAATTTTACTCGAATTTGGTTTACAGAACGACACAATTTTGACGAAACAGATATTCGTTGCATTTGCGATAAACAGCTTAAAAAGCTCTTATATTTTTACATTGACTGATTGTAGTTTTATTGAAAAGAAGGCAACAAACCAGAGTAGGAAAATAAACAAAACTGAACGTTTGATCTCATATTGTTGTGTTCTTTACAATGAGTAAAACTAAAATAAAACAGACACAGTGAGAGCGATTTTCCCATTTAGTTTTGTATATTGTTTTGAGCACTACATATACACTAACTTAAATGTGCGTAGGTACAACAAAAATTAATGAGAAGAAAAAGAAAAGAAGATGAGAAAAATAAAAGAAGAAGAGAAAAAAGAGCAAATTATACGAATGTGACGAAATAACACAGCAAGCACAAGAGCGAAAAGCTAATTGTTTCATTTGCGCTCTTTCTCATTTAGAAAGTATTTGTTTTGACTTTGCTCATGTAAAATACCATTAAAAAAATTTTAAAGTGTATGACTTTGTTGTAGTGTTTCCAAAATGTTTTGTTTGTTTGCCCACTCTGCAAAAAACTTTGCTGAAATCTGATTGGCTGTTGTGCTCTCATCCGTGTTAAAGTTATTTTGCAAACGGTTGCAGCAGATTGTACTACATGTGGCGTGTAGGCAATTGTTTTCAAGGATTAAAATAGGCAAAAACAGAAAAAATAAATAGAGATTAAAGAGGAATCAAAAATATTGTTTAAGAAAAAATCTTTATTTGCGCTCAAACTAAATCATATTCATACACATGTGTGTACGTTTTTGCTAAAAATATCTTTTCGCTACAAAATTTGCATTCCAATTATTGACTTTTTTTATTATTATTATTGACTTAAAATAAAAAAAAATTATTCAGGAATGCTTTAAATGTTTTAGGACTTATACGAACTCAAGGGCATTAAATTTATATTTGAACGATATATATATACAATCATATTTAAGTTAAGCTGCAGTTTTTATAAAATAATAATTTTGGGTAATTAAGAGAGGGAATTTTAAGTGAAATTTCTGTTTGGGGAAAATATATTTGAGATAATTAAGCGAATAACGCAGTTAAGCGAATGTTAATTAACCGTAAAACTTTATTAGAAAATGATGTAAAAATTAAGACAATTATCTGGGGAATACTGTAATTTTGTAAACATTTATTAAAAAATTTGTTTAAAAACAAAAACATTTCCTACGAGTACAAGAACAAAAAATAATATTTTAATTTGAACAGGCCAATGGTTAGAGCGCTCGCACAAAAACTCAAATGCCCCAGGTTCAAATCCCAGCAAAGGTGAAAAAAATGAAAAAGATAGTTTGCTGTTTTTTCAAAATTATAATTTAAAAGTAAGAAGACCACCTAGAGAGAAATCGCTCCCCGACAGTCCACTCTATTCCACCTTATGTCAACAAAAAGTAATGATCCGCAGAAGAGCGCCACCTTTTGGGAAGTAGCAGATAATAGCTAAACCTACTAAATATACTTAGCGAAGGCACTCATCGCACAATCAAAATGCAACGATGAGGCAATTGCTGTTGATCAGAGAGGGGTGAAGGTATAACACTGGCCTTTGAATGAATAATTCACAGCAATTTGTCACGTTCCTAAGGACCTTAATAATAATATAAGAAAAAATATATACATATGTACTGTCCTTTCCAAAAAAAAAAAAAAAAATTCCAATACAATGCACAGCGTTTAGGAAGGGTTTACCCCTGAGTATTGGGGTCAAATAAAAAAAAGAGTAAATAAAAGAATAAAAACAAAATAAATAAATTTTAATAGCGATCACGCTTTTCTTTTCAAATATAAACGTACTTTGAAAAGTTGAAGAATAGAGTTAACTTGGAAAAATTAAAATTAAGCACCTATTTTTAATGTTGCTTTTAGAAGAGAAAGACTAAGAATTCAATTTACTACGAACTGAAGACAGTACAATACAATGCAAGATCGATCTGCTTGTAGATTATTTATTAAGTAGGCCAAAAAGGACCGGGGTTTGCAGAACCGTTTGAAGTAAAGAAATTAGTAATACTTTTGTACTTCACTGTTGTCGATTAGAATTACTTAATAGTGAATAACAAGATAACAGTGCTGCATAAAAAGAGAAACAATATTCTAAAATTTTGTTTTCTTAATTTAAAATTTAATTTTAAAATTAAATTTGTATATATACTTATGTAGTATAAGTATTTAAACACTTTGTAGCTTTAGATACCATAATATTATGGAATTATTTAAGCACCATATTTACCTTAATTGTTAGATCCTCAGACATATCTGTTTTTTTATAAATGGGCTTACGAACCACTCCCGATGTACCTGTGTACAGCTGATAACTGCTATTATAGGCATAATTTTCCAAAGTATCCATAAAACGTTTCCAATTGCCTAAACGTAAATTAGACCACCATATGGTATTTAAAATATTTGAATATTCCTTGAAAAAATTTTCATATGATTTGCCCTGAACAATCGGAGATAATTCATAGTTGGCCAAATGCAGCCAAGAATTACTTTGACTCATTTCTTTGAGCTGTAATCCCAAGTCCAATTCCCTTTAAAGAAATCTTGTTAAAAGAAATGTTTATAGTTGGCAAATTTTCTCTACAATACTCACGTTAAAACAAAATTGTTTGTAGTCTTTAAATTCCAAAGATTCTCTCCTACCGAGTCTACACTTTTCAATTTGGTTTTTACAACATTCCTCAACTGTAATACAAAACAAAAGTATGTATTTTGCTTTAAAACCATATCCTAAACTGGATTTTTTAAAAAAGAAATATGTAAGTATTTACCATTTCCAAATTTTCAAAAGGAGCGGTAACATTATAGGCGATTGTTTGCAACGACCAAACATTTAAATCAAAACATATTTCTGCCAGTAAATGATGAGCAACATTTGATTTCGCTGCTAATG
This sequence comes from Metopia argyrocephala, assembly GCA_963576795.1. Classification (NCBI taxonomy): domain Eukaryota; kingdom Metazoa; phylum Arthropoda; class Insecta; order Diptera; family Sarcophagidae; genus Metopia; species Metopia argyrocephala. The sequence continues at coordinate 51,678,185 of OY756209.1, read as the reverse complement.
ATAATGCTGCCAATCCTCTATCCACATTACACCAATTTTGGGTTTCATTATATTCATACATACTCCAGTTAAGTTTCTTGCATTTTAAGTCATTAGGGTGTATAATTTCTCCTTCAAAATTCAAATTATTTTGTAGGCATTGCAACTTAATGAATGTTTGAGTTTCCAGATTAATCGAGAAATAGTAGTAGTTCCCGGAATTTAAGCTAAAATAATGTATTTAAAAAAAAACGTTTTAATGCACTTCCTACTGAGGACAGCAATAAAAAATTTTAATTTAATCACACACCTCATCCTGGTTTTACACGATTTTGAGTTAATTTTTACTATTCTCTCATCTTTAGAATTGGTGCTATTTCTGTACATCAAACAGATGCCAGAATTTAATTTCGAACAACTTGTCAGGTATATATTAAAATTAATATTCATCTTTTTTATATTTTACGAAATTATAATTTTTTGAAGTCCATCAGAGACAAGAACAGAAAATGAGAGAAATTTATTTCAAATCGTTTTTATTCTTGCCTAAAGCCATAGCTGCCAGATAAATTGACCATGAAATCGTCAAACATGGACAAGAAAATCGTCAAAATCGTCAAATTGATTCCTTAAAATCGTCAAAAAATCGTCAACAAAATATAAATAAGAAAATATCACCTTTTAAAAAAAACTTTTGTTTTTATTTGAGTAAAACTGAAAAATAGAATTAACAGTACAAATGTATATAAAATTTCAAAACCTAAATAAATAAAAAAGATCAAAAATATATTATATTTATTATACACATGTATTACTATTACACATCTTAGTCAGTGTAGGTACAATTTTAAATTAATTACAATTTTAATTTAATTATTCTCAATTTCTTATATTAGATTGGTTTTTTGTAAAAGTAATGGCCTCCAAAGACTACTTTTGTTTTTTTAGATTTATTAGTCTAAATATTCGTTTTCCGTTTGCAAAATAATGTAAATCTAATTTTTTTCAGAACAAATTTAGATAGATAGAGATTAGAAAAAAAGAGTGGAGTTTCTCATTTTCATTTCTGATATTTTTTTTAATCTAACATTTTAGGATATTTTGGGGGAAATTATTCTTTAAAATGAATTACTTTTATTGTCTTAAGCAGATTTTAGCTCTTGCCTTTCACATTCTTCAATAAAATGGTTAAATTCATTCATAAAATGAACGATTTTTTTTGTCTAATATATATTAAGTACTTAAAGCTTAATATTCGTTTTTAAAATCAAATCTTATTTGACCACACTGTTCTAAAAAAATTTGTGAAACAAATAATAATCAGAGACCGTAAATAATGATTATTGTTCGTTTTTTTAAATCAAAAAATCAATCATTTAGAACAGACATAAATAAAAATTTTTTGCACCATTATTATTATTTTTTAACAATCTTTGCATATCCGTCATGATTTTTAAATTTTTGATTTTTAAAGTTTTCTTCAATGGTAATGATTATTTTTGAGTAATATTAATAAAAATCGGCCATAATCATTATTTTTGAGCAAAAGAAATAAAACTCAAAAATAATCATTATTTATGATTTTTATTTTTTTCGCTCAAAATAAAACTCACTTTTAATTTATTTTATATATGATGTATGAAAAAAAATAATTTTTGCGCAAAAGAATGATATTTTATATAACAAAATGAAGAAGCATGTCTTAATATTTTTTCTTTTATTAGTTCTGACCAAATTTTTATATGTAAAAAACCTCAAAAAAAAGTCATAAATTGAAAGTGAGTTTTATTTTGAGCGAAAAAAATAAAAATCATAAATAATGATTATTTTTGAGTTTTATTTCTTTTGCTCAAAAATAATGATTATGGCCGATTTTTATTAATATTACTCAAAAATAATCATTACCATTGAAGAAAATCTTTAAAACTCACAATATAATCATTATTGTGTAATTTTTATTATAAAACTCATAATGATTACGGTCCCTGATAATAATAGTATGTTTTTCTATTTCCTCAAAAATATTGTATATTTTCTTCGAAGTTTAAAAATTTGTTTATCTTTATAATCTACCAAATCAAAATGTTTGATCTTGGCTCTATTTCTAATAATATATCTTTTAAAATTAAATGCATTAAATTGGTGGATACAATAGTTGCCAATTTTGAATTTTACTGCGTAAAAAAGTATAAAATACCTCTCAGAAATAGAATAATATTTTACATTTGAATTTATTAATTTGAATTTCCAAAAGCCAATTTTGTTTTTTTTGTACGAAAAATACATAAAAATTATTTCAGAAATAGAGTAATATGAATGAAAATTTTGAATTTCCAAAAATCGTCAAAATAAATAAAAATCGTCAAATTAAGGGCAAAAATCGTCAAATCGTCAAGATGCTATTTTTGTGCCGTAAAATCGTCAAAATGACGATAAATCGTCAAATCTGGCAGCTATGCCTAAAGCGTTTAAATTGTGAAAATTAGAAGACAGACTTTTGTCTTTTGCTCTCCTTCTATCATAGACAACGGAATAAAGGTGGTCTTGAAATGAGAAAAATCCTTTGAAGCAGCAATTTGGCATTATTATCCAAATTTGTGGAAAACATATTTTGTTGTCCCTTCGTTTAAATGTGAAAACAGATCTACTTATAATATTTGAAAATATGTGGCATAGTTACTTATACATATATTAAGTATTTATTAATCCCAAACTTTTTAAGCAAAATTAGAAAAAATATTGGCAATGAAATTTCATATTTTGAGGCCAAAAAATCTACATTAGATAGATGTCTGGGTGAGATTAAGTGACAAATATCATAGATTTAACAGACAGATCATACTTATGGTAGAAGTGCATAGCATGCGTTAATTCATCAACAACGTTGAAATATTAAATTGCTCGAAATTTGATCAAAAAATGCAAAAAGTCGAAAAACACAGTATTTTACCCGTAATTCAAGAATTTGGGGATGTTTTGAAAATACCAAGACCGGCCCTTATTATTGTAGTCGCCGTGATTTAGTGGTTAGTGTGTTGGCTTACTAAGCGATAGCACCGGATTAAAATCTCAGCTCTGACATCTTGAAAAGAAGAAATAAAAGAAAATATTTTTCCGGCGACTACCTCTCAGCAGTCTTCTAGCAAAACTTCTGAGAGTAACTGATTGGTATGTGTGTTGGAGGCCCGAAGTTCGAGCCCCAGGAAGTGTGATCAATTTTTTTTATATCATTTTTGTTCTGCAGTCGTACATGTCGTCAATGTCGACTAATGTGGATAAAATGGAATAAGAGGGCAAAAACAAAAATAAGCTGTAATTCTGTTTTATCCAAATAAGATGGCAATTACAAAAACTGCAATGATGGTAAGAAAAAAGGAGGATATGATAGAAACAGTTGTGTGACTTTAGTTCGACTAACTCATACGAAGTGTATGTACATACATATGGAAGGAAAATAATTTCATTATGAGATTTCTTGAAAAGTGTGAGTTAAATAGTTGATGTTTGGTCTTGAATATGCACAGGACACAAAGAACTCTGACGAGACTACCGTAGCTGGAGTCGAAAACATATGTTCAGTTTGGCTAATGTACTACTACTTCACGGACATCATTTTCTCCTTGGATCATCAACGTATTCATTGCAAAGAAAATATAAAATTCTTTATAGAACTTACCTTTGATCTGATTAAAGCGTTTCTGACGGAACAAATATTAAATTATATATATACTTTTTTATCAAGAGTCTTCGGTTTTTTCACCACATCAACATGGGCTTAGAAAAGGCCATTCATCTACAACAACAACTTCAACAGCGGTAATAAGCGTATTTGCCAAAGGCATAAAAACTGATCATATTAATACAGAATTCAGCAAAACCTTCTATAAAGTCCATCATGACTTATTCATAAATGAAACATGATTGGATTTTCTAACACTTTCCTCAATTGGATATCTACGTATCTGGCAAACAGAGGGTAAATTACGACATTCGATATCGAGCGAAATTTCATACAATTTTAAAAGAATTTTCATACAAATTTCGATCGATATCGAATGCCATAATTTGCCCCCAGATCTCAGTGTATTGTATTTAAAAATCACAAGTCGAAAATTGTTTGTTTGTCTTCTGAAGTTCCTCCGTCAAGAAAAAATTTCTTATTGATCTTCAATGCAATCTAAATCTTAATTTACCATTATACAAAAGTTGTCTTGCACTTACTAAATCAGCGACGCCTAAGAACGAAAGAAGTTTTATAAATATTTCTTTCGCGAATAACTTGTTACGTTTTTTTTATTGATCTACATTCCATTTAAATTGCCATACAGTGCACTCTAAAGTAAGCTATTATGTATCGTAGGGTTAACTCATACTGCTTTCAATCTGCATGCGAATAATATTAAATTCTTTATTAACTTACCTAAAGCCAGTAAAGCATTTGGCAACAATAGTTTCTCCATCCTGCAAAACGATATCAGGTTTAGTGTAGGGTAATTCAAGAGTAAAGCGTCCAAATAATTGTGCATAAATAGGTGCAACTTCTGTATCGCCTGGATATTGAGGAATAATACAAACACTTTTCACTTGAGCAAAACAAAAAATACTTAAAATGAAAAATTTGAAATTCAGCATTTTACTGTAAAGGTTTTTTTTTTCTCTTAAGAATTTTGTTTTTCGTTATTAAACTGTTCTCGATGAGCAGCAACAAGAAACTAATTAAAGAATAAACAATTGACATTTTAAATAGATTTAGAGTTGGGATTGAAAATAAAACCTAAAACCAAACAATAATAAATACAAAGGGGACAAAAAATTATTGCTGACGGTGTTATGTTCTAACAATTCCCCATATGCAATGCGGGAGACAACTGCAAAACACTTTTAGTTATTTTTTTAGCTGTTACTTGGTTTATGCCTGTTTTGAAATCAGTCCGACACAAAACGATTTCACTCATAACGATCAATTATATTTGTTTATGCCTATGTTTTGAGTCGAAGCAATTTCAAAACTGTTTTAATTTATAGCTAATTTTGACATTTGTTTAATTTTTACTCAAATAATTGGATAAAATTAATTATGGTTAACAACATAACTTTTCAAATGCTTTTTAAATAAGACGAAATATTATAATTCATAATATGCTTAGAGTGGAAATTGATATGTTGCTTGAAATAATCAAAGACAGGAAAGATAACAAAATTTAAAAGATGATTCAAAGTAATGGTGCTGTGCTGCAGATGCCTTTTCATATTCTTACACCGCGATTTCGTGAAATTGGTAGCTTGACGCGAGCACAGTGGGATTTGTTCATACAAAGTTTGGCAAAAAATATAAGAAGTGCTCGTAGAATGTTGGAATTGTGCTCTGAGCCTTTGGTTAGCTCAATTAGGAAAAATATAAAGTTTCATTACAATTGGCTACGTCCACTACCCACCGCCCATAGAACCCAAAATTTATATTTGGTCCAAAGTTTTTGAAATTTTTCTCTAAACCTTTGGTTAGCTTAATTAAGAAACATATAAAGTTTCATCAAAATCGGCCACGCCCACTACCCACCGCCTATAGAACCCACAATTTATTTTTGGGCCAAAGTTTTGGAAATTTGGCACAGAGCTTTTATTACCTCAATTACCCACCACTGGACGCACCTATAACTCATATTATATTTTTCCCACAACTATTAGTTTCTTTACCAAAACTAATTAAATTTAAAATTTTTGAATTAAAAATTTCATGAATTTGGAGACAAGTTTTATGATTTTATTGAAGACTAGTCATAAAGTCGATCACAATCGGAAAATCAAAAAGCTGGCTCCATCTTGCACATGTGGAGCAAATGAGCTTTAAGTATCCAAATTTCAGCTTTCTGCGACGTTAGACGGCAGAGAATTGGATATACATCCGCACAAACAACGAAATTATATATATATGGGCAATTTCAAAAATTTTCAACATTTGATGAAACTGAGTTCAGATGCTTATTATTTCTTCAGTTTTTCGAATTGACCAAAACGGTCAAAAGGGAATGATAGGCCACACTAGAAAACTGGGAAATTCAAAATTTCAGACCATCAGTTCTTTATCTCTAAAAGTTATAGGCACTCAAACATCGAAAAACTCAAAAAATGGCTTGAAATTTACAAGAGTTTTGTCATATTTCATCACTTTTCTACTTTTAGTTTTAAACTTCCGATGCTTACTGATATAAAATAAAGTCACTAGACTTTGTAGATATTTACACTATTTGGGAAAAAGTTGTACAGCGGTTCATTTTTGAAACCAAAATTTTCCGATTTTTCAATTTTCGCAGTTTTTTCTATAGCGTTTTTGCGCCGTTCAAGAAAATTGCATTTCGTCAACACTATTTAATAGATGGTGTAATTTGCTAAAATTTGCGTCATGTCACGTCGATGTCAGGCTGCTAGTTGCTGAGAACGATGAGCTCAAACTTTTATAGAATTGCCGTAAATTTTTCAAAAATGACAGTTTTTCGCGGCTGACATTTGCAATCTTATTTAAAACTGGTTTATGTATTGCGTGATCTAAACTTCTTAGTAAATGGCACCTCAACGTCAAGAAGGCGTTAAAATATTTTGAAACGCAAAAATTTTATAAAGAAAATAAAAATTTTGCGAAATTTCATGATTTTGTTTCGCGTTTTTTTTAGACTGGTTTACAATTAATGTAAAGTTTTGGAAATGAAGTGCGGCGGTGAACTAAAGATCATATATAAATACGGTTGAATTCGGTCCATATTTAGCGGGTACAGCGGCATTTTTCTTCAAACACATTTTGCTTTGTGACATCTGCAGTTATGTATAGATTCCACCGCGATTGACACCAAATGAAAGGGTTTTTTAAGCTTGATAATAAAACCGAATAGGCATTAAAAAATTTTCATGATTTTAAATTTTACAGATCAAAAAAAAAATCCTAACCTCTAAAATAATTCTTATATAATTTTTTTATTTTTTAAATTTGCATGTTAAAACATTGTTTTTCTGTAAATTAGTTATGCGTTATATAAACACGTATTATAACAATCGGTGAAACATTCACATTTTTGCAAAAATTCGCCTTTTTTAATGTTAAGGAATTTTAATTATAATTGTTATTTTTATGTATTTTTTCAGTGCATTGATGAATTTGGAATGCACTGATGAATTTGAAATGCATGCATCATGCACCCATACAACATTTATTAAAATAAACCAATAAATTTAACTTTAAATTTTTTTTAAGAGATTTTAACTTAAAACCTCCATAACTTTCGCGCCGTTTGCAATAAATGATTAACGCGAACTGTTTTGGTATGCTAAAACATCACCCTTCACGTGACCGAAGCGTCATTCGTGTCATCCAAAAAAAAAATTTCGAAAAAAAAAATATCAATATTTTGATATTTTTTATCAAATATATATATATTATCAAATATATAAATATATATATATATATACCATATATATATATATATATATATATGGGCAATTTCAAAAATTTTCGACATTTTGATATTTTTTTTTTCGAAATTTTTTTTTTGGATGAAACGAATGACGTTTTGGTCACGTGAAGGGTGATGTTTTAGCATACCAAAACAGTTCGCGTTAATCATTTATTGCAAACGGCGCGAAAGTTATGGAGGTTTTAAGTTAAAATCTCTTAAAAAAAATTTAAAGTTAAATTTATTGGTTTATTTTAATAAATGTTGTATGGGTGCATGATGCATGCATTTCAAATTCATCAGTGCATTCCAAATTCATCAATGCACTGAAAAAAATACTTAAAAATATCAATTATAATTAAAATTCCTTAACATTAAAAAAGGCGAATTTTTGCAAAAATGTGAATGTTTCACCGATTGTTATAATACGTGTTTATATAACGCATAACTAATTTACAGCAAAACAATGTTTTAACTTGCAAATTTAAAAAATAAAAAAATTATATAAGAATTATTTTTGAGGTTAGGATTTTTTTTTTTTGATCTGTAAAATTTAAAATCATGAAAATTTTTTAATGCCTATTCGGTTTTATTATCAAGCTTAAAAAAACCTTTCATTTGGTGTCAATCGCGGTGGAATCTATACATAACTGCAGATGTCACAAAGCAAAATGTGTTTGAAGAAAAATGCCGCTGTACCCGCTAAATATGGACCGAATTCAACCGTATTTATATATGATCTTTAGTTCACCGCCGCACTTCATTTCCAATACTTTACATTAATTGTAAAGCACTGATTAACTAAAAAAAACGCGAAACAAAATCATGAAATTTCGCAAAATTTTTATTTTCTTTATAAAATTTTTGCGTTTCAAAATATTTTAACGCCTTCTTGACGTTGCGGTGCTATTTACTAAGAAGTTTAGATCACGCAATACATAAACCAGTTTTAAATAAGATTGCAAATGTCAGCCGCGAAAAACTGTCATTTTTGAAAAATTTACGCCAATTCTATAAAAGTTTGAGCTCATCGTTCTCAGCAACTAGCAGCCTGACATCGACGTGATATGGCGCAAATTTTAGCAAATTACACCATCTTTTAAATACTGTTGACGAAATGCAATTTTCTTGAACGGCGCAAAAACGCTATAGAAAAACTGCGAAAATTGAAAAATCGGAAAATTTTGGTTTCAAAAATGAACCGCTGTACAACTTTTTCCCAAATAGTAGTATAGGCATAACTTTTATACTGTAAATATCTACAAAGTCTAGTGACTTTATTTTATATTAGTGAGCATCGGAAGTTTAAAACTAAAAGTAGAAAAGTGATGAAATATGAAAAAACTCTTGTAAATTTCAAGCCTGTTTTTGAGTTTTTCAATATTTGAGTGCCCATACCTTTTAGAGATAAAGAACTGATGGTCTGAAATTTTGAATTTCCCAGTTTTCTAGTGTGGCCTACCATTCCCTTTTGACCGTTTTGGTCAATTCGAAAAACTGAAGAAATAATACGCATCTGAACTCAGTTTCATCAAATGTTGAAAATTTTTGAAATTGCCCATATATATGTTTAAAAATTTAACAAATAAAATTTAAGAAATTTTTAGTTGTGAGCAATTTTATAATTCCACACGGCTTGAACCCACTCTGAATACAGAACACAGACAAAATACATAGATATGTTCGCATTACGTTTTATGTAAATGGCGATTGCAATGTGAATGACGTAGTCAGTTACTATTTCAAAATATCTTATTTCGGCTGATTAAATCCAAGCCATTACAATTGTTAAACAAATGGTTAAAACATGTGAGATATGATTTTGAGCATGGAAGCTACCGAAAAATCTAACAATTTTACTTTTGAAGATCTAAACCCCTACCCAGCAGAAATTAGTGCTTACCAGTAAGCTATTTTGTAAGGGCGAAATTGTAAACAATCACTTACTCGTGCGCATCAATAATGCATAATTTTTATATGAAATGAGCAACTAAAATGCAATAGAAACGCAATTTTATTGCAACCAGTAAGCAAATATTATACAAAATCAAAAATAATACCTTAGCATCTTTTGAAGCTTTAAGGTATTCATAAACAATATAATGCTTCCATTATTGCTTACAATTTTATTTCTGGCTTCCAAATTTGAAAAATTTTCTGCTGGGTATCTAAGTTTCAAAAGCCCAAGAGAAATAGACAAAAACTTTAATAAAATAGGAAGAAAAGCCTTAAAGACATTAGACCCCTGTTTGAGATGTATTTCTGGACGCGTTCTTTAAGTTTCATTATAAACAAGAATATAATGCTGGGTGATAGTATAGTGGTTAGAGCGCTCGCACGGAGACTTTAACGGACGAGGTTCAAATCCCAGCGAAGAACAAAAATTAAAAAATAAAATTTACGGTTTTTAAAAATATTATAATTTAAAAATAAGAGGTCCCCCACCCCCACTTCTTCTTCTTCTTTTAGAAGTCCATCTTGAAGAAACTGCTCCCTGACATTCCCGTCTATTTCATCTTTAACATTGGCATCAGAAACAAATGACCAGGAGTACAGCGCATTCAACATCCAGCGGCGGATGGGGAAATTGCTGTTGATCATTCAAGGGCGAAGGTATAATATTGAGCTTTGAGTGTTCAACTGACAGCAACTTGTCTCATTGACATAAGGCGCTTACTGAAAATTGAGAAGGAAAAAGTCTATATATCTATCTTCAAATTCCAATACCATGCACTGCATGAGAAGGGGTTTACATTTATACTGAAATAATTTTCAGAAGATATAAAAGAAGACTGTACTACAGGATATGCAACTTTTAAAAACAGATATTTTGCAAAAAAAAAAAGGCAGAAGCAAGAAAAAGGGAAACACGTAATGATTTTCTTATAGTCGCCGTGGTCGAGTGGTTAGTGTGTTGGCTTACTAAGACAAGGGTCCTGGGTTCGACTCCAGGCTCTGACATTTTAAAAAAAAGAAATATGAAAAAAATATTACTTTCGGCGACTACCTCTCAGCAGTCTTCTGGCAAAAGCTCTGAGAGTAACTAATTGCCATGAACAAGCTTCTCAAGTCTGTCGTTCGGAGACGACATTAAAAAAACTGTAGGTCCCGGTACTCATGGATAAAAATTGACACACGCAATATGAGTGCTGCGGGAAGCTAGGCCGTAATCCTGACACAGGGTTATAAAGGCCAGTTATGTATGTATATCTATTTTTTAAATGCGCTGTATTTATTTTCCATTTTTAATTTTAAATGTGATATTAAATTACTAATAGTGAATAGAAAATGTTGGCCCTTTTTATGTGCTGTCTAGTGTCAGAATTAATATTCTGGTGAGTTATATGGGTCGCTCCGTTATTGAAGCAGGCCTAGGATTTGGCAGTATTTAGGGTCATTATCTTGTGCGGCATTACAATGGGCCTTTGTGATCCATGGATCAGCGGCCGGTATAACTTATGATGAAATTAACATGGCGCATTAAGCACAAGTTATTTAAGCTTACTAAAACATTATTTTTTGGTTTTGTTACTTAAATTTAAATTTAGCTAAAATCTGTGCATGTCATTCGTAGTTTGAAAGTCATGCTTAGTCAGATAATTGACAACTGCCTATGACACGAGAATCTTGAAATAGTCAGTTTTCTTCATAAGAAATAATTTAACTAACAACCGTTACTAGTTCCGAAAGAGTTACTTTATAGTTAGCTAAATTGCTTATTGGGTTACTTTAAACATATATGTAAATACATGTTGTAGACAATATAAAGAGAAACATAAAACTATTGCTGACTGTAATATTTTTTATTAATTTCATACATTGTGAATCCTATGATTCCAATTATGTTTAAAACATACCTACATATGTATGTATGTGGGTACAGGTAACCCTCATATAAAGCGGGACTTTTATAACGGATTTCGCTACAACGCGGTTTATAAAATGAGAACATTTTCCTACAACGATTTAGCAAAATTTTTCTTATAACACAATTTTGATTAATACTTATAATTTTTTATTAAAAAACAAAGAGTGCCCCGTGGTCTAGTGTACTACACTGCTAGTGCAAGGATTATGGGTGCGAAGTTAGAAGAATATCTTTAAGAAAACGATCCCCCAGAAAACAACGATGAAAATTTTGGAAGAAATCCCTGAAAAGCCTTTCTGCCTATCAAGAAATTTCTAAAGATTTACGAAACAAGAGCAAACAAACTTCAGTAAAGGATTCTTTAAAACAAGCAATCGTCGAAAGAGTATTCAAATCTAATAGCGTATCCAGCTCTATTTTTGACTTACAACGATTACAAACAAAACGTTTGAGACGGACTGAGATTTTAAGTACTAAGGGCCACTTTTTGAGTTTGATGTTAGCGATTAATAATCTTAATACCTAATGAGCTTAAATGATGAATAAGACTAAGATTTGTAGAAAGTTGTGGTTTAATTTTTCTTGTGATTTATTAAATCTTTGAATTAAAATATCTTGTGAAGATTTGAATTTCCATTTTTATTTTGTTTAAATAATTGAAGTATTCAAACATCAGTTTGAAATAGTGAAGTACATACCATACAAGAATCCATTTTGGAATTTAGAACCAAAATCAAAGTTTTGTTTGGAGTTAATGTCTTCCACAACGCAATTCCTTATACTTATTTACCGCGTTATAAGAAGGTTACCTGCATTATGATTATGATTGTGTATACAATGTGCAAACATACTACATATGTATGTACATATATATTCGCACCCATAGAATAAGAGTCATTAACGTAAAGTAAATTGATTCCTTTATTTTTTTTTTTTTTTTTTTTTTTTTTTCTTTTATTGAACAAAACAATTTTATTACAATTCATTAATTTGTCCTCAGCGCCCTTAAGACATTATTGAGGAAACGTTGGCAACATTTGAACATGTTTTGAACAATAGAAACTATATATGTACATATGAATATTAATATTTCAGTTTACTAATATTTCAGTTTACAATTTACTTAAAAAATTTATTATAATTAATTTATTATATATAATTTACATTTGTGTACGTACCTGTTTGGCCGGTGACTTGAATTAAGTAAGTAAACAATCACTAAAACGAATAATACTCGAAACCTAAACATTTTCGCATTTTTTCATATACATATATAGGGTTTTTTTCTTATTTCCCGAAAAAGCGGAAGTTTTTTTTCTAATATATCGGGATCCTGAGGTTTTGCTCAATAAAAATTCAAAAAAAAAAGTTTTTTGTTTTTAAATATAAAAATGTTTAAAAGCAAAAAATATTATAAAAAAAGAAAATTATTTGAAAATAAAAATCGGAAATTTGTTTTTCTAAAGCTTTATGCCCGTATTCATAAAAAATAAAACAGTTTTATTAATTGCTTTTTTGACAATTACTCAATAGAAATATGTCAAATATGCACTCTATAAACCAATTTTATTTTTTATGAATACGGGCATTAGTATCGTAAAAGATTATTTAAGGAAAAAATAATATTTTGGAAAAATAAGTTCAAAAATAGAATCATAACAATTGAACAGTTTAAAATTCGAGAAATGACGTGAACGGGAAATCTTTCATCCAATGACTGAATTGTTTGGCAGGCTTCGGAAGCCAAAGGTCAATGATGTCAACATTAATTAGTCGATTGCGGCCACAAAAAATTGGTTATCATGGTTTGATAATTTCCCAGTTGCGTAATTTCTCGATTTGGCTGAAGAGAAAATACCATTAAATTTCAACAATATTTTCTTTTGTTTTTTTTTTACTCAATATACCATGTGTTTGTAAGTTTTTAGCAACATATGTAGTTGTACACTCCTGTTCAGTTGTTTAGAACCAAAACTCTTTATATATAAGTAATTACATATTATGGCTAAAAGAAAACTTTTACTACCAGCGGATATGGTATTTAACTGAGCTCTCAAAATCATATTAAGAATTATTTTAAAAGTGAATGTATTTATTAATCGGGTGGTTACATTTTAAGGGTCGATGTTGAATGTTGAACGACAAGTTTTTTTCTGCATTTCATTTGACATTTCTCAATTTCAGACTAAAACAATTTGAACCATGAAAAGATACACAATCGAACAACGCGTTAAAGTTATTCAGGCTTATTATGAAAATGAGCGTTCAAGTTAAAATTCATATCGTGCACTTCGTGATTTTTTCGGTCAATTTAATCGTCCAAATGTGCATACATACAAAAAATGGTGCAATATTTTGAGCAAACCGGGTCTGTAAGAGATATGAAAACGGCAGTGCATGCTCGTACAACTTATTTATGGTTTATGGTTTATGGGCTGGCAGCATCACCGAATCGTGTTTTTTCCAAAAAGAGGCCGATCAGGCAATTAGTGGTGTTTGCTATCGTGAGATAATAACTAAATTTTTATGGAAGATATGGATGTGGACGATATGTGGTGTTAACAAGACGGTGCCACTTGCCACACAGCTAACGAAACAATGGCTCTTCTGCGCGACAAATTAAATGGCCGTGTTTTCTCATATGGTGGCTTTTTATTTTGAGGCCAGCAATAATTCAAGAGATAAAGGAAAGAAAAATTCACAACAAATTTAGTGTATAAAGCTAATCGACCCGAGTCCCAACGATATTGTTGTTAAAAATGTACTGCTTCATATGTGCGTCTCTTCCGTAAGCGAAACTTTTTTTTTTATTTTTTTTTTTATTTTGTCATTTAAAACATTTATTTTGTTACTTACGAATTGGTTCACAATGTGGCGAAAGTTTTTTTTTATTTTAAACTATACCTGATATTTCAAAATGTGTAAAATTTTATATGTAAACATGACTGCTTCAATATAAGCTGCATTCATAAATGCAATTTACATTGCGATACTGCAGAAATATCGTTTCTATATTTTAGGGCAACACTGCTTTGTCAAATAATGCAAGAAGCAAAAGCTAAAGAAGGAAATAATCCACTTTTTGTAAAAATATTCCAATTTTTTAGGGTCAAGTTAAAGCAACCATATAAATTTTAAAATCAAATGCTATTCAATATTATGTTTGCTGTTCTTTTAATTTTAACACGTGAATTCTGTAGACATTTTATTCCAATCTTTTTGCAGTGCCAGCTTTAGGTTATCGTTCTACTTTCTTTTTGAGATATTCCCACAGGTGCTGAATTGGGTTCAAGTCTGAGAATTAATTCCAACTGTTTTGTCGGAATTAGTAGTCGACACTATCGATAGTAAGCGTTAGTTTCTCTAAAAACAATATTTACAATATTGCGTTTGGTCAATTAATTGGTAACATTTAACAACAACAACATTTAACAAATAACCGCAAATCACAATGATTTCGTCAGCAATATGAGGAGTAGGTGTTTTTAGGGTTGATAGCAATACTTTAGAAATGTATTGGTTTGTTTCAATTATGCTCCTAAATATGCACATTAGGATGGGTCAATTTGTTCGGGACCGAAAACCATTACAAAGCGTATAGCAAGGTCGTAATCTACGCGAAATTCTAAGAACTTTTCCCAAAGAAACCATGGTTCTAAAATCAAAATCAAGCTTTCGGTTTTTTAAGAGAAAATTTGGTGCTCAGGACGTCGAAAATAATGCTATTTTTTTGGAAGTATTCATTGCAATTGGTGAATAGTTGACCTGTAACGCTCGAAGAGGGCTTATTTTAAAGAAAATTTTCTCAGCTTTCCATATCTGTCCTCATTTATAAAAAATTTACCCAAATAATGGTTTTGGAGGTTTATGTCAAAATAATAATAGTTTTAGGTTTTTAACAATTTGACTATTATTATTTTGACATAAACCTCCAAAATAATTTTTTGGGTAAATAATTTTCTACAAATGAGGACAGATATAGAAAGCTGAGAAAATTTCCTTATAAATAAGCCCTTTTCCAACGATACAAGTCACACATACACTAATTGCAATGAATTGCAATGAATACTTCCAAAAAATAGCATTATTTTCAGATGACCTGAGCACCAAATTTTGTTATACGCTTAGTAGGCAAAAAAACCACCCTAATGCACATTATAAGCTCTCGTATTTTTGTTCTGGATTAAATTTTCCGTATGTCGTACTAAATTTTAAATTTTTTTTGTAAATTTTATAAATATTTATTTTATTTTATCTTGAACAAAAAAGTTCGAAGTGTAATCATAGTAAGGTATATGCCTTTCTTGTATTATAACGGGAGTACTTCCCATTCTGAGAGAGAACTTCGGAAAATATCTGTGATATTTATGGCTGTGGGTTTTGTGACTTCTAATAGAGATTCTGCTGACCCCAAGTTGATATGATAAAATTTTGTAATCCGCAGGAAAAATTAAAACAATTTGTTATGTAGAATAACAAGGAGTAGAAATGAATATTATTTTATTCAATCAAAAGTTTTAAAGACAGTAAAGAAAATTTTCTTTTTAAACAATAAGTAATATATCCTAGATAGTTTGATCAAATTGTTTTTAAAGTTAAAATAAAACAATACAGTAGAAAACCAAACAGTAAACATTCAACACCCCCTCTCAATTCAACATTAACAAACTTCTAAATGCTACAAATGTATTAACATCCAGTGACTTAGTAAATATATCTGCAACTTGTTTGGATGACGAAACATATTGAATTTTCATATTTCCTTTTTGTATGTGGTCCCGTATGAAGTGATGTTTTATATCAATATGCTTTGATCTTTTACATTCTAAATTCTTTGCCATTGCTATGCATCCAGCGTTATCTTCATAAAGTGTGAAACTCTCATTATTTTCAAAGATTTGCATATCTTGAAGAATTCCTTTAATCCAGATTCCTTCAGATGTAGCTGCACTTAACGCAACATATTCAGCTTCACTTGAAGAGGTAGCAACAGTGGTTTGTTTCTTGCTGCACCATGAAACCAGACATCCATATACGTAAAAAGCATACCCACTTGTAGATTTTCTGTCTTCTAAATTAGAAGCCCAGTCGGCATCCACATAACCAATTAATTTAGGAGCATTGTCTTTTCTTCGATATTCTAGATTTAAGTTAATTGTGTCTTTTAAATACCTTAAAATACGCTTAAGAGCCACCCAATGTCCCTCATTTGGGTTCTGTTGGAATCTTGCTAAATAACCTACAGCATAGCATAAATCTGGACGAACACTTAGCATCAGATACATCAGTCGACCTAGTAACTCTCGTTATGGATGTTGTAATGGTTCATTAATTGTTAAAGGCAGCAACTGAAGTCCTTTCTCCATTGGCGTTCGAACAGATTTACATTCCATCATACCATAATCTGTGAGAATCTTATTAATGCTTGATACTTGACTCATCTTCATGATACCAGTTACTTGATTATATTTGACCATTGTTCCCAAGTAGTTCTTTAGATTACCGCAATCTGACATTTGAAACGCCTTGGATAGTTGATTATTCAATGATTCGATTCCTGCTAAATCATTTCCAACTATTAACAAATCATCAACGTATAGTATGAGGTACATAGTATCTCCTTCCTTTATACGCGTATATAAACAGTAATCATGAGATGACCTCATAAACCCCAAACTTATTAATGTTGAATTGAACTTTTTATTCCAACAACGAGGACTTTGCTTCAATCCATATAAACTTTTTCTTAGCTTCAGAATAGAATTTGGTTCAGCATTCATGCCATCAGGTATATGCATGTAAATATCTTCTTCCAATTCACCATAAAGAAATGCTGTTTTTACATCAAGTTGGTGGAAGAACATTTTCGATAAACTCCAACAGCTAGCACAATACGCATCGATGACAACTTTGCGACTGGTGAAAAAGTTTCATTATAATCGACACCAGATTTTTGTAAATATCCTTTGGCAACTAGTCTCGCTTTATGGCGGACAGGATTACCTGAACCATCTTCCTTTATTTTGAAAATCCATTTACTTTTTAGTATTTTTACATTTCCTGGATTTTTTATAACTTTAGAAACATCATTTGATTTCATTGAATCTAATTCTTCTTTAACTGCTTGAATCCATTGATTACGGTTAGAAAAATTGTGAATTTTACTGTAGTCATTTGGTACAGCCATGGTATCAGTTTGTAATGCTTCAAACAACGAATGATAATAATCTGAAAATTTTGTTGGTAACTGCTTCGGCCTTTGACTTCTTCTCAAATTCGGTTCAGGGGAAATTTCATGTTCATCGCTTTGAACAGATTCAGATGGCTCCATTGACTGACCATTCATTTCAGACACGCTTGGCTCACAAATAGCTCCTGCTCCCTCCATAGATATCTGTTTTTCCTCCTCTTGTTCAATGCGATAGATCATTAGATCATTAGATCATCTGACAGTTTGCAAAATTATTTCCATTAAATTGTACAATTCCTGTAGACTTCTCCATAATGCCCATAACCTTTTGTAATCCGCAGGAAAAATTAAAACAATTTGTTATGTAGAATAACAAGGAGTAGAAATTAATATTATTTTATTCAATCAAAAGTTTTAAAGACAGTAAAGAAAATTTTCTTTTTAAACAATAAGTAATATATCCTAGATAGTTTGATCAAATTGTTTTTAAAGTTAAAATAAAACAATACAGTAGAAAACCAAACAGTAAACATTCAACATAAAAAGGCATATAGTTGATAAATATATTTCAAATATAGTACTTATCCAACCGTGACAAATGATAACAATGTGAGAGACTTTAGACAATATGCTTACTAACTTGTTTATTTACTAATAAAGCTTCATTTGAAAACTAAACGCTAGGTACCACATACTGTCTGTGTCATTTTCCACAAAACTTATAGGGCGTAGGTCTGTAGTAATCAAATCAAGCAGGACCTTGAATTGCTCGCTTAAAATGTGATTGAGGTGATTTTGCACTTGCCTACGAGCTTAAGGAAGATGCGCTTGGAGGATTCATATCCATTGAAACTTTATCAATGATTTCTTCCAGGTTGCCATATCTTTGGCACCAAACACTTCATATTTGTATTCGTGTGTATGCAATCTATTTCGCTAAAAGGATGGAAGTTCATTTATATAATTTTTGTGAATTTTATACGCAATTGCGGGGCACTCTACCATATAATTCGTATTGGTATAGAGATCTTTTTAAAGATCTTTCCCTTACTGACTTACCCCATGTTTACGAGATATTTGCAGCTTGTTTGACTGCAATGGATAACGGATCTTCACCTTAAGGCCTGTAAGACTTTTTGATTGTTTTCTATACGGCAAATTTATAAACGTTTTGTATCTGGTCTACCTAGCTATATTTTTTATGTTGTACAATAGTTTCTTCCCACAATTTTCTCTATATTGTGCAAAATCATATTTAATTTAGTATATCTATCTTGATATTTAAACTAGTCACAAGAATTAAAAAACGCAGTAACTGACAAAACCTTAACGGCCGTATGTATAATAAAAAGCAGAGTAAGAATTTGCTCACTCTTTTGCTCATTGCGCATTGCGCACTCTTTTCTTGCGCCTCGAAAAATTGCGCATGCGCAAAGAGCGGAGCCAATAAGCAGTTGTTGGCTCTTTTGGCTCTTGCTCTTTTTTGTAAGCGCTGCTCTTTGCGCTATGCGCATTTTAGTTTTTTATTTGACGCTTTGCTCTGCACATTGAGCAAAATGAGTAGCGCATTGCGCATGCGCTTCTTATATCTACAGTGTTATGTCAGCAACAAATTTTTTTAATTTGCCATTCGAAAAAATTTTTATGTGCAGTCAATCATTGTGTTACAGAAAATGACTATACAGTATTACTGATGGAAATTTCCATCATAAATATACTTAGAAAAAGATCAGGGACCGCAAATAACAGTTATTGCTTAAAAATTAAACTAAAAAAATCATCGTATTAGAGTCGACAGACATATATGATGTTATATACCAAATTAATCGTCTTGGAGAGCTCTCACAGAATCTGTGGTGATCTCGCATAAGTGATCATTAATCAGATTTTAACCGTTACTTTTTGACGGAAAAATAAAAGTTTAAATGAAACCTTCAAAAAGAGAGTTTTATTTTTCCGTCATAAAATAAAACTCATTTTGTAAGTTTTATTTTTTCGAGTTTTATTTTTCAGTTAAAAAATAAAACTCTATTTTATGACCGAAAAAATAAAACTCCTAAATAGAGTTTTATTTTATGATGGAAAAATAAAACTCAAAAAATAACTGTTATTTTCTGACTGAAAAATAAAACTCACAAAGTGAAGTGAGTTTTATTTTATGACGGAAAAATAAAACTCACAAAATGAGTTTTATTCTATGACGAAAAAATAAAACTCTATTTATAAGAGTTTTTTTTTAACTTTTATTTTTCCGTTGAAAAATAACTTTTTCCGCTGACCTTTTTTGGAAAAACTCTCAAAATAACCATAAAAAAATAAGTTTTTCGATATAACTTATAACCGTTACAGTCCCTGAAAAAGATGAATGGGGACATTCGCGTATGTTTTTAAGAAAAAAAAAAACAGATTTATGATACTCGTTTATTTGCATGAAGAAAATAAATTTTTTTTCACTCATTCTTGACATATGTATACTTAGAAAAAATTTGAATGCATATATTCGCGTATGATTTTCAGAAAAAAATTTGTTGTACTAATTTATGTGCGTGAAGAAAAAATAAGCAGAGGCCTTATTCTGTAACTCTCCTAAGCTAGATTTAGGACTTTTTAGCTACGAATAGAATTCTTGAACGCTTATTGTAATTTAAAAACTTCATGCCTATTACTTCTACACTTTTTAATTTTATATATTCTAATGCCCAGCCTGTTTCAAAAACCCAAAATTTAACCATTTTATCTTAAGAGAATTACAGAATAAGGCTCCAGTTTAATATAAAAAAGAAAAAATTGTTTTATTATTTTACTCTAAAGTATATGAAAATACTAATATAAATTCTATTTACATTTAATTATTTTTTCTTTTTTCATATTAAAATTACTGACTTCAAAGGTATTATACACCACAGTAAATGAGCAATGCGCAATTGCGCACTCTTTTGGCTATTTTGCGCATTGCGCAAAGAAAAAGAGTGGCGCAAGAAAGCTCAAAATTGAAAAGCGCCTTTTATGCGCAGCGCTTGTAATGCGCAGAGCAAAAAAAATTGCGCAGAGCAAGACCAACAAAAAGTTTGCTCTGCTCTTTGCGTAAAAAGTAAAAAAGAGCCAAAAGAGCGGCGCTGAGCTGCGTTTTTACTTTTTTATCATCCGATATAGACTGATATTATTAAAACTTTCCATACCTTCTATTTAGTAACTAGTCAGAGAATCCAAAAAATTAAATAGCTTGTACGTTTGAACAAGAATTTCCGCACTTGAGATTAAATAAAAATGTTAAAACACATATGAGACAATGTATTAGTAGTCATTTCCAACTGTAGGGAAGTATTGCTAAAATTGCAGGTCCAAATGTTTAGAGACAAAAAGGATTTTTGTTATATGCTCATAAAACTAAACACACAAAAAAAACTTAAATCTGTTCAAAGTTTATTTTCCCAATTTTAGTATGCTGAAATATCCTACTTTAAATAAAAAATAAAAAGAAAAACGTTAGCGCACATAATAAAAGAATATTCGCTTTAAAATTCTTAGGTTTAAATTAAGTTGGTTCGGTAAAACATACAAGTACTGAGTTTGAGATGGCTATAAAAAAAAAATTTGCAGTCAGATCGGAGTAATTCTTTTTGATTTGATTGTACCATTTAGTCTAAAATGTCAAAATATCACCGCATCTTGCATAAAGAGTATATTGAAAATTTGACTTTTTTCCTCAAAATCCCCAATGTGCGGCGTAAGTGAATTTATTTTCATCAAAGAAATCTGGGGCCAAAACCAATCGATGCGTATTTTTTTTTTCTAATAAAAATAATGCAAAAAAACGAATTTTCGATTTTTTTGTCAGTTACAGCTAGGGTATTCAATTATTCGACTTTTTTTTTGGTCGATTAATCGAGTGAGTAATTATTCGGGTTTTTTTCTTGATCGATTAATCGAATAAAATATCAAAATTGTTCGATTAATCGCATTTTTTTTATATAAAATAACATACCAATTTTGTGGATTTTTAAAACATTTTATTAAAAAAAAAACAAATAATAATAACCAAAAACATTGTAATGTAATAACTTCTTAAAAATTCATTAACTATAGTTAACTATAGTGCACAAACATATTGTTGGAAAACTAAACCATAAATAATTCATTAATTAATTTTAATATTTGAGATCATATATATAACGATTTAATATATAAAATTAATAATTTACTACTTCGTATGCAATAAAAATATTAAATAAGTAATTAAAAATAATTCATATTATGAGTTAAAAATTAGTTAAAAAACTTAAAACTCGATTTTGAGAAGACTCTCTCGCTGATTGTAGATGTTGGAGGAATTGAGAGAAGTGCATGGAAAAGAATACATAATTTTTCGGTTCTGTTTTTGGTTTTTTCTAAATATAAGAAATCATCCATTAAATCATTGCAGCCTCTTTTAGGTTTTTTGAAATTTTGTACACTTTTAATTGCTTCATTTAATTGTGATAATCGATTATTTTCGTTTATTTCAATTAAATCTTCTGCAATCTGACATAATCATCTGACACATTTTGTTCCGTATTTTCTAAAAACATTCTCAAAAACAATTTGTTTGCAAAATCTTTTGTTTTCAGATTTTGTGCAATATTTTAAAAAAGTGAAAATGTACCAGAATTTAGATATAAAATAAGTGTACTATGTAGTTTTACACGTCTTTCATTTATTCGAATCTTAAGCCTTTCTAATAACTAATTTAAAAAAGGATTGTTTGCATTTTCCATTTTATTAATAACAAATTGTATAATGCCTTCTAAGTCTATCAATGTAGCAGAATCCTTTCCGAGCTCCGTAATAGCGACATCAAGTGGTTTAAGGGCTTTATTCAATTTTGATAAAACTTTAATTTCCATACCTGTAAAAGTCCTCAAACCAAAATCAGATAGAGCGTAATTTACGTATTTACAAATACGAAGAAAATTTTCAATCATGGAAGATAAGGACGACCATCGATGCTTTACAGCATGTACAAGACGAATTTCTTTTTCTTTTCTTGCAGCACAACATAGTTATGTTTGCAATTTCTTTTATTTTTCATTAGATTTATTAAATATTTTAAAACACTTAGAAAGTTTATTAATACCATTTATTATTTCTATAAATAAAGTATTTTTTTATATGGATTAATCGATTAATCGTAGGAAATTATTCGAGTTATTCATTATTCGAAATTTGACTATTTTTAATTGTTCGAACAATTATTTGAACACAATTGTTCGATTAATCGATTAACGATTAATCGTTTGAATACCCTAGTTACAGCGTTCTTTAATTCTTGCGACTAAATGTATGTGAAGATAAACCATGTAAGTAATGAAAAAACGAGAAAATGTCTCCTTAACTGCCATTTCCTTGTCAATTTTAGCATATAAAATGTGAGACGAATTGTTAATTTTTATTTGAAAAATAAAAAAAAGTGTATCAATTTCTAAGTGGCTTGATTTCAGTTTGTTTTTTAAAAAAAATAATTTTACTTTCGTTGACAAAAAATTATAATAATGTTTATTTTTATATAAATAATATGAAGTTTCTACGTTCATTTGGTACTCACAGTATATCAGTATATCAAATACTGAGTCAGATAGATAAAGCAAAGCTTTCTTTGTTTAAATTTCTAAAGCTGAAAATTAAATGCACATGTAATTTTGTTCAGTAATTTTTTATCAATTTTAATCAAGGAAGAAAAATCATTCAGAATTAGTGCACTAAATTCCCATTACCACTAAAATCGATTCGTTGAGTGCATTAAATTTCCACTATCACTAAAATAGTTTTACTTATTTGGTGGTTAATTATTTCATCTGCATTCAGTGGTGGCTAGAATATTGATGCATTATTACTAACTCGTTTAGTGGTAGTGGAAGCGATAATGCATTATAAATTCAATGCAATAAACCTAACTCTGATTGATATTAAGTTTGCAATCCCAATAAAATCAGAAAAATTTTTTAGAAATTTAAAAATTTTTTAAACCCACTATTTTTTTTTTTTTTTAATTTTTAACAACCAAACATCAAGTTAATGAAGATCAATAGACATTTAAAAAATAAATTGTAATATCATGACTTTCAAGACGGGGGTATAGTGTAGTGTATCCATTGCTTATATACTTGTATTTAAAAAAGAAAACAAAAAACTCAAGAATATAAAAACATTTGCAAAATAATGTAAACAAAGCTTATCGCTTTTGTTAAGATAGGTCAGTATCAAGCTTAATTACTTCACGTTTTAAAAATTATAAATTCTTTTTTGGTAATCACATATTTTGAATAAACATTCATTGCTCAGATTACTCATTTATGTCTAGAAGAGTTGAATGTACTTTTGCATAGTTTTGCTGAATTTATACATTTTGTTATATTTTCTGTAGAGTTTGTGACATAACTTTCAAAATACAAAATATAATTTAATAAATTAAAAACAGTGTAATATTATAACAGGCTGATAGCACATTCCATGTATTCTATAAATTAAGTGTTCAGTTAGTCTAAGGCCCATTATTACAACTTGCCTTTAGTTAAAGGTAGGATGTTATCGGGCAGATAAATTGCTTTTGGTTATTAAAAGTAAACTTTAACCTAAAAGTGACCGATAAAGTAATTGGAAAGATTGCCTTACCTTTAACTTTTAACGTATGGCTTTAAACACAACAAAGACTACCGACCATCGACTACAAGCTGTCAAAAATAGAATACATGTGTGCATATGAGAATAATTATTTTAGTGGCAACACGACTACCGACCACACGACTACTTTTGTAGCCCGTAGCCAACTTAGGCTAATTTCTATTTTTCTTGGCGACAATAAACAGTTTAGTTCTGCAAATACAATAAGATGCATGAAAAAGGTGTTCAAAAAACGCAATACATGAAATATATATGTACATAAAAAATGCGAAAAAAATTTAAGTTGCACCACTGAAAAAAATAAAAATCATTTGTTTACATTTTTTGTTTAGTTTTCATTTATATACATCAGTTTTTATTTTTAATTTATTTAATTACCTTTTTAGTTTTCTTAAACATTTATAAGTTTTCTTCAGACATTTGTTGTTTTTTGTTTCATCACAATTTCACTTACAAAAAATAAGTTTGTTATATATTTTGTCTAGGTTATGTTCAACGTGTCAAAACAGATGTTTATTTTGCAGCTGTAGTCGTTATTATAATTAAGTAGCTAGCTACTAGGCTACTTTCGTTGCCAGCGATTATTGTAGTCGTGCGTTCGGTGTTCGATAGCCTTTGTTGTGTTTATAGCATGAGGTTTAAAGTTTTGAACTTACCATATTTTATTGAGGCTGCCATATATTTTGTTCGTTGAATTATTAACGAAAATATTTTGCTTATTTTGTCAACAAAAAAGTAAGTTCAACAAAAATGGAAAGTAAAACACATTTCTTTGTCGTTAAACTTTTTAGTGCACAATTTATAAAATTTGTTTTTTTTTTTGCATTTCGACTATTAATTTATATTTTATAGTAGTTTGTGAATAGAAAATATAAAAAACCACGAGAAATTAAAACTACATACTACAATATATACATACATACTTACATATGTACATATTTACGTCAAGTATGTCTTAAATTTTATAATTTTTCTACTGCATTATTTGTAAAGTTTTGCATAAGTACAAATATCCATACAGATAATAATAATTAAAAATTTCCTTTACAAGTCTTCAGCAAAAGGTAAAATACATTGTACTTGGCGTCTCTTGTACATACATACATATGTACATAATTGTGATACTGCTACAAGGGAAAATACAAAATTAAAATTTTCAATCGTTATCACCACTCTTTGTTTTTAATATGCTTGTACATCATTTCGTTATCAGTAATTTTCTATAAAAAGCATTCTACTTCATATTGAAAGAGAGTTGGTTTTGTTCGGCTTTAAAGTACCCTATAAACTAACATCTATGTTATATACACTTGAACCTAGATTAAACAGTTCGAACGAGACCCATATTAACACGGATGATAAAAACACAAGTTACCATATTAAACAAAAAATGTATTAAGAGTTTAGATAAATTGTAATTAGATTTAATGATTTTGTGCCCTAGAAATAGCAGACTAACAATTTGATATTAAGTATTTGTACTTATTTTGACGGTTTTTAGAACTTCCAAATTTACGGTCTTAACTTAACACGTACAAGTATTTATTTACAAACTTTTGATTAATTATTACAATGATTCAAAACTACATTTGTTCACAATATTCGACTAATAATTTTTATTAACTGCGAAATCAATTACAGCAAATTGAGAAAGTTCAGCTTTAACACTTCTCAAGATATAAATAAATTAATATTTAACTTGTATGGGAGGCACCACGCCACCTATCCCAATTTCGCCCACTTTCTGGCTGATGATTTGTCTTGACCGTGAATTCATTCCGAAGCTTTAGCTGTAACTTTTCTCAAGATATACAAAAATCAGTATTTAGTTTGTATGTAGGCCCAGGTCTAATTTTGGAAAAAACATACTCTATCTATGATTAGTTCAATTTCGACCAAATCGGTTCAGTCGATTAGACGTGATTGACCGACAAACAAAAAGGCTAACAGATGAACAGAAAAAGAGACTTACAGACTTACAAAGAGATTTATAATATATGTATATATGGATTAGCAAGATATACTTGAAATTTTAACTTCATTTTAAAATTTTATAAATATTTGTCTAATATAGGGAAGAGATACTAAGATTACTTCAACAAAATATCAATCATGGTATAATCATCATAAGGTAGTCTCAGTTTGAACTGGCATGCAGCTCTGTGGTTATACAACCCTGCTTCTCTGCCAATTGTCAAATAAAAGCAACACTGTACAAGTTCTTCCTTTTCTTTTTTATTGTAAAATTTTTTTTAAATGATGAAAAAAAATTCGTTTATTAACGTTTTGCAATTTATATTTAAAATAAAAATAAAAGAATTAATTTTTGTTTTAAATACAAATTGCCAAGCGTTCTCAAAAATTATTTTTACAGTCTTCAACAGAATAATATCCAGAAGAGGGTATTTTAGAGGTCAATGTCAATGATGTGGAGAAGTGTAACCAGAAGTTCGACACTGTTATTATATACATAGGAACACTATAGATAACCAAAGTTTTAATATGTTGCTGCAAATTAGATTTCAAAAGCATTAAATTCTCTTTAAAGAAAATTTATTCTTTCTTGTTTCAATTTCTTTATCGTTAAAAAAAAGTAAATTTAAATTTGTTTAGCGTCAAAATAAATAAGTAAACAGCTTTTATTGTTTTGGTAAAGCGGGACTACCTGACAATGATTATGCCATAATTTCAATCATCCATCCCAGATTTTCTTCTTGTCCTTTTGTAAAAATAGAATTCTTGTCAAACGAAAAATCGGGTTGCTTAGAAAAATTTCTTAAATATAAAAGCCATATGACTGTTAAATTTAAACTTTTTTTGTCACTAACGGATGCCAAAAACGTCGTGGCAGATGTCGATGATAAGCCAAATATTAATGGCACGCTTGCATTGTTCATACAATAAGTAGTCGACTAGAAGCACTGTGACATTGTTCTATAACCACTCGTTGTTAATTGTGTACTCATACTCGAGGATGCCAACTGGGATATTGTGTTTATATTTATATTTTATATATATAAGTATATATTTATTTTTTACAGTATTACACTGTAAACGTTCGTTCTATTATAATTTAAAATTTTGTAACTGTAAAAACAACCCGTCATGTAATTTCATTCCCCTCACATATTTTTTTTTTTTGTTTTTTTAATTTAACACTCCTATAGTTTAAATTATATCTTGTGTGTAAAAAGACTGATCTGAGATTAATTTCTGGCATTCAATATCAAATAAAATTTTTAAATAAATATTTATATATGGAATAAGAGAACTTACTCTTAATATTTTTAA
Organism: Metopia argyrocephala; assembly: GCA_963576795.1. Classification (NCBI taxonomy): domain Eukaryota; kingdom Metazoa; phylum Arthropoda; class Insecta; order Diptera; family Sarcophagidae; genus Metopia; species Metopia argyrocephala. Next base: position 51,650,758 of record OY756209.1, on the reverse strand, counting down.
ACAAATCTCAAGTACGGGTGGGTATAATAGATTTCATTTAATGTCGCTCATACCCAACCAAAGAAATTTTAAATCTTTTAAAATAAGTATAATTTTGCTGATCTGGCATAAAAAAAACTTATTTATTTTTACTGCGATAAGAAAGAATTATGTATACAAAGTATATTATAGAGAGAAATAACAAGAGGTGTACATATAGAACTTCCGGTAATTTCGAATGACTATACAGAAAAAATAATTTTTTTAGATTTGGAATTCACTGAATTAATTAATAGATACTTATTACGAATCCATTTAAAGCGAGCTTTCGGTTACAATGAACCTTATTTGCACGCAAAACTTGTTTATTTTTCGGTTAAAACGAACCAAAAAGTGGTGCTATGAACAAAAAATTATATTTTTGCATTGGCACCACTAACACGCAGTGTTGTTTTCCCTATGTTCTCGATTCCGTGAATTTCACTAAGTTTAATGTTTGTTTGTATGAAGACGATGTGCTGACTGCAGTTGAAAATTTCAAAGTTACAAGATGGACGTAGTACCAAATGAAAAACAAAGAGAATGTTTTTCTTTAAAAGAGAAATATTAAATAATAAAACGCTTACAACAAGGTGTAAAACAAAAGCAAATATGCCAAGAATTGGGCCTCAGCAAGTCAACAATTGCTAAAATTTTGAAAAATAAGGACTTGGTCCTAACTAATTTTGAGCAAAATTCCTGAAACATAAAAAAGGTTCAAACCCCTTGTTTCCCGTTATATAAATATAAATGCAATAAATATTAGTAATAAGCAAACTAAAATAACTAATTTTTTTTTAAGACCAATACTCAGGGGTAAACCCCTACTAAATGCAGTGCATTGTATTGAAATGTTCAATATATACATAGATTTAGATAGATAGATAAATAGATAAACGCCTTATGTCAATGAGACACATTGCCGTCATTTTGATCACTCAAAGGCCAGTGTTATACCTTCACCTGTGAATGATCAACTGCAATTGTGCCATCTGGATGTTAATTGTGAGTGGTGAGCATCTTTTTTATGTAGGCTAGTTGTTATTTTCCCAGAAGGTGCCGCTGTACTCCTGATCATTCGTTTCTTGGTGGAATAGGCTGGAAATTTCAGGGAGCGGTTTCGTGAAGATGGACTTCTTATTTATTAAAAAAAGGGAGAATCCAAATTATAGCGAATAATTTTCAGTTTTCCATCGATAACTTTTTTTGTATTTGTGTAAAAAAGCAACTCTGATAAAACGAAAAATCTTCTTGTTTAGAAAAATTTCTAAAAATTATGACAGCCATACAACTGTAAAATTTTTAATGCGTATTTTCTGATATTTCATTACATGTTGTTTTTGAACTGTCGTTATACTCAGTGCGATAGTGTTAAACCAGCTTAAACTAAGTATAGATTTCCAATAAAAGAACACTTTCAGTTTGTTTAATATTTCATACAGAAAAATATTGAAACTCAGAAGAAGAAAACTTGTATTACATACGATTATGTATTCTATACATATCGTCGTCCCGAAGTTATCTGGACGTATATCACAAAATCAAAAAAAATGAGTTACGACCATTTTTGAATCTTAAATTATTAGATCTTTCGATGTGTTCGATCACCAGGACTTGTTCTCTTAAATTTTCTGAGATATTTAAGAGCCATTTTGCCGTATATCCACGTTTGGTAAAAAAATTTTATGTTATAATGACGTACGCGCCACTTTCGTGGATATACGGCAAAAAATGTATGGAATTTTTCAAATAAAAAAATTTTGCGTTATCTTGACGTACGTACATAAATGAATATATTTAAAAGATTTTTCATAAGAAAAAAAGATAAAACGTAATAAGAAATCATAAAGAATAGATTTCTTTAACTTCACTTTATTGCTGTTACATTAAAATTAAAGGAATAAATTAATAAAATACTAATTTTCATTTTTTAGAGGTACATATCTGTGGAATTTTGAAAAAACGTCTTCTCTCGAAATAAGACAATTTTCCAAGATTTTTATAGTAAATATATAATTTCCTTGTCCTTCTTTTGCTCTAATCCCCGTATTTCTACGACCTTTGGAACGCAAGATATGCAGTTGACTAATCGACCTTTTTCAGTTTTTCCCCTAATTTCAATTTGACAAAACGACTTCTTTCAGAGAATTAAGAATAATTTGAAAAATTGAATGTCTATAACAAATTTTATTTCGTTTTTATTAATATTTTTTAACTATTTGCATATTGTAGGGAAAAATTGAAGTATATTTTTTTTAATGAAACCGAAATATTTTTTCCAGATCACCTTCTTTCAACCTTTCTTTCATATTCCATTTTAACAAAACAACTTGTCTTGACTTAAGCGACTAAAATAATTTTCAAATTTAATCAAAAAAATTTTGACAAAATGACTTATGTGGTGGAAGCTAATTTTTTTTCTTTAAAATCTATTTAACAAAAAGTCTTAAATTAATTTTTTGTCGTTTTAAAGAAAACTATTGCTTCTAGAAGGAAAAAAAAGGTCGTATAATGTTCGTTTAGTGTTTGTGCATAATATCCAAGTTCAAAATTTCTTTAATTTTCTAAGCAATAACTTCTATTAGCCTTTTTAACTGTTTTTTGGCTCTACTGAAAAGTTGTTGATTTAGAGAGAAGACGTTTTGTCAAAAGTCCACAGATATGTATATAAAATAAATTTTAAATCAAAATTTATTTCATAAAACTTTTATGAATCAAAAGTATGTTTTTTAAGTACATTATAGATAATTCTAGAATCAGTATCTTAATAATATCTTAATATGTTATAACTTATGTAAATAGTTTTGAATAAAACTGAACATCATTGTATAGAAGATATGGGAAAAGGCTTTTAATATCATTTCTTTTATATTCAGAAATATTTATTTTTGGACATATACTGAGTTCCTTTTCAAACATTTCTTCTGATTTTGAAAAAACTCCTTTTCTCGCTTGTTTTTTTAAATTTGATAACTGAAATTCATCTTTACTTACAGATGCTTTATAGGATAAAGAAAATAAATTAAATTTATTATACTTAATTGCTTTAATTTTAGTAAATGGAACATTCTGAAAATTTAGTTAATGCGCAATAACTGAATAAATTTTGAAATCTGTAGGTAACATTTCAATAATATTCAATTTAAACTTTTTGGAGTGGTATTTTTTTAATTTTATTATTAAATCTAAAGGACTGTGAATTTCTTTTAATTTTAGAAATCGATCTATTGCACTGTGGGCAGAGTCAATTTCTTGAATTTGGGAATGTCCCGGCTCTGAAAATTTTTGAGTAATTGTTTTTTATCATTATTTTTATATAAAATGCCAAAACTAGCAGACAAAAATATTTTATTTTTATTTTTTGGCACACAAGAGTAGCTCCAAAGAATGATATTCTCAATATGATTAAAATCCTTCAATATATTTTCCAAAATTTTTATTATAGAACTATCGATATCATTACCAGAGCGACCATTCTGTGCTTCGTTCCAAATGGCGCAGTAAGTAACATCTTTTTTGTTTGGATTCTGAGTACATACTCGTACTGTTGCTGTTATATTAAACACTGAAAGCTTTCTTTTATAATAAAAGATGGATGAAATTCCTTTAGGCAGATTAAAAGTGCTTTGTTAATCGTAATTTATTTATTTAGTACTGTAGTAATAAATACTAAATGTAAGAATTTTGCTTACTTAAGTATGTCTCATATACGTCAAGATAATATCAGACAAAAAACAATCCAAAATTTCTATCGGTGTTATTTGGACGTATGTGCCAAAAATAAAGAAAATGTTCCCAAAAAGTGGCTTATACGGCAAAATGTTATTCTTTGTTTGGAGTTAAAAATGCTTAAAACTTAAAAAATATTCTCCATTACTTAAGAATTTTTTGTACTATTCGATAAAGAATTATTAGCACTACATCTGATAAAAATTTTGAGTCACCTTTTTCGACTAAATTTTTTTCTATAAACTGATAAAACTTTAAATTCAATTTCCCAAAAAAATATTTTTTGGAGTTACGTCAAGATAACTTCGGGACGACGATATATACTTAGTTGTCATTATTGTCATCGTTTCTAAACTAAAACTTAAAGAAAATATAAGTATATAAAAAATTGATAAACTTTACAAAAAAAAAAGCAAAAAAAACTTTTGTTTGAAATATTTTATTTTTTCTGTATAAAAAAACTACCTTTAAAAAACTATTAAATTAATTGCTAAGAATATCTATAAACATTGTAACCATTAACTGTTTTAACCTTTCAATTTTATAATTAAATACTTTTAACAAAATAAAAAAAATTCATATTTTATAATAAAGGAAATAAATAGAAATAACCCTTAACACACTATGTAAGCAGCACCCTTTAGATAAGTTGATATTCCCTATAAAAGACTGCTCATTTCAATTACAAAATATTAGTCTGTTTTTGTATCCTCTAAAGTGTTCAACTATCATGTCTAATTTAGCAGTTATCAGACTATTTAGTTGTATTGGAGTTTTATTTGGTCTCATTGCCACTATTTGTGGTAATTGTGATATTAAATTTTCTGTTGATCCATTAGTGAGACCAAAGTTTTTCCAAATTATTGGGAAGCGTAAAATTGATCTATCCATATCGGAAAATACAGATTATTTAGAATTATTTGAAAATCAAAAAATTGAACTTGTTTGTGACACTAAATTTGAAAGGTATGTAAAAATTAAATTTTAAAAAAATTCAAAATCCAGGTCCATCTCCCATAACATGGTAGATACGTTTAGAAAAATGCTATGCTGTGCAAAAAGATACGTGTTATACGAGATATAAAATTAGTATCTATAAAAAAGGTGTTTTGAACTTAAAATTTAAAAGTAAAGTAATGGAACTTCATATAATTTCTTTATTTGTAAATGCATCTTATACAGAATGGCGCTGCAGAAATTATTACAAATCGCCTATTTACTTCTATATTAAACAATTCAAGAAGTAAACACTTGTAACTTTTAATACACAATGCTGTCAAGTTATATACAAACATATAATATATATGTATTTGTTTTTTCTAAATTGGTTTTAAAATAATATTAATCGATATACATAATTATAAAGGGTGGACAAATTCAGTTTTATTGATGCCAATGTAAAGTAGAAATATGGAAATTAATAATGAAATATTAGGCCGTATTCCAATTGGCGACGTCGTCGTCATATAACAAAATTTTTGTAATAGATTAAAGGCAAGAGAAACATTTTACTTTATTCTGCTACAAAAAAGTCGTCAGACGACAACGACGTCGCCACCTCCGTCGGCAAACATCCGTTCTTTTCACAACATTTTAAAACCACATTTTGCAACAAAGCTTCGCTTATTTCGCCAATTCAGCGCCGAATTTCATTTTTCAGCGCATTAGTTATCTTTCAAAAGGCGTCAAAGGAAATAGTCCAGCTGACATCACCAAATCGAGACTGGGAAATTTCTCATTAATTGAATTTTTTTACCGGCTGTGTGGCGCCATCCTGCTGAAACCAAAGGTCACTGGTGTCAATTGTGGTTATAAAAAATTGGTTATCATGGTCTTCTAATCACTAAAGATGATTTTGTTGAAAAATGCGTTGTTTCGGTTCAGTTTTTCACAAACGTTTGACACAAACAATGGTAGTGTAGCATTTTAGAGTTAAAATTTCTCAACTGTTTACTAAATGCATGTGAAAGGATGAGAGCTGTATATGTACTCGTACTTGACATTTCATCATTTGACAGCCAATTTTCTTCCTAACGTCAAATTTGCACAACCTGTACTAAGTCATGTACACACGTGTTAATAAATAAGAAAATAATTAAAAGGCATTTCGGATAATTTCTTATTATTTATTTCTTTTAAGCATTACTATGTTGTGAGAGGTTTGTTCGCAAACTTCTGACCGTATCAAGGCGAATTGCTATTGTAAGAAGCCATGTTATAGGAGGCTGGACTGTACATAAATACCTATTTATACTCATTAAGATCATATCATAAGCAAATATTTAATCAAATTAAAAAAAAATTATTTCTTATTATTTAATTTTGTTTTATCTATATATTTTATTATTTCTCTTTAAATATTTTCATCAAAAAGATTTTCATTGAGTAGACAAGAAACTATGGAAAAAGTCTCCTGATGAGCTCGTTGAGAATCAGCGAATTGATCATCGGGATATGCTTTTCCATCGCAATTAATTTCTTAAAAGAATTTTTAATAAAAAAAAAAAAATTTTTTTGAAATAATTTGATCATATTGGTATAACCAAAAATAAGAAAAAGCACTAAAATTAAAATTTAAAGGCACTAATACTGACATGTTTTGAGTTGGAAATTTTAAAAAACTCCATCAATAATGCCAAAAGTGTCAAGTTGTTAACGCTGATGATTAAATATTTGCCTAATATTAGCGTACTGTTATGTATTTACTAAAGGGAAATTAAAACGAAATACCATTTTCGGAAATATTACTAATTTATTATTAATTAGTCCCCAGTTTCGACAAGAAGGAAATAGCGTCCGTGTTCAGTGTACTGGTAACCAATTGTTCTTTACTTCAGGCATTGGCTATTATGAGGGTTATGTTATGTGTTCACCATTAAAATGGAAATTATATGAATTATCTCGTAATATCGCCTGGTGTCCTAATAATGTGACATCGTATATTTTAGCCAGACCAATGACCAGTCCTTCAACCGATTATGAATATTTGGCTGGAGTATGTTATGACACATACAACAATTCATTAAAAAGTCTAAACTACAAAATAACTCCAAAATATGATAATAACTTTGTATGTATTTGATAATATTATTTTATATTTTAGTTATATTTTAATCTCACTTATATATAATTTCAGCATCTAAGTGCTTTAGAAAAACTTTATAAGCCCGTTAATGAAATCGAACATTACAGGGATATATTTCGTAAAAGAAGGTAAGATTTTCTTATTTCAATATTATATATATGAGTATATGAATTTACTTTAAATATTTTTTTTATACATATCCGCCAGTATGTTCATTAGATCGTACCACCTTACAAGGAGAAAAAAAAGTTTTTTCGTCTCGAGAAGACTAATGTTTTTCCCTTAAGGGCTTTTGTCCTCAATTTTTGAGACAAAAACATTGAAATAAAAAAATTTTTTTGCCTAACATACGGGTCGTTTTTTTAGTTTTTTCGTTATATCTTTGGAATTAAAAGTCCGATCTTTGTGTTTGGTCTTCTCGAGACAAAAATATTGATATATCACACATTAAGATCGGACTGCCTAAGACGTAACGAAAACACCGAAGAAAAGATCCCTACGTTCGGCTAAAAAAATTTTTTTTTTCGAAATCTCCTTGCAAAAATACTTTATATTAGACGCAGAACGGGGAAACTTTTTTTGAACATTGTTCATGTTTAGCAAATATTTGATGGAAAAAAGCATTATTTTTTGGAAACATTTTTTGCAAATATTTTGTTTTATGTAAACGTTTCTTAAGCAGTAATCACTCTTCGTTGTAAACGCCATTGCAAGCAATCGTGGTTTGCAACGTTTACAACACTTCCAAAGGCGTTTACACTGAAAAGTAATTACTGCTTTAAAAAAATTACTTTAAAACACAGGATATACTATTTAAATTTTGAATTACTTAGTTAAATAAGAAAAAAATTAATAGACAAAATAAATGTTTCAAATCAAATAGTCATTACGATTAATTCGTCAAATATTAGTCGTGTATATGGGATATTCCAAGTCAAATCAACCAATGGTTTTAACCTACCCCCTCCGAATTTTATGATTGTTTGCAGAAATATAGTATATCATAGAACTAAATTAAATACAAAGTTTGGAAGCACTGATACATCTGGATCCGGAAATATGAGGTCTTGAAAATCGGAAAACAGTACAAAAATGCACAAAGTTACACTTACTTAATTGTAATTTTCTTGAAAAGTATTATAGCTATGCTTCTCGTAAAAGTCGCATTTGGAAGGGTATTAAATTACCTTTGATTTAATATGCGACATGATTTTTTCTTTGAAAAAGTCAAAGGTCAATTTTCTTTATCTATAAGTCGGAAGCCTATATCTCCGAAAGCGACCTTTTTAAAAATTTGAAAAAAAAATTATGCCAAAGATAGTTTCGTTCTCTACAGTTGTGAAAAATTTCAGAGTGGAGGTATTCTTGGATCAAGAAATAAAAATCAAATCGCAAAAGAATGTGATTAAAACTAGTCTAATAGTGCTGGAATGGTAGACGATTTTTCGATTTCGATTAGCTGGAACAGCTTAATTTGTAAGTTTCTACAAAAAATACATGAAACAAAAACGGGGCATGTGGAATGGGGGCAAATAGTTCTTCATCGGGGTCAAAGGTTGGGTTGAAGGAATAAAAATCTACAAAAAGCTTCACAACTGCCCTGGAGTAGCCCCTAGAGGGAAAAAATGTAAGACCGACCCCTACTAATATTTTACCTCGAACTTTTTTTTCGAACAAGAAATTTTCAAGAAAATTACAATTAAGTAAGTGTAACTTTGTGCATTTTTGTACTGTTTTCCGATTTTCAAGACCTCATATTTCCGGATCCAGAAGTGTCAGTACCCTTAAATTTTATATTTGTCTTAGTGTTATGATATGCTTTATTCATACCAAAAATTAGCAAATTCGGAGACAGTCATTTCAAAAACGGCATATTTTAAGTTGAGTTGATATGGTTTAACCCATATATGAACGTATCTTAGGAGTAAACTTTCGTTTAATTAAATGACTCTTATAAATGCAGTTTTCCTATTCTTGTGTGCAAATAATTCGAGAGTTGCAAAAAAAAAAAAAAAAACAAACAGTTATACTTTTACCAAACTTCGATGCTCTTTCGGCACGGGAAGGCAATGTCTGATTGAGTTGATGCTTTTATAACAACAGAGAAACCTGTTTTTATACGGTAGATAGGAGCCGCATAAAACTAATCGCATAAAAAAATTGCACAAAACTTCACAAAACGCTTTTAAAAATAGTTTTGCAACATTTGTGCGACCAATAGGGACCGTATATAAAAATTTTTTATCTCGAAAATAACCCAAAACTTTTTTATTTAATTTTTAAACATCTTATTTATCTATATCTACTTGTTTTAATTATTACCCTGCAGAATGGCTTTCATTACTAAAAATTACCAACTCGCTTACCATGTAGGTAGTAGGTAATCAGTTTTTGCGACGTTTAGCGGCATATTATTGTTTGAAACCAGTAGATATGCCATACAAATTTTAGGAGCAAACTATCGTTTTTCATTTTTAATCTTGTTGCGAACCTCGAGGAATTTCTATCTTTTAATTTGGTAATTATTATAATATAAACTAAACTCCTGTGTGAACATTGGGAGTCCCAATCGTGGTTCAAAGAGTGAACCATCACATATTGTCAGTTATCGATATAAAGAAAAGAAATTTATATTTTTGTCCACAACATACGTTCCATAAAATATTACCGAATAATTCGTATCTGCTGATAAATTTGTTTATCGTGTTTAACTATCATATAGCGACTGGAAACTACCGTAAAAATAAACACCGCACAAAAAAAAACCGCATAAAATAAATCGCATAACAAAAAAATCACAGAAAAAGAGTCGCATAAAAATAAAATCTCACAAAAATAGTCCTCATAAAAACAGGTTCTACTGTATATTTTACACTAAATGGCGCAATCTAGAATGTGAGGACTTATAAAACTCAGTAACTGATTGTATAAAAACATCCTAATGTTACATACATACTTGAATTTTCACTATTGTTACAGAAGAATTAAAAAATGGTTTTTAATTTAATTTCTTTTTAAAAAACCCGACTTTAATGTTTGACTCTGATTACAGGCTATTTGTTTGAAAACAATTTCTTAATTAAATTTTTTTTTGTTCCAGTGTAAACGAGGAGAATTACGATAATGAGGCCTTCATTGATTGGATTAAATATTCAAAATATAATTTGAGTTCCATATTACAAATTCCACGCATAAAGAACCAATTCTATGCTGGCTCGTTTCTTGATATTATTTGGTGGCCAAGTTTGCGTCTGGGTAACTGGAAACGTTATGAGAAGGCCCTGGAACAACATATTGAATATACTAAACTATCATATGATATATTAGCTGGCGTATCAGATGCGGCTAAAGTACCCATCATAGAAAATTGCGCCACAAATTTTACATTAAAAGTGTTAGAGGGGAATGTCAATCATCAAATACCATTCTATGTTTGGAATTATTTACATGCTACAGACAATAGTTCAGAAATTGTTATTATTGGCGTTAATTCACCTTTTTATGAGGTCAGTTAATCATAACGCTTTATTGTGTCGCATTAGGTTGATTCACAAAGTTTACTATTATGTCATGAATTTGTTGTTTTTCGTTTTTACTAATAAATATAATAGCACAAACTGTGAATACCCTAATTTTTAAAATTTTTTGCTCATTTTTAAGAAAAAAATGTATATTTTAATTTTTTTAGTTTTATGCCGAAAAGGATGTCATATTTTGTAACGATAAATGTCAAGAGATTCCCTGGTTGAAGTCAAAAAGTTCCACATTCCGTTATAGTGCTTTGGGTATAATCTTCTGTTGCAGCGTTGATGATGTCATATCATCAAAACGTTTAGACGGTTTTCCAACGGTAAATATGAATTTATTGCCACAACAACAAAAATATACACCAGCCATTATTTCAACATTAAACAAATATGAATTCGATGATAATGATGAATGGAAAATATTTGGAAAACGTTAAAATGTTGTTAAAATATCCACACTTTTCTTTATAACAGAATAATTCCAAACAAGTGGAGAGTATTGTAAATGATTAATTTTGGGCTAAAGTCAAAGTGTCTACTAGAAGTAAAGAAAATATAGAAAATAAAATATAAAAAAATTATTTCTGTGTTTTGTTTCCTCAGAAACCCTTTAATTAGATCAAAGTTGAATTCTATAAATATTAAGAATTTAGATTTGTTTGCAATAAATTTTTTTTAATTACACTATGCTACAAAAGTGAAGAAACAACATATGCAGGGGTTCTGACAAAGCAATTCTGTTTTGGTGAAGCCCATATAGTACTGGAATGGTTTTAGTTTTTTTCGATCACTTTTTAAATAGCAAATATACTGAAATACCCGTATTCACGAAATTACAACTTCAAAAAATCTTAAGTTTTTTGTTTTGAAACCGATTTTCAAAAACAAAAAAAGTGAACATTATGAGGAGATAGTACATGAAATCTTGTGTGCCTGCCATGCAATGGGTTGCAAAATGTCTACAAACTTTCACCATCTGCATGCTCATTTGAATATGTTCCCTTCAAATTTAGGCCAGATAAGTGATGAACAAGGTGAACGATTTCACCAGGAAATTTTAAGGATTGAACAGCAATTTGTACGAAAAACTAAAAAAGTTCAACGAGTGAATTCATAAAGAAAAGGAATGGTAAAAATCGTTTTATAAATACAAAAATTAAAAATGCCATGACAGAAAAATAAAAAACCAAAGAGAATAATCTATAACTAACTAGATAGCATTTTACAACTTGCTTTATAGCACAAACTAGCATTAAGTTATTCTCTTGCACTGACAGAAACAAAAACAATGGTTTCCACTCCGTAATCAGCCTTAATTTTGGTTTATTTCATATATTAGCTTTCATATTGATCCGTGTGATCAATAATAATCCATTATAAGCCAAGTATTCTATTATTATATATAATCATATAATCGTATAACCTACAAACCGCTCCCCGACATTCCACACTATTCCACCTTAACCAATGTCAACAAAAATGGAATGATCAGGAAAAAAGCGCCACTTATTGGGAAGTAGCATATAACAGCTAAACCTACTTAGCGAAGGCACACTCACCACACAATCAACATGCAACAATGAGGCAATTGCTGTTGATCATTCAAGGGTGAAGGTATAACACTGGCCTTATATTGATCAGTTCTCAGCAATTTATCGCATTCCTAAGGCGCTTAATAATAATATAATTAATAAAAATATATCGAGCCATTACCGCCAAAATAATGTATCCCACACCATAATCGATTTTTGTTTTTTTTTTATCGAAATCAATAGTTCAACATCATTTGCATCATCTGTCAAAATTTCATGGCTGTAGATTAAACCGTTATGATTTTATAACAAAACCAATTTTAATGTAAACGCATATGGTGAGTTGTTTACATTTTCTTTGAACGCTTGTGTGCGATACAATGAAATTCTCTTTTAAAATAAATGAAACACAAGTGAAAAAAATAAAAAAAAAAAATACAATTTTTTGAGACTTTAATTAAAGATAAAGATTTGTATTTTTGGAAGCTTTAGAACAATATGTCAAAGGTATCCCATTATTTTTTTTTTTGCAAAATATGTTTTTGTTTTCAATTATTGGATAGTTTTACAGCTCTCCCTGGTACCGTATAGCGATTCAGATGAATCTTTCGTTGATTTAAATGGTTTGGAAAGTTTAAAAGAAGTCGAGAAGGAAACGGGAAAAGAGAATACCTAAAAGGCTGCAAAAAGTTAAGAAAAAAAATACGAGTGTTTTGCCCAACCCGTGCTTAAAGAAAAAATGTCCAAGTTCGTGTCTTGATAAAATTTCTGAAGATAAAAGGATAAGAATAAATGAACATTTTTGGGGAATAAGCAAAAAAATTAGACAGAAAGATTGGCTGTCTTCTTGTGTTAAACAAGTCGATATTAAAAGGCGATATGAAGAAAGTGACAGAAAAAAGTGCAGCTTTTATTATTTTATCAATATCAATAATACCAGTTTTAAAGTTTGTCAAAAATTTTTATTGAAAACGTTGAACATTTCACAAACGATTTTAATATCCGTAATAAAAAATACAAGTTTATATAAAACTTGCTTTGAAAATATAAAAAGAGAACTGCACACAACAAATCTGAGGAAGCAAGCATATCGGTAGTAAAATCCTTTATAGAACAATTACCAGCGGTTTCTTCGCATTATTGCCGGAATAAAAGTAAAAAATTATATCTACCTCAAGAATTTCGAAACATAAAAACTATATATCAGCATTATGTAGAACATTTGAAAACTATTAATAAAGTAAATAGTCAGTTATCGTTAAGAGTATTCCGTAATTGTTACGGATTGTTTTCTTTTCCTTTACTCTGGTTTTAATTTTTTTTCTTGTCCACACTAGTAATTTTTGTTGCACTGGTTACTGAAAGTTTTGCAATTTTCTTGCATAAGGTTGGCAACTTTCCGGTTTTTTACAACTCTGTCATGCAGTTTATTGCAACTCTTGTCAATGTCATAAATCATCTTGATTCCCTTTTAATATCGAAGTTCTTTTAAATGGCGCAATTTTCAAGTGACCAATGGCAGATTGACGTCTGGCATTTTTTATTATGCAGGTTGATCCCGTTATCCTTTTTGCCAATGGGATGTCGGCGTGATCAAGCGAAGCGAATAGGGAGAGTAGATAGAGCACGTTGACATGAAGCTTTTCGACAGGTTGATGATAGGCAGTAAGATAGATAAAAATTGAATTGTGGTTTAGCTTTCGTGCAGGACGGTTGAAAAATTTTGGATATAAACAGTGTCGGTTTGAGGGAAAAGAAGAAGAAAGCGTGGTTTGAGTTTTTTGCGTAGTGCGGTCGACAAGTATAGTGGTGTCGGAAGGAAAACTTTGGGAAAATGAGTTTTAAGAAAAAAAAAAGAAAAGTGATGTTCCAGTTAAAAAAATAGAATAAAATAATGGTTGAACACAATAAGAAAAAAAAAAAGGATTTGAATTTGTCAACCTAAATAACCAAATATAAGGAAACGAAATTATAAAAAAACAGATATTTCCAGGCCTTGCACATATGGCCGAAACAACGTGCAAATATGGTGCAAAATATTTCTACCAACCTCAAGTGTGACGTGAATTTTTTTTATGTACTTATTCAGTATAAAATAATATTCCCTTTTGCATTTACTGCATTGTAACAACCAGATACAAAAACTTAATTGTAAGCAACATCGTGGTTTTTTTTTATAAGACAAATTGTTTGCATTTTTTTTTCTAAAAAAAGGAATTGTGCGAACAGAAAAGAAAAAAACGTTATTAAGTTATTTGAAAAAGGAAAAAATTTATTGGACAGTGTTCCTTTTCTTTTTAAAACGTAATTAACAAACGGATTAAACTTTTTAAACATTTTTAGTTATGCACAATAAAATATTAAATTGGTGTTAAGAGAACAGGTGCATATGCACATGTAATTAAGCTTTTATTTAAACTCATGTTGAAATTTAAAAAGATAAAATTAAAAACCCAAATAGATTGTTGTTTTTTGCAAAAAAATAAAAATAAGAAAAACAAGCACACATAGTATGAAAAAAAAATATGTGTATATTTCAAATACATAAACTGAAAGTGAAAGCCAAATCCTCGAGAGAAGGATGCACTGTCTCCATGACAAACTAGCCAGCAAACCAACATCTCCAACATCATCAGCAGCAACATCATCAGCAGCATCATCATCAGCGGTGTCATCATTCAGAGACATCATCTACAGCGCTATTGTCATCAATCATCGTGTTTGCGGCCCACATCATCATCGTGCACGGTGATAAGATAAGTTTTGAATACATATACATATGTATATATTTTATTATGTTAATTATTATTATATTATTAAATTAATATATCAATATAAACTAGTCACCCCATATTTTATAATTTAAAAGGAAAAAAATTACTTACATTCTAAGACTTAGATTAACCCTAAATTAAATGATTCTTGTAAACTCACATAACCCTATTTTAGAACTCTAAATTCATACTTATGAGTATGATTACTAACAAATGTTCTTAAATAAAAATGTTTGTACTGAAATTGAAATTTTGAGAAGATGGTAATGTCTTTCTAAAATGGTAAGAAGGAAGGAGTGCTGGGGAAAATGGTGAGTTGGTGACATGTGGTTATATTAGGGACAGGAGTGTAACACCGGTGTTTTGCTTGTCATAGGAGTTTGTTATAGCAAGGGAGGGAGAAGTGCACCGAACATGGCTGATCACCTTGCCATGGAAATATTTGTCCAATTTTGGATTATTAGGGACTATTTGCGGTTAAATTTATTATTGTACAGTTTCGTTTTGCTTTGATTTTATTTTCACATACTTTCGGGGTAGTAGAGTAGGTTATATGTTCACGCGTCAGATACTTGGGTCGAGAACCGCGGCATTTGCTACGAGTTAGCTGGGGAACATCTGTATATTACTCCTTGGCCTGGGATTTGATGGGTCATTCCAGCGCATGATAGTTTAGTTAAATTTTTTTTTGTATTTGACCGGCGCGTAACATAATATTTTTAGAAACATTTTTAATTTAGGCTTTCATTTACCTAAAAAAGATAAATGTATCTTATGCGAGAATTACAATAATTTAGACACAGAATCCAAAAAGCAATTGGATTCATCAGAAGAGTATCAAATGCATCTAAAAGACAAAGAGAAATGTAAGCAAATATTTTTGGAGGACCAAAAGCTATGCAAAGAGAATCCGGCTTATTTATGTACAAGTTTCGACTTGCAAAAGGTCTTAAATACTCCCTATGGAAAAAGTGTAAAGGCCCAACCATAATGTGCTTAGGCTAGCTTAAACAACTATGCGAATGCATGCAATCAAATGTGTATAACCATAATGTACATAACAAGGCGAATTTAATAAGGTGATGTTAAATTACCACCTGATTGTTTTTTTTATTCAATCGTGTGCGGGTTTAATGTCAAAGTTTTGTTTACGTTTATGTTTACTGTTTTAATTTAAATTTAAAAAATGGGGTTTACATTACCATTCTGTTTGAATTCTGTGTTTAAAACATAATACTTTTATATACACCGTGGTTTACAATTTAAACGTCATTTCTCACATTTGTTTTGACATTATACCAGCACGAAAAAAAACCAACAAATGCCTGTTGTTTTTGTTAAAAAGTTAGTTGTTGTAATTTTGATACCACCTTATTAAATTCGCCTTGGTACATAACAAACGTTTCGTTGAGTTTCGTTCAATTTTATTTGTTTACGTTTGGAGCGAAGCCGACTGCACCAAACGTACGTAAACAGCTGTTCTTGTGTTTGTGTAAACAATAATAAATAAAAAACTGGAGTGTGCAATGGAAGCGGAGGATAATTTTATAGAAAATTTGATTGAAAATGTAAAAAAAAACACCGATGTGCTATTAGAAAATGTGTATCTCAATAATTTGTCATATTTTTGTCACCACTGCTTAAAATTTTATTTTTATTATTTGATTAAATAAAAATACATGTAAAAAATATAAAATTTAATACAAAAATGTTTAGAAAAACTTCGTACTACCCTCAAAATATTCCCGAATGGCTTTTTCAAATTTCATTAGATTATGAAGTCCTATAACTACAATAATAAGAAGTAATTTTTACTAGAAAATACAAAAATAAGAAATAATTCAAAGAATACTTCCCTTTCAGTTATTTTTTTAAGATATCCCAATTCTTTCTTTAAAGTAACATACAGCCTGTTTTTAGAACACGAATGGTTTTTGACATTCGTCTTTTTATATGTGAAACAACAACAAAAACACCCAAATTTGTTAGTGTTTCTGATATAAAAAGACGAATGTCAAAAACCATTCGTGTTCTAAAAACAGGCTGGTAATTTTCATAAAACTCTTCTAATTGCTGCTGCAAAAAATTCGGTTGTTCAAATTTTTTCTTTTCTTTTAGGTACTGGCTCTTTAGCAGTACTGGTATTGATATTTTAACTAACTCCTTCTTCTAATGCTTCCGGTTTTTCAAATACTCCAACTGAATTTACATTTGAAACACCTTTCACGGATGTTTTATAATTTAATAGTAAACACTGCCTCTTCCAAATCATTTAACGCAATGGTTTTGTTAGAACTTCACCTGTGGCCTCCATTTGCTGTTTATTTATTACCAGTTTGCTTTTTGTAAATATTTTAAATATTTTAAATTTAGGATGTGTGCGGATATTGCTATTACCCAGTTTGGAGATATGAAAAGTCATTTCCAAATGGGATTTTACAGAAATTTCACAACTCATATTCACATGTAGTCGATAATTGGAAGTATAATTCAAATTTGAGCCTTTGATTAGATCCACTTACCTTTGTCCATCCTGCTACATCTCTAGCAGGATGGACATTTATATTAATATATTGTGTAATTTCTTTCCGTAAAGCATTTTGATCTTCTGGTCGTAATGGTCCAATAAGTTAACCAAATACTGTTTTTTAGAAAACAAATTTTTATATATTAATTTTTAATGCTTTCATCTTAATAGATTTACTTCTAGCAAAATTCGGTAAAAAAAAGCCTTCTCTTTAATTATTCATGATATATTTTTTCCGATTGTTTATATAAAACGCAGCAAAATTTTTGACGAAGAAAAACGACTGGTTGTGATGATGGTGAAAACCTTTTTTAGAATATATAGAAATTGAAAAAAACTTATTTTTTTAAAGTTGTTCATCCCTAACGTATTACAGAATTAAAAAATAAACTCTATAAGCGTATTTGAGGTGAAAGCGAGAATAGGAATTGCCCTGATTGTCTCGCAACATTAGGTACTTCCGAAGCAGGAAAGTAAACGGCGAGCATGTTCTCGAAGACATGGATATTCAACAGCATTTTTCCGGATTTATATGGGATCCTTTTTAGCGTTAAAAAGGGATTTGATGATACTATCTTCCCCTAAATCAATTAACTCTATTTGTGGTTCTGAAGGAGCCTCGGAACTATCTATTAAATGTGGTTCAAATGCCAGTTTCATAGCAGGAGTGTGTTCATTAAAATCAGAAAATCTATTAGTATACTCTTCTATTAAACAATCCAAGACACCTACATATTCATCGAATATTTTATTTTCACAAGCAATGTTTTGAAAAATGATAAATTACTCAACAGGGAAGCGTTGAGAGATGCGAGTCAGAGAAGCTAAAGCAATGTGTGACACTCAAATGGGAGATCTGAAACCGAGTTATGTTTACTTCTTAGACAAGGTAGTTGGCGCTGCTAGCGCTAATTTAAATTTTTTTACAAACACAATTAGCTTACTATGTATGACAAATTTTGTAAATAGTGTTTTATAATTTTAATTTATTTTCAAATTAATAGTACATAGAACATTATTCGTTTTTTTAGATATGTAAATTACATAAACTTTGTGGAATTTTCAGTAAAGTGAAAAATTGTTTATTTGGATATAAAACCAACATTTCGGCAATACTCTGAAAAAATCATAATTGATTTCTGAAATTCTGAAATCTCCGAATAAATAATTTTTCACTTACCTGAAAATTCTACAATTTTGTAATTCCCAATATTCCTTCTAAATAAATTTTTCGCGCAACTGTAATGGCGTTGATGTACAATAGTTGTTTGAAACGAACTCTACCATTTTGTACTAGGTGGCAAAGGGCCGCATGCGGCCTCGAGGCCGCAGGTTCCCCACCTATGGTATAGACCATAGACTTGACGTAGCCCCACAGGAAATAGTCTAACGGCGTCCAATCGCACGACCGAGGCGGCCAATCGACTGGACCATTTCGAGAGATAACAGGTTCTCCAAACTAGGTTTCCAATAAATTGATTGTAACATTCGCTGTGTGGTTGTGGCGCCGTTCTGTTGGAACCACATGTCCGTATCATCCAATTTATGCCAAAAATATTCGGTTATCATTGAACGGTAGTAATTCCCATTAACATCCATCACAGTAACTTGCCGGTCTTGATCATTACGGAAGAAGTACGGCCCAATGACGCTGCCGGCCTATATACCTCACCAAACCGTAATTTTTTCGGGATGCAATGATGACTCATGGAGTACGTGTGGATTGCTGCCTGCCCAATAACGCATATTTTGTTTATTGTAGAAGCCATTCAGCCAGAAATGAGCCTCGTCTCTGAAGATGATTTTTCGAAGAAAATCCGAATCATTTTCAAGTTGTTGCTCAGCCCAATTTACGAACATACGACGTTTTTGGTTGTCAAGCGGCTTCAGTTCTTGCGTCAATTTGATCTTGTAAGGATGTAGGCCAAGATCTTTTCTTCAAAATTCGCCACAACGACGTCACAGAGATGCCCAACACTTGAGAATGACGTGTGAGATACACATTTGGGCTTTCTTCAACTGAAGCCTCAGCGGCAGCAATATTCTCGTAACTACGGGCACTTCTATGTCTCACTGGCACGGAAACATTTTGTACTGTGCCTGTGAATTCAAATTTTCCCACTGGACGCACAATTGTTGATCTACTAGGACGATTATGACCACCAAAAATTGGACGTAGCGCTCTTAACGTTGAGGCCACTGACTCCGAATTTCGGTAGAAAATTTTAATAATTTCGACTCGTTGTTGGCTCGTATATCTTACCATCATGAAATGGCAAACCTTACTGCAGAGAAATGTCAAAATAGCGGCAAAAAATATGGCGTCCTTTGCTGTCCCTGCCGCTATACTTTTGTAGTATCCCTTTTGAAAAACCCTGTACTAATCCAACGTATACTTTTTATAATAAAATTATGGTCGGAAAATTATTTTCTTAATTAAAAATTAAGTGCCAAAAGATTAGTAATTTTTTTTTATTATGGCCACCACTCAGGGAATGACCCTTACTAAGGCAGTACATTGTGCTGGTCTAGGAAAATGTGAGGGGTAAGTGGAAAGGGAGTATGGACCTTTTTTTTAACTTGCGAATATCATATCTGATGCCATTTAGAATAAACAAAGGCCCCATTTCAAAAAAGCGAACCGCAAAGAAATCGGTTCAATGGATAGTGTTATACATTCACCACCGAATAATCCAAAAGCAATCAACCCCAAGAAGCCCACACAGTAAAGTTTAAGTTAAGGGAAGAATAAAATATCACAATGATGTTGGAGATGATGTTGATGTCGTACTCCCTGATTCAGCCCCTGAGATAATTCTTTATAACTGCCCCTCAACTGACTTTCAGGCATGGGAGACCCTGTCAGGGAGCTCTTGCTCACCGCCAGCTTAGCCAGTTGAGTCCTTGCACCTTGCAGTGTAAGTCTATATACCACTTTTTATACACTATACTTTTTTTTATTTGCCAGTCAATTTAGTACCGCCGATAAGTATTACGGTGAAGAGCGGTAAACGTTAAAATTCGATAAACTTAACTGAGCAATTAAATTATTCAATAGTTAACTATTGTAATATTCCAGTAGTTATTAGATTAACCAAATTTTTCTTTAATTCTACTAAATTTTTTCCAAATCTTCATTATTATGTGTATTATCAAGAAGAATTTTTTCGTTAAAAATTATTTTTGTACCATCTATTGATTTGAACAAAATTTATAGAAAAAAAAAACAACAAAAATTTACCACAAATCAAAATAAAGTATCATATGGTAAAAAAAACAAGAAAACACTCAATTATTTTTGAATCAAATTGAATCATTTTTGTTGTTTGTTAAACTCAATAAAATTCAGTTGAACTAAAGTTTTTTTTCTTAATGAAAATTTATTCGGAATGTTAAGGGTTAATGCGGTCAAAAAGGTAATTTCATGTTTAAAATACGGATTGAGAACTTAAAAAAATCCGTAAATAACTTTTTGTTGCCTACCTCATAGAATGCCCGTGGCTTGCTTCTGGGCTTAAAGCCACTTTATTAAGGAAGAGTAACTCATTCTGTTATGATAATTTTTAATCTAATTAATGGTCTATTTGATTGTAGTTATTTGCTTAACTTGATTAGCTTTTGCATACCTGACAGATCACTTAGGTTTATTAACTGAATGAGCCTATGATTAGAGCATTAACTACTTTAAATAAGATGAATGTTGTTATTAATGTAGATTTTTCATGGTCTCAGAGTACTTTTTAATTATATACAGAAAATAAGGAAAATATTAGTTTATTTTTAAGATAATGATTGTTGTAGCCGGTAAGGATATTTGAATCCATTGGTGAAATAAATAAATAAATATTGTCATAAAGAATTTAATAAAACAATTGTATAAGTATGTTCATACAGCTGAAATATATTATAGATTATTTTTCAAGCGTTTGTGTAAATTCACGCATTGAAATGAATTTTTTTAACACAAATTTTAGGATAATTTTCCTTTTTTCCTGGATATGGCTCATTTTAATCTGTGGAATATGTTGCCTATTAATTAAGTGTGACCTCAGCTATGATTGATATAAATCTTTTCAGGCATTTGATAACCTAACTGGCTAAATTTATTGGATTGAAATGTGTTTAAAATGTTGTTTTCGGCACTACTGATATTGACATTAAACGTAACATTCGCAAAACCCAACTAATGACATTCAGTATTTATGTTACCAAGTTCTTTAATCGCTCTACATTTGGTTATAACAAACACACAGATATGCTGTGTGTGGTGCTCTATTATGAACTAAAATAAAAATAAAAAATAAATTTAAAAAAAATCATTTTGATGTTCGCTCTACATTCATTCATTCATTCATACATACTCGCATATTCATTTTCATTTAAAATGTGGTCGGCGTTTTAAAATACTACTACTGCCTCTGTAGATTAGTGTAGATGTTTTTTAGGCAACTTTTACTTTAAACGAATAGACAACATTTACAAAAGCAATGCAGTCGCAGTTGAGTTTCAGTGCATTCGAAGACTTCGGCGGGTTGATAACATTGGCGGTAAAATAAGAAAATAAAATACAATTTTTTTCGAAGTTATTGAAATACGAATATTTACAAATTTAAAAAATAAAAATAAGGATTTGAAATATAAAACAGTAATATTTTTGAAAAGTTAGGTGAGTGTTAAAAAAAGCCAAATAAAAAAAAAAAACAAAAAATTGTGTAAATATTGTAAATTTATTTAAAATAAAGGTTAAAAATATATATTTTTTACCCAGTATATGAATAATAAAATAAAAAGAAGAAAAAGTTAAAAATTAATTTAAGTTCATGCATAACAAACTAATCAAACCAAACCCAAACAAAAAACTCAAATAAAAAAAAAAATTACGAAATAAAAATATAAAAATATTTACTTTATTTAAGCGGTAACTCAAATAGCACCATACAAAATTATTATTTAAATATTTTTTTTAAGTACAATCAAACCTTTTAATTGTGTCATGATACCAATAGAAATGTTTATATGTACTAGATATTTGTCTTTTCTGCAAAGTGTTGCAAATAAAAAAAAATAAATAAAAAAATACTAAAAGCATCACTAAATCAATTTTGTCTTCTTCTATCATTTAATAAAATAAAAAACCCACAAACTCTTAAGTCAAAAATAGTTTTAAAAACACGATAACACAAGGTTTATCTCGTAATGTAATGTTATAGAGTTTCAAATATGTCAACTCCTTGACATCTCCAGTAAAATTCAGAGCGTGAAAGTAAAGCGATTTGTTTTTAATATAGAAGAGTTTGAAAGGAATTAAATGATGATACAACAGAATATTTTTCTAATTTTGTGGAATTGTCTTCTTATTCTCTATAATTAAAAATGTGTACTTAATCGTTTCAAAATTAAAACAAATTAGAACATATGTCTTCTACATATATTATAGTATTTTAAAACTTGGGTAATATTTATCCTTTTATATTTTCATATATATGGGGTGTTGAAAGTCCGAAATATTTTCTTCTATTGAGACCAATACATACATACATAACTGGCCATTACGACACCGCACTCATGTTGTGTACTGGGACCTACAGTTTAAAGTCGATTCCGAACGACAGATTTGAGAAGCTTTTTCATGGCAATCAGTTACTCTCAGAGCTTTTGCCAGAAGACTGCTGAGAGGTAGTCGCCGAATATAATAATTTTTTCATATATCTTTTTTTTTAAGATGTAAGAGCTGAAATTTGAACCCGGCACTACAGTCTTAGTAAGCCAAGACACTAACCACTAGACCACGGTTACCCCTGAGTATTGGTTCTACTCATGCTATGCATTGTATGAACATTTTTGAAAAAAAAAGTTTTTTTTTCTTATTTATTATTAAAAACCCCTTCCCCTTGAATGATCAATTGTAGTGAGCGTCTTCACTAAGTAGGTAGATGCTATTTTCCCACTAGGTGGCGCTTTTCTCCTGACCCTTCATTTTTTATTTTAGAATAGATTGTCAGGAAGCGGTTTCTTGTAGATGGACTTCTTTAAGTTAAACTAGCTTTTAAGATTCGAGTTATTTTGAATGAAATTAAATTTGGTATTCTTTTCCAATTTCAATTTTATTGTTGGCAATTATCAACATCTAGTCAATGAAGTTTTTTCTTTGTCTGTGTCGTTTCAAAATTATTACTAATAAGTTTTTGTACGAAATGTTCTTAGCCTGACATAGTGATGGCGATAGAAAGAGCTAATATTTTTGTATAATGAAACTTTCTTTCCATCCGTTAAACGAATACATGGTAAATTTTATTATGATCTGTCAGCTTATTCCTATATTAAGAGTTTCTCAGTTTTTTTATTAATAAAAAATTAGAAATTCGTGATGTGATTAAAAAGGTTTACACACGAAGGTTGATAGGAACAAGAAATTCGTAATAATATGGTGAATGTAGTGGGTAAAAGTGCCCTTTCATATGTAATAGTAAAAACTTGAGTTTCTGAATTTATATATCGTCGTTGGAATTAATACGGACAGCATTTGTATATAAAACTACTTCATATTTTTAATTATATCGTCCCAAAAATTAAAGAACGCTGTAACTGGCAAGAAATCGAAAATACGGTTTTTTGCATCATTTTTATCAGAAAAAACAAATACGCATCGATTGGGCCCGGTCCCAGATTTCTACGATGAAAATAAATTCACTTACGCCGTCTGAAAAATACCAGTGTCTTTGTTCTACTTTCATACAGGTTTTTTGGCTCTGGTGAACATTTAAGGTTTTGTCAGTTACAGCGTTCTTTAATTCCATCGACAATATGTTGGTATAAGCATTGAAGATGAATTGGACGTCCAAAAAATTACAATAACGAGAACATTCATAGCTAGAATGTCTGATAGGGTATTAAACGACCGACGAGTAAAAGCGCTTGAAATAGTTAATGCCATAGGCACTACAAATGATTGAGTACATTTTATTTTGCATCAGACGAAAAAGCTTTCTGCAAGATGAGTGCCACATTTGCTAATAGCCGATGAAATATGCATTCAAACACAAATCCCTCAAGCTGGATTTTAAGTGTTGTTTCATAAATGTTGATGAAACATAGATTCATTATTATACAACTTTTTGTATGGTTACCCTACCTCCGCTTTTTTCTGTACGTGCTCAAGAAGCCCCAAAATAGACTTTGAAGCACCGGCCCATAGTTGGGAGTTATATTCCATCCTATGTCGGATAAGGACCTTGTAAATATTATGAAGGTCGGATGGAGTGAAATATTTCTTACACTGTTTTTAAAAACCGAGGCAATTTAATGCTTCTTTCGACACTCGAAATATGTGATCATTCCAACAGACATCACTATTAGTTCGTAATTAATAGAATCTGCCTCCTCAATATTTACATTAGCCACAGATTGCATTATCTCCACTATGCCCATATGTGATAAAACAATACTGAGTATTGTGCCCATTATGTTCGACCCCTCTAGGAGATTATCTACAGGTCATTTTCAAGTTAGTTATTCATAGTTTGCCTTCTCACCCCATTCTCCAAAAGGCAAATGTTGCTGTCATCTGCGAAGAAATAGATAGGATGGGAAGTTGAGAAAAGAAGGTCATTTAGGAAGATTAGGAATAGTGTAGGACACAGAACAGAGCCTTGAGGTACTTCAGAATTTAACCTAAACTCGTCGAAAGTGACACCGTCTATAACCACTCTTGTAGCAGGGTCTCTGAGAAAGTTCATTATGAAACGACAGAAATGATTTCCGACACAAAAGGCACCGAATTGAGAAACGAGAGCCTCGTACCAGACTCTGTGAAATGCCTTGGAGATATCTAGGGCAACAGCTTTGGGTTCACCAAAACAGTGAACAGTTACCAGTGAACAGTTACAGCTGACGAGTTTTTGTCAGCAATTCCAATGATATTCAATCTTTTTTTGAAGTACAACAATAAGTTTAAATTAAAATATAGGGCGTGATTCGCTCAATACTTTTTAAAAATGTTTACAAAATTTTAGAAAACCTAAATATTTCCAAATTGTTATGCGTTTGCAATTAGTCATCTTGAAGGTTAACAAGTGTTCGATTGTTAATTTATAGTGCAAAATCTAAACTAAATTTTAAAGTAAAATCATGGTGAGATGGTATTATATAAAAATTGTATGTTTCGAATATAGTCGAAGAAAAAATTACTGAAATTAGCAACACAGCTACACAGAAATTTGCTACACTGCATTAAAAATTTTAATGAAAAAATTTCAACTAAAAAGTTAATTCGCGTCATTTATAATGCCCAATTAATTTTTTAGTTAATACAATTAATTTTTTTTTAATTTAAACACACAAATCGTCGTGCGGGAGTTAATGTGCTCTATACGCCATTTTATATTTTTTATATATATCTCGAGTTAATGATGCCATTTTAGGTTTTCGATCCCAAATGTTTCAATTCTGCAATCCGTTTTCGGATATCGCGTCCAGTTTCGGAGATACTCTATACAATTAAAATTTTAATTATCTTTTTTTTTTTTTTTGTTAATATTATTAATATTGGTTGCAGTGGTTAAACCAATTGGAATTGGAATTGATTTTCTATATTATTTTAGTGAATGTATTGTGTGATTCGCCGAGCAATCCCTTGCTCAGCCAGTTTCATTATAAGAAATTTGCAAAATTTATTGCTCTAAAAGTTTTATAATAATTAGTTTATCTGGGTTATGCAATTGAATGCTTTAAATTATTTTTAAGTTTTCCACTTTTACATTTACTTACAAATTTATTTTAATTTTTTTTGAAAATTTGCTTTTGTTGTGGATAAACTCAAGAACATTATGCACACGTACTGTGAAAGACTTCCGTATTAATCTAAATAACTAATTATAGTGTTTCAAGTTTAACAAATTTTATAAAACGAAAGCAAATGCAAAAATAAAAAAAGAAACAAAACGTTTAAAATATTTTTGTGGCCTTCATTTAAAAGTGCCATTTTCATTTAAAACAATAAATTTAAATAAATATGTTTCTACTAAAACATAAAACAAGTCCATTACTAAGTTGATATTGCCGTATATATTGTAATAGGGCATATGCAATTAGAATATTTGTGTATTCATTATCGTAAATCAAACTGTATTTTAATAAAATAAAAAATAATTTAAATAAATAACAACTTATTTAAATTTATTACAAACAATACCGTTGGTCATTTAATTTAAAAGCCTTAAAGTTAAAATTTTATTTAATTTTTTTTTTTTTGCTTAAAAAAATATGCCAAAAGTTCGCATAACTCATAATATTTTATATAGAAGAAAATAAAATCATTTTGTTTTGTTACTCGTGACAGTATATTATTTGATTTATAATTTTTTACCCCTTATTAGTAAATCAATATAAACAAAAGGTTTTTAAGTCAAAACACAGTAAAACAAAGTATAAAAACAAAACAAACACAAAAAATAAAAAAACATAATAATTCGTGATAGGCCACACATACCTTAACTTAAGTCCAAGGGAGAATGATTAAAGAATATACATATTTATGTATGTATTCGTTTATATATAGAAAAAACGTGAATAATAATTGTGGCAGTAGACCACATACAAGTTTTGATATGAAATCACAATCACCAACGGTTTGTTTCAGTTCAGGCTTTTCTAGTCACAATCTATGATGAGCTGGTTTTTTGTTAACCAACAAATAAAAAACATTTATACTCGCAAAATACAGCCAATAACTTAAAAATTTATAATATTTATATTAGGAAACAAAGCAAAAAACAAAAGCTAATATTCCGCATTAACAGTAAGCAAATTTATTGCTGAACTATAAATAAATTAACAAAAAACAAATACAGGCTTGTATTGTTTATGCATTTTTATTTAATTTTATTGAAATTTTAATTCATTAAGCAAGTTAAGATTTGAATTTTTTTTAATATTAATTTTTGTTTGCTTGTTTGTTTGTTTGTATTTCTTAAAAGTAAACAATTGTTTTAAGAATAATCGTTATGATAAGAAATCTAAACCGTTGCTAAAAGTTAAGGCACTAGAATAAAACAAAACAAGTATGTGTCCTAAGTCTTTCGTTTTTTATTCTTTTTTTCATACTTTTTGGCATTTTATATGGCAAAGGTTTCGTTCTTACCACTGTGAAGAAAAAAACACAAAACACAAAGTGTGTGAATATTTTATTTAACAATAACTGTTAATAATAAGTACTATATGATTTTATTATAATTAAAAAAAATATTCTTTTTATTTTATTTTCTTTTGCAGAAATTCATTGTTATTGATAACAACATTGTTATTGATAACAACAGGATAAAAATAACAGGTATATAAAATATTTGAAAATAAAAAGAAAAAATATTTTGCGGGTATATTCTGTAAAACGCATTCGAGTGAAATTTAAATCGAATGAAGTTTCAAATTGTTAAAAACGATTGGATATTTTTTTTTATTCAGTGGCTTAATGACCATTTACGCAACTTCTTTCAATACAATTATTTGTCTTTCAAAACTCGATTTTAATTTCACTCGAATTTGTTTTTCAGAACATCCCCACCTATATATTCTACTAAACAACATTAACCCAGCAGAATTTAGTGCTTACCAATAAGCTATTTTGTAAGGGAGAAATTGTGAACAATCACTTACATGTGCGCATTAATAATGCATGATTTTTATATAAAATGAGCCGCTAAAATGCAATAGAAACGCAAATCTATTGCAACCAGTAAGCAAATATTATATATTTAGGGTATGAATAAACAATATAATGCTTCCATTATTGCTTACAATTTTATTTGTTGCTTCCAAATTTGAAAAATTTTCTGCTGGGAAGCTGGATTTTAGAGGATTTACTGGCAATTATATATTTATTGTTTCATATACCATTGTTTCTTCTGGGTCCAAATTACAACATTCGATATTTCACTCCATGCCGAAAGCTGTAATTTGCCCTCTGTTTTCAAGATTTTTAAAACAAAGACTTACAGTCTAATTCATAATATCTCCTTAATTTAGGTTTAATCCATACATTAGTTATGAGTTATTATCTGTCTTATAAACTCAAAATAAAAACCTTTAATAAGAGGAAATTAACTAATAAACGATTTTAATGTCATTCTGGCAATACCATGATGTTATTTCAGCATAGTAATGGACAATAAAAGCCATCGGTTATTTAGGTAATAAAATTAATTATACCGCTGTTAAAAAAAATATCTAAAACAAATTAAAAATTAAAAAGAAAAATTTCTTTAAAAACATATTTTTTAATTCATATAAAAAGTAATCGAGTACTACCTTCCTCTTTTTGGTTTTTGCATCACTATTCTCTTTAAATTTTTTTTATATTGAAATTAGTGAAAAGTGTATGTAATGTGAGTAGTCGCCGTGGTCTAGTGTATAGTGTGTTGAGCCCTGGGTTCGACACCCAGCTCCGACTTTTTTTAAAAAAATATGAAAAAATATTTCTTTCGGCGACTACCTCTCAGCAGTCTTCTGGCAAAAGCTTTGAGAGTAATTAATTGCCATGAACAAGCTTCTAAAGTCTGTCGTTCGGAGTCGACATTAAACTGTAGGTCCCGGTACTCATGGATAAAAATTTCCACACACAACATGAGTGCTGCGAGAAGCTAGGCCCTAATCCTGATACAGGGTTGTAAAGACCACTTATGTATGTATGTATGTAATGTGGTAAAAATGGAATTGGAAACTGGAGAGAAAGAGATATTTACATTCTTAATTTCTACAGGCACTGATGACAGAGCCTGTAAAGGAAGGAGTTGACATATGTAATACAAAATAAAAACAATTTTTTGGCGATTTAGAAATTTAATTTTGTGCAGAGACTGCAATAATTTGCTATTGGGAGGTAGAAACCTCCAATAAAAACTTCTCATTTATAAATGGTTTATGAGAGCGTTATGACACTGTTTGTTGTTTCTGAATGCGTTTTATGTCATTATGAATTAGACAGTTTAATATTAAATTTAATTGCAATAGAAGAATAGAATATAAATAAATTAAAACAAAATTGAAAAAATTATATAAAAGTCCATTTACATTACATCGCAATTTAGTACTTGGAAGTACACAAAATTACACAAAATTAAATCTACTTTATGACCAAATATGTAGCAGGAATTAGTAATGCAACTCCGATTTTTTCTTTTAATTGTAAGAATAAATACTATTTTGTACAAGTAAATAATGACAATTAAACAAAAAAAAAATTATTTATTGAAATGAAAAAAAAAACTGAAATATTTATTAACGATCAATTAATAGAAGTATTCATTCTTCGTTGCAAACGCTCTTGGAGGACTTGCAAACAATCAATCTTAGCATTTCTTAATTGAGGCCAGGGACCCTATTCTGTAATTCTCTTAAGCTAAAATGCTAAAAGTTTGGGTTTTTAAAACAGGCTGGGCGTTAGAAACCAGAAAATTAAAAATTTTAGAGATAATAGGCATGAAGCTTTTAAATTACAAAACGCGATCAAGAATTGTATTTTTAGCCAAAAAGTTCTAAATCAAGTTTAAAAATATTTAGATAGATAGAGTTTTAGCTTAGGAGAGTTAGAGAATAAGGCCTCAGCTCTCAGGGGATGAACCCTACTCATGCAGTATATTGTGCTGGTCTACAAAATTATTACCAGAACGGGGAAAGAGTATGTGGACCTTTAATTTACCCTTCCTAATAGCGTATCTGATATCAGTCTGAAAAAACAAACTGCCGGCTTTAAAACTGAGATCAGAAAAACAAGCGGTTGCTGTTAATTGATTATGCAATGCTCTCCGCCACCTTAGTCCCTACAGTGTAAGCCTCTACACTATTATATAATCCAACAGCCATCAGCTCCAAGAATCCCGCACAGTACAGTTTGAATTAAGAGAGGAATAAAAGAAGACAATGATATTAAAATTGATGTTTATGTTGTTCTCCTTGATACAGCCCCTGTGAAAATTCTTAGTTACTGCTCTTCAAGTGCCTTTCTAGCATGGGAGACCCTGCCAGAGAGCTATTGCTCTCCACCGGCTTAGCCTGTTATAGTCCTTGTATGTTTAAGCTTTCTAAACCACCACAAGGGGATTGTCCTACGTAGAGGATATATATAAATATATGCCTATATTTTGATATTGTTTGACATGATTTGTTACGTTTGCAATATTTGTAGGAGTAACATAGCATAAAATTTTAATTATGTTGGAAATGTTTTTGTTATAAAAAATTTAAGTTTTTCTTTTTCTTTATTTATTTATTTCGTCAATGGATTTACAATATATCGTTAGTGGTTGGAGATATCTTAAAAATAATTTATTTGCAACCTTATTTTCTAAATAGTGTTTAACATTTTTACGGGACTATGACAAATCTATACATAATTCAGTATTCATACTATTTAACGTTATCTATGATCGAACAAGAGGCTCATTCATAGCATAGTTGGTATTGTAGGTAGACACATAAAACAAATTATAAGATCTTAGCGATCTAAAAGGAATACAAAAACAGATAAAATTAAGCAAAGTCAAGAATACCATTAATTAGATTGAAAGTTATCATCGCAGAATGGGTAATTCGTCTAATATTAAGTGGTTTCAATCCCAAAAGCAAGCAGCGAGCATAATATGAGGAAAGTTTACTCTCACCCTGCCTTACAAATTTTTTCTGAACTCTCTCAATCCGATTAGAATGTACAGAATAATATGGGTTCCAAGCAAATGAACAGTATTCTAACTTAGAACGAATAATACATATAATGATAGTGTTCCTATTATAAACCACTATATGCATAACATCTTGCTAAATGTAAAAATAATAGAGTAAATAATAAAGATTTTGAGCAAGATTTAAATCAACGCAACTAGATTGCACTATAGAACATTATGTTGTCAATTGTTAAAAACTTAAGAAAACTTCAAAAATACAAGCACATACTAAACGAACTATAATATTCAAGTTGAAATAAAAACAAAGTTGTTGTTGTTAAAACACCGGAGTTTACATTTGTTTATGGTTTAATAATGTCCAATTTCGTTGACCTCTAATAGGTCTGTTAGGGTAGTTTTCCAGTAAAAATTACTCTGTAAGAAATTTACAGTTTAAGACAAAATTTATTCTCAAAGATATAAATATCTGACGAACTAAACAAACGTAAATATTATAAAAAATATTGATTGTGAATATAGCAAAACAATAAATAATAAAAAAAACTAAATGATATTTAAACTAAAATATGCGATAAAGGACTATTAACTGTTAATTGTACAATTGTAGTTGATAAGTATTAAAACATATATCTTTCCACAAACTGTTTGTTTCTCACACATACATATGTTTCTCAATTAGCTGTTCTTGATTTATCTTAAAAGCTCTCATTGGCAAAAATTTATCCATTAGAAACCAATGAGTTTTATTGCACAAAAAAAACCGATAAAAACTTTTACAAATGTGTACACCTGCTTAAGTACGCATATAAATATATTTTAACATGTAGGTTAAGACTAGGGTATTCAAACGATTAATCGTTAATCGATTAATCGAACAATTGTGTTTAAATAATTGTTCGAACAATTAAAAATAGTCAAATTTCGAATAACGAATAACTCGAATAATTTCCTACGATTAATCGATTAATCCATATAAAAAAATACTTTATTTATAGAAATAATAAATGGTATTAATAAACTTCCTAAGTGTTGTAAAATATTTAATAAATCTAATGAAAAACAAAAGAAAATGCAAACATATGTTATGCTGCAAAAAAAGAAAAAGAATATCGTCTTGATGTAAAGCATCGATGGTCGTCTTTATCTACCATGATTGAAAATTTTCTTCGTATTTATAAATACGTAAATTACGCTCTATATGATTTTGGTTTAACGACTTTTAGAGGTATGGATATTAAAGTTTTATCAAATTTGAATAAAGCCCTTAAACCACTTGATGTCGCTATTACGGAGCTCGGCAAGGATTCTGCTACATTGATAGATTTAGAAGGTCTTATACAATTTGTTATTAATACAATGGAAAATACAAACAATCCTTTTTTAAATTAGTTATTAGAAAGGCTTAAGATTCGAATAAATAAAAGACGTGTAAAACTACTTTGTACACCTATTTTATATATAAATTCTGGTACATTTTCAGTTTTTTAAAATATTGCACAAAATCTGAAACAAAAGATTTTGCAAACAAATTGTTTTTGAGAATGTTTTTAGAAAATACGGAACAAAATGTGTCATATGATTATGTCAGATTGCAGAAGATTTAATTGAAATAAACGAATATAATCGATTATCACAATTAAATGAAGCAATTAAAAGTGTACAAAATTTCAAAAAAACCTAAAAGAGGTTGCAATGATTTAATGGATGATTTCTTATATTTAGAAAAAACCAAAAACAGAACCGAAAAATTATATATTCTTTTCCATGCACTTCTCTCAATTTCTCCAACATCTACAATCAGCGAGAGAGTCTTCTCAAAATCGAGTTTTATTAAAACTAAAGAAAACCATCGGTTGAGAGCTAAACTAAATTACTAAATATAAATAACATTACAAGACTATTTTAATAGAAGTGCATAATTTTTTTAACTAATTTTTAACTCATAATATGAATTATTTTTAATTACTTATTTAATTTAAAACCGCATAGATATAACTTCATCGATAATGACCCTCTACGTAGAACATGTATAGAAATTAATAAATTTTATAATCTTATTGACTTTTCTGCCAACTGCGCTACAACAAAGAAATCATTACTAATTTATCTTAATTCAAATACCTATCAATATGATTGTTTTTAATATATGTATGTTTAGCTTTGTTATTTGTTTTATGTTAATTGTATTACTTTATATTATAAGCTGTTAAATTTAGTTTATTAAATAAATAAATAAATAAATAAATAAATAAATAAATAAATAAATATTTTTATTGCATACGAAGTAGTAAATTATTACTTTTATATATTAAATCGTTATATATATGATCTCAAATATTGAAATTAATTAATGAATTATTTATGGTTTAGTTTTCCAACAATATGTTTGTGCACTATAGTTAATGAATTTTTAAAAAGTTATTACATTACAATGTTTTTGGTTATTATTATTTGTTTTTTTTTTAATAAAATTTTTTAAAAATCCACAAAATTTGTATGTTATTTTATATAAAACAAAATGCGATTAATCGAACAATTTTGAAATTTTATTCGATTAATCGATCAAGAAAAAAACCCGAATAATTACTCACTCGATTAATCGACAAAAAAAAAAGTCGAATAATTGAATACCCTAGTTAAGACAAACAAA
Source organism: Metopia argyrocephala (assembly GCA_963576795.1). Taxonomy (NCBI): domain Eukaryota; kingdom Metazoa; phylum Arthropoda; class Insecta; order Diptera; family Sarcophagidae; genus Metopia; species Metopia argyrocephala. Next base: position 51,617,243 of record OY756209.1, on the reverse strand, counting down.
AAAAAAAAAAACAAAAAAAAAAAAAACATCACATATATTAATTTTAAAAGTATTATTTGTGGAAAAGGAACTTTTTATAAAAACATAGTAAGTGGTATTTGTCAAACTTGGGTAAAACATGAACGATCTAGTTTAATTGTACTACCGTTTAAATTAAACTAAGTGAGCCGCTCTTTTCAATAAATTATCTTAGTTCAGTATGTCTTTTTAGGTTTTGTTTGATTCTAAAACATTTTACTTCTGAATCTCTTTCAACATATTTCCTTCTTGTTCACTTGTCAAATACATTCATATAATAAACACAAAAGCTGGATACAAAAAATGCTTAGTGGATTTTATACAATTATATGATAGTATAATAATAACAGAATACTTGAGGTATAATGGATTATTATACATCACTAGTTATGTTATTTGTTACCATGGGTGCTTCAATCGGTTGTGCCGTCTTACAATCTGAAATTGTAGGAAATTTCAAATTCATGGTTTATAATAGAAAATTACAATATCGGCGTTTAGTTAATTATCTAATTATCATTTTTCCATTGGTACCATGGGCATTGTAATCGGGGGTGTCATTTAGCCACAGTTCATTAAGATATGGTAAAAGAACAGTTTTTTTATGGAAATTTTAAAACTAAAATTAATGTAAATGAGTAAATAAAATATAAGAAAATATCAAATAATTTCAAATAGAACTCAAATATTATTAGATACTCGTTGTAGCTAGAACAAGAAGATCGAACTAGTTTATCTTTTCTCTTCTTAAAAATCGCACTCACTTAAATGAACTATTAAGCACAAGTCTAGTATTTTGAACTATATATTCATATATATGTAGGTATTATATTAAAGCCTTTATTTGTTTAATCAAATTTTTTTATCTGCTAAAAGTTTTAATGAAATATTTTATTGTACGATGATGTTATAAACACATTCAAGGCTATCGACCACAGAACACACGACTACTAAATTCGCTGGCATCAAAAGTAGCCAAGTAGCCAGTTACTCAATTATAATAACGACTACAGCTACAAAATAAACATCTGTTTTGACACGTTGAACATAACCCAAACAAAACATAACAAAATCGTTTTTTAAGTGAAATTGTGAGAAAACAAAAAATATCTAAAGAAAACTTATTCGGATCGGATGGGCGTAGTAAATTATTAAATTAATTAATAATAAATTAAAAATGAAATAAAAACTGATGTAAATAAATGAAAACTAAACAAAAAATTTAACCAAATAATTATTTGCTTTCATTGGTGTAACTTCATTTTTTTTCGCATTTTTAATATATATATTTCATGTATTGCGTTTTTTAAACACGTTTTTCATGCATCTTATTATATTGGCAGCAATAAACTGTTTATTGTCGTCAAGAAAAATATAAATTAGCCTAAGTTGGCTAATTTTGTTGCCACTAAAATAATTATTCTCATATGCACACATGTATTCTATTTTTGACAGCTTGTAGTCGATGGTCGGTAGCCTTCGATGTGTTTATAGCATGATTTTTTTTCACAATTCATACCTAAAATGGAAAAAGAAAAAAATAGGAGTACTGTTTTTGTACTTTATCACCATTTTATTTCACTCTGGAAACAACAATAATAGTTCATGATTTTAATCTATTGCTTAAACTATGCTTCTAAAGTTTAGCATTTTATTATTTCAATCTTATATTTGGTGTTGGTATTTTAATAGTTGATCTTAAAGCTTGTTGTCTTAGTGCTACAAATAACCATTGCATCTTAAGTTCGTCTTGAAAAGCATTTTGTTGTTTCAAACATGATAGTCCTCTGCGATATTTAATTAGATGCAGAATTAATTATTTTCTTTATGATTTTTGTTCATTGATAATTTCCTATCTTATTTTTAATAATCCTCAAGGTAGCCTTTTTTCAATCAACTGAAATGCCTTAAGACGACTCTTATTCTCTTCAAATGACCACTGAGTCTGTAAACCACATTATAAATATTAGTATGAAAGTATTTACCTTTAACTCTCTAAGCTGTTATATTAGAAATATTAACAGAATGTTTTGAGATATTTTCTCTGTTGAAAATAATTTTTGTTTCTTTTCTTTTTGTGCAATTTCATTAGTTTTAAAATGACACTAAAATTTTATCTCTACCCCTCTTTCCCTAATTTGATTCCAGGTCTACTAAACACGATTGTTATGTTTTTGACTATCAAATTGTGTGTATTTTTCACTTTGAGGTCATACTGATTTCAATTACTGCCAGCAGTTTGCATTTGTTTTTTTTTTTCATTAAATTTAAATAAAAGGTGCAGTTTAACCAAAAACTGTTTTTCTTTTTTTTCTTTTTGGCAACAAATTTCACACCTCCAATCCATTTAAATATTTGAAATTAAAGAAAAAAAAACATAACAAATGAATTTAAAACTACTAAATTGTAAATGTAACACAACATTTAATTGTTAAATTTTCAATTAATCAGGTGTTAGATTTTATTTGAACAATAAAACACAATTTGATTGATAAACGATTACAAGTTGGTTTTCTTAATCATGTTTTTTTATTCAAAATACTTCGCGGGAAAATAAAACAATTGATTATTGGCCTTTGTTTCAGTAAACAAAATATAAGACAGACCAATAAAAAAAAAACTCTTTTATTAAATGTCAGCGTATAAATAAAAAGCTCACAAAAAATAAAATATCACATTAATTATATGTGGGAATTACAAAAACAAAAACAAAAACAAACAAAAAATCGTAAATAAAAGGCATAAATTAATAACAATCGCTTGGCAAATGATATTTTATTATTTGCTGGGCTTATAAATTACCGTAAAAAAACAAATAAAACACTTTAATGAGTTCTGTCTGATTAAATCCAATACGGCTTTGTTTTGACTTCAGCAAAATTCAAGGTTATATTGAATGGTTAGTCGTTAGGAAAGGATTTTCCTATTTTACACTACAATCGGACAATCATTTTTTCCCACAATTTGTACTTCAAAAATTTAAAAAATAAAATAGAGTCATTATTTGCCTTGATATGCCATACAATTAATTAAAAATATTTATTCGGAATGTATTAATAACACAAGTATACATTGTTTTGGATCCATTACCTGTTTCTAAGGTTATTTGGGGCGCTGGAAACGAATCTGCAATTTTTGACAATAAATCTCCATTTTATTCATTAATGAGTCGTTTGTACTGCTTGGAATCTGTTTTAATGCATTAAAATCCAACAGTAGTCGCCCATAATGCACTTGTCGCAAAATCCTTGGTATCGTTTTTGGACTTTCGCCAAATCCTGGTGTGGTCGGTCTCCTTGCTCGTCACTTGCATCACTAAATTCTCCAGGAAAAAATTCGAGATAGGAATGCTGAAAATGTATTTCGAGAGACATTCAAGCCCCCTCTTGCAATAATTTTGCAACACACTGTCGATTATCTGCTTGAAATTAAAAATGTTGTGAAAAATATCTTGAAATGGGATCCATGTTGTTACTTCATTCAGCGTTTTACCGTAGACAGACGACAACGTTAATTTGCATTAAAAGCTTGCTAATGCAAATTAAAATTTTAACCTGACAGACGACAATTTCCGCATTTATAGCGTAGACAGGCGAGAATGTTAGTTTGTTTGTGAACTATTTTTATTTGCTTTCACAGAAAAAATTTAAAATCGATTTTAATTAACAAATTTGTACTACCAATTAAATTGTTTACTAGTTTTGCCCCAACAAACAATATTACTTAATAATATCAATTAAATAATTAGTAGTGTCGAGCTTTTTGAAAACATATTGTATCAACTAAAATTTTAATTAATTCCAAAAAAAATTATCAATTAAATATTTAATTGGACCCATTAAACTTTTAATTAAAAATTCAGACACTTTTTAATCAAATACATTAATTGGTACAACTAAAAAATTAATTGCCGCTAAAATCTTAAAGCGATTAAAACATTAATTAAGAGAACTAAAATTTTTTTTCATCTCACAACTGATTTGCAAATGCAAATTTTTGTATTTTTTTCATTTTTTATTTAATATACATCTAAAAACATAAAAAGTAATAAAGTAATATAAAATTATAAATATAAATAAATAAACGATAATTTTAAGATACAGATTTTTGGAAAGCCTTCTATTATTCGTGAACTTATTCTAAATCTTTCCCCTTTTTTCATTTACGTAAAATTCCTAACAAAAATAAACAAAATTGAAGTTTTACATTCAAATTGGAAATATTGTAAATACTTCAATTTCTTCAGCAATTTTTGAAACGTTATGTTCCTGTAAATGCCCAAAAAAATCATTGGAAGGATTTTATGTGTTACTGCACAAAAAACATTTAATGTAATTATTTCTTTTAAAAATAATAATTTTTTTTATATACATTCACAACATAACTGAACTTTATAATCCTGTCTCAGGATTACGGCTTAACTCCTCGCAGCACTCATATTGTGTGTCGACTCCAAACGACAGACCTGAGAAGCAGTCACTCTCAGAGCTTTTGCCAAAAGTCTGCTAAAAGGTAGTCGCCGCTAGAAATATATTTTTTAAATATTTTTTGGCTTCAAGATATCTGAGCTGGGGGCTTGAACCGGAGCTCTCGTCTTAGTAAGCCTATGTTGGCTAACCACTAGACCACGGCGACAACATACATATACATATGTATGTATATTATATATATATGTACACAAAAAATATACATATTTACACAAAAAAAAAAAAAAAAAAAAGACACATACACATAAAACAAACAAAAATTTTACCAATACATATTTTTTTTTGTTTGCTTTGTATGCTAGTGATATTAGATTTTTTATCGAAAAAATTTTCATGGTTAATTACATATTTTTAATTATTTAAAGTTTTTAAATTTAAAATTATTATTTTTTTAATACAAGATGTTGTTTTTAAACTAAAATACTTGTAAATATATATATGAAATATATGTCTTCTTTATATTTTAATGCTAAACATTTATTTAAATTATATAAATAACAATACGTATTCGAATTTCAAATTCAAAAGTAATCATATATTGATTCTTTATAAAAATATTACACAACGATAAGGCAAAAGAAAAAGAAAAAAAAAAACATACGCACAAACATTTCTATTTGTGTGCTTCTATTAAAAAATTAATTGTAATAATTAAAAATTTAATTGTAAAAATTGAATTATACTTATTAATTTGTGAATTGAAATTATTTTAGAAAAAATATTATCTGTGTTTATACCAGTGATGTCCACAATTCTCTTTCCCTATCACGCGTGATAGGAAAACAAATTCTGCTTGCGTCGAAGTCAAACACGTACATAATAAAAAGAAATATTGTTACTCTTGCTCTTTTAATATTTTAGCTTCTCTCCAACATAGTGCAGGGCTGGATAGTGCATATTTTTTGTATAATTTTTATTTAACTGCAATAATTATTCATTATTTCGTCCAAATTTATGTGACCTCGGTACTCCTTTATTCTTAATAGATCGGTCACATGTCTATCTGACAATCGATTACGTACTTTACTCAGAATTATGAAGAAATATTTATGAAGTTATAAACAGAAAGTAATTCGAACATTCCCATTTCTGGTAGAAGTAAGCAGTCTTTTCTCTGCTTCATACACAAGCGCAAGTGTGTTTATGTAGTAGTGGACATCACTGGTTTATACCCATAGAAATGAGAGGCTGGTAACTTTGCTTACTTTAAATCCATCTTACTTACCAATAGTAAATAATTAGCCAATGACTGATTTAATGTGATGTTGCCATATTAAAAAAGCTTAATGCAGTATAAATTCAGTTTGGTTTTGTGCATTTACATTGGAGATAATGCGCAAGTTAATTTGAATTAACTAAACTAATGCACATTAACGCCGTCGTCTGTCTACGGTATTAAATATTTTGTAAAGCTTCTGTCGGGCATTAATTGTTGAAATACAGGTTCGCACATATTGCTTCTTGAATTTTGGCGTACGGCAATTTGGGAAATAATTTGGGCAAGTACTCAAAAGCCGATCCTTCTCGGTCGAACAAAGCGTCGACAACGCTTTTGATAAGGGCAAACTTTATGTTGAGATGTAGCAAAAAAATGTTCTGTGGGCTCAAAAATGGTATAGAAGAGACGTTTTGTTTTCCTGGTTCATAAATAGTACGGTTTGGCACACATGAGCGAAATCACAAACTAGGACCAGCACCTCAAACAACGACAAGTTTTGCTCTCATCTGCTCGGATCCAGAAATTGCCCGGAATTTGTAAACTTGTTTAATCACAATTATTTGTCCTGAAATCCAAAAATATTCCAATAATGATGGGTTGGTTAGGTTTAGAACTTTGAGTTTTTGTTTAAGTTTCATGTGGAAATAAGATACTCATTCACAACTCGTACATATCGGGTGGTTAAATTTTAAGGGCTGATGTTGAATGTGAACCACACTTAAACGACAATTTTTCTCCTGCATTTCATTTGATATTTCTCACTTTCAAACTAACTTAATTCGAACCATGGAAGGATACACAATCTAGCAATGCGTTAAAGTTTTTCAGGCTTATTATGAAAATGGGCGTTCAAATCAAAATGCATATGGTGCACTTCGTGAGTTTTCCTGCCAATTTAATAGTCAAAATGTGCGTACAATAGAAAAAATCGTGCAAAAATTTGAGCAAAACGGGTTTGCAGGAGACGTACAAACACCACTGCATTACTGCAGAAATTATTGCTGCTGTTCGCGATAGTGTAGCTGAAGAACCGTCCACTCTAACTGTAAATGGTGTTCGCTATCGTGAGATGATAACGAAGTTTTTATGGCCCGAATTGGAAGATATGGATGTGGACGGTGTCACTTGCCACACTGCTAACGAAACAATGGCTCTTTGCGCAACAAATTCAATGGCTGTATTTTCTCACGTGGTGGCGATGTCAATTGGCCGCCAAGATCATGTCATTTGACTCCGTTGGACTTCCTTTTTTTGGGTTATTTAACAGAAAAGGTGTACAACGATAAGCCAGCAACAAATCAACAACTAAAGGATGAGATAATGCGGCACATTAACGGCATAGAACCTCAATTATGCCTTAGCGTCATCGAAAATTTGGACCAATGGATGGAGGTGTGCCATCGAGGTCGTGGAGACCGTCTTGTTCCATACATTATTGAACCATACCATGTTATCAATTTTAAAAGAAATGACAATAAGTTTCTAATTTCCTAAAACTAATTTGTGTGTTATTTCAAATTAACATCGGTCCTTAAAATTCAACCACCCTTTACAATCTTTGACACAAGAATGTGGTGAAGTCCACAGATGAGTTGTTATAACCCCCTTAGAAACAAATAAAGGGACCAACTTATTCCCCTCATAAGCTTTTCAAGTTATTTTTGTGAATACTTTTTCACCTTATGGAAAAGTAATTATAATAACAATCATTAATACATTTCAAGTAGTCCCATAATCTAGTAGTTAGTGTATTAGCTTACCTAACAAGAGCTCTGATTTCGAACTCCAGCTCTGGCATCTTGAAAAAAAAGAAATATGAAAAAATATTTCTTTCGGCGACTACCTCTTAGCAGTCTTCTGGCAAAACCTCTGAGAGTAAGTGATTGACATTAACAAACTTCTCAAATCTGTGGTTCGCAGACGATATTAAACTGTAGGTCCCGATACTCATGGATAAAAAATGACATTCACAACATGGGTGCTACGAGAAGCTAAACCGTAACCCTGAAACAGGGTTGTAATGGCCAATTACGTATGTATGCATATAATACATTTAAAATAAACATTTATTGTTAATAATATTAATTGAAAATGTAAATTTATTTTATATTCCATTTCAACAATCTTTGGTTTAATTAAAATTTAATTAAATAAAATTAATTAAAATTACAACTTATTATCATTATTTTCATTTCACAGACTCAGAAAGTTGTTTTCATTTGAAATAAATTGTTATTCTACATAGTGCGTATGAGTATGAGGTATTGAAATCAAAAGCCTTAAGACACATACGAGTTTTCTTTATTTGCTACACATTTTATTTGCGAATTTCATACAAAAACAAAAACAGAGAAATAGAAATAGAAGTAGAAAAAAACAAGATTGAATGTCTTTTAAATCAATCGTATAAATTATGAAATTTTGATAATAAAAATTAAACCCGATTTTGAAATGATGCAACAATTAAAGATATTACATCGTATGAGATTACTTTTTATTATAAAATTTAAAGCAAAAGAAGTAGAACAACATGTTTGACGACTACTCAATAATATTGTTTTGACAAATAAAGTTCCTGTTGCTACTCATATTTTTGTTTGTTTTTTTTTTTTTTCAAAGTCGATGAGTTAAAATTGTTTTTATTTAAAAAATTTTGCAATCATTTGAGTTGGTTTCGATTTGGATTTGGATCTGTTAGAAAATATTAAAAAATACAACGTCCAGCATAATTTTTGAAACAACATACTGAGCCTATAATTCCTTTGAGTTTATTTTTTACAGTTTGTCAAAGTTTTCATATTCTTATTAATAGAATCCTTATGTAATAAAAAAAAACAATAAATGAATGAAAGAAAGAATTCTTATTGCCTTGATTTATTGTGAAATCTCATTTTCACCATAATATTTATTATTTTTCGAAAAAAAAAAAAGTTTTAGTTTAGTCTTCAATTTATTAGGGAAATCGGGAAATATAATGAAAAGAAAGACGAAAATAAAGGAGTAGAAAGAATATTCGAATTAATCACAAATCTTGTTCAATGAAAAGATCTATTGATAGCATTATATGGCGAATAAATGATATTTCTAATGGCGGTCATGGCTTCTTTGTGTAAAGCGCATTCCATGCTATTGACAAATAAAGCAGACTGGGTTAAACCTATTGCATGGGTTATTTTGGCTTTAAGGACCGCTGTGGTGTCTGGCTTATTATCGTACATCTGTGACTTAGGAAAATCCAAAAAAAGGAGAAGCTTAACAGAGTCAAATCTTACGATCTCGATGAGTATAGTCCCAAAGTCGATGATAATGTGTGTTCATACACTTATTTATCCAGGAAGGGGCCTCATCGATGAAAATTATTTTGGGATAGAAATTAGGGTCAGTTGCCAACTGCTGTAGTACCCATTTTGATATAACAATTTTATTATTTGCACGTATTATTAAATGCTATATCAATCCAGAGGCCTTATTCTGTAACTCGTCTAAGCTAAAATTCTATCGCTAAAAATTTATAAACTAGATTTAGGACTTTTTGGCTACGAATAGAATTCTTGAACGCTAATTGCAATTTAAAAGCTTCATGCCTATTACCTCTACACTTTTTAATTTTATATACTTATAAACTTTTTAATACACCAATACCCCGGTTTGCGTCGCTAATTGGGACTGAAAAAATGAGACGCAAACCGAAACGACTCAAACTGAAGCAGATTTTTCAATTGTTAACGTATTTGATTTTTGTTTAGTCAATACAGGTTTTAAACATTTTAGCTTAGAAAAAAGGTTTTTAAATCAATATATTTTCTTATTATTTTTTGAATAACAGATTTTATTAAAATAAAAATATAACAATTGTGAAGACCACTGATATAATTCGAAACTAATAACTACGCTTAACATGTAAACAACGCACACCTGCAAATTTGCTTTCTACTATACAGGAAATCCCCTTTTTTTGCTTTAGCTTTGTAAAAACATTTTCATATCAACCACGCAAATCGAAGCATTTACGACGCAACTTCGAAGCCATGCGACGCAAACTGAAACAAAAACGTCGCAACATTGAAATTCCAGAAACTTAAAAAAGGACGCAACTTCGAAGCGACGCAAATCGGGGTATTGGTGTATATATATTACAGAGAAAGGCCCCACGTTGATTTGACAAAACGACAAGTAATTTGTTACATGTAGCTTGAACAAGCTAGCCGTTATCAACTGTCAATTTTCGGAGGAAACTGTAAACTGTCAAAAATCTTCTCTGAGACATTAATTTACAAATTTAATTTGAGTTTCTTTGCGAGCACTCTAACCACACTACCACGATGAGAAGTGTTGAAGCTAAAATTTCTAAATTTGGTGTGATTGATTTCGTAGTCAATAAAAATTATCAGTAGGAAAAAGGTCGGACAAGTACCACTAAACTACCACATAAACTTACTATCGACTTTTGTATATATTAAAAAATACTTCGTAGTCACTCAAAAAAATATGGAGAAATGATGTTGGTGGTACGTGTAGAGAAGCACGCCGGGTTTGGGCTAATAAATCTATAAACTTTTGAGTTTGATAAACATTAGACGTTTAAAACTGCTGAAACTGTTGTTTCCTTTTTTTAAGATTTTATGAAAATTTCGATTTTTAAAAAAATTTGCAACAAATTTTGTAGTTTTGCTTTTTTTAATTTTTATATTTCGTTTAAAACCTTACGCTCTCTGTTGAACGGTGTATATAACACTACAAAAAAATAGCATTTTAATACTTTTTAGCATTTATGAAAACGCTTAAAAGCTGAAGAAAATTTTCACTTTCGTAAAAATTCGGCATTTAGTGAAAACATTTTTTAAAATTGATTCTAATTAAAAATCATATACTCGTATTGTTATATTTTTGGGAAATCTAAAACAGCCTTAAACTACGAGTATCATTATAGCAAAATTTGCCTACAGAAGGTATAATTTCCCTCTTTTATAAGATAAGTTTAACTTTTTTTCAAGATGTTTTTATATTCATTAAACTAAAACATAGAAAATTTTGGCTTAAATTAATAAGAAAAAAAACCAAGAAAATCGAAATGCTTAAAGTCATATCTGGTTATAAACAACGTATTTATATGTGTGTTACAAAAACTAACTTGAAAATATTGTGGCTTTAAGGTACGAAATAAAAAAAAAACACGTTCATAAATACATATTTTTTTTTTGTTTTATTTATTTTTTGCTTTCAACAAAATTTTAGGCACGATTTTCATGTGTGGCTAAATTTAAATTCAAAATAAAAAACAAAAACTAAAAGATATCAAAAACAAAAAAACAAAAAATACTTTGTTACGCATAAAGTATATTTGTTACCTTTTATTTTGCTGTCTCTTGCCACAAAATCAAAACAAAATTCGAGTTCATACCACACCTTTAGATAACTACGAGTATGAGTGCATTACCAGCCTTTTGAAAAATAGAAAAATAGTTTAGTAGGCCTGTTAAACTACAATTCACTTGATATTATTATTGTTGCTGTTTTTGGTTATACTTTTTTTATGTATTTATCTGTCGTATTGGTAATTAAATATTTTGTTTTTTTTTTTTTTTCTTAATTTTTTTCTATTTATTATATAAAAATTTTTATAGACTATGCTGGATATGGCTAAAAGGCTTTTTAAGAAAAACAAAAAAAAAAATTCGAAATACTGAAAAAATACGAGTAAAATACTTGTAAATGGTGTTAAAGAAAAAAAAAAAACCAAATGTTACTTTTAAAAATGCGTGTTGCACCAAAGGAGATTTTTAACAGTGGTTTCTTTCCATTTATTATTAATTTTGATCTTCCATTATAAGTGTTTGGCCAATAAATGTATGATTTTGCAATAGAGTATATGCTATACAGCCTGCATAGTTGGTAAATAAATATGGATTAAACAGCACACCCTATATCATGCTATACCAGGTAGGTTTCATGTTTCAGTTTGTTTAGGTTAACAAGTTGCTAAAACAACAGTACTTAATTTGTACAGCTCTTCTAACATTTGGGTGTAAGATTATAATTGTAGATATATTTTAAAATATCTTAAGGTCTTATTTTTAAAATTTAAATATTTTCTTAATATATTTGTTCTTACCTTTAGTATTACTGATGTATTTTGGCATTTAAAAAGCTTGTAATTCATTGAATATTTACCGCTTTTGATATCTTAAAACCAATAACGATTATAATTTTTACGGATTTTAATTGTTTAACAAGATTAACCACAATTTTTTACTTTTAAAGCTTTTAGCAACAAATCAATACACCAAAAACTTGCCGCAATTTAAAAGCGCTGTTATGGTGTTAATTGATATATGTTGACTTGTCAAGCCTTCTTGAACAGAACTTTCATTGCAGTTTGTCGAATCGAACTTTCTGCATCTTTTTTAGACTTCGCGGTACAGCAGCAAAATTCTGTCAAGCACATTTTCTTGTTGTGTTAATAGTTTCGAAACGAGGAAAGTAAAGTTAGTGCAAAAACAGTGATTGCACGATTATGTTGATCGTATAATGTACAAAACACTGCTCTATGAACTTCAGGAAGACACTTATCTTTTGTTTAATAAACTTTTACACTTTGAAAGCATAGTTCTGACTTACTGAACAGAAATTTTAAGACAGTTTGCAATTCTCAGCTATAAAGCCTCAGTATTAGGATTGTACGTAGCGCCGTTCTGTTAAAACTTCATGTTGTTAATGTCTTTATCATTTAGTTAAGGCCAAAAGAAGTTGAGAGTGGTGGCCTGGCTAATGCCGTTCTCAAAGATATATGGAGCAATTATGCCGCCAGTCCAAAATCCATATCAAACAGTGTCATTTTCTGGATGCATTGAACACTTCGATTTTAGATTTTAAGCCGATTGGCATCGTCCCAAATTCGACAATTTTATCTGTTGACGCATCCATTTCTCCCAAATGATTGCCCTAAGGCACACCACAGAAAACATAAATATCTTTAAAAGCACAATTTCCAAATGTTATTTTTATTATTTTTGAGTACTTATATTTTGAAGTAAATTATTAGTGATAATCACTCTTTATTGCAAACATCCTTGCAATATGAACATGTAGGTCGATATGCTAGGTTTGCTATGCTTTCAAGAACTTTTGCAACGAAGGGTGATAACCTTTATTGCAATTAATATTGCGGTCAAACGCTTTTTACTAATATTCCCACAGATAACATTAGTTTGCATGTTGCTAATGAATCCATCACTTCTGTTATTTGTAAGTTCTGAAATGTTTAAAACAGTAGAGTACGATTTTTGGAAATAATAAAGATAAAAAACATAAATCCTAATCACACATACCTTTAGTTAAATTGTTTTCAAAAAATTTTAGATTGCTATTGGACTATTTCGATGTTTCATAATTATTTCCAGACTTAATAATTTTATTTATGTTTGTGTTTTTCTCAAATTGAAAGCAAGTAACCTGATTTAAGGGTGGGAGGATCAGAAAGATGTTCAGAATAGTTTTTAAGAGTGAAGCTGGGTATACCATCAGGACCAGTATAAAATAAATTTTACAATGACTTTAAATATGATAAGACAGTCTCAGCAGCGAGTAACAAAAAATTATTATTGAGGAGTGGGCAATATTATAGGCACATATATACATATGTTTGGTGTAGTTTTGACATTGGCGGCAGTATTGGTTCATATTTCTTTCAGAATAAGCAAGAAGCTCTCGTAACTGGGAATAGGAAGCAGCAAGCCTTATTAACTATGCTGGGTAAATTTGTTGTGTCTGAAAACTAATCAGCTATATATCAGCGACATTGAATTCCAACAAGATAGCACAACTTGGAAAAGAGTACCCTTTACAAGAGATTTTGTACAAATTTAATTTGGTGATAACGTTCTTTCTAGAAGTTATTCTGTTCACTGCCTCTAGAATGCTTTTTATAGAACTATGTTAAGTCATTAGTTTATGCTGACAAAGCAGCAGCTTTTAAAGCATTACAAATTCATATTCAAGTAACTATTCACTTTATACAGACAGATTTTTTTTTATTGAGACCAATACTCAGGGATAAACCCCTACTAAATAGTGTGCATTGTATTGGATTATTTTGTGGGAAGACAGTACATTTACGACAGAACATATATTTGTTTTCTTATATTAGTAAGCGCCTTAGGAATGAGACAAATTGCTGTAAATTGATCATTAAAAGGCCAGTGTTATACCTTCATCCTTGAATGATCAACAGCAATTGCCTCACAGTTACATGTTGATTGTGGTGAGTGCCTTCTCTAAGCAGGTTTTAGCTGTTATCTGCTACTTTCCAATAGATGGCGCTTTTTCTGCTAATCATTTGTGTTTTTGCTGTTTACGGCTTAAAGTGAAATAAAGTGGAATGTCAGAGAACGGTTTTTTTGTAGGTGGACTTCTCGGGGACGGGGGAGGAGGAATTCTTGTTTTTTTAAAACAACGCAATCTAACTTTTTTATATTTTTAACCTTTGCTGGGATTTAAACTTGGGCCGTTTAGGTTTTTGTGCGAGAGCTCGAACCACTGTACCATTCATTATAAAAGGTAATTAAAAATCACTAAATAATCCATGTAACATGTAGTCGCGGCCGTTATATGCCAAAAATCATTTTCAATTAAGAAATACTATGAAATAAAATAAAAAAAAAATAAAAAAGTCAGTGATGTACAGAAAAATAGTAGAAGAAGAGACACATATCTACTTCTGTATCTCCACATTTGTTTAGCACAAATTTCCATATTGCATTCATTTATATGAAATAATGCCTTTGACATTTTACACAGAGAAGTCCGTATATTTAGCACATTTTTAAAACCATAAAGCTTTTTATACCTTCAAACACATGGCCGTTGTATTTTATGTCTAGAAAGGAACATATTTTGTATTAAATTAACATGTTCTTCATATAAGAATTCTATTAAGGCTTAAAAATAGTTCCACTACAAAAAAGAAAGCTGATTTCTTCATGATGCTTTCGCCAATACTATAACTGCCTTTTTCTGTATGACAAACAATTTTAAGCAATTGAAAATTTATATGAAAAGTGCTCAAAATTATTTGAAAAATTGGGTGTTTTTCATGCAAATTATCAATCGTTTGAAATTGTTTTTTTACGGAAACAGCCAGTAAATCGCTTATTCAAATACTAGAATTTTAATATTTTGCAATAAATTTCGTATATCCAACAAGCATGAGACGATAGGTAATAAAATGTCAAGCCTAAGTGAATACTTTGACAGCCTAATGTCATTACTATACTTGATTGCTAATGACATATAACCAGTTATCATGGTCAGGTCAAGTTTTTATGGTCGAATTCTAATGAATTTTCCAACTCAAAATGCACATTTTTGAATTTTATATTCTTTAGGATAAAATCAATATTTCTTTCATCTGCACATTTGGCTGAATGTTCTACAATACTCTATGAACACATTTTTTTATTAAAGCGCATTCATTAGTCAGCCTATGCTCATAAGTTTTTATTTGTTATCTATCTTTAAGACTTAATTAAGTAAAATAAAAATTTCTTAACACATAGTTTTTAACCAAAATGTTGTAATAATTTTTCATTTCCTGCAATTAATGAATAGTATCTCAAAATTTTAAAATTTCCAATGAAAACAAAAAATATAAAAAGAAACATTTTAAGTTTTACTTTGTTTTCTTAGTTTCTAGTAATACTCGTGCGAGTACTATGAATACCAAAAATTTGCACTTTAACAAGCAACTTTATTTGAAAATTACAAAATAATCCAAAAGTAATTATAACATTAAAATAATAGACCGGTCCAGACTTCTGTGAAATTAAGTCAGACACCATATGCTTTATAAATGTCAACTGCCAGTAGATTTACTTGCTAGTTTTTAAGGCAGCCCGTATTTGAAGTGTTTGAAGTAGTTTACGCATTATGTTCCTAAAAAATGTATATTTCTTAAGCAATTCAGTTATTTTAGCACACTCACACACATACAAATACATTTTCTTACAAACAATTTCAAAAAGAGAAAAACAACCTAATTTTTCAACAGGTTTTGTTATGCTGCGACCAAAAATGATTTCAAATTGAAAAATATTTAATTTATTATTTTATTAAAAAAAAAAATAATAAAAACTACAGCAAAAGCATAAAATCCTGCCTTACTGGTGTTGAAAAACAGTTTTTCTATTAATTTTTTATATTTGAAAAGTGAAGAAAAAAAAAACAAATTACTTACGCATAATCTGAATAATTGCACACAAATTTGGCACTTCGTATGTATTTTTTTTTTTTCTAATTTTTTTCCCAAAATTCAAACAGTAGTTAAAAATTAATTTAAAAAAATATGCAAATATTTGCTCATGTTAAATGATTTAGCACAAGTTAGTTTGTTTTAACAAAATTGAAATGTAATTAAAATTTAGTTTTTAAATCGTGTTGTAGTGAAGTAAAGTTTTCAACAGCGTTTGTGTCTCAAGTCTTTTGTTTTGGTAAACTAGATAATAGATGTAAATTGTTATCGAAAAGCAGTTCGTTGGTGTTGAAACACAAAAAAATTATAAATATTTAATTGCATATATGAAAGTAAATATCTTCTAAGTATGGTGTTTTGCCTTAAAGTTATTGTCACACATTAAATAAATATTCGCATACAAATATATTCGGCCCTATTCGTTTTAGCGTATGTGGCTCTCAGTCAAATCAAATTATCAAATTATAGGTACACACACAATACAAATAAAATGCTTTTGTAAGTTATAAAGAATGAATATTAATTATTGAATGTAATTTTCTATATGTAAGAGAAGGAACTAAATAGTTAAGATGTGCGAATGCGAGTACAATAGAAAAGGTGAATTTTAAAACTTCTCGGGCTATGGTGCATCCGATTAGCGAATTCTATTGTGTCACACTTGTCTCAAACATATGCAACTACTTTGTTAAGTTCGTTTGTCTTTAACTGTTGATAAAAATGGATTTATAAATTTGCATCAACTTTATTGTAAAATTAATTGCTCAAAAGCACTTGAAATATTGAGAGTGGCGTATGGCGATTGTACTCAGAGCCAGAAAAATTTTTATTTTTTAAAGAAGATCCTCAAAGGTCCATCACATCAAAAACCGATGAAAATGTTAAGAAAGTGAAGAAATTTACTATGGAGAATCGTCGAATAACCATTAGAAAAATTGCAGAGGACATTCTCAAATCGGGTGGCTCAACCTATAAAATTCTTCACCAATTTTGGGCATAAAGCCTGTAGCATCTACGCTTAGAAAATACTTAATAACGTTAATGACGATTTAGGTTTGCTTAAAAGAGCCATAACTATTGACTAAACATGGTTATAACATCGAATCTAAAAAAAAAACCAAAAAAGGCACAAGTTTAATCAAATGTCAAGGTTCTGCCCACTGTTTCCTTAGCTTACCATCATAAGTTCTTGACTGACGGTTCTACGAAAAATTAGGAGATTTATTGCATTGTATTGGAATTTTTTGTGGAAAGGAAAGTACATTATGATAGAACATATACTTTTGTTTACTTATATTATTAAGCGCCTTAGGAATGAGACAAATTGCTGTGAATTGATCATTCAAAGGATAGTCTTATACCTTCACCCTTGAATTATCAACAGCAATTGCCCCATCTTACATGTTGATTGTGTTGAGTGCCTTCGCTAAGTACATTTTAGCTGTTATCTGCTATCTCCCAATAGGTGGCGCTTTTTCTCCTTTTTGTTGTCAATGGTAAAGGTGGAAGAGTGGAATGTCAGGTAGCGGTTTCTTTGTAGATGAAAATCTCGGAAGGGTGGGCGGCGGGCGGTAACTTCTTAGTTTTTTAATTATAATTTTCAAAAAACCGAAAACTAATTTTGTAATTTTTAAAATTTGCTGTGATTTGAATCTGGGCCATTTGAGTTTTTGTGCGAGCATTCTAACCACTATATCACTTACCCCAGGAGATAAGGATCAATTTACTTAATAAACGCAAGACCATACCAAAAAGTGAGTATCAGATCTGCTTCAAAGCATTCTTTTTAGATATTTGCTATTACTAATAGCCCTTTCGGCGACTACCTCTCAGCAGTCTTCTGGCAAAAGCTTTGAGAGTAACTGATTGGCATGAACAAGCCTCTCAAATCTGTCGTTCGGAGTCGACTTTAAACTGTAGGTTCCGATACTTATGGATGAAAATTGGCACACACAATATGAGTTCCACGGGAAGCAAGGCCGTAACCCTGAAACAGGGTTGTAATGGCCAATTGTATATGTAGTATTATCAGAACCATACAGCTCGTTTGGCAATATGTAATATGCTCCTTCGAAATACTTGTAGTCATTCACAATCTCTATATTTTCATTGTATTGGTTGATATTCTAATGCCGATGCGAAATACAATGATCTCGATTTGCCTAGATTCATATGTAGGTCTCATATGTGTCAATAAAGTAGTGAAATTTAAAAAAAAAATATTTTGGTAATATAGTGGTTACGTTTGTTTCGTCAAGTATTTATTTAATGTGTTTATTAAGCTATTTATTTCTAATACAATATTGTACCCTTAAATTAGTAGTAAATAAGTGAAACCATAAAGTTTTTGATATCGTGTTAAATATGCGTCTACAATCGTTTAATTGATAATGGTTTAAATCATAAATAATATTAAAGCAAATGAACTTATAGTTTTAGGCCTTTTTCATACACCCGAATACCATTAAACAACTTAAAATTACTGAAATATCCTTAATCGAATGAATCTGCAAGTATTCCTTGCTTTTGATAAAATTCTTAATATTTATATTCAAACGGAAATGTCTGCTGTGAGATACAAAGAAATAAACTGTTCAGAAGTGTGTTCCTTTGGCAAAAGCATTCTATTTTAGACAAAACACAAAAAAAAAACACTTTTTGAAAAGAAATGAGTTTACAAAAAATTAAATTCAACATTTACTGAAAAACTAATGCCCGTGTTGCATAGAAATTTGTTAAATAAACCCTCAATAAACCTAAAATATTTTTTATAAACATGGGCATAATTCTTTACCTTTTCTTAACTGTTTAAAATATTGAAGTCGGTCTAAATATGTGTGAGTTAAAGGTACTGAAGTACTATTACCTATTCTCTGACAATGTCCAGATTGGTGACTGTACTTACTGGACATTGGCCAATTGGAAACCATGTTTGCCGAAGAGGTTTAAGACTTCAATGCAGCATGTCTGGTGATGCGGAGAAGAATGAGACAGTTGAGCATTTCATTTGCCAAACTCCCTTTAGATGGCGTCATGATACTTTAGGTTTGTTATTTATTAGGGATAGCCGGGGTATATCCACCTAACGGTGTGTGCTGTGATATTTTTACAAAACCGCGTCATAGTCCGGTACTTGACTTTCATATATGGATTATAGATATAAATATAGTATATAACTCAAAATTTTGGGGATTTCTTAATTTTTTTCTAAATTGGTTTAAGTTAGTTTCACCCATGCTTACTACCGCTACTAATTACAAAATGTATGTTTTAATTAAAAAAAAAAACTATTAAAATCACATTTTTTTATTCAAATTTATATGATTATCTTCCTTTTTAATTCTAGCTATTAGGCTGAGTCACGTTTCTTTCCTAAGTCTTTTTTTCATATTTTTATATGCGAAATATTTAAATTTCCCAGACTTGAGACTCTGTTTTTTTTTTCTTTTGTTACACAAAGTGTAGGCGGTAAATATTTATTAATAGACTTACTAATCGCATGCCATACCCAAAAGCAAAAGCACAACAAAAAACACACCAACAACAACAATACTAGCATTCATAAAATAAAGTTATAAAAAACAACAACAATAACAACAACAACAAAATTAAACTAAAGGTTGACTTAACACTCATGTTATCACTCAATCATAAACTAAAAAAAAAAAACAAAAAAAAAAACAGAAATCAACCACTAGAGGGAATTAAAAAAAAATTAAAAAAAACAGTATTAAACAGTAGCAAAAATATTTGTGCATACGTATGTATGCATGTAAAGGGTGTTTTTTATAGAATGACACAAGTTTAAATCATAATAAAGCAATGAAATATATTTTTAATATCAATATAACAGGCTTTATTGAAAAGAAAATTTTATGAAATTAATGTTTAAATATAATTTCTGCCATGTAGCCGCCACGCCAACATACTTTTTGAATACATATGGGCCAATGACTCCGCAAGCCCATAAAGCGCACCATTCTGTATTTGTAATGGTGTTTCAACAAAAGCTTGTGGATTCTCTTCACTCCAAATGCGACAATTCTGCTTATTTACGTAGCCGTTTAACCAGAAATGCATGCATTGCTGTGGTTTAAGTCGATTCATATTGAAATTTCAAAGCAAACTTAACAAAAAGCAACTATCAGCTGTTAAGTGGGTGGTCCAATAAAGCAGTGATGCCAACTCAAAGTTGTGACACTCTATAAAACACACCCTATACATATATAGTATATACATACATACATATATCTAGTACAAAAAAAAAACAAAAGATTTTTATCAAAAATTCGTTGGCTTGGGTTACTCTCTTAATTAACAAAATTCATTTCTAACTTTATTTTTAAGTGTTTATTTGTTTAAAAAATGTTTTTTTTTTTTTGCTATTAACAGTAGAATTTCGAATTACCATCAATTGCGGGTTTTTTTATTATATTGGCTTTTTTCAATTTTCGAAAATGTTTAGAAAAATTAATTACTTTTGAAATATTTTCGTTAACTGTACAATATTGCTTTGAGGTGATAAATTTACTAACTGAGGATTTTTTTCAGAATTCTTTTACGTTTTATAATTACCGTTCATATAAATGAAATTTGTGTAAATAATTTGAAACCCATAGACACCTTTTGTGATTTCAATTATATCGAAACAAATGTATTTAATCTGTTATAAAACTACTTTTCTTTTGCTTTGGATTATAATAGAGTTCAAAGAAAGTACTAAATAATAAGTGCTGGAAAAGCCAAAATGAAAATTCAACATAAAATATATTATAGATTTACGGAAGACTTATTTGACAAATTTCTATGCAATACTTGTCATATAAACCCTTAATATGCACACGTACAATATTTTTTCTAAATACAGGCGTAAATATTTACGAGTATATACGCATAGTTGCCAAATTTGATGATTCATTGTCATATAGACGAGCTTGTGCCCCAAAAATAGTGTTGTTAGGTTACGAGATTTATACACCAAATCAAAGGGTGGTGACGTAGTGTACTGGTTAGAGCGCTCGATTACAATACCAAGTAGCACCAGCACTGAGTAATATAAAAATAATTTATTAGACATTTTGAAAGCTTTTAATTAAATTTAAATATATAAGAGGTTTTCCCCCACCCCCAAAGAAGTCCATCATAAAGAAAAGCGCCCTGACATTCCACTCTAACCAATTTTGAGCCATCAAATGAATGATCAGGAGAAAGTGCCACCTACTGGTACTAAACGGCAAGGACGAAATCCTATGAACAAAACCTTAGCCAAGATCCTTACTACTTCACAACAAACAAACAAAATTAATATTAACAGATGGGGCAATTGGGGTGAAGATATAACACTGGCCTTTGAGTGTTCAACTGACAGCAACTTGTCTCATTGACATAAGGAGCTTTATAGAAAAAAAGAAGAATCTACCAATCTATCTTTCATTCCAATACAATGCTGCACAGCATGAGTAGGAGTGCAGCACCCTGAGTATTGGGCATAAAAAATTATAATTCGAGATAACCGAAATATTTTCGTATATTTTTTTTAATGAAAGATTTCCATAACAAAATATGAGTTTATAAGAAAGACTTGTTAATTAACTTGTTTAAAACTGGTCGTATATATCGCCGATGCCAACTAATGGGGTCAAGTTGAATAAGAGACTAACACGAAACAAAAAAAACTTGTGGTAATTCCGATTCAATTAAATAAGATGGCAACTACAAAAATGTATTGATGGGTGATGGTATGTAGAGAAAAATAAAATTTGACTATACGATTTCTAGAGAAAAGTATAAGTTAAATAGTTGATGATTGTCATGAATAAAGACAGATCACAAAGGACTCTGATAAGACTTTCATAGTTGGCTTTATTTTGTTTCGGTGCATTTTATTCATCTTTTTTATTATTAATGTCAGCACTCAGGAGATAACCCTTACTCATACAGAAACATTATGTTGGTCAAGGAAAATATGAGAGAAAGGGGAAAAAATGTGCGGATCTTTAATTTAAACTTACTAATATTATATCTGATATGAAGCAGAAAAAAACGTCCAATTTAAAAATATGAACCGCAAAGAAATCGGCTGCTATTGATTGATTATTATTATATTGATTAATGATCAGTGTTAAACCATCAGCGCTAAATAATCCAACATCAAATAACCGCATAACGACCGCACAGTAAATTTTAATTTGGGAAAGGTATATTTGCTAAAATACTACAACGTTTTAATTCAAAACTTGTGCTCAAAAAACAAACAAAAAAATAACAGAAGAAGAACAACAATACTTTGAAATTTGTGATTTTTTTAATATAATTAAGTGTGCTTCAATGGTCTCGTGGGTGATGTACTGGACGGTTAGAGCGAGGGTTGTGGATTTGATTCCTACAAGAGTTAGTGGTCTGAGGCATTATACCGATCTTATACCTTTAGTCACTCTGCTCGTAATAATTAATCTACAAAATAAACGCAAAGCATAAATACATATGGTCGCAAGAATTAAAGAACGCAATAACTGACAAAAATCGAAAATACGTTTTTTGCATCATTTTTATCAGAAAAAAAATACGCGTCGTTAGGGCCCGGTCCTAGATTTCTACAACCAAAACAAATTCACTTACGCCGTGTGCGTTTTAAAAAATACCAGTGTTTTTGTTCTGCTTTCATACAGGTTTTCTGGCTCTTGTGAACATTTAATGTTTTATCAGTTATAGCGCTCTTTAATTCCATCGACGATATGTATGTACATCTGAATGTTTTTACATAGTGTTTGTTACAGCTGCATGACATCCGTTTTGTTACGATTTTCATTTTCTTGGAATTAAAATTTAGCAGATTTTTTTTTTTGCAGTCACATTCGCACAACGCAATATTTAGAAGTAATATTGTAAATTTTGTTATGATTTCTAAATGTCTATATTACGAATACACATAACGTATACATATAATTTTAATATATACACAGGGTACAATGTTAATTGTGAGTCACACCTTAACGTCAAGAATTTGCCCAAATGAATTTTAAATTTATTTTTGTTTTGCCAGATATGCCTTAACTAGATCACAGTTAAAGTCCAATAAAAATTTATTTTTTTTGCAATGTTTTATTCATAATCAAAGGAAAAAAGGATGTCCACTAATGAATAGTACAAGCTAAACTGAACATGTCTTCGATCCCAGCTACAGTAATCTCCTGAGAGTTCTTTATGTTCTGCAAATATTCATGACAAACATCAACTATTTAACTTACACTGTTTGTAGAAATCTTATATTGGAATTATATTTCTTCTTTTCTATATGTACATACACTTGTAATGAGTTAGTCGAAGTATGAAGTCATGGTATAGTGGTTAGAGCGCTCGCACAGAAGCTCAAACGAACGAGGTTCAATCCCAGCGAAGAAAAAAATTATAAAATAAAATTTGCGGTTTTTCTAAATTATAATTTAAAAAATAAGAGGTTCCCCCACTCCATCTTCAAGAAACCACTCCCTGACATTTCCAGTCTATTCCACCAAAAAATGAATTATCAGAAGCACAGCGCCATCTTCTGGGAAGATAACGGCTATCCTACTTGGTGAAGATACTCGCGCCCCTCACATTCAACATCCACCGACAGATGGAGCAATTGCTGTTGATCATTCAAGGGTGAATGTATAACACTGGCCTTTGAGTGGTAAAATTGACAGCAAAAATAAAAAAACACCACCTACCGTACTCTCATTTTCTCATCATCATTGCATTTTTGGCAATTGTCATCTTATTTGGATAAATTAGAACTAATCATTTTTTCTTTTTGCCTTTTTATTCTATTTTACTTACATTAGTCGATATCGACGACATGTACGATCATGGTTAGAGGGCATCACCAAAGCAAACGTAAATTTATTCATTTCAGTGTTTGACAAATTCAACTATGGAAAGGCACACAATCGAGCAGTGTATTAAGATTGTTGAAGTCTGTTATGAAAACAGACGTTCGAATCAAAATTTGTTTCGTTAGCATAGTGAAACAAATGTGGACAGAATCGGAAGAATTGTGGGCATTATTTTGTTGGTTTGCACAATTTTAGTGCTTTAGTTTTTCAACTTTAGTTTTTAGCTTTTAACCGCGATTAATTTTTGCTGAGACGCCATACGACGGCCGAAAATTTTATGATGCCATATTATCTATGCCATAGAGACTTTGTAGTAGTTTTTATTGTTGCAAACATAGTCACAAAATAACAAAATTTGGTTAAATTTTGCACTATATTTAAATTTTTGATCAATTGATGACTATAACTGTATGTCAAATTATATAAAATATAGCAAAATGTAATTTTATATTCCGAAAGCATTTTATATAATAATGTATACAAGTATATGGAATACTGCTGAAATCAATTTGCTTTAAAAAATCATTTCTTTATTTACACCAAAAACAAAAAATGCTTCATCATATTTAAGCAACAAATTTTAGAAAACCAAATTTGACTGACATTTCGTCTTATTATTACAAAACTTGAAAAGAAATCCCTCCCTAAAAGCTTTTATTTTTGGTAAAAAAAAATATAAATATTTTCCATTACCGTTAACCATCATTATTATGCTGTCCAAACGTCAAAATATCAAAGTATTTACACACACACACACACACACACACATGTCCATATTGATTAATCTAATCATTATTCGTATAATTTCTGCAGATCTGATAATGGTGCTTTAGTTGATTTGTTTAGGAAAAGATAAATGAAAAAAATATAAAAAAAATTCGCTGTGATGCAATCATCTCTTAAGGCTCACTGCTCTAATTCACAAACAAGTTTTAAACTTTTAAAATTTTTGTTTAAGTGAACGCATATTGTATAGCCATAACCGCTCAATGGCAACACACTTTTACGAATTTGCGTACAACGCACTGAAACAATTTAAATTTTTTATTTAAAATATTTCTAATAACACTACCGCCATAAATAAAGTCTCTCTATGGACTTTACAAAATAAGTCCATGGTGGACTTTTACAAAATCAATGTGTAAGATTTTGTTTAGATTGAAAAACTGCATAAACATATGCCCAATGTTTGTATAAATGATTTGCTTTGATTTTATTAAAAAAAAACCAAAAGAGAAAAAAAAAACACTAAAACGAGATAAAAATCTTTGCATATGTTGCAACACGCAAAATGCCACAATAAAAGCAAAAAAAATTAACAAAAATATGGCACAAACCAAAATATAAATGCTGCCAAAATACATTTATTCGTACATATGTACTAAATAAAAAATATATAAAACAATTATTTACGCATGAATTTTTTTAGTTTTTTCTTCTTTTTTTGCGGCAGGCTTCTAAAGACAAGCAAAAGAAAAAAAATTATTGGCAATAATTAAAACAGGATTTTTAAAATAAGAGTAACAACTTATAATAGATGGCCGTATAGATAAGACAAGTTATGCATGCAGTCCATCCAACAAAGTATCATATAAATAATTTATTGATAATAAAATTTTAGTTTATTGACTGACAAGTCCACCTTGGTCGTCTTTGATGCCGTTTCATTTTCATAAAGCTACCCATACATTTGTGATTCGTGACTGTGATTTGTTCGGTTGTCATTTCTCCACACACTATAAAAAATCACAATAAGTTTAAACGTCAACAACAAGACATCACTTTTACTTTTCTAAATGGCATTATCATTTTGTAAAATTTCAATGAATTCTACCAAAAATTGGTTGCTAGCCATCTCCACAACCACAAAAAATATATACTTTTCGTATTTTTATCTTAATTCTACAGAAATGAATATTTTGGCGTTTTATTGTGAACTAATTTAAAAATTTTTTCAAATGTTGGCGCACAACCCCATACACTTTGTTACAAATCACAATAAATTCAAAAATTTCAAATTTTTGTGATTTGTTGTCATACATAACATGTAAAAAGACATCGAACACAACAAATCATAGTCACAAATCACTAGTGTGTGGGCACCTTAAGACCTTTATAAAACCTCATTAACCCTAGAACACTAACGCTAATTTTTACGCAATTTTTCAAGTTAGAAAATTTTCAATTTATTTACTTTAATTAAATTAATTTATTTATTTTAATTCATATTGTATAAAAAGAAAATAATTTTTACTATATTTACATTATTCAGTTATCGTTTTCCATACAATTTTGACAAATTAAAAAAAAAAGTGCACGTAAAATTTACGTAGGTTAGTATTCTAGGGTTAAAATTGCGGTTGAATAACGCTAAGTACTTTTGTGAAGCTGTAAGCTAACGAGTCACAATCATCTTATGAACAAATTCCTAATACTAAGTAACAATTTATAATTAAAACTACTTACTACTACAGCCTAGGGCATACTATAATACTGTGTATAAAATACATACATACGCCATTACAACTCTTTTTCAGGGTTACGGCCTAGCTTCTCGCAGCACCCATGTTAAGTGTGTAAAATGTTATGCATGAACATCGGAACCTATAGTTTAACGTCGTCTCCACAGCACAGACTTGATTGCTTGTTCTTGGCAATCTGTTACTCTCAGAGCTTTTGCCAGAAGACTGCTGAGAGGTAGTCGCCGGAAGAAATAATTTTTTCATATTTCTTTTTTTTAAGATATCAGAGCTGAGATTTGAACCCAGCTCTATCGTCTTAGTAATCCAACACACTAACCACTAGCCCAAATCCAAATGTAATCCGAAAATGTCACTGCTTGGTGTGAACTTGGGGTTGTCAGCATTTTTGGTACACAGTTTTTTTGGGAACGACGTTAGCTATTCCATTACCTTGAAGGGCGAGCGCTAATTTTTTTTCTTTATTTTTTTATTAGGACCAATACTCAGGGGTAAACCCTTACTCATGCAGTGTATTGTATTGGAATTTGAAGATACATAGATAGATAGTTTTTTTTTTGTATTTTTTGGATAGATATACTATATTATTCGCCTGTTATACCTTCACTCTTGAATGCTTAATAGCAATTGCCCCATCTGTCGGTGGATGTTGATTGTGAGTGGTGAACGTCTTTACTAAGTAGGTCAGTTGTTATCTTTCCAGAAGGAGACGCTGTACTTCAGGTAGCTGTTTCTTGAAGAAACACTCTTGGGGGGAGGGGGGCCTACCTTCTAGTTTTTAATTATAATTTCTGGAAAACCGCAAATTTAATTTTTTCATTTTTGTTGTTCGCTGGGATTTGAACCTGAGCATTCAGAGTTTTTGGGCTTTCTGTTTTTGTAACACTTTAAGCAAGAAAAACGAAAGAATATGAAAGAATAACAATTCAGTGTGTGAAACAGATCGACACGAGTCCCCACGATGTTTTGTATTGAATAAAAAGCTTTGTGTATTGAAAATGTGTTGGTTTAAAGCGGGAACTCACTATTTTAAATCTATGGCATCCACAAGTAAGATGGTAAGAGAAACTTAAACATTTCCTTTACATTATTCTACAAAAGCTCTTTATTCAAAGCTACATTTTTAGGATATTATGTTTTAATTATTATGAGAAAGATGACTCGGTAGTCTAGCACATTCACCCTTATTCTATTTGGCGTCGTCGATAGAAGGCAATGCCGTTTTTAGTCTTTTATTGCAGATCGGTATTCCAGTTGACAATATTGCCGTTTATCGATCACTGTTAACATAATTTTGGTATTCTGTAAGCAAAATTGACGTCGTTATTGTCTTTAATTGCCAAAGATTTTGTCGTCGTCATTTTTGGTGTTGCCTAGTGTTACTCTTTGTTTTAAAAAATAGATACATACCTCCATATAAGAAAAAGTGTAGTTGAAAAATACATTTAAATTAAAAAATTTCAGTTAATGTGCGGTACTGTTTATTTGCGGCTATAATCTCGATGTGCGTTCAGTCCACACGGCCAATTACACTTGGAAATCCTGTTTTTTTTTTCGAAAAAAATAAAGTTTAATTTCTTATTTTTAGCTTTTGTCATGCTAAATTTTATCCACTGTGTTATCCGAGTTATCTCTATGGCGTCCAGGGTTTCAGGCAAAACCTTTGCCACCATTGACTGTGAAAGTCCCAGGTTATAATCGTTTCCAACCCCTGACCAAGAATTGTAATGTCGTTGCCAATTTTATGGTGTTTGGAAAGTACGTTGATAGTGTTACTTTTTTTAAATTAATAAATAAAAAACATTGAACATGATGATTTTATATTTACTTCTTACTTCTCATTGGGCAAGTAAAAAATCACGACTTCTGCAGTCTTTTATCCACTACTAAATTGGTTTTAATTCCTTCTTCACTGGAGTTTGAATCAGAAAAGGAAAACATTTTTATTTAATTTTTTTTTTTTTTTTTCACGAAACTATTTTTTTTACCAAACAATGAAAAAGCTGTCTTTAACATTAGAGATGTGTGCTGTATTTTATTAACATTATCGATAAACAGGCAACGTCGTCATAATACTCTTATAGAATACCAAATTAACATTAAATTGATGTTGCCGTTATTTATAATTGCTATTGCCTTAAAATTGCTATTGTTATTGCCGACGCCAAATAGAATAAGGGTGATTATTCACTAGACTACTTGGCACTAATATTTCTCTGGTTTATTTTGTACAATTGCTTTATATTTAATCATTTATATATAAAAACCCCGTATAAAGACGTTGAGGTCTAAACAAAAGAAACAAAAATATAGTGTTAATTATTTCCTTTATTTCATTTAATTTAAAAAATTAGTATTTAAAATATTTTACACTTGCAAATTAACAATAAAGAATAACAGTAATAAAATTGAACACTAAAGTTTTAAAGCTTAATTTCCGTTTAAGATAAGTAATCAACACCAAATACATAAAAATGCTGTTGAGCTCTTAAACCAACTATTACTGCCGAACAAATTACACAGCAGTACTTTAATTTTTTTTTTAAGTTTGTAATTGTATTGATAATATCTATTACAAAATATTACATCTTTTAATCGATATATAAAATAAAGTATTTAGCAGAAATATTTTATGGCACACTTTAGCTATTCGATCTGACTCTGTCTTTATAAATGAGTGGTTCATTTATTAAAAGAACAATTTAAAAGCATTTTAGTATTTTATTTAATTTTTCTTTAGCAAAGATTTATATTTCAAAAAAAATAATTTGCTTATAGATTGTGAAAAATTTTGCTTTTTTTTATTTGATACTCCAATACTCAGGGGTAAACCCTTACTGAATGCTGTGCATTGCATTGGAATTTTGGAAAGGACAGTACATATATTATTATTAATTATTATATTTTTGTTAAGCGCCTTAGGAATGAGACAAATTCCTGTAAATTGATCATTCAAAGGCCAGTGTTATACCTTCACCCTTGAATGATCAACAGCAATTGCCTCAATATTGCATGTTGATTGTGTGGTGAGTATGCCTTCGCTAAGTAGGTTTAGCTGTTATCTGCTACTTCCCAATAGGTGGCGCTTTTTTCCTGATCATTCGTTTTTACGTTGACACTGGTTAAGGTGGAATAGAGTGGAATGTCGGGGAGCGGTTTCTTTGTAGATGGTCTTCCTGGAGGGGGGGACCTCTTATTTTTAAATTATAATTTAAAAAAAAAACGGCAAACAAACTTTTTAATTTTCTCACCTCTTCTGGGATTTGAACCTGGGTCCTTTGAGTTTTTGTGCGAGCGCTCTAACCACTATACCACGCACCCCCCTTGCAATAGTTTATTATTTACAGTGTTGAAAGTCATAAAATTATCAAGATATTCTTTTAAAGTACAATCATTTATCAAATATTAGTAAGGGCTGATATTCATATAATGAAATTAGTTGTTTAATTGGCTTATGTGATCTTACTTACTTGCATAAATGGCTACATCACAACCCTACCGTCTTTAGCAAGAATACAGTTCCAAACACTTCGAACTTGTACGCTGTTCTCCAATTTCTTACAACAGGCTTCGACCTGATTCTTCCATCAGAGTTTTGGCCTGTCTGTTCTGCACCATCCTTCAGGTACATACTAGAAACAACTTTTAACCGGAATATCTTACACAAAGCCACCGTAGCGTCTCATTACATCAATGTCGGCGTAAAGCTAATATAGCTCGTGATTCATTCGATGTCTGTACACCCCACCAACGGAGACTGGTCCATAAATTCTTCGGAGTATCTTTCTCTCGAAAACACCGAGAACAGCTTTATCTGCTTGTGCAAGTACCCAGAGTTCTGCGCATTCTAACAGAACGGGTTGTATCAGCGTCTAGAACATAATTAACCAAAATTCTAAATTTTTTTGTTTTGTAGCACAATTGTGTACAGAAAATGAAGATTTGGATTACATTGGTCTAGTATTATGTTGATTTTATCAGATGAGAGCGAGTTTTGCTCTTAAACTGCTTGTATAAAACAAAATAGTATCTGTTGGCAAATATGATTCTCCGTCTTATCTCTAAACTGATGCTATTAGTTTTGTTTATGGCGGTACCAAGATAAATAAACTCCTTCACGAAACTGCTGCCTGGCATTTCCAGCCTATCACACCAAGAAAACGAATGATCAGGAGTACAGCGCCATCTTCTAGGAAGATAACAGCTGACCTACTTAGTGAAGACGCTCACCATTCACATTCAACATTGCTGTTGATCATTTAAAGGTGAAGGTATAACACTAGCCCTTGAGTGATCAAATTGACAGCAAATTGTCCCATTGACATAAGGCGCTAAACATTACTTCTTCACATGTATGTATATCTATATATTCAACATTCCAATACAATGCACTGCATTTAGTAGGGGTTTACTCCTGAGTATTGGTCTTAAATAAAAAAACAAAAAACATATCAAATACAGAAAAAGACGAAAATTTTTATACTGCATAAAATGTTAAACGTTGACTGAAATTTTCATCCAGAAAATATTACCGTGTCAGACTTGAGGCTTCATTATGGCATTCATTACAAGTGCTTTCTGTTTGTCTATTATAACGCAAGTGTAGCTTTACAGCAAGAAGGACTTGGTGATAGATTGACATTGAATTATTTGATATTGAAGGTATACGATTGGCAGTTGAATAAACCAGATTCCTTGTCTTCTGAGTTATTGAAGAAAAACGTTTTATTTGGTTTTGCTTATATAAGGTCGTTTTGACGTTTATATTTTTGCAATAATACTGATGAGTTATATGTATATGGACAAATTTTTTCTCTGTCTATACTCATGTTAGTCTGCCTAGAGCGATTCTTGTCGTCATATATGAGATCTAGATTTTCGATGATGCTGATTTACATTATTTTTATATTTTGGGTATCAACTGCTTCCTCATTTTAATCTTGGTTGACGTTCAAAATAAATGCTAGCAACCATTTCATATATTAAATACAAAATTTACATGCCTTTGCTTGATATTCAAAATCAGGGCACATCCATTAAGCATCGGCTTTTCATATAGAAGTCTCAACACAGGAATAGAGCTTAAAAGTGTTTGTGATTCTATTTCAAGGTGCCCTGGCTTTGCTTGATTTATAAGAATTTTAGATGTTTCTAAAAAAATTATATATTTAAAATCAAATGTATGAGTTTAGTTTTATTGTCCAAAATAATATAATTTTTACGACTTGTAAATCATTACGTGAATTGAATTCATCTTAAAGACATGATTTAATTCGGACATATTCGTCATCTGTTGATGTCAGAAAAATTAGCATCCAAAATAGCAGTATAAGTTATATGAAAACAATACTTAATTAACATTTCAATTAATGTTTTTGCCGAATTAATTTTCCAAACCAAAAAATTAGTACCAAAATTACATTTTAAGCAATTGTTAAGAACAACTTTCAAGTTAATTTACATATTTATTTGAATTATTTTGTCGCTAATGAAAAACAAATTCCCAAAAGGTATGATTTCTAATCTATAAACATAAAAATGGAATCGATTATTGGCTTACGTATGTCACCGTTTTTCGCTTAAACGCGTAGATCGATTTCAGCCAATTCGCCTCTAAGTAGTCTTGATTTTTTTTTTATATCTTGAGAACGATTAGAGCTAAAGTTTCTGTATTTAGTCCGAATGACTCCATGGCCAAGACAAATCATTTTTTAAAAATTGAGTGGAATTGGACAAGTAAGTGAACGTGTTACTTCCCTTACTTCTCTTCTTATTAAAAACTAAATATTAATTTTTAAGTATGTGGGGAACGGTTAAAAGTAAAGTTTCTGAATTAGTTTCTGATCTAGTTGACTTCACAATTACTTAAAATGTTCAGTCAGAAAGTGAGCGTGATACCTTTCATATAAACTAAATATTGGTTATTTGATATCTTGAGAACTGTTAAAGTTCATTCCTTCTTATTTTATTTAATAACGTCGAACTAAAATACTTTTCGTTAACACATGAAGCTACGACTTTGAGTCCCGGTTTACAAATTTGTTTCGTAATTTCAAATTAATCTAAATTCTCGCTCAAACATATGATCCTCAATGAAGCGGTAATCTTTCAAATCAACTAAATTGAACCAGTTAATCATCACTCGAACCAATAATACAACTAAATATTTTGCAGATACATATTAGCATGCTGGACAAAGCAAAAACAATATTAAAAACAAATTTTAAACTTGCCTTCCAGCAGCAAAAAATAATGTAAAAAATAAAAATTTAAAATAATTAAAAACAAACAATTTATTATTTTTTTTTTTGCTTTTACGTATTAAATTAAATGACAATTATAATCTAATATATAAAATTCTCATGTCGCGGTGTTTGTTGCCAAACTCCTCCTAAGTTACTCGACCGATTTTCATGAAATTTTGTGTGCATATCGGGTAGGTCTGAGAATCGGCTAACATCTATTTTTCATACCCGTAAATGCTAAACTGACCCGCCCCAAGGGAAAATTTATGCCTCACCTAAATAACGTACTGACTTCGTTGAAATTTTAAGCTAGATAGATCATCTAGATAGATCAGCATATATGATTTACGTTTTTTTTTTAAATACTCAGAGGGGGCGGTGCAAGGGCTACTTTTTCCTATCCCCAACCAACAAACTAATTTTGATTAAATTTTATTTATTATTATATTACAAAACTTTAGATTAACTAATGTAAATTTTCACACCTATTTTGTATACCCCTAAATGTAAAGGTACCCGCCCCAAGGGGAAATTTATGCCTCACCTAAATAACGTACGGACGTTGATGAAATTTTTAGATAATATATATCTGTGTACCGTAGAACACATATGGTTGAGGTTTTTTTATTAAGTGGTACTCAGAGGGGGCAATACAGGGGATATTTCTCCTTATAGCCAACTATCAAACTGAAGTACAGAAAATGGCGGATAATCATTTTTTTTAAATTATAAGTAACGCAGACATTGATTGCTCATATCAAGGTTGACTTTTGCAGTTCGGTGAAGATTATCAAATAAATATATTTGAAATAAAAAAATGTTTTCTAGAGCAAATTTATATGGCAAAACAACGTTTGCCGGACAGCTAGTATTTTATAAATTTAAACTTCATTTTATTGTTTTTTTTTTTTTCTTACACTATGATGTTAATGAATGCGATATTCTGGTCAACACTTTATAAATTTACGAAGCATGACTGCAATAATTTCTGTTGCGGTTTTACAAACGAAAAAAAAACATAAAATTGCTCATAAGCTGCCTTTGCTTTGGTGTTTTTTAAGACTCAATGAACTTGAATTTTTTTTTTGCTAAATTCACAATACCAATAAAAAACAAACAACTGGTATTCACATAAATGTGGAATTGTTTAAAGTTTTTGTTTCATTTTTATTTGATTTAGTAGGCGTGTTACAGTTCTTTATTTCTTAAAACAGTTTTTTTTTCTTTAACAATTTGTTTTATTTTAAACTCTATTTGTCAATAAAATTTACAATAATAAGTTAAACCCCTAACAAAGTCCCATTTAATTTAAGCAAAACAAATAAAAAGTCAAACAGTTAAAATAAAAAATGAATAAATCTCATAAGGAAGCCTTAGTTAAGACCACCTCACTGTTTAGTTGCCATGAATAAATACATAAATATTATAATTTTTTATTTAGAACTATTAAACATTTATAATATTCTATTGAATTTTTGTTTCGGAATAAATTTTCTTTTACGCTATTGGTTTGGTTTTTTTTCTTGTACTCAAAATTTCATTATTTTTTGGTCAGTGTGTTAATTCGTTGGTTTTATTTATTTAATTTTTTTTTTTTTTTACTTTTGTTTTAATTTATTCTCTTTTTATGTTTTGCTTTTCCTTTTTGTTTAAGTCAAAAAAAAATTGGAAAAAGGAAACAGACATTTAAATAAAAGACTTAAACAACGAACTTGTTTTGCTAAGTCTTCCGAGAAGGTCGTCTTATATAATATTAAGTGGGCGTCATAAATTAAATTAAGTGTTATTAGATGTCAAATACATTCTGTTGAGAAATTGTATGTGTGTCTTTAAATAAAGGTCACCTACAATAAAACTTAAGAAGTAAAAGTAAAGCCTTAATAGATTTGAAAGTGTTGTCTTAAATGGCAAAGCTTTTATAATGGTTAGCAAGTATGCTGTTGCTGTATAACTAACAAGAAATCTAATGGACTATCTTGGCTCAGGGTTGTTTTCATTTTTTATCACAGATTTTGCAATTCATATCCCCAAAACTCTGATTAGTTTATTTTATTTACGTCTGTAATTAGTGGAATTACTCTGATTTTTAATAAATTCTAAGAAGCGTTTTGGTATTTAATCCACAAGTCTTTAAAACATATCGATTGCAATGTTCTTCCACACATCTTTAACAAATTCCTACAACTGTTCCTTATTAGAAGGGTTTTTCCTCGAAGAGCCTCTTTAACAATTTGCCATAAATTTTCAATAGGATTAAAATCTGGGGACGGTGCAGACCTTTACGGCATTATTTTGAAATCAACCTTTTACTCGATGAAAAATATTCCCATACCATTAAGGGAAAAAATAATTTGTCGTCGGACAAAACTAAAATTATTTTGTTTATTTCCGAAAGAAGCAGTTTAACTATAAGAAGACCCTCTGAATTCCTCCACAATAAAAACCATTAAAATATGTGGCGGGGACATAATACTGTGGATATGTTTTTTGTTTTAATGAGAAAAAACAAAACCAAAACCAAAAGAACACGTTGCAAAACAAGTTTATAAGCAAGTCTTGCTTATAAATTTATACTTTCATATGAAATTTTAAAATTCGCCGAAAACTTGTCGATTATCCCCAATAAAATCCCCATCCCCAAATGAATTTTTTTATCCCCATTTCAGAAAAAATATCCCCATTTTGAGGTTAAGTCCCCTAATCTGACAACACTGCTTTGGCTAAATATGATCATTTTGATAAAACTTTCTTTTCGAACAAGATACCCAAAGATGGTATTAAAATACAAACTGTTATGTTAAAAAAAGTATACACTAAATGAGAATTATATCCCATTTAAAGTATGAAAAACAAACAAAAGAAAAACAATGCATTCCTGTTTTTTTAAATTTAAAAAACAAAATGGGTATAATGTAACAAATAATTAAAAATCGAGATGTTGCAATTATCAGGGGTTGGGTAAAACTAGCTTGCAATGTATAACGTCGAATACGAATAAATTTCATTTGCCCTACAGTCGATTCATCAGATAAATACATTTCGTAGAATATACATTTTAGGTATGTGGGTCAAATGGCCAGTTAATCAAAAACGTGCTCAACTAAAATTAGCACAAGGTGCCGTTTTGAAACCATTGCAGGGCCTAACTGAATTCACTCAAAATAGGAAAAGAGCTAAAGTGGAGTAAAGCAAGGGGGTCTAGGTTCACATATTGCGCCAAGCTATCGAAAAAAGGAACCCCTAAAAACTCTAATCGTCTGGCTGCCAGACCTGGGCAGTCAGAAAGGAAATGAACTACAGTCTCACTCACAGAAATATTCCCGCAACTTTTGCAGTGCAGATTTAAGGGCAGTCCCAACCTCTCTGCGTGTCTACCGATGAGCTAGTGAACCGTATAAATCGCAATAAGTCTGGAGAGGGACTGACGAGGAATCCCCAAGATTCCTAGAGTAGTGCCGCGGTTATAACGAGGCCAAATTGTCCTAGAAACAGTACAGGAAGTGATGGAATCCTATCTGCTCTGTGCTTTCCCAAGGAAAAACTTGGGAACGTCGCATATACATACTTATATATGAATTCTTGGTTTTAATATTTTTGTTTTTTTTTTTTCTTCCCTCACAAGTAGTTGTTAAAAAGTAAAATATAAAAATAGCATAGCGATCGGTTGACTTTGACTTCACCAAGCCAACTGAAATACGATGCGAATCATAATACAAAAAAACTTGAGTTGTTTTGTAAAACTTCGATTCAGTTAAGTTGTAATTCATAATAGGGACATAAAATTAAGTAATATTTTAATTAAATTATACTCTTACAAGCAAAGCCTAACGAAGCTACACAAAAGAGTATAAATAGGAGATTCTCAATTAATAAAAACCTTTCAAATATTTTGCAATATTTTATACTGACTAATGTTTTATTTTATATATTTTTATTTATTTACAGGCAAAATGTTACCCTTGATCCGTAACTTTATATATCTGGTATTATATGTGAACTTTGTTGCAGCGGCTAATATTGATGATGGATATACTTATGAAAAACCAGCTGCAGCTTTAAGATTAGTTTCAGCAGTTCCAAATCATAGTAATGGTCATCATTTTGGTTTTATACCCACTGTTCAACCTTTGCCACCAGTGCCAGCATTGCCTCCACTACCAACACCACGACCAGGTGGTCAAATTAAACAAACCCAGACATTAATCCAGACACATCCAGTGGCCACTTCAACACCTATACGTAACACATATTTACCAACAGCTGGTTCGAATCTTGGTAGAATAGTTCAGCAATATCAATCGCCTAGCTTGCAGTCGCCTCCACCACCACCACCAGCACCAATAGCTACGGTTACTAGATCAACTGCTAATACAGGATTTGGTTTTTCTTCAGCGGCACCAAGTGTAGCTATCACAGGTTCAAATGTCCCCAATCCAGCACCGGCCCCAGCTCAACCTTTACGTGTTCCCTTTGGTAAACAGGCTGTCATCAGTTTCCCAGGCTCATTAGCTGAAAGTAGCAATACGTACCAATCAAATGGTCGTCAACTGAAACAATATGCTGTTATTGAAATTATCGATAATGATATCGAACAAAATACACAACCCTTCTTAAGTTCACCTTTCTTTGATAGTTATCGTGCTCATATAGGAGCTTCTGGCACTGGTGCTTTGCCTAATCCCCTAAATAATGGAGGTGGCATACAGTTAAGCTCTAGAGCAGGCACTTCAGTTTTGGAACAACAGCAACAACAACAACAACAAGGAGCTTTAACTGATGCTGTAGCTTTGGGTTCTGGCGGTTTAGGTTTTATACGCCTGGCCAATGGCAATGTCTATTTGGGTTCCGGTTCCTTAGGTTATGTTAGTGGCCAGCAGCATACCCAGAGCATAAATGAAGCCCGTACTCGTACTGGAGCTCCTAGACCAGATCCTTTACATTTTGGCCACGGTCCTTTGGGTGGTATTAATAGAGTAAATCGTTTTGTGTTTAGATTTTAAAAAATTAATACGAGCATTTAAGTTGTTATATTTGCTTTGCTGGATTTTAAGGAGTAATTAAAAGTGTATTTTCTTCTTTTCTTTAATTTTATATTAATTCTACCTATAGCAGAACAATAAGAACTAAATATTAAACTGCTATAAAAATGTATGTTTCCTTGCTATTAGCACGTTTGTTTTATCTTAATAATTTTAAGATTAAATTTTTGTTTTTAATTTTTTTCTTATGCTTCTTTTTATTGTAAATAAGTTATGAAATTATTATTTTTGTTTGTTTTTGTAAATAAAGAGAACAATTCAAATAAAATTATAATGGATGCCGCTACTGTTGTTTTTTTAGCTTTTAAAAATTGCCAACTTAAATTCAAAGTGTTGGCGAGGAAGGTTCTTGTCTGTACTCGTAGAATTTTATACTGTGGCCACACTAATAATTTGCTAATAAACCAAATAGTTTAGAAGTAAACCTGTTCTCTGTTATGTTTTTCACCTTAGACTACAACCATTAACAGTTTTGGCCAACATTTTTACATGCCGGTTTGTGTATAGGAGATATTCCGTATGTAACGAATGTAAAAGTATAACTTAATATGTAATAAGTAAAAATACATTCTAAGTTTTATATTTATTACACAGTGTTGCCGTTTTGATTATTTCTAATAAAAAAGAATTTTTTTTTTTCGTTTGGATTGCTTTTTTGCTTAAAGTTAAAGCATTGATATGTGGACGATTTATTTCGTATAATTTGGAGGACTCGATTAATTAATTGTTGGGAACATTACAATTCAGATAAAGAAAGATTTCAAAATTCGTTTGAAGAGATAAAGTTGGTATCGAAACCTGACAGCTTTTTGGAAGAAAGTAATATTCTTTTTAAAATACAACAATTTGGTTATTAAAAATACTGCTACAAATGTCATAGAAAGAGTATCGAACTTGAGAAATTGGTTGACAGGCAGTCGATTTGTTTTTTTTTTTTTTTTTATTTTTATTTATTTAACTACCTTAAAATGACTTACAACTTCAAATAAACAAAAAGTATAGAGATATCTTATTTTAAATGCAATGTACCATTTTAAGAGCTGTCATTACAATAATATATAAATAGCACATAATATTGTTATTTTTTTTGATATGGGTCATTCCAAGTCCAACCAATCAATGGGTGTAATACATCCCCCTCTCACCCCACATATTTTATGATTTTTTGTACAAATATTGTATATCATAGAACTAAAATAAATACAAAGTTTGGAGGCACTGGCATATCGGGATTTGGAAATATGAGGTCTTGAAAATCGGAAAAAAATACAAAAATGCACAAAGTTACACTTACTTAATTGAAAAGTATGATAGGTACGCATCTCGTAAAAGTCGCATTTGAAAGGGAATTAAATTACCTTTAATTTAATATGCAACAAGATTTTTTTTTCGAAAAAGTCAAAGGTCAATTTTCTTTTTTAATAAGTCGGGACCCTATATCTGCGAAAGCGACCTTTTTAAAAATTTGAAAGAAAAATATGCCAAAAATAGTTTTCTTCTCAACAGTTGTGAAAAATTTCAGATTGGAGGTTTTTTCGGATCAAAAAATAAAGACCAAATCGGAAAGGAAGGTATTTTACAAGGATATTTAAACTATTCTAATAGGGGTGGGATAGTATTCATACGATTTTACGATTTTGATTAGCTAGAACCGCTTATTTTGTGATGTTTAACAAAAAAATACATAAGCCAAAAAGAATAGATGTGGGAAGGGGGCAAATGACTCCTCATAGGGGTCAGAGGTTGGGATGAAGGAATAAAAGTCCCTAAAAAGCTCTAAAACTGCCCTGGAGTAGCCTCTAGAGGGGTAAAATGTAAGATCGACTCTCACTAATATTTTACCCCCAACTTTTTTTCCAATTTGTTGACACCAAATATCAGCACATTCAGAAACAGTCATTTCAAAAACAAAAAACTAAGTTCTATATGGGAAAGTATAAACAAGTAGGGTCAAGGTTGAAATCTAACAAAAGTTATTGAACAATATTCAATATTTTTTATATTTTATATTTGTGTTTATATTTCTATCACGAGATAGAAAACGAGAACTTACGGATGTAAATGTCTTTTAGTTTATTGTCTTATTATTATCCCATCTATGGATATGGTAAATTATAGGAATCTCTTCTTCATTTCGGATTAAACTATTTCTATAAAAATAAAAAAATAAAAATAAAAAAAAGCCTCCGATTGGACATATCCGTTTTGAAATGTACTTGAAATGTACTCTTCGAAAACGAATATGGAGAGATTATCAAATTTTTTACGGTGGTACGATCGCTGTTCAAAATAGGATTGCTTATAATATATTTAATAAAACTTAAAAAATGTAGATATATCCCATAAAGAATTCTGTTTGGTATATATTTTTTAATGTTTCTATTCGAGATCTGTATAAAGACGAATAGTGACTAAGACATTTTCTTTCGTATAAGCGTATTTTTTTCAATATATGGAGGGGATATGTTAAACCATTTTCACCTGTTGCTTAATTTACCAGCATTTTTATTCTGCTCTGTATGAAGGAAATAGTGAAACAAAAATTTCTGTCTGCCTTCTAATTTCCATTTTTTTTTTTTTTTTTATTTTTAAGACCAATACTCAGGAGTAAACCCCTACTAAATGCAGTGCATTGTATTGGAATGTTGAATACATAGATATACATAGATACATAGCTATACATAGATACATAGATATACATAGATGTTAAGCGCCTTATGTCAATGGGACAAATTGCTGTCAATTTGATCACGAAAAGGCCAGTGTTATACCTTCACCTTTACATGATCAACAGCAATTGCCCCATGTGGATGTTGAATGTGAGTGGTGAGCATCTTTTTTAGGTAGGTTAGTTGTTATCTTCCCAGAAGATGGCGCTGTACTCCTGATCATTCGTTTTCTTGGTGGAATAGGCTGGAAATGCCAGGGAGCGGTTTCGTAAAGATGGATTTCTTGGAGGTGGGGGGGGGAACCTCTTATTTTTTTGTTAATTATAATTTTGGAAAAACCGCAAATTAATTTTTTATTTTT
Source organism: Metopia argyrocephala (assembly GCA_963576795.1). NCBI lineage: Eukaryota > Metazoa > Arthropoda > Insecta > Diptera > Sarcophagidae > Metopia > Metopia argyrocephala. The sequence goes on along the minus strand of OY756209.1, from coordinate 51,576,605 downwards.
CTCCTTCGCTGGGATTTGAACCTCGGTCCTTTGAGTTTCTGTGCACGCGCTCAACCACTATGCCACGACCCCCCCATTATGTAAAAGCTTTACTCAAGAGCAAATGAGAATTTGAAAAATTTCTGTCAATCAGTTTCCCAAGTGTAATTTTACAGTTAGTGGCAGAGGTTTCACAGGAAGAACCTGAGCATAATTAGAGCAATTTTGACAATGTCCATCCGAAATACCAAATGTAAACTAATGCAACGTTATAAGAAAAGAATGGAATATTTAGAATATAGTAATAAGTAAATAACAAATAATATATTTATGAAAGTAATAATAAAACATAATTGAACTCTTTCGTGTTTACTGGAATTTTAATGCAGTTTTTTCTAATTTGAGGTCGCTGATTTTAAATCTAATTTCAGTTTTTCTCCATCTTTTAACTTAAAGGTATTAATCGTATTTTTAAAATTTTTCCAAAAATTAAAAGCTCAAATAATCATAACTTTACTCTCTTCATTAAAAATTAAAAAAATATTTTTTCGACGACCACCTCTTAGCAGCCTTTTGGCATAAACTCTGAAAGTAACAGATTGCCATGAACAAGCTTCTCAAGTTGAATTCAGCATTAAAATGAAGATCCCAGTAGTCATGAATAAAAATTAAAGCACACAATATGGGTGCTGTAAGAAGCTAGGCCGTATATCTGAAAAAATGGTACAATGGTAAATTATGTACGGGTGTATTACCCCTATTACTGCTCTTATTATGAGATTTTCCTTTTTTATCGACCATGTTAAATACCGCAATAAATGTTTTCAATATTTTACAATTCGTATACCTGTTAATTAATGCTACACTTTATTCTCCTTGTACATGGATTATTTTCTGCGAATATAATTTAATAATTTTTAATTCTGTAGTCGCCGTGGTCTAGTGGTTAGTGTGTTGGCTTACTATGACATAGGTCCTGGGTTCGACTCCAGGCCCTGACATCTTCAAAAAAAAAGAAATATGAAAAAAATATTTCTTTCGGCGACTACCTCTCAGCAGTCTTCTGGCAAAAGCTCTGAGAGTAATTAATTGCCATGGACAAGCTTCTCAAGTCTGTCGTTCGAAGTCGACATTAAAACTGTAGGTCCCGGTACTCATGGATAAAAATTGACACACACAACATGAGTGCTGCGAGAAGCTAGGCCGTAATCCTGACACAGGGTTGTAAAGGCCAGTTATGTATGTATGTATGTATGTATGTAATTTCTAATTCTGGTTTTTCGAGCTTTATTTATTAATGAAAAGAATTTATTAAACTCAAGGTCTATTTTTAAATAAAAATCTTTTATTTGTCGATATTTCGCTCCTTAGGAATTATTTATTTATAATTATTTGTTTAAAATTTAAAACAAAAAAATTCTACTTTTTAGTAGCTGTTTGTTTAAGCACAATTTCAACATTCTATGAATTTTTTTGAATTTTAATTAGTAAATAAATTAGGTAAACTGTATTTAAATAAACTTTTTACAATTATTACACGATATCAAACTTGGCCTGACTGTACAGGCTGATATGTATGCAAGCAAGCATACAAGTAAACTTTCATGGATTTTAGTGAATGTTTTTTTTTAAATTCGTGCTTCGAATATGCATTCTTTATTGTTCGCTTGCAAAAATACAAGTGGAGTTTAGACACTATAGGACGAACTTGCTATTGCACGCTTTTGATGAATAATGGCCAACATAAAATATGGACAATTTTTGAAATTCATCAGGGAAATTAGACAAGCACGAAGCTGGAAGGTATATCATCAGTCCGTGCTCATAGGCCAAATTTCATCCTGTCAAAGGTAATAAAAAAATGGAAATTAACTCAAGGATAGCTTTTTAAACTACGCTTAAAATTAAATTAAAACCGATTGTTTTGAGAAAAACACTGCGAACTGTTTACATTAAATGTCACAACACATTGTGACATTAACAATTTTAGACATGTTTTGCAGCAAATTTAGTTATTAATTGAATTTTTCTTCATGTAGCAAATGTAGCAAAACAATTTTTTTTTGGCGCAAAGACTAGTTTTATACCATAAACCAATTGCAAATGCGGTATTAAAGATCTAAAAATATTTTAAATTTCTACATGAAAAATAAAATTATCAGTATTCACAAAGTTTAAGTGTAAAAGAGTTGCAGATGATTAAAATTACGGGTGTAAGGTAATGTTTTGACTTAAAAAAAAGTTTTAAGACAAATTTATTAATAAGAAATAAGAAATCAATAATTTTGTTCAATTCTTCCTATAGAAAAAGTTTTAACAAACACACTGACAAGCAAACGTTCATTTATAATACAAATAATTATTGTTGACATATGCCAGGGTTTGGTTTAAAAAGGAATCAGCACAAGCAACAACAAAAACAATTTTAAAAACTTATCTTTTGTTATGATGAAAAAAAAAAAACAAAAACACAGACAATAGATAGACAAGATACCAACTGAGTGAATAAAAAAAATTAATAAAACAAAAGGATACAAAACATAAAAACAGAAAATCAATATTTTAGGGAAGTAAAAATGAATAAAAACAACAACAACAACAATAATAAGCTAAAGTGTTGAATAAAGAAGATTACACATAAAAACCAAAGAAGCAGACAATCCGGAAAATAGATATCCCAACTCAAAGGGTTGTTTAAGAAAAAAGAAACAAATTAGATTTCTATATAAAAGAAATTTATGCATAATCAATCATAAATTGAATTGAAACCGAAATATTTTCAACAGAAACTATTTAAAAGTCCTTTTTTGAAAGGTATATGGAATCCCTGCAGTTGCAAGTAGTCAATGAAATGAAAAAAAAAGGAATAAATAATAAGATCTATTATAAAAAAATATTAATTAAATATTATATAAATAAAGCATATATTTAGGAGGCATTTGAAAATTATTCAAGACACGAACCTGTTTTGTAAGCTTAAGAGAAATGTTTCATATGCCACTAGATTTCTCTAGTGAACTTTGTATAATCGAAATAGGCGTGTTTTGCATTCTTTGTTTCAGTGTCAAATCGTTTCGATTTAGTTTGCAATTGCGTCTGTGTGTGTGTGTGTGTTTGTTTTCTAATTCTCCTCATTTTATATGTAAATACCAGTATAAAATATGAACGCATAACTACAATGTCAATAATTCAATTTAAATTTCTTTTGTTGTTGCTGTTTTTCACTTTTTTTCTTTTTACTTTTAATTTTTTTATATTTTATTGCAAAAAGAGTGACATTTGTTTTATTTTTATTTTTTGGTTTATTCAGTGTTGTGCGACTGTGAAGCAGTATTTGTGAATTTGAAAAGAATTTTAAGTAGAAAATGGCGAATATTTATTGTCGACCACAAGCGCGGTAAAAAAGAGGATCATAAGGGATTTTAGTTAGCAAGTGCGGAAACTAAAAGCTACGGTTACATTAGGCAAATAGGGACCGATTTGATGAAAAACCCTAACCACTATAGGAAGTCTGTATTAAATATTTTAGGGTGCAAAAGTTTTATTTTCTATAAACATTTCTTAGAAAGTTTTTCAAAAACGAGATAATCAGCTATGTAACAGAGTTCAATTCCATTCGGAAACGGAATTCATTCCATTACTACTTTAGAAAACGAGAGCCAAAAAAAAATTTCAGGGATTGAAACGATTTATATTTTCATCAACGGAATTAAAATTTTTGTAGCCTTTAGGTTTAAATAAATTCTTGAAACTACCTTTATCAGTAGAAAATAACGGTTTCTTAATTTATTTTTTACAAAAAGGTTATTGGAATATTTCAATAAAATGTAGCAATAAAAAACTAGGAAGTAAATGTTTTCATAAAATAGTGGTTAAGTCGTTTTGATCAAATATTTGCCTAATGAGACCATAGATTAAGAATACCATTTCGATTTTAAAGAGTTTTATAAAGTTTGAGAGATTTTTGAATTTAATTAAAAAATAATTCAACGTTTTCTTTTAATTTCTTTGATATATGGAAAAGACACATACATTAGTATTAAGGTAGAATTAGCCAAACGTTGACATAATGTAATGTGTCAGCTGTTGGTTTTTTGTATATGAAGATCAGTACAAATGATTACAGTAGCAACGTATAGAAAATATAATTTTACTGCAACGTAACGTGAAATTTGTTAAGCAGTGATGAACTTTTTGTTTGTTAAATATTTTCGGGGTATTTTAACCCTTTTTTTTCTTCTTTTAAATTACATTCGTAAATAAAAGTATTAAAAGGCTTGAAAGATTTGTTGTTCGTCTTTCAAAATTTAATATGGTGACAATAGATCTCATTGGTCACATTTCCTTGAAACTGCGCTCGGTTAAATTAAATAATAATATATTGTAATTAATCTCTTTGTAAGTATGCATATACCTACTTACTGTTCTGTACTGTTATCTGTTTAATATTAAATAAATAATTTATTATTAACTACTACTGCCACTATCATTTTGCACATTTTTCGACTGATAATTCAAAAACTTTAACTGTTACTGATTTCAAAATATACTGAACTCAATAGTTAATTTGTTTGTAAGATACCACGTCTACTTGTCCGCCCTTTTTCTACTGTTAATTTTAATGACAACAAAATCAATCACACCAAATTCAGAAACTTCAGCTTCAACACTTCTAAAGATTACTTATATGGGAGGTGTCACGCCCACTAGTCCAATTTCGCTGACTTTCTGACTTATGATTTGCCTTGCCTATGAAATCATTCAGACCAAATTCCAAAATAAGAAATAAAAAAAGTGGGCGCAAAAGTAGGCGTGACAAATTTTTCTCTTTATGAAAACTTAAAACGGATAAATACAACCATTTGAAATAAAATTTAGTCAAATCGATGGAGCCGTTTTAGGTAAATCTGGTTTTAGGTAAAATTGGTTTTAGGTGGGCGTAAAACTGGGCAGGAAATATTTTCTTTCCGTAAAAACCTAAGTTGGATCACGACGATCATTAGAAAGAAAAAATCGTAAAAATCGGTCCAGACGTTCCCAACTGATGCGATGACCAACGAGCAACATTGATTTTTATTTATACAGATAGATATACATACATCTATAAGAAGATACATATATTTTCTCTGAATATATTTATATTTAAAAGTTATATACCTACGAAGATATACGCATGCATATCGTACAGTATTTTAAATTATTTCTGTATTTAGGTAAATACTCGAAATAAAGCTCTGATACCAAATTAAACTAGTTGGTACTAAATATTTAATTATTTTTTAGTACCGTTCCTACAGTACGTTACGCTACATTACAGCTACGACAACGTTCGGGTAATCAGAACTTAAGGTATCATTTGAACGCTATTGTGAAGTTTCTTTATATCATTTTATTGTAGATATTTACTCAAAAATTTATTAACAAAAATCCAATAAAAACCTGCAGATAGACTAGGATGATGATAAAAATAATTCATCAGCGCGAATAATTTTTTGGAACAGAAAGGCCTTAACAGAGGATGTTCTACTCAGTTTCTCGTTTCGTTATTTTCGCCTAAATTGCTCAACTAAAGTGACTTACTGTCGTTATAGACTTGCAGTGGAACCAATAATGCAATGAATGCAACGGAATTTAGATGAATCCCAGGCAATGAACAGGAACAGGGTATTTCACCAGGTTATTAACACACTATAGGCATCTATATATCGTTTACGTTATGAGCTTAGTGGTAGCTACTGGCTACCTACCTACCGGTTGTGAGAGAATGGTGCTTTATCAAACATTAAGCTTCACAATTGATTTACACAAAGAAACTTGTAATGGAATAATTTTTATAGTTTTTTTCCTTAAAAAAATTTGATAAGTAGCTAAGTAGACTTGCGAAAGAAAGTTTAGGACCAAACAAGATAAATAAATATGCAAATAAACCAGTGACAAAAGTTTCTTCTTATCCACCTCTTTAAAATATAACATTAAAAACAAAATAAAAAATTGGTAGCTACTTAGGTAGAACAGGTAGCTTAAGAGAACACCAAGCCAATCATACAATTATTTAAACCAAAGATGCCAAAATTGTCAATAAACAATTGTTTTTATGTTAAACAAAAACATCATTCAAGATTTATATTAAGAAACTTTTATTCTTAAATCAACAGAGACAAATTTTTCATTTCTAATTTCAAATTTAAGAATTTAAAATTCTCTCTGCAATTTAAAAATTTATTTGAAATGTTTAAAACGTAAAGTATGTACAAATGTATGTTCATACATACATAGTATGTATATAAACTTCTACTAAGTTTACGTTATACGTTAATATCCTCTTTTAAATGGCCATCTATTTATAGTAAAATGTTATTTTTAATTTTTTTTACTTTAAATAGTTTTTCTGGTTAAAAGAAAAATAGTTATTCTCTGCTAACATTTAGATTTGTTTGTTTCTCCTACAAAAAATAAAAAAAATAATAAAAACTTTTATTTAAAAAAGATGTGCATTTTTCAGTGCCGTTGTAAATGTTACAATAAATTAAATAAATAGAAAATATATGCATGTAGGTACGTGTGCAAGTATGAATGCCACCTTTTTTCTTTATAAAAACAACATAAATAAACACAGTCTGTCCCATTCCCATATTTAAAATATTAAATACTTCAAGGCGTCAACCTTATATTTCAAATACTCGCACGCATACATTTATAGGGGACCCCACAATCTTTTATTTATTTATTTTTTTTTTGTGTTTTCCTCTACAATTTCATTTCCATTGTAGGTTTTATTTATTTAAATTTATTTATTAATTCAATATTTTGCAAGAAAGAGCGAGAGAGAATAAGAAGCACAGTTAAAGAAGAGAACCTAAAACTAAAAGGGGAAGTTAATGTTTCAATTGCCATAATGTTTCAGTATTTATTTTTTTTAATTTCTTTCTCTTTCTTACAGCAATACTAATAAATAAAGAATCTTTGCAAATGATATCTACATATGTATTCATGTACAGAACTATTGAGTGTTTGTTTTTTTAATTTCTTTAAATTCTGTTTCATATTTCTTGCAATTTTGGCGGTGCTAAGATTATGTGTGAGAGTGGGGCTATTAAATATTCTTCCCTTTTTCTTATTGTACATACATATTATGTATGTGTGCATGTGGATATGGATTGGCTTTGTTTTTATTTTGTTCAGAACTTTTAATGTGTATTTTTAAAATTGTCCTTTCAGTCCTACTGCCACTCATGAGTGGTACATTCGTATATATGTATAACTTAGAGAGATCAAATGCATATAGGTACATATTTAAAATTGTATTTATTTTATTTTAGATTTATTTATGTTGTTGTTTTGATAAGATTTGTTACTGCATTTCTTTGAAAGTTGCTCTATAGGTATCTATCTACCTCAATCATTAAACCCTTACTAATATTATGTACCTTTTGTACGATTATTTATAGTATTTTAGGCAATCAACTGCTGCAGGAAAAGTACTTTTTTATATTAGGCCGTATTCCAATTGGCGACGTCGTCGTGTAACGACATTTTTGTAATAGATTAAAGGCAAGAGAAAAAAAATTTCTTTATTCTACTACAAAAATATCGTCAGACGACAATGACGTCGCCAACTGGAATAAGACCGATTTTATTATTAGGTGTTTTAATCGTTCTTATTTGTAGGGAAGCACCTATTTGTTATATATTTTCTAGAATTACGCAGTGATTGATGTAATTGGCATAATCGACTACTGTGATTGAAAACGTTACATATGTTTTCAGGCATCATTGCAATGCATAATTTTCGACAATATCGCTTTTATTCGGGGAAGAATAGAACAGTGAAGAATAGATATTCTGAAGTTCTGGATTCTACGGCGTTCTACGCAATTAATTCTATATTACTATTTATTATAAAATATTTTACATATGGATTTTTTCCTCCATCCATTAAAAATCTAGCAAATAAAACATCTTAGATGTGCTGTTTAATTGGTACAGCAAAACGTTGCTAATATTTCGAACAAATCTGTCTTTGGTGATGAAGCCAATTTTCATCCGGTGCTTATGTCAACCAGAAAAATTTTCGCATTGCTGCCATTTTAGAGTGCTTTGACCTATGACACTCGATTTTTTTATCTGTAATTAAAGATTATGAATCACACAACTCTCCAGAGTTCGGTTATATTGCATGAGAACTGTTTCGGTCGTACAACTGTTCGATTACCTGGAATACAATTAAACTTTTTTTGTGGAGTAACTAGTTCAAAAATCTTATATACATACTTATAGGTAATTATTAAATTAATGCTCAAAATGTTCAAAAACGTGGTCGAAAAATACATCTAAAGGATCTAGTGCTACAATCAATCCATAGGCGGTAATTTAAATGACATTGTATTTCGTACAAAATAATCAAAGTCCAAGCATTACCTATAACTAAACAAAACTTTCAACGAAATCATAGCTTTACGTGTATTTTATTTAAATAAACAATTAACAGCATGTGTTTCTATACCTGTAGTTAGTGTGGTTAGTGGTTAGTGTGCTGGCTTACTAAGACGATAGCGCAGGGTTCAAATCTCAGCTCTGACATCTTGAAAAAAGAAATATGAAAAAATTATTTCTTTCGGCGACTACCTCTCAGCAGTCTTCTGGCAAAAGCTCTGGGAGTAATTGATTGCCATGAAAAAAGCTTCTCAAATCTGTCGTCTGTCGGAGTCGACAATAAACTGTAGGTCCCGGTACTCATGGATAAAAATTAACACACACAACATGAGTGCTGCGAGAAGCTAGGCCGTAACCCTGACACAGGGTTGTAATGGCCAATTATGTATGTATGTATGTTTCTATACCTTATACATATGTATGTATGAAGATAAGAGTATGAATGAAGTTTAGTTTTAAATTAAAGTTTTTTTTTACTAATTTTATAATGCTGAAAACTGCCACATAGTCAGACGATGTTACAGCCACGAATTTGTAAGTAACATAGATGTTGGATTATGTTTCAGGCTTATAACTGACATTGGGTTGTCTATAGCGGAACACAGAAGTTTACTAATCGGGTTCTTGAAAAATAACCCAGATAATATTAAACTATATCCATATCTGTTTTTTAGGTTCAAGTAATCGCCGTAGTCTAGTGGTTAGTGTATTGCCTTACTAAGACGAGAGCTCCGGTTCAAACCCCTGCTCTGGCAACTTGAAGCAAAGAAATATTAAAAAAATTATTTCTTTCGGCGACCACCTCTTAGCAGACTTCTGGCAAAAGCGCTAAGAGTAACTGGTTGCCATGAACAGGCCTCTCAAGTCTGTCGTTCGTAGTCGACATTAAACTGTGGGTCCTGTAGGTAGGCCTTTAGTGGTAAGAAGTATCTTGTATCGTGTATTCTACAGTTAATGAACTTTTTCTGCATTTAAAACAAATTAATTTGCATTACAGTACCCTCAATGTCTAAATAAAATGCTTTCTGTTGTGTTATCGACTAAAGTACAAAATTGTATATCCTGGTTACCAAGAAAAATTGTTTTTCACCTATTTGAAAATAGTTTTTAGTTTTTTTTTTTTCTCTGAATTTCATTCAATAAAAGCTTGAAGTACTTTTCAGTTTAGTGCCACAGAGCGCTGACATTTTTATCCCGGTGTATGTATCTATGCTGTATTACTCTTATCTTGCAGTAGTTGCATTTGTATGCAATCCAAGTGAGTCCAAGTGTGTGTGTAATTTCGCCCAACCAAGGAAACTAAAAAGGGGTTGCCAGCTGTTGTGCGTTTTTTCTTTTCTCTTTATTATTTAATAAGAATTTGCCGTTTATTATTATTTTTTTATTATTATTATTTACTTACCATGTAATTATTATAGTCTGGCGGCTATTTTTCATTGTAAATTATTCAATAATCCACTTAAAATGTGGTGGTACTTGAATATCTTTTCTTTATTTAAAATATTTTTTTTTTTTATTTTGCAATTGTTTCCACCATTATTGTGTGGCATTAAAAATGAAAACTATTAATTCTTAACGTACATACATACATATACTCATACACCAATATGCAGTGTATGGAACTATTTCGAGTATTTAATTTTGAAAAAAATAAGGGTTAGAGTTTTGAGTTCTCTACTCATAAATGTATATAAATATCTATACCAAGCAGTTGGTTATGTTTTCTTTATGATTTTCAAGTAACAGGGATTAACTGATTTTATTTGAAAAGAGTATTTAATAGTTCATTTAATAAAATAATAAAATCTCCGGCGCAGATTTAGAGGGAAAAGAAAAACTAAAAACCGTTTTAATAGGCTAAACAATGTAGGAAAAGAAATAAAACATTGCAAACCCTGTGCGGCATACAGTTAAGAAGATAAGTAGGTGAAGGGAAAATGTATCTCCCAACATGTATTTGTCATTTCAAATATCAATTTTTTCACATATGGTCTGTCAAAGTTTGAATTTCGAATTTAATTTTACCAAATAGGTATAAGGGTTTTCTATTCGAGCATTTACATACTCGTATAAATCGGTTTTACTTGGAATGTATCCAAATTCATTAACCGATTTCCATCAAAATAAGGAAGACTTACATACATACATAACTGGCCTTTACAACCAGATTAGATTTTTTTTAGATTTTTTTAATCTGAATTTTACCGTCGGCGTTTAAAATAAGTTTTAATCAAATTTTAATGAATAACAAAAGTGGGAATATGGCTGCTAAACGAAATTAATAACTTCACAGCTAAAGAAGTTAAAATTTATATATATTTATATCAAATGTGAATAGAACGAATTTCCTTTACATATGATGGTGTTAAAATTTGGGAAAATAAAGTCAATAAACGCATAGTCAAGCCCAAAGATGGAAAAAACAGAATTACTTTTCTGAGTTGTACAAATACTACATGATCACACCACCTTTAACTGTTTATAATTGAAAAGCCCGATAAAACCAAATGTTTCCAGAGTTTTAAATACCACGTTTATTATTGACATTCTAAATCAAACTTAGAGCCAATTGGGTGGAAAAAGGGGAGATACGGTTGAAAGTCAAATGGTTGAATAGCGAGACAGAATCTTTAAAGTTTTTATATTTATAGTATTTATATAAATATATAACACTGTATGTTGAAATCAAAGTTGAAGAAATATAACAAATACATACATACATAGGTACCTAATTATACAACTCTGTTTCAGAGTTACGGCCTAGCTTCACGCAGCACCCATGCTGTGTGTGTCATTTTTTTACTCATGACCACCGGGACCTACAGTTTAATGTCGATTCCGAACGACTAACTGGAGAAGCCTATTCATGGCAATCAGTTACTCTCCGAGCTTTTGCCAGAAAGCCGCTAATAGGTAGTGACAGAAGGAAATATCTTTTCATATTTCTTTTTCTAAGATCGCAAAGCTACCACTAGACTACGACGACTACAACAACTGGGTACTAAAATTATTTAATAGGTGGGCAAATATGAGGATAGGAAGCAAATTAGCTTTAAAACACATTTTTTTTTAAATTCAGCTGTACTGATACGAAAGTAAATTAGAAATATGAGAATTAATAATGAAATTCGATGTCTGGCAAATGTCCACCTCTACGCCGACGTCCAGTAACCTTCGCATCGAAAACCTTAAAAAAAACCATTGAAAATCCAGTAAAATAATTCAGTGGCGTTAAATCACAACAACGACACGGCAAATTGATATTGTCAAATCGAAAAATTACGCGAGAGGGGAATTTCTCATGCCGCTGTCTGGCTGTTCGACTTGTGGCGCCGTTCTGCTGAAACCAAAAGTTACTACTGCCAACATTAGCTAATTGTGGCCACAAAAGCACAGTTGTCTTGGCTTAGTAGCACAGAGGATTCACGGTGACTGTGTTTCTTTGTTTGTTTTTAAAAAATACGAGCCGATGATGACGCCTAACAACAAAAACAGCAAGAATCACTTCTTTCTGGATGTAATGGTTGTTTGAAAACTTTTTATGAATTTTCTGAGCCTCATATGCTATAATTTTTGTTTGTTCGCATAACCGCCTAGTTGAAAATGGGCCTTATCACTAAAGATGATTTAGTTGAAAAACGCGCTTTTTTCGTTCAAACAATGGTCGGTTGGTTTGAAGTCTTAAGTAAGTTGAACTTTATATGAATAAAGATGCAAAATGTTGTGCAAATCGCCTCTGGTGATGCCCAATTCTTGAAGATGTCGCTGAGTTAATGTTCCAGGCTCATTGGCAACAATTTGCTGTACAGCGGTTATTTTTATAGTAATACGGTAGTGTTCCATGGTTAACATTTACCAACTTTTTACTAAATAAATGTCAAAGGGGGACAGGGCAATTCTTGACATTTCATAATTTGACACCAAATTTACTTTCTAACTTTAAATTTGAGCGCCCTTTATGAACATATTTGAAAAACTGTCTGAATTTAGGTACCTGTGTAGATCTTATGCTATTTAACTACCTGTAAGGCGGTCTTCAGAAATACTGCTGTATGTACATATGTAGGTACAAGTCCTAAATTACGCCTGTAATTCTGCAACTAAAAATTTATAAGCTGTGCAGTACTCTACCAAATTTTTCAGTATTTGGAAAATAACGATCTCTACAATATTCTCTCTCTGTGCAAACGTTTTGATTAAATAAAAAAAATATTTTTATGTCAAGCTTTCACTAAAAATCTGTCTTTTCATTTGTTTAATAGGTACCTTGTAATATTCAAGTTGTATTAATTGTTTCAAAGCATGCATGTGTTTTATTTAAATCTAAAGTTTTTAATATTTAAAATTATAATTTAAACAATAAAACAGTAATAAAAAACATGTTAAATATTAGGGTTTAAAAACAAATGAGAGAAGCCGTTATACCTATAAATATGTAATTGGAACCAATGCAAAAGGCGAACAAAATGCTATAACTATTACATTTTTAAACGCTGGACAATATTTTAAGAGAAACACGCTGGCATGTAAACAAGAGAAAATTGCATAACGGTTAATTATCAGACATGAAAACATAAAAAGGAAAATGACAAATTAATCATTTAATTAAATTGTTAAAAAGAATTGGAAAAAAAAACATAATAAAAGAACGCCTCTCAGCTAAATGAAAACAACAAAATTTCAAAAGAAAGAGAACGATGTATTAAAATATCTATAAAATATTTTTTTTTTATTTCAGTTCAAATCAAAATAATAAAAAATAAAAAAAAAACAGTAAAAAAACAATATGTATATATGACTCAAATGTCATTTGAATGTGTATGAAAGATTGAGAGTAATTGAAAGAGCATATCTTGTATTACCCTCCCTCTTATGCAAGAGAGTAAATATTAATATGAAAGAGAGTACAGCAAGTACAGCATACGCGAGTGCATACACAAAGCAAAGGCAAAAACTGTATTTACATCATAGGTCGGCAAAATTGATTTGTAATTGTGTTAGTGAGCATGGAAGAGAACTGCACTGAACAAAAAAATGTGTGAATTCATATATATGTATGTTATTAACTTACATATCACTAGGCGTGAACTAGGACCTTTCTTTTACGTCTGAAGGAAACATATCGGGTATATCTAATTCGGGTACGTGAAACTCGGTAGTTCTAACCGTTTGCTGGAAGAAGATCTTAAAAAAAAGTTATAATATCTTGTTTTTTAGTTTACAAGTCACATTTATTATAATAATATAAGAAATTTTGTGTGATTTTATTAAAAAGAAAAAAATGCACTCAAATATCTTGAATTAATAATAATAATCTAATATATTTAGAGTTTCATAAATTTTTTTCCAATTTATCTAAAAAATAATTTTATTTTCATAAAAAAAATTAAAACATCCGATACATATGTATGTGCACTCGTCAGCAGTTCATTGACGACTAAAACATAAAACAACATTTGTCTCGTAACATGATACATTTCTTTAAGTGTTTTTGCAAAAAAACTAATGCAAAGAGAGGACAAAATGAAAGAGCGTAAGAATACATGTGAACTCTCCCGGCTGAATTCAGCTATGAAATGCCGACCTATGATTTACATTTTATACAATTAAACATATCCTACTCAATTGTAATAAAGACAAAAAAGAACAAAAAAAAAAAAAAACAGAAAAAAGGAAAATAAGTATTTTTATTATATTTTGATATACAATTGTTGTTATGAATGTGTGAGTGTCGTCTTTTTGTACAATTGTGGCTGCTACTGCTTTTTCGTTTATTTAGTCGTCAGCGCCGTTAATGTAGTTGTTGGTTTTGTACGAAACAATATGACGATTGTTATTGGTGCAACCCACCTGCAATGGCCGTAAAGAAAATGTACCAACAAAGACACCGAATTATATTTCAGAATGAGATGGAATGATTGTGATTGCGTTTCATTTGTGTGTAGAGTTGAAATAGAAATAATATGGCTGGCTTTCATATGCACATGTGAATCGAATAACAGAAACTTTATGGAATTGAATTGATTTTAAATAAAAATATTAAAATAAAAAATAAATAGTAATTTGAATAAAAAAATTAAAAGAGAAATGAAAAACGAATTGAAATAAAACAAATAAAAAAATACATATGTATATGCTTATGGATGATCTTGTATGTGTAGATTAATTACATATAAGCAAAGACTATAAATATATAAAGATGTTACACTCCCTACATTTTTATTTGAAAAAAATTTTGTTCATATTTAGAAGCGGGGGACAAGTATGTGGTCAGCAGAAAAAAAACCAATTCTCATTTTTTGCAAATGTTAATCATGAGAGCATATCTCTCAACAACAAAATCATACATGCATGCATACATATTTACAATATACATTTGGGAATTCAAATATAAAAACAAAATAAAAGAAACTGTTTTACACATACATATGTACATATTAATATCATACATTAACCTTTAATTAGGCGCATTTAGAAAATCATATAATTAGTCCTATGGTATCCCAGAGTTTACTGCAAGTGTAAAGAAAAATGAGTATGTTTTGTTAAATTTTCAGTTATTTATTTTTATAATACATAAAAAACAAATAAATACAACATATTTTTCGTTTAAAAACAAATCCACCAACATTTGTTTAATTTTAATATTTCCTGACCCCAGGCGCCTAATTAAAGGTTAACAACGCAATCAAAAATGCGTATGCGTGTGTGTATTTATAATGCACATTGCCAAATCAAATAAAATAAATAATTTTTTTTAAGAACACTTGGTTTCGTATAAAATAAACGCGCACTTAACCTAAGCCAAAGTCAATGTGATCGACTGTGCAATAGTAGGAGAAGAATACGTGATTTATTGTTGCACACATGGAATTATGTTGATCTGCACCGAATTATAACGTTATTATCTTCGAAGAATTCTCTTATTACTTACAACATATGAAATTAAAATAAAAAAACAATTTTTTCTTTCTTTGGCTATTATTTATTTTATTTGTATACCGCTGACATATTTAATGTTCCAAAATTTTAATCTTTTCGGTACTCGCTGATTTGAATTTATATGTTTATATTTTATAAACAAATTTACTAACATTTTTCAATTTTAATTTTTCCTGAACCCAGTCGTCTAATTAAAGGTTAACAACGCAATCATATATGCGTATATGTGTATACGTGTGTGTATTCATAATGCAAATTGGCAAATCAAAAAATGCGCAACTAACGTAAGCCAAAGTCAATGTGATCGACTGTGTACTTGTACGCCAAGAATATGTGCTTTATTGTTGCAGACATAGAATTATGTTGATTTGCACCGAATTATGATGTTATTGTCTTTGAAGAATTCTCTTATATACTTACAATATGTGAAATTAAAATAAAAAAACAATTTTTCATTCTTTGGTTATTAATTGTTTTATTTGTATACCGCTGACATATCGTCGCCCCGAAGTTATCAAATTTTGCACATGATCATGTGATGTTTTTACCTATTGAGTTTAAAATAATCTTACAAGGTACAGAAAGATCTGAAGACATATATATATATGTACTTATGAACATATAATGAAAATGAGATATATTAATGAAGATCCCGTTTGTTTTACATCCACCAATGTGCCAATAGAATTTACATACATACATACATAATTGGCCATTACACCCTGTTTCAGGATTACGGCCTAGCTTCTCGCAGCACTCATGTTGTGTGTGCCAATTTTTATACATGAGTACCATGAGCTAGAATGAACATTTAGCCGATATTTTGCTGAATATATAGCACAGCAAATAACTTACGTTAAATTTCGTTTGGATATAATTAAACCGTCAACAATTTTGTCATTTCCTTCCGAAATGTTTGTTCACACAATAAATTAAGAAAATGAATCGGACTTTAGTAATTTGTGTGCTCCATCGGACTTATTTTTCGAAGTTTGCACAATTCATATAAAAGTCTTCGAAAAAATATTTTTGGAAAACAAACTTATGAAAAACATAAAAAGATTTATTATTGATCAATGCGTAGATTGTACCAAAAATACTGTTTATTCCTTTCAGTTTGAGGATAACAACGTTTGTTACAACCATAGAATGAAGATGCTAAATTTACTTGTGCTTATATTATTACGAAATCATTTGACATGGGAAACATATAAATACAAATCAGCGAGTACCAAAAAGGTTAAAATTTTGGAACATTAAATATGTCAGCGATATACAAATAAAATAAACAATAACCAAAGAAAGAAAAACTGTTTTTTATTTTAATTTCACGTGTTGTAAGTATACTTATTAAAGAATTCTTCAAAAATAAAAACATTATAATTCGGTGCAAATCAACATAATTCCATGTGTGCAACAAAAAAGCACATATTCTTGCCGTACAATTACACAGTCGATCACATTGACTTTGGCTTAGGTTAGTTGCGCGTGAATTTATACGAAAATAAGTGTTCTTCAAAAAATTATTTATTTTATTTGATTTGGCAATGTGCATTATAAATGCACACACGTTTACACATGTAGGGAGATATGATGTATATTGTAAATACACACACGTATTCATGCAAATATGATTTCGTTGTTAATATATTTATATGTTTGTATTAATATAAATATGCTCTCTTCTCTGTATAAAACCGGTTTCTTTTAGTTTGTTTTTATATTTTTTATACGTTGGTAATACACACATGTACACACATGAGAGATGAAAATAAGTTCTCTAAGAAGAATAAGCTCTCTTTTAGTTTTGTTTTTGTAAGTGGAAGTAGCGCTACGGCCATCACTAAAATTTGGAGCTAGCAGTTCATTGTATGGCAGTGTGACATCTTTATATATTTATAGTCTTTGATATAAGATTTGCCAAACTACACTTTCTCTTACTCTCTTCTACTTTCAAGAAAGTTTTTCTGTTTATGTGTTTAGCAATGTTCGGAAACCACTGGCACGCCAAAGATGATTTCGTCGCAAGAATTAAAGAACGCAGTAACTGACAAAACACTTAATGTTCACCAGAGCTAAAAAACCTGCACGAAAGTAGAACAAAGACTCTGCTATTTTTCAAAACGCAGACGGCGTAAGTGAATTTCTTTTCATTATAGAAATCTGTGACCGGGACCATTCGACGCGTATTTTTTTGTCTGATAAAAATGGTGCAAAAGACGTATTTTCGATTTTTTGTCAGTTACAGCGTTCTTTAATTATTGAGACGATTTCATGAAATAACCAACTACAATGGGTATAATAAAACCAATTAAAGCTACGATTATATTAGGCACACGATTTTTCCATTAAATATTTGTATATCTTTCACAAAAATCAAGAATATAGGATATACATGAAAGCGAATAAAACTGAAAATTTATGTGTATAAACACGAATGGAGTTTCAGAAAATCTAATAGAAATTCGGGATTTACAATGTAGAAATTGAAATTCAGACATTTTTCAATTCTCTTTTCCTCTTGCCTAAAATTTTTACAATATAGAACTTAGAAGACAAACAGAATAAGCAAAAATTATTAAAAGTACAAAAGAAGAAGAAAAAATGTCCGGTATAAACATTCGTGTTAACACTCTTCACAAATTCGTCCCCATTTCTACAAACTCCGTCCGTCTGTCTTTCAATTTCTACATATATTTGAAATCCTTAAAAATCGAATACAAATTATTGAGGCAGGCTTAATGTGGGTAAATTGGGACAAACATAAATGTTATACAAACGTATGTACAGACATATTTAGCCAAAATACCCCTTTCTTAGAGTTAGGGCCTAGCGACTCGCAGCACCCGTATTGAATGAGTTAATTTTAACGCAATAATAACAGAACTGAAAGTTTGAATTTCCTGCGCATCTAGGTGAATAGACGTCACGAAAAAATTTAATGTGTACCCATGACAGTGAGAACATTTTTTATTTCTCTCTTTCTTTTCTCTCAAATATAGGAGAATCTATGTCATCTAACGGGAAAACATGCGCATGGGGTAATCCTTACTTCCAACACTTTTTATTTTTATCCATGAGTACTGGGAGCCTCAGTCGTTATATGTTGAAACTTGTTCATGGCAATCAGTTACTCAGAGCATTTTCCAGAAGACTGCTAAGAGTTAGTTGCCTAATGAAATCTTTTTTTTGCTCATGGCATTGTTCAAATGCATATTCAGTAAAATGTGTTCTTTTTAAAAACTTTATTATCAGCTGATGTTACCCTTTTAAAATATACTTTATAAATTTGTTTTCTCTATTCTCAGTTAAATTTAACGAATCGAATTCATTAAAAAAGAAAACATAAGTAAGAAAATTAAAAAAATTTTTTTATCTTTCTTGATATCTTTTAACTGGACTTTTCTGTGTGTTCTATTTTATTAAATTTTTAATTAATTTTAAGTTAAAAGGTATTATTTTATTTATTTATTTGAATTAAAATAAAATAATAATATGTGCTACGAAACGAATTACGAAAGGTGTGCTCACACCATTTAATTAGAACATTTATTTTGCTTATTGTTAGTTGTTTCAAACTTAAATAATTAAAAATTTAAAAAAAAAATTGCTCAAGAAATGTTTACATAAAATAAAGTTTTCATCTAAATTATTTTCATAAAATAGTGGTTACGCTATTTTCATCAAATACTTGACAAGTGTGAACGTAGTTTCAGACCTTTGCTCGGTGTAATGCCATAGACCAGGCGTGGGGATCGAATGGATAAGCCTCTCACAAGCAGTCTAGCATACTGCGGGGCATCCTCTACAGTTTATAGCTACCTAATAACATGGTTCTAACATAATAAATTGAGTGGAAAGGCCCCCGCTGAATGCATGCGGTTTGCCAGGCCATTCTTCTAATAAATGTTTGTTTTTAAAAATACAAGTTTCATCTCATAACGTTTCTTCACAACTCACAAATCTGCTATAACTGTATGTTAAACAAATAAATTTATTAAATAAGAGTGTGAGCATTAAATTAAAAACAGTGTTGCCGTTTTATTTTATTTCTAATAACAACTTTTCACTGTGTACCTAAATAGCTAGAGTTTTCGTTAATTTATATACAAATTATGGCTTTGGCAGCACGGTTTAAGAAAACTAAAACAAATAAAATGTATATTTCCACTTCGTAGTTATTTCTTCTGTTTTATTTTATATATTGAACTCGTTTTAATGCAGAGTGTCACATAAATGGAGTGAGAGCAGTTTTTTAAACGGAGACCAAATGTAATAAAACAATTTTAATCCATATACATATGTACGTAGTATTTGTAGTAGATTTGTATGAATGTAGGTAAATATGTGTTATTTTACATCAAATAATGTAAAGAGAGACAGAGAACGATATAAATATTACAACAATGTTAATGATGATGGTTACAATTGGGGTTGCAATTGAGAACAAAAATAAACGATATGAAACAGAAATTAAATATAAAGAAAAAATATATATTTTTTTGTTGTGTCAATACAAATGAGTATAAAACATTTGCCATTTGTCGTCTTTCCAAATACGAACGAAAAAGAAAGAAAGAGAGAGATTTGGGAATATTGTATGTGTGTGTGTGTGTGTGTGTGTGTGAACGTGTGCAAATATGCAGCTTAAGGGGTTTTATTTGTTAGTGGTTCAAATTAAAATAAAAGAAAAAAAAATAAATATATATTCACACACATCCACACACATTTAAACACAATTGGATTTGGATTCGTTGAAACGGCAACAATAACTACAATAACAAATATATTCCAAAACCATCCCCTTTTTTTCTGGCAGCAGCAATAAACAGTTGAAATACAGAACAAGAAAAATTACATACACACACAAGCCCACTTGTAAAAATACACAAAATAAATAAAAACATTCGTTTGGAATTTAGAATCGTAAAAAAAACAAATAAAACAAACTTATAAATGAGTAACAACGTCCTGCTCAATATTGTATTGTGCAGCAGCGGCCGTGGCAGCTGTAGTAAGCGACGGCAAAGCTATACGCAGCAGCTACAGCAACAGCAGGAGGTGGAGTACAATCAAACAAATAAACAAACGTACACAACAATTGTACTCTCTTTTTATTAATTTTTTTTCTTTAGTTTCTCGTTTTGTTTTGTTTTCATTTCATTTGATGTATTCGACTGACTATACGAATGTGCTAATGTGTGTAAGAGTGTGCACATTTAAAGGAGAGCATAAGCAGAGACCAAAAAAATATTTAAAAATTATACGTTTTTTTCTTGTTGTTCTTCATGCTTTTTTTACGTTTGTACGTCGAAATGTGTTGCATTGGTTAAATAAGTTTTTTCCATTTCTGGTTTTGTTAATATGAGTCTGTGTATGCTTGTGTGTGTGTGTGTGTAAGCAATGAAAACACATTGATATTCGTAGCAAATGTTTCGTTTTTCATTACGAATTTGTCATTCGTAAGTGAAGGTACAACATTCATAAAACACACAGAGCCAAGCAAGAAAGAGAGACTAACTAGCAAACCTGTGTGCTGACTACTTTACTTTGCTTTGCTTTGCCTTGTCAGTAGTAGTGATGCCGTAGTGACGTAAAACACAAACAAATTACAATTCGGTATTAAAGAAAGAAATACAATTGCTGTGCCTTGTTGTTGTCGGTCGGTCGGATATCAAACAAATGAAATGAAATAAAATTCTAAACGATAAAAAAAGAAAAACTAGGAAAAATCCAAATACAACAACAAATAGATATACTTTTCGAAAAACAATAATAAAAATAAGAACAAAAACAAATTTAACATACGCGCGCGCATTTCATTTCAAATTAAATAAGAAAAAGGCAATTTTTTTCCTTTTCTTTTCTATATACAAATAAATAAATGGAAAAGAAATAATAATAATAAAAGAAGAATAAGAATAAATACATAAGAAATAATTTTTGTACATATGTAAATACATACATACATATGTATTTATTAAAATTTACTTGTGAATGTGTGAGTTAAATAAATTGATTTGTTTAAAGAAAAAAGTAAAGAAAAAAAAAAAACATGAAAACAAAATGAAATGAAATGAAATCAAAAAAATATATTTTTTATTACATTTGTAAAGTGTCTTTGTAACTCTCTGCTGTGTATGATTGTCAACGTCACCCCAGTCAGTCAGCAGTAGTACGTATTCGCATAACAAACTCTAACTATTTGTATAAATAAGAGTGGCAGTGTGTACGTATGCGTGTGTGTGTGTGTGTAAATGTGTATATGTGATTGCCATTCTATAATTGTGTTGTTGTATTTTCCATTTCCATTACGTTTGCATTGGTTTTTGGTTACGATTGCTTAACGTTTTCTAGCAATAATCATACGTCGTGTGACACGCCGTCGGTTAACAACATTATCGTTTAATAAACGCTTGTTGTGTCGTCGTTCATAATTCGTTTCATATGCGTGCGTGCGATTTAACCGTCTTTTGTCGTTTTAAACCGTTATAACAACAAAAATAATTGAGATAAATAATATCAATTCATATAGTGGTATTTGTAAAGAGAATATTAATAAACAAATTAATTGAAATTGTGTTATATATTAACGATAATTATGATGATGATGACTAATCACACAATACTCACGTAAATTACAACTTTTAATTGAATGATTTTAAATTAATATTTCTGTTGTTCCAAAAAATACATAAAAATCATAAATGTGCTTCTAAGAAAATAAGTAAATACCTGTAAAGAAACAAAAAAAAAAAAAAAAAAAAATCAAATTTAGTGAAAATACTTTTAAGGCTTAAAAACAAAAATAAAAAAGAATATTTCTAAATATTGCAAAATACTAACTACAATAAAGGTGAATATTTTAAATTTTTTTAAATAATTTTTCAAACTTTCTTTTTCAAAAACACGGTTAAGTTTCGGAAGAAGAAATTTTTAATATTTCGATAAAATATAAAATGATTAAAAAATGCCAAAGATAAAATAATAATTACCTGAAAATGGTAAAAAAAACTGTTAAATAATGATTTTCTTATAAGTATTAACGTATGATTGTTTTTACTATCATTACATACATATAAGAACTGCTATATATACCTACATATTTAATTTAGTTTCTCTAATGCGACTGCAAAGAACTTAACATGTTCTGATAGAAAAAAATTTTGTTTGTTGAATTATTCTATTGCACTGGAGAACCATATTAGAATTAATTAAATTAAATTGGAAAATATTTGAGGTTGTTTTGTACTCGAAATAACAGTTGCAGGAAAAAAAAACTTGTGGTTATTTCTTATTCTCCCAAGCGATTTCTGATTTTAGAATCAAATTAAGGGAATTAATTCGAAGTTTTATCCTTTTCAAGATGTCTTAATGATGAATAACTGGCTTTAAAGACACTTTTCTAGTTCCTATCTACGAAAGAAAGTTCAATAAGTGCACATAAGTGATATAGCTTATATATCACAAATTGTATTACGTTTTGTTTTGCAGAAACAAAAATAATAATCCTTTTTTGCTTTATAAACTCTCGTCGTCAGTGCTGCCGTTGTGGTTATTTCGAACCAATATTGTTTAAGAATGTGTAAGAATATTTTCGGCATTTGTGACTAAAATTGTTTACTTTATTATTGGTTCCTTTAAAGTTAAAGCTTAAGAAAACACCTTTATTTCAATAGATATATGTATGTAGGTAGTAACTTCATAAATTGTTAATTATTTTGGATCATCAATACAAGATTAATCAAATTAGATTAAACTTCTAATTGCTAATTTGAACCAGAGCAGTAAAAGGTTAAATTTTTTGTACTCTATATGGCCATTACATACATATATAACTGGCCATTACAACCCTGTGCCAGGGTTACGGCCTAGCTTTTCGCAGCACACATGCTGTGTGTGTTAACTTTTATCCATGAGTATCGGGACCAACAGTTTAAAGTCGAGTCCGAACGACACATTTGAGAAGCTTTTTCATGGCAATCAATTACTCCCAGAACTTTTGCCAGAAGACTGCTGAGAGGTAGTGGACGAAAGAAATAAATTTCTCATATTTATTTTTTCAACATATCAGAGCTGAGATTTGAAACCGGCGCTATGGTCTTAGTAAGCCAAAACACTAACCACTAAACCACGGCGACTACCTATAAAAGTTATGCTAGGGGGATGTAGATTCTCTCTTTACGATAATACTTAAAATTAAACTCCAATTTGGGCTATGAATCTGAATTCCCTCTTAAAAATTTATTACGGAAGGCATGATTTTTTTATGGCAAGTTCCCATTCGGAAGCAGCCCTTGCATTATCACCTGCTTCTACGTAAGGGAACAGAGCAAGCTGTGAAAATATTTATACAAAATTTCAATTACAAACTACTTTTACGTAGGAGATAATCATAAAAAATTAACAGTTATCATTTACAATACTGAACAAAATCATTTCACTTATAGCTACATAATACATTAGCAAGATGCTTTTGAGCATCCGAAAGTATGAAATAATTTTGCTAGAAAGACTGTAATAAATATGAAAGTAGTGCATTTACTGTAACTTCAATCCTATTATAAGTAAAAATTATTGAATTATAAAAGTCAATACTTTTACCTTGTTTTTAGACATTACCATCTGGCGTAACAATATTTGATTAACAGATATACCAATATTTCATAGTCAATTATCAAATGCACAATAAGCTATTAAACCGCTTATTTTCTCTCTAAACGAATTTGATAATTAGTTACCCCAGTAATGGTAATGAGCAAGTAGATTTGGGCCATCGTAAGTCATATGTTATCCACGTTACTAGCCTAAGAACCATAATGGAGTAGTCATTCGAGAAATAGCCTTTTTACACTTGTTCACATCTTATAGAAATGCGTGGAATAATGGTGAAGATTGAAAAAAGTTCTTTACATTGGCAACATCTTTCTTGTTCGGGTGAAGAAGGGAATAAAAAAGTGACATTTAAAAATTCTACTGTAATTGAATTACTTATTGCTTTTGAAAATCAAAAGGAATTATCACTATGATATACACAATTAGTAGACAGTATGCTAGAGGACGTGATGATGATGAAATATTTTTTATGTCCAACGTATGGTCAGCCATTGTAAGTGTTCTCAAATTAACTTGTACTCTTCTGTCCCGCTAATTGTATGTAAAATAAAGAATTCAGCTTTATATACTTATAGTTCTTAGAGAAAGATATTAATATTCTGTGGAATTTATGAAAGACGTAAACAAGAGTAAAAAAGCCTATAACCATCTCCACTATATCTTGGATTTGTCTAATTCGAAAAGCATATGACATATTTGTGGTCACATGTAAAGGTATTTCACCGAATCTAATCTCCATAATCTTGTAGAAGAATTAAGCTAGCAAATTCAAGTTGGTGTTTTAGTACGCCAAGAATGTTTTCTTTTATCACTTCTTTTATACATTGACCATATTATAATTAAAATAATGTCAAATTACAGAAAATAAGTTATATATGTATGTTAGCCTAAGTTATCATTAAACACTGTGCTATAAAACAAAGGCGTTTATTGTAAACGAGTGCCCTTATAAGTTCAATAACCAATTAATTGTTTTCCAGGCTGAAATATTTAAAACAAAAAATTGCAATTCATAACAACAACAAAATATACTGCTATAGTTTTTATAGATAAACAAGTGTATTCTGCATAGTTTAAGCATATACATATGCGTCTTTTATTATCACTTCAAAAAACTTTAACCTTTCAAATAAAGTAGAAAATATAAAAATAAATCAATCAGCTGTTCTTCGAATGTGTTACTTAGTTGGCTAATTAGTTACAGCTTTATATATAATAAAGTGAAAACTTTTTGTGTTAAAAGTAATGAAGTTGTTCGCAAAACGTCAATTCATACTTAAGAAAGTTGACACTTACAGCCTGTTCCATGATATCGAACGAAAAATTATGCGAACGAAAACAAGTCACTCATTATGATTAGAAAAAGCGTCCCACTATGTTTCAATGTATCGTTTGTTTAGCTTTATATTTGAGATGTACAATATTTACAAATTCCAGTGTTGGCGAATCAACAGTTTAAAAAATTAAACTAAAATTATAAAAAAAAAACAAAAAAAAAAAAACGCTACAAAGTTCGAATTTATTTTTGTTAGACTTGTCGTACTGAAAACAGTTAGTGGGACGCAAAACAACTGTCTTTCGTTAAGAATACGAACAAAGGACAACGTCCAACATCGTGGAAGAGACAATATCACCAAATCTTAAATTAATTTGCAAGTACAGTTTTGTCTGTGTGTTATTTAATCAGTCAGTCACTCAGTCAAAACATGACTTTTTAAGTAACATCATTGTCGTTTTATTAATTAAGGTTTAGAACATTATAATACTAAGTACATTGTATGTCTATAAGACATAGGTAGTCGTCGAAACGACAATTTTTTTATCTACTTTTTTTTAAATATGTAAGGGCAGGAGTTTGATCCCGGAATTTTATCGTAGTAAGCCAACACAAAAACAACTAGACCACGGCGACTACTATATCATATTTTATACTTATCATGTAAAAAACCTTCAAGTTAGAATCAAAATTAAGATTTTATAACAATCTTGCAAGTAATATCCATATTTTTATTTATGGAGACCAATAGTCAGGGGCAAACCCCTACTAAATGCTGTGCATTGCATTGGGATTTTTGTGAAAATTTGTTTTCTTATATTATTAAGCGCCTTACAAATCAGCCACTTTGCTGTGATTTAATCATTCAAAGGCCATCATTGCCTCATCGTTGCATATTGATTGCGGTGAGTGCCTTCGGTTTTTTGCCATTATATTCTACTTCCCAATAGGTGGCGCTTTTCTCCTGATCATTCGTTTTTGGTTGTCCCCACTCCAAGGGGGACCTCTTATTTTTAAATTATAATTTTGAAAAAACCGCAAACTAACTTTTTCATTTTTCTCCTTTGCTAAGATTCGAACCTGGGCCGTTTGACTTTTGGCGCGAGTCCTCTAACCACTATACCACGTTTTATATTTTTGCAGTAAACTTTTCAAAAGAGATTATACATTACAATTATTTCATGTTTAGTAAAAAAAATTAGTTGAAATCAGCCTGAATGTCTTAGGGCCATTATTACAACTTGCCGTTAGTTAAAGGTAGCATTTTATCAGACAGATAAATTGCTTTGTGTTATTACAAGTTAACTTTAACTTAAAGGTAAGGCAATCTTCTCAATAACTTTATCGGTCACTTTAGATTAAAATTTATTTGTAATAACAAAAACCAATTTATCGGTCTGATAAAATCCTACGTTTAACTAACGGCAAGTTGTAATAATGGGCCTTATTAAACTGATAAAATAAAAACCGATTCATTAATAGACGGACTTGACTACTTTTCCATGATTTTTAAAATTGTAAAAATTTATATTTCTACGTTAACAGTTTGTGACTTATTTATCATCCTCATTTAAGGATTGGTTTCTAGTGCAATAAATTTAAATTAAAATTTAAATTTAATCTCAAATTTAACTGTATTTTGAAAAAAAAGAAAATTTGTTTTTTTGTCTAATATTTTGTATAAAATTTTTTATTTTTCAATTTGTTTTGCAGATAAACTTTAACAACCAATTTCAATAAAAGTTTAATGAAATAAATCAAAAACTAAAGACCCACATAATATAATAATGTCATTGATTGCATTCTTAAAATATAATGAATTTAAACTGTGATAAAGAAAAATTTCAAAATCAATTTGAAAAGCATAACAGTGTGGTCAACTCATATGAAATCAATACTACAACGGCTTTGATTAATTTTAAAAGAGATTATCTGTATAACGCCACTAAGAAAGCGGCAATGAACAATAACAGCCATAACAGTAATAACAGTAACAATAACAACAATAATAATACAATATTAACTAACAATAATAATAAAAGTCCTTTGACACAAAAACTCAGTCCAACACTTTATAATAGCAGCAACAACATCAACATCAATAATAACAGCAATAATAATAATAATTTAATTATGAATTCAGCTACTATGCTGATGCATCATCAGCAGCAGCAACAACAACAACAGCAACATCAACAGCAGCAACAACAAAACGGTACACGTGATAATAGCAGTAGTCGTGGCACAGATCGCGGAGACGATCGTACCAATGGCAGATCATCACATCCTGGCCGTGCCACCAGTTGCTCACCAGCCTCTTCGCCCAGTCGTCATCCTAATGCTGTAAGTCCTGTCACTTCTCTTAATCACACCATGATGCAACAAATGCAACAACAACATCATCAACTAAGTCCACCACCACATGTAGGAGGTGTACCCACACCAAATGGTTTACCTGCCGGTCTACCACCACGTATGCCTCATGGTCTGCCACCGCATTCACTGGGTCTGCTCAACTCTTTACAAATGATGCATCACGCCTCACCACTTGAACTGATGGCCGCCGCCCATCATCATGTACCACCCCGAACATATAATAGCCCGCCACCTATTTCCACCTCTGATCCCAGCGCCAACGAGTGTAAACTGGTTGAGTATCGGGGCCAGAAAGTTGCAGCCTTTATAATCAGTGGTGAGACAATGTTGTGCCTACCCCAGGCCTTTGAATTGTTTCTAAAACATTTGGTCGGTGGTCTACATACGGTCTATACGAAATTAAAGCGTCTGGATATTGTGCCGTTGGTATGTAACGTTGAACAGGTGCGAATATTACGCGGTTTGGGTGCCATACAACCGGGGGTAAATCGTTGTAAATTGTTGTCATGCAAAGACTTCGATGTACTGTATCGTGACTGTACAACTGCCAGGTAAGTTTATGCCACCGTTTATATTTGTGTTTGCAAAACTGTTTTTAAAATAAAGGGTCTTTTTAACAATTTTTTTTTTCTTTTGCAAAGGAATTACTTACGTGAGTTTAGTAGGTAATAAATGCAAGTTTTGTTTACAAATAAAGAAACAAAAAACATTACAAATAAAAGTACTCATAATTTCTCGAAAAAAAAAGAAAAACAAATTTTTTCTCCCAAACCAAATACTAGTACATACTTACAAAATAAAACAAAACAGCTGATTACAAATCGTATTTTTACATTTTTCTATAGGGTAATTAAAAAATCATAACTTCACATCTTATTATTTGAAAAATGGTATTTTTATCTTTAAGTAATAATTAAACTCTTTTAATATTACGCAGAAAAAAAAAATGGTTGAGTTTTGTTGAAGCTTAAGTAAAAGTAAGAAATAAAAAAAAGTTAGACATTTTTATTTTAATCACGCTGAAACTTAATCAGCTGCGATACATTTTGAACTTAACAAATCATATTAAAGTATCTTTCTAACATGTAAGTGCATTAAAAGCAGTGCTGGATTTACGCCTACGCCTGTTAAGACTAGGCCTAGGTCGGCATGACTTAAAGGGCGTTAAAATTTAAAGGCAAAAGAATACAAAAGCAATTTAAATTGCAAATTTATTTGGCTAATTTTTGATTTTATTAAATAAGGAATTTCTTTTACACATTCTCGTTTGTACATACATAATTGGCCATTACAACCTTGTTTCAGGGTTACGGCCTAGCTTCTGTTAATTTTTATCCATGAGTACCGGGACCTACAGTTTGAAGTCGACTCCGAACGACAGACTTGAGAAGCTTGTTCATGGCAATCAGTTATTCTCAGAGCTCTTGTCAGAACACTGCTGAGAGATAGTCGCCGAAAGAAATAATTTTTTTATATTACTATTTTTAAGTTGTCAGAGCTAGGGTTTGACCCTGGCTTGTGGCTTATTAAGCCAACACACTAACTACTAGACTACGGCGAATTTCTTTCACTGTAAATTATATAAACTAATTTAATTGTAGAATTTCTTTTTAATTAGTAATACAGCACATCACTACTAAATTGAAATTGGTTAGGATTTTTGTTGTCATCGTAGATTCGACACCTTATATAACAAATGCTGATTAACTTTTGTTCAGTACTTGCAAATGATGAAACCCTTTAAAGATTTTTGGAATTTATACCAAATACTGGTCACAAATCTAAAGGCATTAAAAAGGCCTTGTTAATCACTTTAGAATAAAAGGCTTGAACACAATGAACTCCCATCTTCAATTTTACGAAAATCAATTAATTGAAACAATTAATCCTTGGGTAGATTAAGTGTCTTCAACTGGCTATTCTTTCAATTATGTGGTTATATTTCTAGCTGAATCTATACCCGAAGCAAATTTTGTAATTTTTTTTTTCATATTATATAGGCATTGTTGGAAAATCTCGGTGCAGCGGCTACATTTTATATTTAAATATCTCTCTTAAACTCGGTGGTCTCCCCGACATACTGTATGTTTTGGTTTAGGAGAAGAGTGGTCTGAAATAATTGATGGATTAGACTTTATTACAGAAAACCAGGACAACAAACCGAATTCACGTTTCGAAACTATTGGGTTGCAACTAAAACAGCAGCATCCAGAAATATCAATTCACTCATAGTTGGGAATGAAAATTTTAAATCGTTTCAGACATTGCACACTGATATATCTTCTCTTATGCAAATTTATTTAGCCGAATTATTTTAGGATATGGGGAATAAACAATTCTTTGAATTTAAAAAAGCCAAAGGCTATCTGGAGTTCAAGAATATTATCAATATGATACTTTGACACTTAGCGATGAAAAACCTAAAGAGTTCAGTCTACTTAACAACGGATAAATGAAAAACCACAGGAACATTTTCGTCTATTTAAAAGCTGTGAGAGTAGCTAATTACCATGAACAAGCTTCTCGAGTTTAACGTACGGATTCGTCATTAAAATGTACTTCCCGGTACTCGTGGAAAAAAATTGACACCCACAATATGAGTGCTGTGAGACGCTAGACGGTAATTTTAAAATGGCTAATTATTAATATAAAAAAATATATGGGCAATTTCAAAAATTTTCAACATTTGTTGAAACTGAGTTCAGATGCTTATTATTTCTCCAGTTTTTCGAATTGACCAAAACGGTCAAAAGGGAATGGTAGGCCACACTAGAAAACTGAGAAATTCAAAATTTCAGACCATCAGTTCTTTATCTCTAAAAGTTATGGGCACTCAAATATTGAAAAACTCAAAAACAGGCTTGAAATTTACAAGAGTTTTTTCATATTTCATCACTTTTCTACTTTTAGTTTCAAACTTCCGATGCTCACTGATATAAAATAAAGTCACTAGACTTAGTAGATATTTACACTAAAAAAGTTATGCCCATACTAATATTTGGGAAAAAGTTGTACAGCGGTTCATTTTTGAAACCAAAATTTTCCGATTTTTCAATTTTCGCAGTTTTTTCTATAACGTTTTTGCGCCGTTCAAGAAAATTGCATTTCGTCAACAGTATTTAATAGACGGTATAATTTGCTAAAATTTGCGCCATATCTCGTCGATGTCGGACTGCTAGTTGCTGAGAACGATGACCTCAAACTTTTATAGAGTTGGCGTAAATTTGTCAAAAATGACAGTTTTTCGCGCCTGACATTTGCAATCTTATTTAAAACTGGTTTATGTATTGCGTGATCTAAACTTCTTAGTAAATGGCACCTGAACGTCAAGAAGGCGTTAAAATATTTTAAAACGCAAAAATTTTATAAAGAAAATAAAACTTTTGCGAAATTTCATGAATTTTTTTTGCGTTTTTTTTAATTAATCAGTGGTTTATAATCAATGTAAAGTATTGGAAATGAAGTGCGGCGGTGAACTAAAGATCATATATAAATACGGTTGAATTCGGTTCATATTTAGCGGGTACAGCGGCATTTTTCTTCAAACACATTTTGCTTTGTGACATCTGCAGTTATGTATAGATTCCGCCGCGATTGACACCAAATGAAAGGTTTTCTTAAGCTTGATAATAAAACCGAATAGGCATTAAAAAATTCTCATGATCTTAAATTTTACAGATCAAAAAAAAAAAAATCCTAACCTCAAAAATAATTCTTATATAATTTTTTTTTATTTTTTAAATTTGCAAGTCAAAACATTATTTTTCTGTAAATTAGTTATGCGTTATATAAACACATATTATAACAATCGGTGAAACATTCAAATTTGTGCAAAAATTCGCGTTTTTTAATGTTAAGGAATTTTAATTATAATTGATATTTTTTTATGTATTTTATCAGTGCATTGATGAATTTGGACTGCACTGATAAATTTGAAGTGAGTTTCATGCATCCATACAACATTTATTAAAATAAACCAATAAATTTAACTTTAAATTTTTTTAAAGAAATTTAAAACTTAAAACCTCCATAACTTTCGCGCCGTTTGCAATAAATGATTAACGCGAACTGTTTTGGTATGCTAAAATATCACCCTTCACGTGACCAAAACGTCATTCGTTTCATCCAAAAAAAAAAATTTCGAAAAAAAAAATATCAAAATGTCGAAAATTTTTGAAATTGCCCATATACACAATAATTTAATTTTTAAAAAATAAAATTTTTTTTCTAATATTCACATTTATTTAATCAAAGAGAGGCGGCATATTGAAAAGTACCTGTGAAGTGAACAATTCTCAATCCATAACTGATTAAAAACATGTTAAAATTTAACGGGATATGCTAATTTTTTGTACAATTTTCCATTACCGAACTTACGCTGCAATGCCACCATTAGGTCTTTGTAATTATTTCTGGAGCTCGCTGGAATTATCTCCAGGACTTCTACGGCTGCACCCTTTAAGGCCACTATTAGTTCTAGTGCCTTCTCCTCGTAGTCCCATCCATTTTTGTTCACAACAGTTTCAAATTGAAGTTTAAATACAGAAAGTGGTGTGTTACCATTAAATCGAGTGTTTTTATTGCAATTAAGAATCCACATAATATTTATTTCTATAGAAAAGGTTTACAGAAAATAACGTTTTTAAAAGTAAAAACGTAACAATTTCTTTATTTTACCTCAAAGAAAAGGTTGAAAACGTTTTATTTTTAAAAGTTAGGAAAAATTCAAAACGGGAAAAAATTGAAATATTTGTTACTTTGACGTAAAGTCACATAATGTATGAACAAAATCAGACATTGGCCATAAAAATCGATGAACGTTTTTCGCTTTTATTTAATAATTAAGTGAAGGCATCTCATTTTGAAGCTACGGATGGGGATTGTTTTAGAAACGTCAATAGGAAACTCCAAAATTTTAGCATTTCCAACTCAGATATTGAAAGAAAGGCTGGGAATAATTTAATTTGGATAAAGTACGATTTCCTGGAAAATTAAAAGGACGAAGACTATCGGATCATATGAATAACATGTTGTTACATTTCCAGCAGCTTGGCTGTAATATGAACATTAATGTCTACCTTAATACCTATCTACATACAGTTTGAGCCATTGCTAAATAAACTTCGCCAATACACGATAACCACCAAAAATGTTTACAAAAATTTTGTGATGCGTGCTTTAAAATAGAAATATTAGCTTGTTTGAAAACCATTTTAATTAATATTTCCATAATACTTTCTGTAACTTAAGACTACATTTTATCCACATATATGTATAACATTTGCATATAGTGAGTGCATGCAGTCTTCTGGATAGATTAAGATAGATGTGTTTAGAGAGGACGAAAATGGTCTCTCTAAAGGACATATCCACCACTAAAGTGTATGACTTGATGGCGTTCAATAGGAAGGCTGTGAATCTGCTAAACAGACAGTAGATTCAAAAAGATCTTATGGGTTGCACTGTCCTGTGCTCCGTCTAAATTTAACGATAAAAATTATAAAATTTCCATAAAACAACAAACTATTAAAGAATAATAATTAATATTAATTAACCCATTAACGCCCAAATGACAACCAAGAACAATTTTTAAAATTCAATATTTATTACTAGTTTTAAACAACATTTTTTAGAGTACAGTAAAAGAAAAAAACAAAAAAAAAAATATTCTGAGTTGTGTTTTTTTAGGTGTACTAAGCTTAGTACAGCAGCACTTAATATGCGATGGCTCTATACGAACTGAACTGTTTTATATTGCTTTTATTAGAATGTGATGTTATCAAGTAAATAAACTCCTATTTAACGTTCTTCAAAGTTAACTTATGTAAAATAAACTACATAACCATTCACAATCTCACAAGAAATAAATCACTAGCCAAAATGTTGATTCCCATAATTGATATTTTTCAACTATGATATGATAAGTTGATATACAACAGCTACGTGAATGTTGCATGTACTCTTATTAACTGATAAAAAGCGTTTCACGAGTAAAGAAACTGCATTTTATAATTTTTACTTGAACTTTAAGTTGTGTACTATATATAATACAGAGGGCGGAAATGGGTTAAGAAATAAATAAAATCTACTGCATATGTTCCACATACCTAAAAAAGTCAATTTATTTTTTAAAACAAATCACTACTAAATTCTTATTTAAATCGATATTGTAAACTATTCAACTATTCTTATAAAAGTTTACACCGTTTAGGTGCGTTAACAAATATTCTTTATGGAGAAACAAAAGAAAATATTTTTTTCTTGCCATTATTTAATTCCTATTTTTTCCCATTTCCGTTTTCCTGTTTAGCAAAAACTAATAAATAGAAAAATAATCGCAAATATACGAGTATACTCTATACAAATCAATAACTTTTCTACCTTTTTTTTTAAATCAAAAGGAGTGAAATGCATTTATTTTTTAAAGTAAATAAACGTTGAAACTATTAAATGAACCATTGCGAGTATTATTGCCAATAAAAATAATGCCAACAAAAGGACAGTGTAGACAGAGTCTAGAGTAGAATACAAAACTGGGTGTAGTTGTAAGATTACAAAACAAAGTAAAAAAAAATCAAATAAAAATAAAATTTAATGCAAAGAAGTGGAATGGAAATTATAAAAAAAAATCACAATACAAGAGAAATTGGTTGTACTCGTACGAGTATATGTTGTAGAGAAACTTTTGTGACTGTTTGAAAAAATATTGACAGAATGGAAAATTGCGTTTCTTGTAACAAACGAATTTGTGGCAATAGTTTATTTGTTATTGTAGTTGTTGTTAATGTACAAAAATTTTCTGATGACATTTAGCGGAAATACGCAATAGCAGAAAAACCTACGAAAGAAAACAACATTAACATTAACGAAGAATGCTATATAAACGTTAAGCGAACTTTTACAAACAGGGGAGAGCCAACAAAATATCGAATGAAAACAAATTACAAACAAATTTTAGAGTTATTTACCAACTTTTAAGAAATTAAAAAAGAAATCAAAAAGTTTTCAATTGACTTCAAAGTTAATTTCATACACTCGTAACAAATAGACAGACATCTTTTTTTTATTTAAGGATGTAAAGATAACGAAATACATTTAAATGAACAAACTTTGTATTTATGGTTAAAATTACATCCTTAGTTTTAATTTTAATAGGAACTAAAGCAACTAAAAGAGTGGGAGGAGACCTATAGCACGGATAAAAATATATTTTCGAGAGTACAAAAATATGGACGTGAAAACCGTGAAAGAGTAAACCAACAACATGTCTATGATTTTTGATAAAATTAACTGATACCTCATTCATACCTCAGCACAGACATCATAAAAATAAAGAAATAAAAAAAAATATTTTTATCGCCCACCACCTCATAGCAGTCTTCTGACAAAAGCTCTGGGAGTAACTGATTGCGACTAACAAACTTTTCAAATTTGTCGTTTAGATTCTACATTAAACTGTAGGTCCCGCTACTAAAAGATAAAATTTAATGTACACAGTATGGCTGCTGTGAGAAGCTAGGCCGTAGTTTTGAAAAAGTGTTGTATAGTCAGCTATGTCTGTAAAGTTTTTAATTAAAAAATGTTCTATAAAACTTTAATACAAATAAATTCCATAAAAAGAATACATGAATTGATGTTGTATTTCCATAAAGGGTTAACAATAAATTTTGCTTTTAAATAGACAGAATTGCCTTCTTAGTAAAAATAAATATATTTGATAATTTTTTACAACAGTCGATTATTTACCAACGAGTCAACTAAGTATGTTGGCCACTACCTGTTAAGTATTTCAAAATTCATTTATTTTTTTTTTTTCTGTTTTTAAATCTTTAAAAGAAACTTTTGTTATGCGTTTAAAATTGTAAGCAAATCCGGAAAACGATAACTTTTTTAATTTAAATAAAAAAAAACGGGGGAAAAGTTTTCATTGGTAAATAACTTTTGAAATGTAAATGGAAAACTACAATTGATTTATTCACATGTTTAAAAATTAAATTTCAAAATATAAAAGTTCAATAAGAAAAACTTTTCCATTTTACACAATACGAGTATTATAACAAAAATAAATAATTAAAAATAGGCTTTACTCGTACATACATTAGGCCTATTTAATACTTAAAAGGGTTTATTAAAAGAAAATAACCCAGCGTATGTTTTGGGAAGAAAATAAATGGAGAGAGCAAGCAATTTATTTTAAAGCAATTTGGAATTACACAGAAAAAAATATCACCAATATTCAATCAACAAAGTGAGTTGTTAATGTGAAATTTTATTTTAAATATGTGTTTTATAAATACAATCAAATATTTTTTTGATATTACAAATATTACGATTTATTTTCAACAAATTATGCTAATTAAAATTGTTGTTATTATTTAAGCAATATTTTCAAAAACAAGAAGACTTAGTTATAAAAAAACAACAAAAACATATGAGATTTATAAGGAAGTTTTACAAAAATATTTATTGAAAGTGTTGAAATTTTTCCAACAATTGGGTTGTTAACAACAATTGTTAAAAAAAGATGGTACCGTTACATTTTTTTCTTTTTTCAAAGTAAACTTTGACAAAAAAAATTAAATAAATTATTACGGTACCATACATTTTCAATAAAAACGTTTAAATAAATTTTTTGTTGAATTTTTTTCTTTAGGTTAGTTGCGCATATTTAGTACAAAAACAACATTATAAAAATTAGGAGTGACGTGGTGTAATGGTTAGAGCGCTTGCATACAACACACAACAGCCCAGGTTCAAATCCCAGCAAAGGAGAACATGAAGACAATTTAATTTAAAAAAAAAGATTGATAAAATAGTGCAACAAAAACATTTACTGAAAGTCTTGTAATCTTTTTAACAAATAGTTTGTTAACCACAATAATTGAAAAAACATGGTACCGTTGCATTTTTTTTTTCTTTTCTTAAGGAAACCTACAATTGTCGTATTTGTATTTACAAAAACCATTGTTAGCGCAAAATTGAATAATATTTTAATTGTATATACAAAAAAATTTGTTGTATTTACAATCTAGTTTTTTCTGTGAAGTACCTTCGACGACCGCCAACTCTTTTTCCTTAACATTAAAATTTATAGTTTTAAAAAGGTTTGTCAATTGTTTGCTTGAACTGCTGACGATGACAGCATTTTTATGTTTTGCAGCTTCTAAATGGCTTGAAGTTTACATAAATAATAAAATAGCGATTAAAAAGGACAATTTAGTTAAAAAAGGACAATTCAATTGAAAAGAAGGACAAATTTTTTTGTTTAATTTTTAAGGACAGCGTGTCAAAAAAAAAGGACTGTCCTCTAAAAATAAGGACGAATGGTCACCGTATGTATATAGTTCATACCTCAAATTAAATCGCGAAGGAGATATATGTGCTATTAGAAAGATTTTCATGAAACTCCATGTGAGACAACATATCTAGTCTCTGCAGTAAAACAATAAAGTATCTATTAAAAAATCTTTGTTGAACTTTATCTTATTATAACAGCATTAGTAATCAAGCCTTTGCGCTACTAAGTCTCACATTCAGTTTTTAAAATTTTTGACTTCGGCATGATGAGGGTGGAACAAGGATATTGGGCAGATAACGATAGTATATGGGCGGTGTATAGCCACTACGCTTCCCAACGCTCATTTCGCCGGTTGTGCATTGTGGTTATTTCTTCTGTGATTGCCTAGATCCTAGATCCTAGTCAGACGTTAGATGTTCTTAGGAGTGTTTTTTTTTCATCTTCCTACTCTACTTAGCTGTAGGGCTTTTTTATTTTGAGTTTTTCATTGTTGTTCTTTTAATGAAGTTAAAACGGCACATTGATGCTAGTTGTAGTTAATCGAGTATCCCAGTAACTAGTTATCTGATCTGTCTACCCACCTAAGTAAGTAAATATAATTGATGGGTATATTATAAATACTTATTTAAAATTTTCTAGTGAAAACAATCAGATATTTACTGTAGAACGAAATTATATAAAATTGAAATCGCATGAATTTTCAACTTGTGAAACATGTTTCTATTCATTGGCTTAAAAGCCATTAACGTTACCTTAAAATAGTTGCCACCATTACATTTTATTCGTCTTTGAACAAACGCTTGAATTCAAATTCTTACGATTTAATTTTACAGTACATACCCGATTTGCTTTAGAAACTTTTGCTGGGTAATATTTTGTTTGGCAACCTTTAATTTTGAGACTTTTCTTTAAAATGTAAAAGTGGTTGGTAATTTACATACACGTACATACATATATCGTTGTATATATGCATTTACATGAAATTATTTTATAATATTAAATTTGAAATTTGAAGTTACCGGGGGTATTTTGTAACTGGTCGTCATATGGAATACAAATCCTGCTTTAAATGACCACGAAAATGGACAGAGTAAATAAAACTCACAGAGAAAAAGGGAAAAAACTTTAAAATTTCCTTTTTTGTGTTTTAAACAATTGTTTATGATTTTAAAAGTAGAGTAGAAGTTTGGAAAGGCAATGGCAATACTATTAAAATATCATGTGACTTAATAAAATGGTAAAAGGCTAATAATTGTGGCTAACCAGTAAGGCTTATGTGGGTTTTTATTACTCATATACGACTATATATTTAATATTTTAAGCAAAGTAGACAATTCATTAAGCTCTTTTATTGTTAAAATTTTTTAAATTTTATTATAAATTTCAAGTATTTATTTTTAATATATTTTTTCTTTATTTTTCTTTACAGATGCTTATCGATTAAACCACCGGAGAGGTAAAACATATTGAAGAATATTATTTTATTTGTTTGTTATAAAACAATTTTAAAAATAGAAAGTAAACAAATTCTTGAGAGTTTTTAGAGCGAAAATATAATTTTAAACCGGAAATATATTTAAAGATATTGAATTTTATTGATGAAAATCGACACAAACAAACCACAATTTCGAGACTGCAGACAAGCAATAGGGTTACATGAGTCGGTGCCAAAAGCTAAGCGTTAAAATGTTAAAAGCAATTTTATTTAGGTGTAGGAATATGTTCCAATAACTTTAAAAGGATCTTGAAAGATAAAATTAAATTAATTAGAGCAGAAATGTTATGGATGAAGGAAGTAAGGGTTGGACACATGAAATAAAAAGGCAGAGTTAGCCTATAAACAACGATTTAATAATTACACAAATAACACTTAATTTTTTTTATAAACTTGTGTTTGATTTTTAGTTTTTACCAGTGGTTAGTATGTTGGCTTACTATACAAGAGCTTGGAGTACGTACATAGTATACTCCGAACATCAGACTTGAGAAACTTGATCATGGCAATTAGTTACTCTCAGAGCTTTTGTCAGAAGTGTGTTAAGAGGTAGTCGCCGAATATTTTTTTAATATTTCTTTGTTTGTTAAGATGTTAGAGCTGGGGTTTGAATCCGGAGTTCTTGTTTAGTAAGCCAAAACACTAACCACTAGGCTACGGGGACTGCGGTTAGTAAAAGTTTTACTAACAATTAGTGTACGTTCTTCATATAAGCACTAGTCTTAAAAAAAGTTGTTAATACCCTTCTCGACTATAGAGTCATAAATATTGTTAAAAAATTCAATTCCCACAATTATACAGTATAAGATGGCAATGAGGACGGTTGACAGGATAAAAAGTATATCCGTCTTGACATATAATTTAAGTCTAACTAAATAATACCAAAATTGTTTTGACCCTCGTGTTCAAAAATTTTTGTTTATTGCTTTAAGGTATTTATCCCAGTATTTTATAATTAATATTATGCCTCTATTGAGCGCATTGATAACTTTATTTTTTTTTATATAAAAAATTTCCAAAATGGCGGTATTTCTCCCCAAGTTTTTTGAGAATATTATCACTTGGAAATAATTTTATTTTCTGTGATATTTTTAATAATTTGAAAAGGTGAATTTCATTGCAAAACCAAAAAAAATTAATTACTTCGTGATTTTTCACACTGAATTTGGCGAAAACGTTTAAAATCTAACTGTCAACCCTAGCGATCATTTCAATTTTTATTAACATTGATCGGAAAAAACAACCAATTTACGAACATTTGAAAAAATATATGAAGTACACTGATTTTAATGCGCCCAAAACATACCCGTTTTCAGTTTTTTCTATTGGGCTCAGATTTTTTTATGACCCGTAATAAGGCGGTTCTGATAAAATATTTCAACATAACTTGGAAACGATTAACACGATTTGAATAACAATACATACTAACAAATTAACTTTATGTTATTACAGTACTTTACGGAGTTCTTCAGTTATTTAAAAATTACATATAAGCGATTAGAGGAATATGTACTTATAATTGAAAAAAGGCAATATTTTACCAAACTGAGAGAATAATATAGTATTTCTAAGAACAGAGACTTATATATTAATTTTTTCTTTGATTCTTTTTATTCCTTCTGTAAATTTCATGTATTTTTTTTTAGATAATCATATTAATAAACTAATTAGTTTGTTATACAAATTATGATTTAATTTTTTTACCCAGCCTTTTTCTTTTTTTTTTAAAGCACGTCAGTTATTTGAGGTGTGATTTTATAATTTTTTTTAATGGCTTTTTTCTACCTTTACTGAGAATTAATTGAGCATAGCAATAGTTTGGAATAGATAGGCAGTGAATGTTGGCTTAAACCTTTTTGCTAATTTCGTTATTAGAAAATTAATATTAAAAAAAAAAGAAAAAAGAAAAATAATTATAAAATTAAATCTTTTTTTCTTTTATTTTATATTCTGAGCTGTAGTAGCCAATTTAGTATTCAAATACAACACCAACTCCAAAAAAAAAGCAAAATAATTTGCGCACAATTTTACTTTAACAAAATGTGCATGAATTGTTAATAATTTTCTGCTCATTTTTTTTTCTAATATTTTTTGTATTGTTTTCAACTTCTTCTTTTAATAATTGTTAACAAACACAAACTGTAATACAACAATACTCACTTATATTTATTATTTTCCATGAGTAGAGATTTTGTTTTTTTTTTTTTTTGTTTTCGTTTTGCAATGATTAAA
Source organism: Metopia argyrocephala (assembly GCA_963576795.1). NCBI lineage: Eukaryota > Metazoa > Arthropoda > Insecta > Diptera > Sarcophagidae > Metopia > Metopia argyrocephala. Next base: position 51,535,958 of record OY756209.1, on the reverse strand, counting down.
TGAGTTATAAACACGCTAAATTAAATTAGGTTTATATGCTTCAATATTTTTCTTTTATATATGTACTTATGTACAGACATATACATAGTATATATACATACATACATACATACATACTTATATACATAAAGTATGTACTTCAGACAGGATACATGTTTTCAAAAGTGCTGTGAAAAAAAAATTTTTATGTTAAAAGTAAAAATCGAGATCTGATTTACTATTAAGTTCCTTTTGATTTTTTTGATTCTTTTTTTTTTTGCAAAGCTATGGCAGTCATTAATTTATCACACATTTTCTTCTGATACTGATACTGATACTATAAGCGTAACTACAGTACTTATAGTGATGAAAGTCCAGCAAAAATAACAAGACAATACAAGAAAGCCTAGTTGCCACACTATGCATTAATACCAGTACTTAAAAATGTTGGCAAATTATTTGAATTAAAAACGTTTTAACATTATTCTTCAGTGCGTGGTATAGTGGTTAGAGCGTTCGCACAAAAACTCAAACGGGCTAGGTTCGGATTCCAGCAAAGGTCAAAAATGAAAAAGTTGGTTTTGCGGTAAAGTAACCGCTCTCTGACGTTCCCTTCTATTCCACCTTAATCTTTGACAACGAAAAACAAATGATCAGGAGAAAAGCACCACCTAATTTGAAGTAGCAGATAGATAACAGCTAAAAATCTACTTAGCGAAGGCACTCACCGCAATCAACATGCAACGATGGGGCAATTGCTGTTGATCATTCAAGGGAAAAAGGCCTTTGAATGATCAATTTACAATAATTTGTCTCACACCTAAGGCGCTTAATAATGTAAGAAGAAAACAAAATGTATTTTCTATTCGGTATAATGTACTGTCCTTTCAACGAAAATTTCAATAGAATGCACAGCACTTAGTAGGGGTTTACCCCTGAGTATTGGTCTCAATAAAAAAAAAAACGATCGAAATCTGAAGCACCAAAAATAATTTCGAGCGCAAAAAAATAAAAATCATTTTGAATGGAAACTTTTACACACACTGTGGCGATTTCGTCGTAGTCGCCATGGTATAGTGGTTAGTGTGTTGGCTTACTAAGACGATAGCGCCGGGTTCAAATCTCAGCTCTGACATCTTGAAAAAAAAAAAATATGACAACATTATGTCTTTCGGAGACTTCCTCTTAGCAGTCTTGTGGCAAAAGCTCTGAGAGTAATTGATTGCCATGAAAAACCATCTCAAATCTGTCGTTTGGAGTAGACATCAAACTGTAGGTCCCGGTACTAATGGATTAAAATTAACACACACAACATGAGTGCTGCGAGAAGCTAGTCCGTAACCATGGCACAGGGTTGTAATGGTCGTATGCATGTATGTCACGATTTTGTCTGTCAGAATTATGATACTTTTTAATATCTTCAAATAGAAAGCACTTCAAATAGATGACATCTATGCTATAAATTCGGTTTAAGGAAAATTATTATAGTTATGTATGTAGTTATGATAGTAAAATTAAATTTAAATACGTATGTATATACACTCGGGGTAAAAAGCGGTAGAAAACTACCGAAATTGATACCATTTGGTATTGAAATTGAGTAATCAATATGTCAATAACAAACCGGTATCCCTTTATTACCAACCGTTATTGTTTTGATAACACACTGCTCCATTCTTGTTACTAATTTCCCTTATTTTAATAACGCATTGTTCTTACTTTAATACCGAAACTGTACATTTATCACCTTTGTTCTTTATTTGATACCATATCGTTCATGATTGGATAACAAGTCGTTCCTAATGTAATCGTTCTGAATATATTAAGTTATGGTATTTTTATACAATTTGTTCACGATTTTACTAAAGGTTGTTATTGATTTATTAACTGATGGTATTTTCCGCCGTTTGTTCTTATTTTGAAAAGGCATTGAGCTTGATTTGATACCGAAAGTTAACGAAATATTGTTTACGATTCGTTCTTAATTTAATACCATTGGTTAACAATTTTAGAAAGCTTTTTTTCTAACTGTGTAGTATATATGTTGTATGAATATACCAACATAAAATAATTATTATAAAAACATTTTTTCATACCGGTATTCAACTGTATTGATTGCTGTATGTATTATATGTTATATATTTCTTTTTAAAATTTACGCTGTCTTAAGAAATGGAATGTTTTAGTTTTGTCTACCCTTTACCTCAAGGACATAAAAAAGAAAAAAAAAAAATATAAAAAAATACTTCAAAAATTTGTGACAAATTTTACACTGACCCCAATATGCCAATAAAAAGCATCAATCATCGTTAACCAAATCAAAGAAAAAAAAAATCAAGACAAAATTAAATTAATAAATCAAGTGAAAAAGTGGACAATTAATGAAATGCAATTTTAAAGAAAAAAGTTGCGTTAATTTTTTTGTTTCATACAAAACAACTTTTATAAAGATTTATTTATTAATTTTTATTTCTTCTTATTGCTACAAAACAAACTCACACTTGTCATTACAAATTAATTGGCTTTAAACAGTGTTTTTCACAATTAATTTTTTTAACAAATAATTCTTTTATTCTCTTTTTTATTGTTGTTGTTAATGTGCATTTATTTGTCAATCTTTTGCGGTTGTTTTTATTGAAATTTATTATTTAGTTTTTTGTTTTGGTCATGTTCAGATTTCAATACGAATTTTCCGGTTTTTTAAATTTTTTCGTCATCTGAAAAAGCAACAAAAAGATATTGAGAGAGAACAACAACTAAAGAAATATAAAAAAGAACAACAAGACACAAATAGTCAGTCAGGACCAATCGACTGACAAACAACTGAAATCATTAAAAGTACATGCATTCTACTGCTGCAGGCCCCCTCTACTACAATTCAGTGTAATGCTCAGACCACAAAAACATTTAAGCCGGCATTTAAGCTTAACAAAGTGTAAAGAAACGACATCAGATGCTGATGATGACGATGGTGGTCCAGAATAAATGAACCTCATGCCATGTGTCACTTGTGATCAACAAAAGGATCAGATGAATGATTTATTTTTTTATTTCATATTTATTTTATTTTATTTTTGTTTTTTTGTTTTTGTTTTCTGACTTGATATAAAGCACACACCAATAATAAACAACTGGAGAAAAAAAATTTTTTTTTGGAATAATGAAAAATAATTTTTTGGTTTTAGAATAAAATTTGTCTGCTTTGAAATATGTACGTAGATGACGTGAGTAAATATTGCTTTTCTTTTATATGGCATCTTATTTTTAAAATCAAAAAAGCAACTTCTAATGCATTAAACACATTCAAAACTATAGGTAGAACCAGATGAAAATAAAATACCCGTGTACCTATGAATATAATTATTTTCACAACAACACGTCAACTCAAGCTACGTTCACATTAAGTAAATATTTGACAACAAAGCGTAATCACTATTTTATAAAAACATTTTTTGTAAACATTTCTTTTGAAGAAAATATTACTTAAAAAATTTTTCAAAACCAAATAATAATAATTATAACCTTTTTTACGGTAAATAGGTAAAAATATAGCTTAACATAGGCCAACAACCCAGGTTCTCCCAACTAAGAGACCCTATTTTTCTCAAGTGGAAAGCAACCCACCATGGAAGTGCATTTAGCATTACATCACGGTGGTGCTTCTATTTAGTGCTTTGCCACTATAGCCATTAATGTCACATCAAGGGCTAAGTTCCTCCTTGCTCGCATCACTGTGCCTAAGTTGGACTTCTTGTTCTTCCTTCGGAGAATACGTTAAACAGACCTTTCAACTGCTCTCCAGATTCCCTGATTTCGGGGCATTCTGATATGATCGCATCACTATGCCTAAGATGGACTTCTTCTTCTTCCTTCGGAGAATACGTTAAACAGACCTTTCAACTGCTCTCCAGATTCCCTGATTTCGGGGCATTCTGATATGATTTTCGCTGGAGAAACTGCACCGATGTATTCTTCAAATTTACTCGATTAAAAAATTTTCAATCTTGGTTTACAGAATTTACAAGAATAATCCAAAATTTAATTAAAGAAATTTCAAGCTTTGTATATGGGATATTCCTAGTCAAATCAACCAATGGTTTTAACCTACCTCCTCCGAATTTTATGATTTTTTGTAGAAATATAGTATATCATAGAACTAAATTAAATACAAAGTTTGGAAGCACTGATACATCTGGATGCGGAAATATGAGGTCTTTTCAAGAAAATTACAATTAAGTAAGTGTAACTTTGTGCATTTTTGTACTGTTATCCGATTTTCAAGACCTCATATTTCCGGATCCAGAAGTGTCAGTGCCCTTAAATTTTATATTTGTCTTAGTGTTATGATATACTTTATTTATACCAAAAATTAGCAAATTCGGAGACAGTCATTTCAAAAAACGGCATATTTTAAGTTGAGTTGATATGGTTTAACCCATATATAAAAAAAATAAATAAATAGCAGTAATCACTCTTCGTAGCAAACATGGGAAAATCACCTTCTCATAGTGTAGAGGCTTACACTGCAACTGGCTAAGCTGGCGGAGAGCAAAAGCTCTCTGGCAGAGTCTCCCATGCTAGACAGGCAGTTGAGAAGCAGTAACTAAGAACTATTCTGTGAACAGAAATGACTACCAGGAGCAACAAAAACAGCAGCCGTTGGCTTTAAAAAAGTGGTAGTGGTAGTGTCGCATTTCGGGGTATTATGGAACCATTAGCGGTACATTTTTATTTTTTAATTCCTTCCTTAATTTAAACTTTACGTTGCGGGTTTCTTAGGGTTGATTTCTGTTGGAAATAAAACACTGGCCACTGAAAAATCAAGCAACAGCAACTGATTTCCTTGCGGTTCACATTTTTAAAGTAGGTCTTTGTTTATTTCTGACTGATATAAGATGCAATACTTAGGATAGGATAGGAGGAAGTGGCAGCCTCGTAATGACAAGGCACACTTGAGCACGCATAGCGGCCCGTTGTGATACCACATAATGTAGGGAGCCCTTATAGGCAGAAGCTCCACACAAAAAGCACTACTTCCCCAGAAAATTATGCTGGAAACCAACAAGAGAGCCTAATAAATTTGGCAATTGTCCAGGATCGGTAGTTCAGTCAAGCCATCGAGAAAAGGAGATCTTAATGTAAGAAATCTACGTTGAGTCAGAGATGGACACTGGAAAATATAGTGAACCACAGTCTCCTCTGGTTATACATATATTTGTATTGAATGATTATTGATTTAAAGATATTATTACGAATTTTTCTTTAGAATTCGTTGTTATTCAAGGCTTCAAAACGTTAATGTGTAGTCCTATTTATAGTTCTACAGTTTTGTTCCAGTAATTTCTACTGTTTCTATGTATTACTTTTTACATAATTCTACAATAACATTTCTTTTACAATTTTTAATTTATATAATTATAACATACTCGATTTTTCTACATGCATTTTGTTATTGTAATGATTTATAATTTTAAACATACTCGTTTAATTGTTATTATAATAATTTATGCATATAACTTAAATGCTAGAAACAGTAATAAAATCTAATGACGATTTTCGTTTATAAAATTATTTCTTCGTAACAATTGAATGACACACAACATGTGATAATTATGCTAAATACATTCATACATATATACTCGTATGTATGCCCATATATCTACATTTGACTTCGAAGTCGGAGTGGCATGGACATTATAAATTTCAGCTCTTGGAGTCAGAGTCAAAGTTAGAACTATTTTTTGACGATATGAAATAAATTTCTTTTCTTTAATCAAAAAATTTTATTTGTCTTAAATATCCTCGCATATACCCTTAAATTATTTACCAAACGAAACCATTATGAACTTTTGAAAAAACTAAAGAATTATTTTCAATACAAACGAACGAAAAGAATTATTTACAAAAATGTATAAGAAATGTAAATAATTTGCTACTTTTATCTGTATACACAAATATTTGTTTATTATCACAAAACATAGTAAAAATGAAAGATAAAAATATTTAACAAATAATTTGCCCAGAACAAATGTTGCAATATTTTTATGGTAAATATTATTTGAAGCAATAAAATAAAAAAATATGGAAAACAGTTTCAATATTTACAATTAAAACGTTGCCATTAAATCACAATTACAAATATTTTTAAAGGTTTTCAATGAAAAAAAACCTTTTACTGCCACAAAATAAATTATATATTTTATAGCTAGCACAATTTCTCTTTTTGACAAAATTTTGCAAAAACGATTTTTTGTTCTTAAAAACAGAGTTAAGTAAATATTGATTTTCTTTTTTTTTTTGTATTGTGACAGTATTATAAATATTTATTTATTAATCATAAAAATAAAAACAGAAAAGCAATTATCACAAGATTATGTTTTCAAAGTGAAAATGTTTTAAATCTGATATGTCACAATAACAACGTACGTACGAATGAGTATAACAGTTATTTATAATTTATTATACTCATTTCATAAGTATTATTACTCTCATTATTTGTTATAAATTCATTAACATTTACGGTGACGTCTTTATATATACATACTTATATATATATTTACTTGATAAACTCACAAATAAGATAAAATTCTTAAATTTTCTTTCAATTCAAAGAACTTTAAGAGCAAAATTTTCAAAACAGAGAAAGTCACGGGATTTTGTCACAAAAAGTTCATAAATTAAAAACAAAAAATAAAATATATATTTCAGAAATAAAAGCAAACACTCTTTAACAGAAAAAAAAAACATCAGAAACAAATATGAAAAATCTAAAAAAAAAAATTAAAACAAATTAAGAGTGTTGGAAATGATGATTCATTTATCAGTTAAAAAATTTATTTTTAATATATTTGGAATACAAATCTCTGCGGGAAATTCGGAGATAATTAGTTTAAACGTACTTGTCCCAAGATTTGTGAAAGCATAAGTCGTACAAAAACTTTGTCATCACGACTGATTTGAAAGGGTTATATGTGCGAGTATTTAATTCGCCGTTAACAAGTTCTGGGCATGTTTTCTGGAGCAGTTCTATGAAAACTGAAATTAGAGCGCTTGCACAAAAACTCAAATGGAACAGCTTCAAATCCCAGCAAAGATGAAAAAAATGAAAAATTCAGTTTGTGGTGTTTTCAAAATTATAATTTAAAAATAAGAGGTTCCCCCCCCCACCCACCTAGAAGACCATTTACAAAGAAACCGCTCCCCGACATTCCACCTTAACCAATGTCAACAAAAAATCGAATGAGCAGGAGAAAAGCGCCGCCTATTAGGAATTGGAACAGATAACAGCTAAACCTAATTAGCGAAGACACTCACCACACAATCTACATGCAACGATGAGGCAATTGCTGTTGATCATTTAAGGGTGAAGGTATAACACTGGCCTTTAAGACATAAGAAAAAATATATATGTACTGACCTTTCCAAATATTCCCCTACGGTTTACCCCTGAGTATTGGTCTCAAATAAAAAAAAAAAATTATGACAAGTATTTTTGTAAATGGCAGTGAACTTAGTTAATATTAAACGGGGTCCGTTTAGAGGATATCGCTTAAGTTTTCATTGAAATAAGTTGTTCCGTGGTGAGTTTCAACCCTACACACAACCCAAATTTCCAGTCCAGGGGATTGGACAATGCCGTATGCATTAGTTAACAAGCTAGCGGGTGCTAGTATGCCATCCAGGAGGGCCACGAGTCTTTATTCGACTTGAATACCACGGGATCGTTCTGGGGGCCGCCAGGTTGACCTCAATCAAAGACTTTGCTTTGTCGGAAGTATCCTATCCATTAAAGTTCTTCGTAAGGTCTTTGGTCCTTTAATGCATGGCGATGAGTTTCGTATTAGAACTAACCATGAGCTGTATGAGCTCCTTGACGATGTCGGCGTTGTTCAGCGTATTAACATCCAACGTCTACGCTGGCTTGGCCATATCGTTTGGATGGAAGAATGGAAGCATCGGTGTAGAGGATGATCCTGTCTAAGTTAGAAGGAGCAGGTTAATGAAGCCTTGTTATCGATTGGTGTGATCAACTGGAGAAGGTGCGCGCTAAGCAGAAGCGCCTAGATACTAGTGCTGAAGCAGGCTAAAGTAAGTAAAGTAAATGAACTCAGTTCCGGTTAGATCTGAGATCTGACAAAGGGTTCAAAACGATGTAAATTGCCCTCGCAGTGGCAAGCTAATTTTATATAAAGTGTTAAAACTCGAACAGTTATAAGACTAATTTGGTGCCACTACGTTTCCTTATGGGAATTGTATTCAAAATGGCTATCTTAAAATTTTAAAATGTCTATGGCGGAAAGCAGAAATAATCACAAGGTGTAAACTTTTTTAAGTATTTATAAATATATACTTAAATTATTCATAAATCGTTTCTTTTAGAAACAAAAGTTTACACGCTATTGATGAGAAAAACTGCAACTAATTGCCAAAGAAAAAATTTTTGGTTTCATTTTATCTTTATGTACTTATATAAGTAAATTAGAAATGATCTTATAAGTCTGTTCACCTTTCGGTCAGTCCCGTCTAAACGATTGAACCAATTTTGTTGAAATTTGGATGTTGATATGTTTGATTCAACTAAGTATGTTTATTTTTTATTGGGTCTCCTTAAACTAAAATTTTACTAAATTTAGCTGACCAACTTAATGGTCAAAGCAAATCATCAGTCAGAAAGTAAGCATCCTAACTAAATACTGATTCTTTTTTGTAAATCTTGGGAACTGTTTGGGTAAATGTATTGGTCTTTTTCATAAGTGTTTCAGAAAATAAAATTAAATTTATCAAGTTTCGTCTTTACTATTTTTGTAAATTATGCAATTATTTACCGATGGCTATTAAATTTCATTTTAATTAAAAACAAAAGTGAACAACCATAGTTTTTAGCTTAAATTTTTTAGATTTTTTAGAATGTGAAATCTGGTATTAGCTTTCACACACAAATCAAGGCATTGCAGACTTGACAACCATATTTAATTATTAAAACTAAAATGCGTCGATACTAAAGCACTATTGGGAACGTCCTTATTAAATAGTTTTATATCTGTGTCGGTATGGAAGAATAGTTTATGTCTCAAAATTAAATTACGAAATATTCCAAATTTGTGCATAGTTTTCTATATTAATTTTTTGAGATAACAAATTGAATTTTACATATTATAATAGGCTTATGCAACAAATGTGAAGAGCCCAAAATAGTTAAATAATTAGAGCTTATTTCGACTTAAGCTATATCACCAAATATACTCTATTTTTTTTTGTACATTTTATGTTATTAGTATTTTAATCCTGTTTCTTGTATATTTTATTTTTTACAATCAATCAAAATCAATATGCATAAGAAATTATATTATTTTCCGCGAATTTTCTTATAAATCAAATATTATTTTATTATACCCCTATACGCTATTTAGTATGTTCAAATTCGTTGTAATGTCAGTTATTCAAGAAATGACCAGCATAAAAATTATTGACACCATAAGCGAAAATAAAAATCGATAATTTATAATGCCAGCAAACACAAGTAGCTTTGTAATCATTTAAGAAAAAAATATAAAAAAAAAACTTATAATTAAATACCTAAGGCAGTATAATTATTAAAAAAACAAAATATAAAAAAAAACATACATAAATTTATACACAATTTAGATGTGTGCAGACAACAACAAAAGCAAATTTTAACTAGACCAAGTCATTATAATTTAACACAATAAATTATAAAAAAAAATAAAATATTAAACTACTGTTTGAATGATTAGTGCAAGCATTTAAAAAAAAATAGAAGGACCATACAAACGTTGTAATAAAATGTGTTTTAAAATCTGTGCTCTTTCCAAACAGTCTTTAATTGGTCATTTAATAAGTTGCCTTGTACAGGGATTGTTATGCTCGTTATAATACTTTTCAAGATCGTTTTAAAGGTCTACACATCTGAGACCATTATTAACAGAGTTTTGTTTTGAAAATTATTGATTAAAATTATTTATTTATTTATTGCCTATATTACTATACAATAGGGTGGGTCAATTTGTTCGGGACCGAAAAACGTGACAAAGCGTATAGCAAGGTCGTAATCTACGAGAAATTCTAAGAACTTTTCCCAAAGAAACCAAGGTTCTAAAATCAAAATCGAGCTTCCGGTTTCTTACGAGAAAATTTGGTGTTCAGGTCATCCGAAAATAATGCTATTTTTTTGGAAATATTCATTGCAATTGGTGAATAGTTGACCTGTAACGCTGGAAGAGGGCTTATTTTAAAGGAAATTTTCTCACCTTTCTATATCTGTGCTCATTTATAGAAAATTATTTATCCAAATAATGGTTTTGTAGGTTTATGTCAAAATAATAACAGTCAAACTGTTAAAAACCTAAAACTATTATTATTGTGACATAAACCTCCAAAACCATTATTTGGCTAAATAATTTTCTATATATGAGCACAGATATAGAAAGGTGAGAAAATTTCCTTTAAAATAAGCCCTCTTCAAGCGTTACAGGTCAACTATTCACCAATTGCAATGAATACTTCCAAAAAATAGCATTATTTTCGGATGTCCTGAACACCAAATTTTCTCGTAAAAAACCGGAAGCTCGATTTTGATTTTAGACCCATGGTTTCTTTGGGGAAAGTTCTTAGAATTTCTCGTAGATTAGGACCTTGCTATACACTTAGTAGGCTAAAAAATTGACCCACCCTACTATACAATATTAAATAATATTTTAATTAATTATAAGGAACAGTATGACAAAGACCATCAGCTCGGTGTAGTGTCCTAGATGAGTATATTTGGTGGGAATTGAACCCACAACCCTTGCAGTAGCAGTCTAACACACTACGCACTAGACAACTGGGACACTCACCTAATTTAAACTAAAACTGTATTGCCGTGGTCTAGTGGTTAGTGTGTTGGCTTACTAAAATAAGAGCTCCGGTTAAGCCCCGAATCTGACATCTTGAAGCAAATAAATATGAATGAAATATTTCTTCCGGCGACTACCTCTTAGCAGACTTTTTGCAAAAGCTCTGAAAATAACTGATTACCATGAACAAGCTTCTTAAGTTTGTCGTTCGGAGTCCAGATTAAACTGTAGGTCCCGGTGCTCATGGATAAAAATTAACACACACAACTGAGAGAAGCTCGGCCGTAATGTATGTATGTATGTATGTATGTATGTATGTATGTATGTATGTATGTATGTATGTATGTATGTATGTATGTATGTATGTATGTATGTATGTATGTATGTATGTATGTATGTATGTATGTATGTATGTATTCATAATGTAAATTTTTAGTTTTGAATGATGATCTGAATGTGATCGTATAGGTGTCCTTCGTACAATGCGGTAGTACACAATATTTCCAATGTTCTGTGGCATTCTCTGTGAGTACAATAAATTTTGTGATTTATTCTCCTCATTTTATTTATTTTGTTTGAAATGTGGACTTTTTTCTTATTTTGGTTACTTTTTGTCTCAAGGAAATTAATAAAATATTGCGAGAAATAAAATTAATAAATATAAATACTATTCAACAAAAATATTTATTTCTTTTATTTTATTATTATTAGGGTTTATGATTATGTAAAATTAGAAACAATTATAAAAGTAAAAAATAAAGTAGATGTAAAACTGTGATTATTTACTGATTAAAGATACAATATACATACATATGTTAATATGTACAGTTTTGCGATAGTTTTTTGACTAGAGTTGTATCGGTATAATCGAGTAATGAAAGGAAAACTGATTAGAAATGTAATAGAGTAGAATCTTACAAATTCGAACCGTCCAGAAGTTATAACATGCCATTTCAATGTATTGGATATTTTAAAATTAGAACTACAGATTTTGATGTCTGGATTTCTCGCTCATTAAAGTAAAATATAAAACGAGAAATCACGAAGTTATTTGTAGTGTGTACAAGTCGGTGAAATTTAATATCTGATGTACAAATTTGGGCCCGGTGATAACTGAAGTTCAAAAGGAAATATTCATACTTGATACACACTGATTTTATGTTAAAAATCAATTCAATACATAATAATTAAAAACCTGTTTGAAAATTGTCTATTAAATTATTATGTTTAATTAATTAAATGTTAATAAATAAAAATTGTTTTGTGTTCAAGAAAAGCTCACACAACTAGTTTTTATTTAACATTTTCTTAAAAAAAATGTCCAAAAATTCGAATTGCCCGGTGCACAAATTTGTTATATTTTGTGAGATTCTACTGTATTTTGATAAAAATGGCCACTTGCTAAAAATGTTCAAAAAAAAAGTAAGGCTGTGGCAACACTGGCTACTATTGCGTATTTGACGGTTGTTGACAGTGTTGCCACAAATTTTAATTTTTTGTAACCAAATAAAATAAAAATAACCAAATTTTCGACTTCTAATTCTGATGAAAACAATTAAGAAGATAATCTCTAATCAATTATAACTATTTAATTGTTTGCAATAAAAAACAAAATAGTTTCTGGTTTGTAAGTGCTTATATAGCACATTTTATAGGATTCACATATACTATATAAGTAAATACAATATGAAATGGTTATTTTTTTAAGTAATTTTTTTACATAATCTAGTAAAACTAATTGATTTTGGTAAATTTCAATGCAGACATTTAACTGAAAATAAGCAAGAAATTTGGATACGAATGATTTTAATATTTTTGGTTAGTTTTTGATCAATTTGGTTACTTTTTTGTTGAAATTTGGTTATAAAATATTGAAGGCTGTGGCAACACTGTTTGAAAGGTTATTTCTATTGAACAAAGAGAAAAGAATATCTGCAGAAGCAGAGATATTTTCAGTAGTTTTGCAACTAACTTCATTACCTAACGAACTTTAAAATTCGGCTTTAGCAATAGCAAAGCGCTTCCGCCGCGCCATTTGTGCTGGTTTCAAATATATTTTAAGAAGTATGAGAATATGTGACAGTTAAGTTGTTAATACAATAAACTTCTTTTTTCTCTTTTTGTAAGAAAAATTATTTATTTTATTTCTTCTTCTGATTTTTTTAATGTCTGTTATAACAGTGACCTTTTATACAAATTTTGTCATAGTTGGTAGTCTTTTAGACTTTTTGTTTTAGATGTGTTCGTAGAATTAACTTCTATCATAATAGACTTTTTCCTGAAACGCAATGTAGGGGGAAAGAATTCAGGTTTAAGAGCAGTCAGCAGCTACTTAAATTGTTACGCTTCAACAAAAATTTGTGTATGACTTTACAACTGTATTAAATTTGATAGAAGTCCAAATTAGCGGGTAAAATAAATACTGGAGGACACAATATTAGCGGTAATCACTTTTCGATGAAAACGTTCTTGCAAGTTTTGCATGACAGGTCATTCATGAGCAAAATTTTATGACTACAAGTTTATAATAATTGTAGTGTAGAGGTGAACAAAAATAAAATTTTTTATATTTGACTATTGAATCCTACTTAAAATGGGCGGGCTATATAATATATAATCCTTTTTTTAAAAGCAGCCATATTATTTGCGTCAATCTTTATCGCTGAGTACCGGGAACTACAGTTTAATGTCGAATATGAAAAACAGACTGGGAAAGCTTGTTCTTTGCAATTAGTACTTTCACAGCTTTTGTCAGAAGATTACTAAGAGGTGGTTGCCGAAAATTTTTTTTTCATATATCTTGTTTTCAAGATGTCAGAGCTAGGATTTGAACCCGGAGCCTTTGTCTAGTAAGCCAACTAGACTACGGCGTCCACATCACACAATACTTATGCCTAAAAAAGTATACAAGGAGGGGCAACGAAATTGGGTAAATTTATGTATTTAGTAATTAATTTTGATCAATTTGAAGTATCTTAGTACAAATGGGCGTGGCCAAAAGAGGCATATAAAGCTAATCAACTTAATAAATAAATATAATTTTCTGACTATATTTGAAATTATTATCGATGATACTACACATAATGATCCTACACTTAGGTCGAAGCAAACTAATTTGAAACGTTCATGTTACTGCAGAGAAACTTATTAAAAATTGACGTGGTGAAAGGAAGGAAGGCGTAACAAATTATTGAAACTAAATTAAACTAACTAATCTGACACTAATGTGCAATTTAAGAGATATTTGGATATGACAAAACTACTAAAACCACAGCAATTTCATTTTGTATGTATTTTTGAATTTAAGGAAAGTATTTGAAGAAATATATTTAGCATGGTCGATAATAATCACAAATACATAATTATCATTTTTATGTATGTACGTATGTATAAGTATGTTTATGAAGATCAATAATACTACACAATATGTGCGAAACGAAATTGGAGTGCAATTAAAATTTTAATTGTATTTACTAAAAAACAAAAACATATGGAAACATTTTTGTGTTTTAACAAAAAAAAAAATAATATAATTGCGAATTTTATATAATAATTGGTATCAGCTTTTTAATAGAAATTTTTCTGGTAAAATTTTTTCTCTGCACAATCGATTACTTTCTATTAATGTTATATCAGGAATAACTCAAAGCCAAGGCAATTTCTGGCGGATTTTGCCAGTTCTTTAAATAAAAATTAATTAATACATGGACTCAATAAGAGCAAATAATAATGCTCATTGCAAATTTCTGATATTTTTGTTTTCTCCAATTATAATTTAACATTTTATTGTTCGGTGCCTTTCTTACCAAAAATAAGAAAATTAATATTTTCAATTACAACAAACAAAATACCCACAACAACCTGTCATATATGACCACCGCATTAATTTGTCTGCTGAAAGCCAAAACTTTAAAAAAAAATTTACTCGTACAACTCAAACGAAATATACGAGAATTATAAGAAAGAAAAAAAAAAATAAATTACTGGTTATTTAACGATATTGCAGTTTTTGTGTTTTATTATCTTCTTTGCTTGTCAAGTAACTAAAAAATATAACAAAAACAACAATACAAATTTGTTTTATAGCAAAATGTTTCTTGTAAATATTACACAGACAACTCTACTACTGTTCATTTAATTTGAAATTTTTTTTTGTTAAAAAAAACCTGTTGGCAGCTGTTGCCAATATTTCGTTGGTTCAACATTAAGTCTTTTAAGTTTTAAGCAAAAAAAAAAAATTATTTATGTAAGTTAAACTTTTAAACACGTTTTTTTTGTGTTTTGCATTTTAAAGAAAAAATAATAATTTTTTTTTATCAAAAACTGTTAATTTGTTGCAATTAAAAGAGTAACCAAAAGTAATATTAAAATTGTAATCAGAACTAAAGTTAAGTTAAATTTAATTTTGTAAAATTCATCTATAATTATTATATAGGTCTTGAGATCCTAAAACTGGTTTCTCTATAAGAATTAGCATCCGTTAAGGACTATGTACAAACACAATATGTACAAAAACCGCTACGAAGGTCTCATGAGAGTTCTTTGTATTGTACATACATACATAACATACATACATAACTGGCTTTTACAACCCTCGCAGCACTCATGTTGTGTGTGTAAATTTTTATCCATGAGTATTGTACATATTCACCTTTAAATTAACTATTTAACTTACAATCTATCGGAAATCGATTTTGTGAATTATAATATTTTTAATTGAATGTAAATTCTAACCAGTTTTTCTTGTTTTGACTTACTTTTATTTACAACTATGTGTTGAAAGCTTTTTTTGTAAATTCAACTTATTTTTTTATTTTTATTTAGTAATGGTGTGATTCCATATTGGAAGTCAAGAAATAAATGATTTTGTAAAATACTTAATTTGGGAAAACTAAAGTATATTACAAAAGAAAAGACGTTTGAGAGTGGTAAAAAATAATGGACATAGAACTAAATCCTGACTTCCTGATCTCTATTTCGTTGTTCAGCTGACCATATTATTGAGTTCCAAACATTTTACATATACACATAATTGGCCATTATATTTTGCAACATTGTTTCGGGGTTACGCACAGTGGGACTTGTTCATACAATGCTTGGCAAAAAATATAACTAGTGCTTTTAGAATGTTGAAATTTTTCTCTGAGCCTTTGGTTAGCTCAATTAAGAAAAATATAAAGTTTTATTAAAATTGGGCACGCCCACTCCCCACCGCCCATAGAATCCAAAATTTATTTTTTGCCCAAAGTTTTTTGAAATTTTTCTCTAAGCCTTTAGTTAACTCAATTAAGAAAATTGTAAGGTTTCATAAAAATTGGCCACGCCCAGTACTCAGCGTCCATAAAACCAAAAATTTATTTTTGGCCCAAAGTTTTTAAAATTTGGCACAGAGCCTTTACTAGCTCAATTAACGCCCACACTCACCGCCCATATAACCCATACCATATTTTTTCCCACAACTTTTTGTTTCTTTACCAAAACTAATTAAATTTTATTTTAAAATTTTTTTAATTAAAAATTTCATGAATTTGAAGATAAATTTTATGATTTTATAAATGATTATTAATTATTTAAACTTTTTTTTGTAGTTGATGGTATGGATTCTTACCTTTCATTTAATTATAGTGGAAGCACCTAGCACAACCGAGCAACCTTTTTTTTCTTCTTCCAGGGAAGGTTGCTATTACGGCACATTATAGAACAAATTTTATTCTATCATATCTTTAAAACCATATGAGCGAACATTATAATTTTTTTTTAATACGCAGAAAGGCTTTATTTGGAAAAAATCACTATTTAAATCTGAGCAATAAAATTATCTTACGGACAAACACTATAGAAGTGCGTAAACAGTTTTCAATATTTTATACTAAAATTTACATATGACTTTACTTCATTATTTCATAGTCAAATAAACGTTTTTTTATGGATTGTTCATACTGAATCCTTTTTCTACAAAACTGCATCATTACATTTTTAAATTTTATGTGTCGAAGAAATTACTTATTGCAAAAAAAATAAAAATCCCACTGTGTTCCGTATAAGCTTCTCACAGGAGCCATTTAGTGTGTGTCAATTTTAAAGAGCTTGTTCATGGCAATCACTTATATTCTTTAATGTTAAGTACTAAGTATATAATGTTTAAAAACATAAACTTTAAAAGTGTTTGTGTAAGAAAAAAAATGCCAAAAAATTATTTTTGGCATTTTGTACACTTCTTGATTGGTGTACAGTAAAATAACTTTCAAACATCCCATTATCTGTTAGATAGGATTCCTACTCCCTACGTTATAGCGTAGAGCTCCGCCTGGAAAATTGTAAAAACTCAAATGTATATTTTATTCAGTATTTAGGGATCAGTACTTAGTTCTGATTTTATTTTTTATTTATAGCCATAAGCTGATAAAATTGTTACACCATATGTATATTGAATTCATTATCATTATCATCATTATCATTATCTTCTAAATAACTATTTATTTAAAGTTACACTTATTTAGCCTAATAAGTTGACCTTTTAAAAAACACAAGTGGCGCTACAATCTAAGTAAAGCCCTAAAACTTATTACGTTACACAAATTTTTTTTTTTGCTTATCTCCCAACAAACAAACAAACAACAATACTACTTAAAATATTTACTAGAAAAAAAAAACAAAATTAAATGTATTTAAATATTTCATATATGTTTTAAAGATACATAAATAATAATAAAACTAAAAACAGTAGCATATTTATTTTAAAACGGGGAAAAATATTCTTAAATTTACTTTTTAAACAGAGTCATAAATGTTTATTATTATTTATTTTAGAAATTAGACAAGAATATGTTTTTTTTTTTGTTTATCATAGAGTTTAAATAGAGAGAAAAAAATCTTTAAATAAATATTAGAACAGAATATACAAATCAGACAAATATTAGACTAAATAAACAAACGTAATAAAGTTTAACAAATACATAAATGGTTAGCCCGTATATTTATCTTTAAAAATTAAATAAAAAAATAAATCAAATAAATTATTGTCTGTGTAAAAAGAAACAAAGTGTGTGTTTGTGTATTTTCATAAGTAATTTCCTGCAGTTAAACAAATTTGAATTTAAAATAAAAAAAACTTTAAATAAAATAGATAATAAAGATCCAAAAGGAATGTCTACATAAATTAGCAAATAGAAATAAAATTATTAATACAGGTACAGAGTTTAAATAATAAATCATTTTGCAGGAAAAAAACAATTTCTTATGAAGAGATAATAAAATGAAAATAATTAAAAATAGGGAAATTCATAGTATGAAACTATTAAGAAGAAAAGACAAGAAAATACAATTGGAAGAACAAAACGAAAGTTTGATTTCGAAATGTAATGCTCTCAGGTCATCATCAAGAAACGAGTAGAAAAGAATCATATTATTAATAACTTTATAA
This sequence comes from Metopia argyrocephala, assembly GCA_963576795.1. Lineage (NCBI taxonomy): Eukaryota > Metazoa > Arthropoda > Insecta > Diptera > Sarcophagidae > Metopia > Metopia argyrocephala. The sequence continues at coordinate 51,517,700 of OY756209.1, read as the reverse complement.
TTTCAAAGCGCATTTTTGATGTCATTCGTAAAAACACACTTTCAATAGGGGCATTGAGAGTGGCCATATTGCTTTGCCAAATTACAATATGCGTACTGATAAAATTATAAAATAGTTCTTCTTTTCTAACAATAAAGTTTATTTAAAAAACACGTTTAGCTTCGAGGCCCTTTTTTGAATAGATTGTTAAGACAATTTAAGACAATAACTATTCACATGAAAAAAAGCAATACCTGTAGGTCGATGTTCTTTTAGATTAAATAGGATATATTAATATGGGATATATTAATATGAAAAGAAAAGAAAGAAAAACCATCATAATGCTGATGTATCAGTAATAACATAAGTGTCCCTGTTTTTGGTCACTATACTGTTTTCATTATCATAAAGTCATACAGGGTGTCCGCCGGGAAGTATACTATTTTGTTTTGCAGCCATTTTGGTAAACATTAGCATTGACAGTTCATATTTAGCAGGCGTGAAGTAGAGACGTTTAAGTTTATTATTGAAAAATATTCGGTAAACCAACGTTAAAACATCTTATCGATATCAATTATCGATTTTCATGAAAAAATCATAATGAGTGAAGAGGCACATTTCCATTTGAATTTCCATTTGTGAATAAACAGAATAGTCGCTTCTTGGCAATGAAGAACAATGAAATTATACTTAATTTGAATTATTAATTATTCATCAGTCGCCTTTGCATCCATTAAAAGTGACAGTCTGATAACTGTAAATGGGGTGCGATATCATGACATGAGTGAAAATTGTTTAACGCCAAAACTGCATGCTTTCGGCTTGACTATCATGTGATTTCAACAAGACGGTGAAATTACTGCGAGATCTCTTTCCACAACAAGTTATTTCAAGGAATGGTACTGTTGATTGGCTTTCAGGTGACAGTATTTGACTCCCCGGGACTTCTATTTGTGGGGATATCTGAAAAGCAAAATTTATGCAAACGAGAAACGCTGTATCAACTCAAACCAAATATTTTTGATGAAATTAATGAAATACCACGTGAAATGTAGGAGAATGTAATGAAAAATGTGCTCAAAAGGGCTTGCATTTGTGTGGCTAACAGAAGCGTATATTTATTAGGTATTGTATTCCATATGCCGGAGTTCAATAAAAATGTATCCAGTCCTTTTCATTTAATCAAAAATTATAAACAAACAAAGTAGAATACCTTCCCGGAGGACACCCTGTACTTAGCTACTGGTTCACACCATAGAGTCCTACCTTATTATTTTTATATAATAATATACAATAGTATAGACAACTTAAAAAAATATATCAAAATCACTTTTCTCATGAGACTGTTGTCACTTTTTATGACCTTTAGTCATAATATAAGTATGATATTATGTCATCAGAAAGTTACATTAAATATTTATTATGAGTATACACGAGTAATTTGAGGCTTGGTTGTCTTGAGAACAGGAAGCCAACAACAGTAGTGCATAATGTTAAAAATTCATTTAAAAAAAAATTCTTAATATTTTGCTCTAAAAACTCTTTAGATTTTGACACCTTCCTACAGTCACCTGAATACAATGAAGAAACACTAATAAAAATAATACAAAAATTTTACAACTTAAATATTGAATTATGGCAAACACTCAAGAACAGCTGATTTTTATATTTGAAACTGTCTTTTGTTTCCCCACTGTGTACACTGTGACTTTAAGGATATTCACTATACTTTTATATTTTGTTTTGAAATATTTAATAATGTAATATAACATATGTACATGTATGAACTAAAAAATTTTTTGAGTTAAGTGAATACCCTTAATATTATAAGTTACTCAGTATTTATATCCTGAAACTTTAACTAAAAGTAACGCAAATCTGCAATTAAGTTGAAAAGAAAAAAAATATATATTTCTTTCTTTTTAAGACAATATAAAATTATGTTTGTACAATAAGTATGCATATATTTAAAGGAATTTATTCATTAAAAATGAATGAAAGAAATTTTTCAAGTATTGAAAATTTATATTAAAAAAAGCCAATTTGGTTTTTATAAATTTCAAAACGTTTAAAAACGAACTTTTTCCAGTGTAAGGGTATTAAACTTGCCTATTGCTTATATACATAAATCGTAACTGCTGTATTGATTAGAAGTAAAATATATTTATTATAAAAACTAGACAAATATATTCACTAATTGGCCGTTAACAAACTCATAATATTCAAACTCATAACGTTTAAGACGCACACAGCTTCTTCACAACTTCTTCTTCATTAGATATCTTCAGTGGGTATGATATTTTTCATACAAGGGATATATCAATCCTTGTATATCTTGTGAACTTCGCTCTAAATGAATTCATGCTCAATGGAATTGAATATTAAAAAAGACAGAATTTGACAAGTGGACATGGTATCTCACAAACAAAACGGCTAAGTATCTAAATTTATTCTGAATGACTTCACGCTCAACACAAAGAATACATGTTTCGTTAAGTTTGACCTCTTTGTCTAAAGTGGAACCTATGCTTTCACACTGTTTTTGTGAACATCACATAGCACATTTTATTGTGAACAAACTGAAAGGTTGTTTTTTTTTGTTCTATTAGTTGCCTCAAAGTATTCTCTGTATTACCTGTTACCTAGATTAAAACTCATCTATCAATTATATTTTTACAATTTAATGCCAAATAATTAAATTATATTGTTTTTTTATATAATCAGAATTTGTATAATGAATAAATTCCTTTAAGATTCTGCTATTTTATAAATTGCAAAATAATAACCCCTGAAATCCTTAAAGAAAATGCTCGTTATGGTTATTAATTAGATGAATAAGGCTTATTTGCGTTACAAATTTTCATTTAATTATAACTTAATTTTAATCCAAACAGTAACTCTCTGCAATTCCGCAGTTCCAGACCGGGTAGACCGCCAAAACGTGGACCAGTGGGTTTATCCTTGCCACCCACCCATCTAAGCCAGCATCCACAATTGAAAAAACACCGTCTAGATAATGGTGATTATCCATATGAGAATGGTCATATAAGTGGTAAGTACAACAAGAGACTAAACGAATATCATTAAAATAAGAAAACAAAATAAATTCAATTTAAATTTAATTTCTATTCAACATTCAACATTTAATTCTCGCCTTATCATTGAAAATTCAACGCCTGTTTTTTATTTAAAAAAATCAAGCCGCTTTTTTGTTTCTGTTGTATTTAAAACTCATTTATAGTTTCATAAATGATTGAAAAACGAAAAAAAAATTTACAACGCCAGTTTAAAAACACCGCCAAATAGCCACAATGACTTGCAAAAAGTTTGTTTTTTTTTTCACATAATTTTTATGTTAAAAATGCCTAAAAAGTGTTAAGCAGCAGTTGTTTTTTGATTTCAAACCATATGACTTCTGAAGAACTCAGAAGAGATAAAAGATTATTACGATTTCTTTTCTTTTTTAAATTTTTCAAAGATTTTATTGAAATCCATAATCTTGTAATTTGTTTGTTAAATAATGGTATGAATGGTTTAAAAACAATACGTACCTGTGTACGTATGAGAAAAATCGAAAGAAAAAAACATACAATTTCAACAAATCATTGAATACATTAGTGAGTGCTAAAGTAACAAAATGTATTTCGAATAATATTGATCGACAATAAAATAAAAGACAAAAATAGAAAAGGAAAAATATTTTTAATACCAATAGGCGTGGTTGAAATGTCAAAGAAATTATTATTAAAAACTATTTACAAGAAGTTCTAAAAGAAATCCATTAAAATTTTAAAGAATATTCTGTAATAATTAGGAAAAAATAGTGAAATAGAATTTTAAATTAAAAACAGAAAAACTATTTATTTTTTGTCTGTCAAGCAGGTCTTAAGAGTGTCTAAAGTGACCAGACATTCCGCTTTTCGTTTCCGCTTTATTAACGTATAGCATACATACATATATGCATACAAATACTGACGTACTCGTATATACATAAATTCCATTTTTTCTTAAAAGTTTTCGTAAACCTCTTTTTAATCATTCAAACCCTTTGATTTTTAAAACCTTTTGACATTCCTGTGCAATAAGCCTTGGTAGCATTTTATTAACCATTTAGTACCCGAACAACGCTCCCAAATAGTGATAGTCTACGTAAAATAAAAATAAAACCATTCGCGAAGTTCCTAGCCCAGCACCAGTAATTCATTTTTACGAACAATATAGTCGTCCGAGTGAGCAAGCAATTCGTGCAGTTATTGATCGTTTTCGCCCTAATTTTACTGATTTTGATTCAAAACTATGCATTAAGATGGCAAATATATCTTTTTATTGAAGAGAATATTGTTTCTATCGGCCTTATTCTAGTTGGAGGCGTCGTTGTCGTTTGGCGACATTTTTATAGCAGAATAAAGCAAAAGTGTTTCTCCTGCCTTTAATCTATTATAAAAATATCGTTACACGACGACGACGTCGTCAATTGGAATAGGGCCTTATAGAAAGATATTATAAATTAAAGACTTGGAGCCAACGAACTACTATAACATACATTAGACCAGCACCATCCGCCATTATTCCTGAATGTAAATGTTATCGAACTACGCTGACTGAATATATACTCATTACAAAGGATTTAGAAAAATTATAATTCCATTTCTTAGAAAACAGTGAGTTAAATATCGAGTTAATGGTTATTATGACGTTCCACTGTATTCCACCTTAACTTTTGACAACGAAAAAACGAATGATCAGGAGAAAAGAGCCACCTATTGGGAAGAAGCAACAGCTAAAAACCTACTTAGCGAAGGCACTCACCGCAATCAATATGCAATGATAAGGCAATTGATTGGCTGTTCATCATTCAGGGGTGAAGGCAATTTGTCTCATTCCTAATATAAGAAAATAATATATATGTTCTGTTGTCATAATGTATTGTCCTTTCCACAAAAATTTTAATACAAGGCACAGTATTTAGTAGGGGTTTACCCCTGAGTATTGGTTTAAAAAAAAAATGTATAGAACGCAAAGAACTCTAATGAGACTTGCATAGCTGTAGCCGAAAGCATGTTTAGTTCGGCTGGTGTAAATTTCCATGTTTATTATGTAGACGCCGTGGTCTAGTGGTTAGTGTGTTGGCTTACTAAGACGATGGCGCCGGGTTCAAATCTCAGCTCTGACATCTTGAAAAAAAAGAAATATGAAAAAATTATTTTTTCGGCCACTACCTCTCAGCAGTCTTCTAGCAAAAGCTCTTGGAGTAATTGATGGCCATGAAAAAGCTTCTCAATTCTGTCGGTCGGAGTCGACTTTAAACTGTAGGTCCCGGTATTCATGGACAAAAATTAACACACACAACATGAGTGCTGCGAGAAGTTAGGCCGTAATCCTGACACAGGGTTGTAATGGCCAATTATGTGCATATTATGTTTCAGTAACCATTGCAAAAATAATCCATATATCGTTGGTCTCAGGTAGAAAGGCCCTAACTCAAATAATTTAAAATTTACAGGAGGCGGTAAAAATACAACAGATACTGTAATTATTAATATATAACTTTTTATTAAATGCTGTACAATTGCTTGTAATAACGTTATTTTTAATAATATTGTAACATTCTTTGTGAGGAGCGGAATATTTCTAAAATGCATTGAATTTACTAAAAAAAAGTAAGTTTTGAAAAAATGCGAGTTAGGGCCTTTCTACCTGAGACCAACGATATGTACTTGTTATTATATATCTCTTTGTAAGTCTGTTTGTTTGTTGGTCCATCACGCCTAACCGAATGAACAGATTTGGTTAAAATTTGAAACATAGATAGACAAAATTATCGTAATAGTGCAATAGGGTATGTTTTTTTTAAATTGTACCTGGGCATGATGCCTCTAATACAAACTAAATATTGAGTTTTGTATATCTTGAGAACGTTTAAAGCGAATATTTCGGAATTGGGTCTGAATGACTTCACGGTCAAAGCAAATCATCAGACAGAAAATGGACGGAATTGGACAGTAGAACGTGGCACCAGTAATACAAACTAAATACTGATTTTTGTATATCTTGAGAACGGTTTAAGCTAAACTTTCTGAATTTGGTCTGATTAAATTCGTAGTCATTTGGACAACCGGCAGTGGTAGGTGTAGAGAAGCACCCCGGGTCTAGACTAGTTTAATATAATTTAGTTCTGATCTAATTAGACCGTGTATTAATAGAACAGGAGTCGAAATTCTTAAATAGTTTTCACATAATAAGGTTCTACACAGCGACGTCAATTGAACGAGATACCATTCATTGTCATATTTCTTTAGGGCCATTTTCTCGATAAAATTCTTTGTGGTAATTTCTTTTTTCAAGGCAATTTTAATTGTCCACAATTAAACAAGAAAAAGAGGCACTAAATTTATGTGTGATTTTTCAAAATGGCAATTTTTTAGCTTTTGGAGCAATCTATCACTATAATTTGGGGTCATATATCATAAATATGTATGTATGTATATCACTTTGGGGCCATATTTCGTTTGAAAATTTACTCCAATAATGAAGCTATTTTTCATTTCTTTCTTTGGGGTCAAATTCAAAGTGCTGTAAATGATATCTTGCTTTAGTAGAATCTTTCGTATTGTATTGCAAATCTAAAATATCGACATCTGTAGCTTAAAGGTTTATTGATATGTATTTCCATTTACAGATTTTTTTTTTCCTTTTTTACTGGCCATATATTTAACAAATCATCGTTGATTTCTTTTCTCAAACCAACATATATTTAGAATTTAGCATTTGTAGACCAATAATCATAAGAAAAAAAAAACAGAAACAGAAACCGAAACAGAAACAAAATTATTTCAAATTACAATACAGAGTACAACCATTAGCCAGTCAAACAATCGGATATACAAATCCACAGAATGAATGGTTGAATGATTCCATGGTGGAATATTTATGCCACCTCCATGTATATTTATGAGCAATTCATTCGGGGGCAATGGTGGACTATTTTCAAAACAGAAAAAAATGTTTTTTTCTTGTTTTTTGTTCAATTATACAAACGGTTTTACCGACTGACTTGTAATGAAATATAACCATAATTCGAGGTTTTAATACTTCAATACTGTAGAAATACAAATCAGTTTTATTTCTTCAATTGAATTGAAACTGAAATTATTAAAAAAAAAAAGAAATCGTGCTTGTATTTACAAAGACATGCGCTGCAAACAGTGCAACAATTTGTTTTGTTATCTGTTTCGTTTTGTTTTGTATTATTTACGACAATTGTAGGTTATGGTTGCAAATAACTTGCAACCATCAACAATCAGCAACATTTTTATTCCAGACAAGGTGCTTTACAATTGTCTGAATTGCATTTGAACCATACAAATGGCACGATTTGAAACTTGATTATTAAAGTTGGTTTTTTTATTTTCTTTTATGTCTCTCTGAGAAATAAGCCTCCATTGTGCATATTATGCCTTAAGATAATGGTTTTTAAGTTTTGTTTCATATTTCTTGAGGAAATCATTTTATTTGTCGAAATGTTTTATTTTAATTCTTCACTATTATTTGGTTGGTAATTTGACAAACGCATTTACATGTCTGAAGGGTACAACAAATCGCATATACAAAAAAACATTATTTTAAGCGATTTAAGTCTGGATTGTATCGGAAGGTAAATAAAGTCACAAAAAAGCAAAAAATTTACTACTACATTGAAAATATTGCTTTATATGGAAAATAACTGAAGTTATTGACATGAAATACATGAAATTACTGAATCTGTTGGTCAAAATTCTTAACAACTCAATTATAATAGAAAATTATGCCCTTTATATATAAATTAATGCTACTGAGTTTCAAGTTAGCTTAGATGGAGTGAATCTGTAAATATCACCAGTACAAAATTTTTTTATTGAGACCAATACTCAGGGGTAAACCCGTACTAAATGCTGTGCATTGTATTGAAATTTTTGTAAAGACAGTACATTACAACAACAGAACATATGCTCTGTTTTTATATTATTAAGAGCCTTAGGAACGAGACAAATTGCAGTGAATTGATCATTCAGAGGCCAGTGTTATACCCTTCACCCTTGAATAATCAATAGCAATTGTCCCATCGTTGTAGGTTGAATGCGGTGAGTGACTTCGCTAAATAGGTTTTTATAAATAGGTTATCTGCTACTTCCCAATAGGTGGTTCTTTTCTCCTGATCATTCGTTTTTCGTTGTCAAAGGTTATGGTGGAATAGACTGGAAATGTCAGGGGGCGGTTTCTTGAAGATGGACTTTTGAAAGGGGGAAACCTTAAAGTTAATGAATCGTTCGGCATACATAATCTGTTAGAACTTTTTCCAATCGTTATGTGCATCTTTTTATTAAAATGAGTGCAGAATATTTACTGGAAAACCATACTTTTAATGCGAAGTTATCCTTATAATCTAGTATTCGAGCTATATTCTTCTCGTTTTTACCCTTTGGCACTACATTTGTAGAAAATCATAAAAATACAACGCTGTTAACAATTCATTAAACTTTTCTTTTAAGTCGAATGTTGGAAATTGAAAAAAAATTGTCAGTTATGTTATTTTATTCGACAAACAAGTACAGAGAATTTTAATAAAAGTATAGTAAGTATTTTTGTTAGTAAAGTTTACTAAAATCTTTTTATGTCATCAGAATAAGGTTACTTATAGTATTTTTCGCATTGTTGCTGCTAATTTTAAAAAATTTGGCATCTTTTGGGTTCTTGCAATTGCTGTGTCTTGCTATGTCTTAAAAGTACTTAAAAGCCGATATGATAACAAATCATTCAAAATATATTTTTTGTGAATGAATTTTTTATTTCTTTTCGCAAAGTATTCAGCTTAGCCATCGTACACACATTTTCAAAAGAGAGCATTTCCAATCTTATTTTTAGCAGAGACAATTAATGATTTTCCAACAAACAAAGTGTTTCATAATATTTAATTATTTTTAACATTTTGTGTCATCTTTTTATTTAGTCTGCCTTGTAGTCGAACATTTTACTTGGTATCTCGATAACCTATACCCCTATAGTTGAAAATGGTATAGGTTCTCGAATTTTATTTCCAACATATTAACATATTCGAGAACAATAAGAAGGCTGATTAACTTTTGGAAAAGCAATAACGTGTAACATGCGCTTACTAGACGTTTATGACAATATGGACGCTTACGATACCGACAAACCTCTAGACTAAGTATTCTTATGTGCAGTAAATGCAATGTTATAGTGTATTTCGAATTATTGAATGAATTCCATAAATACTTAGTTTTGAAAAAAAAAACATCAAATACTAACAATTTGACATCATTAAGGCTTAGCATAGCGTTTTCGCAAAGGGCATATATTTTAAAATTAGCTGAACAAAAAAAAAAAAAAAAATTATAAAAAATTACCACATTTTAAATTTATAGCAATTTGAAATATGATTCGATTTCAATTTCATTCACAAACTAGCGTTAAGAACAGTAGGATTCTGCTAGATTACGAGTATTTAATTTAATGAAATGTCTAGACAAATCAACTTGAAGTAGTTCTTGCTGTGTACAAAATTAAATAAAATAAACTTTAATTTATTTTAGGTAAATATTTAAAATAATTTTTATGAAGTTTTTTGCTATTTTTAATGTTTAGAAAAAATTCAAGATCAAAATTCTTGTCTTTTTATGAAGATAGTTCTTTAATAGCTTTCAGACTTATTTAATTGCCAACTACAACTAATTAGAACAAAAAAAAGAAATAGAATTTTCTTAAAAAAGAACCATCTGTTTATTTGTTAGCTCTTCTCTTTGCAAAATGTTTATTTTAGTCTAAGATATATGCACAATTGCCCACCTGTATTTCAATAATACTGTATGATTACCAAGTCATTAAACCTATACTCATAAATAGTAATAAAAGTTTTTTATTTTTTTTCCTTTTAGTCTAATACATGTCTGAGTTTTTGCCAATGTTGTTGTCGTTTTTTTGTGCTGCTGCTGCTGCTGTTGTTATTATTTCATTTGTTTTAGCCATATTATTATGGCCAGCAAATAGTTTATATTTTAGCTGCCTGTTTCTATTTCTTTCTTTCCTATTGCAACTTTAAACAATTCTGTTTTCGAAACGAAATTGAAAGAATAGATTTTTGTTTGTTCGTTTTTTATATACAATTGTACATACAATATATACATACATATAATATATTTATAAAATAATTTTGTTTTTTTTATTGTTTAAATTGTATGTGACAAATTTATAAATTTGCTGACATTTTGTAAATTTCAGGGTTATTTTTTGCATATCCCTGGTTTTAGATAAATTTGTTTCGGTTTCATACGCGAAGCTGTTTATTCGTTTGCGTGTTTTAATATGATTTTCTGTACGTCGCCGATTTTAAATTGCAAGTTTCAAACAAATTTGGTCTCAAGTGTTGTTGTTGTTATAAAGGGTTCGTTACTGCCAAACCGCAAAAATATGGTTGAATAGTTTTGTGCACATTATTTTTATCTGGTTTATGAAAAAATAAAGAAAAACGAAACCTGTGGTAATTACATTTTAAATTGTTTACAGTGCTCATTGGCATTTTTTATCTTTTTTTTTTTTTTTTTTTTTTTTTTTGAGGGTGGGCTCTGAACATTTGTGAAAATTAATATTTAATTGAAAATCTACATTTTTAATCGTTTGGAAAGAATTTAAAACGACTCAATAGAAAATTATTTTTTAATTAAAAGCAAATTAAAAAAGAAATTCTGATGACCTCTGTTTACTGAAATTATGTTCGTTGATAAAAAACTAAATAAATCAGGGGGGGCACGAACTGAGGTCTTCAGCATATTTAAGAAAATATTTAATTTGAATAGAAGTTCTTATTCTTCATAAGAAATTTGAATTAAAGCGTACTTCTGCAGATGTAATAAATAGATTAAACGTTATTTTGTTGATGACAGAATATGCTTTTGTAGACAGAAACCGGTCGCTGGTAGAGACTTTTCAAGGTGTTAATGTTCTCAAATATATAATTAATATTCCTAAAGTGATATTAATTTAAGATTTATTAAAAAACATATTGCAGTAATGTCTGAATTTTGAAAAAGTATGTCAAACCTTTATAGTCTAATATGCTAGAAAGCTAGAATACACCAAGACCTCGCTTTGCGTTTTTTCAAAAATGCGTCGCTGCTGAATTAGTACTAATTTTCACTCTCCTTATTTTTATTTTTTTAATTTGTTGGAATATCAACGCAATTAAAATACAGTTTTATTTTTACTTTGTTTGGCTAATTTTAGGGTTCAGTTAGTGTGTTCATTTTTTCCTATTTTTTTTTAATGAATCGAATATTTAATAATTTTTTTTTGTATATACATATGTATGTAATAAAATTATATATAATTTCTGTTCTTTAAATGTTTTTTACATTGTTAAATTTTCTTTCTAAAAATTAGTATTTTCGTAACCCTGGAACCTATTCTCGATCTTGATATGGTTTGCTATAGAAAATCATAATTCTCTTTGCCTCGTGTTTTTTTAGAACGTAACCACGACGTAAAGTGAGGTCTTGGTGTATTTTAAAACAACAGTGACTTATGTAAACTAAAAAACGTTTGAGGTGGCCAATAAAAAAAAAAAATAATGTCAGTCTTTAGGAATTGTGACATTTGCGTTATATTGCATTAAAACATACAAAACAAGGTTTTCCGAAGTTTTTGAATATAAATCCCTTAATTTTTAATTCTCAACCCCGAACTCCTAAGCCTGAAAATGCCCACAAGAAACTGGCTTCAGTATGTAGTATTAAACAAATGTTTATACATACAAGTATTTACTATGGCAAAATTTTCCTATATATTTTAAAAATTAAATTCGTTAAAAAAATCAGCAATCTCTAGATTTGTTGTATTTGCAACATATAGATTATATATGTTCTTTCATTAAGGCCTTAAAGAAATAAATTTAAGTTAAACAAACTAGCTCTGACATTTTGTGAAAAAAAAACAAATATGCATTAAATATTTCTTTCGGCGACTACCTCTCGCAAATACTTTGATAGTAACTGATTGCCATGAACAAGCTTCTCAAGTACTTTGTTCGGAATCGAATTTAAACTGTAGGTCCCGGTACTCATGGCTAAAAGTTTACACACACAACATGGGTACTGACACAGGGTTGTAATGGCCAATCATGTATATATGTATGTAAAACAAAGTGTGTGCGAAATATTATTGAAATTATTATTTATTTGTTTAGAAGGATTTTATATGTGGAATGTAACATCGCTTAAATACCCGCCAAGGATTGTCTGGATGGACAATATGAACAGGTAACGCCGCCAGCTACAAATCCACAAGTGACTTTTTGGGGAAGCATTGAATAGATCTCATGTGGTTTGTTTATTCTCGCGGTGCATTAAACTAACAAAACACACATTTTTATAAAACAATTTTACTATTTACTCGTGTTGTTAAATGCTATATACATACGACCATGGTGAATTAGCAAAAAAGACTGAATCAGATGGAAAAATTGTAAAAGTTCGGAGACTATATTTGTTTCAACATATTGCATTATTTTTACCACAGATTTTAGCAATTCATATTAAATTCTACATAGTAAAGTTGTGCTTCAAGCATGTGTTATAATGTGTAAATAAAAGTTTTAAAAAACATCCAAAAATATTTTGTTTATCTCCTTATTCCCAAATGCAATTTCTAATTTCCAATGCTGAAAATATTCCTAATCTGACTGCACTGATAAAAAACTACACAGAAAAAACTAGATTGTAAATACAACAAATATTTTTGTATATACAATTAAAATATTATTAAATTTTGCGCTAACAACGGTTTTTGTAAATACAAATACGACAATTGTAGGTTTCCTTAAGAAAAGAAAAAAAGAAAATGCAACGGTACCATGTTTTTCAATTATTGCGGTTAACAAACTATTTGTTGAAAAGATTACAAGACTTTCAGTAAATGTTTTTGTTGCACTATTTTATCAATCTTTTTTATTTAAATTAAATCGTCTTCATTTTCTCCTTTGCTGGGATTTGAACCTGGGCTGTTGTGTGTTGTATGCAAGCGCTCTAACCATTACACCACGTCATTCCTAATTTTTATAATGTTGTTTTTGTACTAAATATGCGCAACTAACCTAAAGCAAAGAATTCAACAAAAAATTTATTTAATCGTTTTTATTGAAAATGTATGGTACCGTAATAATTTATTTTATTTTTTTGTCAAAGTTTACTTTGAGAACAATTGTAGTTAACAACAACAACAACAAATATTTTTGTTAAACTTTTTTATAAATCTCATATGTTTTTGTTGTTTTTTTATAACTAAGACTTCTTGTTTTTGAAAATATTGCTTAAATAATAACAACAATTTTAATTAGCATAAATTGTTGAAAATAAATCCTAATATTTGTAATATCAAAAAAATATTTGATTGTATTTATAAAACACATATTTAAAATAAAATTTCGCATTAACAACTCACTTTGTTGATTGAATTTTTGTGATTTTTTTTTCTGTGTACGTAGTGGCTATTCTCGTTACGACGCGTCGCGTCGTTAAAATATGGCTTTGGTTCATCATGATGTTTTACATTTTCTACTCGTGCTTCGGGTTCTATCTTCCATACAAATCAAGGTATCTTTTACTATATTTTTCTATAATATACATATCTTATTTTGTAAAGAATCCAAAGCGTCAAGCGGGAAAAGATAAGGATTGTCATTAAAGTTAATTTACTGTCTAATCGTTATTTATATTTTGGCATGGTTTCTTCGCAGTGTTATTAAATGACATCATTCCCATCTACTGGTGAATGCCATCATTTATTTAAAGATATAGATTTGGATTTTTTCATCTGCCTAGAACTTCATTTGTTTAGCTATAAAACTTATTAATTCTTTCAAAAACAATTTAAAAATATTTAATTGCTCTTTCAAGTTCTACGAATTTCAAAGGTGGGATAGTAATTTCCTAATACTACGAGTTTTAAGCTATATCTTCTGGTTGTTACATCTCAACTGCGGTTTTTGTTGATATTATACACATAAAGCTATTTGCCCAATTTGAGAGACATAAACAATGATAAGTGCAATCAAATCTGACTCTGGTAAAGAAAGTCTTTTTCACTTTTAACTGATATGATTTGCTTTAGGCTTCCATACATGCTAACATTTTAAACACAATTTCGGTTTTGATTTTTTTTTTAACAATTTCTTTTTATAACCTCTTTGCAGATATGAATCGCTTAGAGAAATCACCACTTTTAGCCAATGGTTATAATCCCCCGCCCATAAATCATATGGCATTTATGCAAATGAATCATCATCCCGGTTCGGCTTTAATGTCACCCGGCATGCCACCACATGGCTTACATGCCAGACCAGATAGTCAAATGTTAAAAGCGGCCGCTCAAAGTGGTATGTCAGCGGCAAATATGGATGCATTGGCCCGTACGGGTATATGGGAGAATTGTAGAGCAGCTTATGAGGATATTGTTAAGCACCTCGAAAGGTAAGCGATTAAAAAGAAAAATAAAAATTGAAATTCAACTCTAACAACGATTTTTAAATTATAAAAGACTATAGTGTCTTCGGAAGATTTCTTAAATAATTGGATTGAAATATTGTTGTGTTATCGCTTTAATTTTAGGCTTCGTGAGGAACGTACTGATGAACGCCAACAAATGAGCGGTGTTTCGGGTGTGGTAGTTGGTGGTGGCGAACAAAAACCACGTGATTTAAGTTCACGTAATTGTAAGTATAATATCGTATATTTATTATACTTTCCATAGGATTAGTTGTTTGGGAAGTTCTCTATTAAACGATTTATACGTTGCTTGTTATTTTATTTTATAAAAAGGCTCACCGAATCGTCAAAGTCCTGTGTTAAATTTATCTAAATCGGGTGGTAATACCGATCAGGGTAGTAATTGTGATGAACGTAGCGAACGTAGTGATATGCATTCACCGGCCCATTCGGTACGCGATGACAGCATAGAGAGAACCAGTGCTCGTAGTGTGGGTGTGGTTGGTGGTGTTCATGGCACAAATGTCGATGAAGATGAAGATATTGAAAATTTAAGTGATGATAACGCCTCCGACGTGGATGAACGTATGGGCAAAGATGATGAAGGTAAGAGTTATAAGAATATTTTTGTTGTTTTAAAGTGTTACTCGTAGAAGTAAATTTAAATTAAAATACATATTTCGAAAATTGCTTTTAATTCACAGATTTAAGCGATATTGAACGCGATAATATTTCCCCCGCCTCACAACGTCACCAGCGATCCCATAATATGCCCCATCACAATACTGTTGATCGTGTTGGTGTTTTAGCAGATCACGACCCTACACATCCAGCCCTACAACATGGTTCTCCTTCACATAATGCCGCTGTTGCTGCTTTACAGCATCAGCGTGCTTTAAATTACTCTACTTTGGCAGCAGCTGCAGCTGCAGCTAATGGTGGTGCTAATGGTTCTTCGCTTACGGGTTCAGGCAGCGGCGGTGCCATGACGCCAAACGAAGCTTTAATGGCAGCAAGTGATGCTTCGACAGCAGCTGCAGCCTTAGCTGCCGGTGGTCTTACTTTGGGTCCTCTAGCCATTGATCCTGGTGTACCCTCTTCTACGGAGACTTTACTGCGTAACATACAAAGTCTTCTTAAGGTAGCCGCTGACAATGCTCGCCAACAAGAACGAACCATTACTTATGAAAAAGGTGAGTAACACTCTGATTTCATAGATTTGCCTTAAGAGCGTTTTTTTTTTTCTTTTTTTGTTTTTAAATTATCTGTAAAACATTTTATTTCTTTTTTCCTTTTTAATTTCAACTCAATTACTTAACTTTGTTTTACATTATGGTTTTCTTTTCTTCTATGCTGTGGCTTTTATTTTTAGCTGAATTAAAAATGGACGTTTTACGTGAACGTGAAGTTAAAGACTCATTAGAAAGGCAATTAGTTGATGAGCGGAAATTAAGAGGTGAGTTCAAAAAGATTTCTATTTAAATAGTAGTAGTTAAGAAATTCACAATAAAAGACACGATTTAAAGATCCATACAATTGATTGGACATACAAATTAACAAATGCCCTAAGGGCATAACTTTTGTTTGGCAGTATACTTATATAAGTGAATTTAAATTAGTTTTTGTTTTCAGATGGTCTGAGAGTGTTGCCAGTGATAACAACTTGTATTGAACTGTTGTTTTTTAACCTTTTTTTTTTCTTTTTTTTTAGATTAAGATTTTAATTTTTATTTCTGAGGTTTTGTGTTGATGATTTGTATTTAAAAATAGCAATTTTTGAAAATATAAAAAGTGAATGGAGCTAGTCGCTCATCGTTGGTAGTGTTGCCAGTAAATGAAAGAAAAGTTTTTTTATTAATAGGAAAAAAACAAACAAAAATTAATTATGCTAAAATCTTCTACAAAAGAAATGTAAAATTCTGTACACCTAACCCTGTTTTTACACGATAGATACGTTTGTCGAAAACTCACATAAAAAATCGTATAAAATCACATTGCAGTTAACTTTGATCTAATTAAAGCGTTTTCTGATAAAAACAAAATTAAATTGATCACACCTCTCCTGAGGCTTGAACCCGAGTCTTAGGCACTTAACGTATAAAATCACGTTGAAAGTTTCCGATTGCGAAAACTAGCACTAAATTTAGCTACACTTGGAGACCTTTCTTAACTATGGATGTAGCTAGGACGAAAATGACACTTGTTTTCTTTACTTTGGGTGTAAAAAGCGCAGAACTATGATGTCGGAATACTAAATCGGTCTAGAAGGATGGAAAAAGAAGGGCAAGGAAAATTCCTATTGAAATTTTTAAGCCGCGTTATACCAAATAAAATCGTGTATAAAGAGAATCAAGTGTATTTTTAAATTCGCACTAAATCAAGTTCGAGTAAAAAGAGTCAAGTAAAAATAGAATTAGATGTATTTAAATTTGAAAATAAAAAAAAAAAATTTAAAGCAGTGGATTCTCGAGCTGAATAGGATCTTATTTGCTATTTCAATATTTTAGGCAAATACATATTTACAAACTCTTTTACGAATACATATATTACATCTGTTAACAAAATTTCTATCGAATACTATCTAATGATCTTTTATAAAATTTCATTGAATGAAAGATTTTAGGTAAATCTTGTTGCAAACTTCTACTGCTGAAGTTTTGCCAGATTTCCAGCGTTAATTTCGTTTATTTTCGTAATGCAGAAGGATGGTTTTCAGGTTTACGCCAAATCATGGGTGTTACGAACATTACTACATCTTTTTTTCCACTAGACCATAACCGTAGACATACCACACATTTCCGGCGTACAATTTGAGAAACTCACGGCTTGTCCTGTCCATATTGCAAACAACAATAGTATATATTTTAATGTTCAATAAGTAATGAAAATCTAATTAAAAATAGTATGTGAGGGCAGTTAGCTATAACTTTAAAACCGGAGCTGTTACAGAAAAACTGTATTGAAAAAATACATGTCAATCTAATATAGAAACAAACAAAAAATCATAAACAACGAATTTTGGTATTTTGTTGACCAGTGTTATTTATATTTTCGGCATGAAAACAAAATAAAAAAACTACTTCAGTTTCATATTAAAAACATACTTTTTTGTTTCAGTGTTTACAGTAATTGTGTTAATAAATCAGAAAAACTTGTGTTATTAATTCACTCTGCCGCTTTACTTTCAGTGTACATAGTTTTGAAAAGTCATATGATCTTTCAAAAACCTTGTCAGTTTTGAATTGATTTTCTCTACATACTTATGTATTTAAACTCTTAAAAAGTATAATTTAAAGTCGTTTTTTGATTTCCCATTGATAAAATCGAAATATAAATAAATGTCAGGGATAAAGATAAATTTTCCTATGATCTCAATAAACAACTCACGCGATCACGCAACGACCGCAGCAGCACAGGCAAAACGGTAAGCTCAGCAGACACATCAAGGGACGCAGCACACAATATAAAAGCGACACATTAAGGCATTGCACAAGGCGAAAGTTTTAGAAAGTTGTGAGCTCGTAGGTAGGCTTTATAAGTTCATTGTTTCCTTAAATTTTTAACGGTTTTCTACCTAAACATTAGAAAAAAAAGTTAAAAAAGATTGATTTTTTAAGTTTTTTGAAGGTGAAGTTTTTTTGATTTTGTATCTCCACAATTTTTTTGTTCTTTATGACAAGAGCTACAACTTTGCCTCAGAAAGTAAATCAAAATTTCGAACGGTTTCCAAGATATGAGCCTGAGAAAATGACCACTTTTTTGGAAAAATGACACCAAGGCCCAAATGTTTGGCGGCCCAGAAAAAACAATTCATCACTTTGGGCAAAACTGGGAGACACGGGTTTTCTTTTTTTTTAATCTTTTATCACGTAGTGGTGATCAAGCCGTATCGTCAAGAAAAAAATAAAGGCTTTTTGTATTGTCGAAAAATTTTCAAAAAGAAACGTAGACGAACAGCTGTGTGATGTAAAACAATTACCGAATTCACAAACACATGAAAAAAGTGTATAAGTTGTATCCAATGTTTATATGAAAATTACCACCAACAAGCGTACAACTATTGTATTGCCGTACAATCAAACAACGAATACAATGAATACAAGGGTTTTGTGAATCCGACAAATGTATTAAAAGAAATTCTTCTCTGCATTGAAAGATGAAACGAATTTTACAGCCAGGCCCACGATATCGAAAGAAAACTTAAGCGAAAGAAACTCAGTCACTCACTGTGAATCTAAACTGCGGCCCACTAATTGCCCACTTTGCTTTACGTTACCAACGTAATGCAAATAAACAACAAAGCTGCCATATTAACATATCAAAAAATAATCGTGAATATACACGAAAAAAGCGCTGAAATGCTTAAATTGTACAGTAAAAAATGCAACCGTGTGCTAGTTTAACTTGAAAGAAATGTAGTAAACAAACTTATTATGATTTTGTTTATTTATGTATATGTGTGTAAAAAAATTTTGTGTTACCAATCGCATTTATTTTTGGCGACACAAAAATTAGTGTGCCGCAAATCAGCTGTTTGTCGATTAAAACTACACGATTCGATATCGTGGGCCTGGCTGTTAATGTTTTGAAAACAAACAAATAGTACGTATTTAACAGAACTTTTGAAAATTAAATGATTTTTAATAAAAGTAACTGCTAATTCTAGAAGTGAAAAGGATAAAATCACAACAGCTGTTAGGAATTCTTAGCTATTGTTTAAGAAAATATATTTTTCTTATTTTGTTGGTTTTATTGTAATGAAAATGCAATAATGAGTGAAGCTTTGTGAAGCTTTATTTTAAAACTCAAATATAAAAGAATTTTTTAATAAATTTGTTAAATTAAAATTGTTGGTTTTTACTAAAATTTTTCTTTGAGTTTAAAACATGCTCTCTCCAGATACATTTATAAAGAAAAAATTTATGAAATAGAATTTTTTTTTAATAAATGTTTTATGTTTTATTTCATTTGTTGTTGTTTTTTTTTTCTTATTTTGCTTCAACATTGTATGCCCTCTCAAGTGAAGTGTTTATAATTCAAATTGACTCAAATAATGGCCCATAATGACACCTGATATTGTTGGGTAGTAAGACAAAGAAAAAAAAATGTATTCAAAACGAATAACAAACATCCATAAAGAGTTGTTTGTCTTATTTTCTACGTTTTGAGTTCATTTGTGCCGATTGTCGTTTCATTTGTCTTTGTCCTCTTAGCTCTGCTCTAGATTTAAACATTAAAAATGCTTGAGAGATTGACATTTAATATCTTTAAGTAAAACGTTTGTAGATGATGTCCTTTATTTTTTTGCTTTTTTTTCACTGATTAACTTTTGCTGTTATTTGACTGTATTTCTAGAATGATTTTTTTTTTGTTTGTGGTTTTTCTGTTTTGTGTTTTAAGCGTTTTTTTATTTGTTCTTTTTTCTTATTTCAACAGAAATCATAATTCAAATAAATTTAATATCATTTGATTAGTTCATAACACTTGAATGATATTTTCAATATTTTCTTAAGAAAGACTTTTGAAAAAATAAAGTTTCTTTATGCACCATTTTTTATATTTTCTCTGTTTCAATTCTTGGAGGATTTAAAGGCTCAGCAAAGTAGGAAATTTGCATTTTGAACTGAAAAATAATGGAAAAAAAACTTAAATTGAGGAATTTAAATGTAACTGAAGAAGTTGCGTTGAAAAACAATGAACAAAACAAAAAAGAGTAACCAAATATTGTCACAAGTGAGATAAAAATGGATTAAAATTGATTACATACTTTAAATTGATTACCTACTTTAAATCTATGTGTTCGATATCTTCTAATATACCGTAGCATTTTTTTTTCTTATTGTAAATACTTAAAGTTATAGGCGTCGTAAAATCATTTTTAACTGAATCAAAAAAAGTAAAAGGGTGGTACCTAAAAAACGCCGACGTTTGGAGAATTTATTTTTAAGTTTCAACGACGTACGATGTTTAGTAAGTTTTATTTTTCGAGACTTTAAAAACAAATGCAAACAGCGAATTTGTTATCAATACTTTCATTTAAAAGGTAAGAATTAGGAATGCCAATCATACATACATACATAATTGGCCATTACTACCCTATTTCAGAGTTACGGCCTGGCTTCTTGCAGCACTCATATTGTGTGTGTTAATTTTTATCTATGAGTTAGAGAGAGAGTTTAAAGTCGATTCCGAACGTCAGACTTGAAAAGCTCTCAGAGCTTTTGCCAGAAGATTGCTAAGAAGTAGTCACTGAAAGAAATATTTTTTTCATATTTCTTTTTTTGAAGATATCAGAGCTGAGGTTTGAACCCCGAGCTATTGTCTTAGTAAGCCAACACACTAACCACTAGAGCACGGCGACAAGGAGGAATACCAATCTCAATCTTCAAAATCCCGAATTGACGAGAAACAGTTCCGTTTGGCATTTGTAGTCTCAGTACAACTAATTTTAAAACCTATATAGATTCCACTTTTAACGTAGTCTGCTCTTTTGTTTTCGGTTGTAAAAAATTGTGAGGCAAGATGAACACTATATTGGTTCACTGAGTTCAGAAAACGTTGGGAAAATTCACAAAATGGTTTTGGATTGTTGCTTGTTGAAATTGCGTGGGCTAGCTGATATGACAAAGGGGAATTTCGCATATTTCATGCTTACTCAAAAACAGAGGCAAGAAAATGTTTTAATGAAGTATTTTTAGTCGCCTTGGTCTAATGGTTAGTGTGTTGGCTTACTAAGATAAGAACTCCGGGTTCAAAAACCTAGCTCTAACATATTGGAAAAAAAAATAAATATGAAAACAATATTTCTTTCGGCGACTACCTCTTAACAGTCTTTTATTAAAAGCTCTGAGAGTAACTAATTGCCATGAACAAGGTTCTCAAATCTGTCGTTCGGAGTCGACTTTAAACTGTAGGTCCAGGTACTCATGGATAAAAATTAACACACACAACAAGGGTGCTGTGAGAAGCTAGGCTGTAACCCTAAACCAGGGTTGTAATGCTCAATTATTTATGTATCTATGAAGTATTTGGCGAAAGATTAAGGCACAGTTTTTAGGATTACACTGGCTTACAGCCAAAAAATACCAAGAACGCCACATACCTAGATAAGTTAACTGGAACCTCCTGAGCACGAAAACGCAGTTATTATTTTTTCCTAAGTACCGTTTTTTAGATAACGGTACTTTTGTGTTTTTCGGTGTATGGCCCCACGCAAACCCTTGTCGTGTCCAACAGAAAAGTCCGATCGAGATTAGTGGCATATCGATGGAAAGGTAATTGAATGCCTTTTCCGTGGATATGCTGGAAAATTCTATCTGATAAGAAATCGCTGAGATATGGCACCTCAAAGTTAAAAATTTGCCTATTTTTTACGTTTTTTTTCAAAATTTTTCATATTCATTTTAATTTTTTCTTACGTTATATTGAAGATCTGGAATGTTTCATTTTTTTACCAAATAGCTAATTTAATTACGAATATTTTAAGCATATTTTGAAAAAAATCGGATAAAAGATAAAGTTTTTATTAAGGATCTTGTGGAACGACAACATTTTCATTTTCATTGCTCACACAGTATATTCGGCGTAAATTCAAAAAATTTAAATTAAAATCACGAGCGACTTGAACTTTTGCGTTTTTTTTCGGATGGATCTTCGCGGATGAGGAACCCACAATAGTCCACCATCATTTGTTCATCCCACCAGCCTCTGTAACGTCTCTCGATTTCTTCCATTTCCTGGTGAAATCTTTCACCTTGTTCATCACTTTCGGAGCCCAAGTTCGTGGGGAAATTATTCAAATGACTGAATAAGAAGTGCAAGGGGGTAATACGAAGTTTTTATGTTTTCTATGTCTATGGGACAGCCCGTGGCCTGGGCGAAGTGGACGTGCACACGGAGAGTACAATATCAAAAATGACCCACTCATTCCTCATTCTTGGTATTTTTCAAAATTAATAATTTGTAAACCTGTGTTATCAACCGTGAGACATGAGTCTAACAACTTTGCACTTTCCGAGAGTGGTATGAAAGAATCATGTCCAAAGAAGACTAAAACAGCCTTTGCGTCTGCTTTTTGTGAGATAATTGGTTGGTTGGTTAACGTGGTCGTTCATGCACGAGCGTCAATCAGTATCCTACAACGCCATTTAGAGAAGGTGTGTTAGGATTAAGGTGTCTTAGGACATCTACACTATCAATATCTCAAACATCCATGATATACAGTGTAAACCCCATAATGAGATCATCATGACGATGGTTAAGGAGGGCTGGGTAATTTTAAAGGAAGTGCTCAACTGTTTCCTCCACCATAGCGACTACAGTGATCGTTATACTGAATACCCATCCGGCGAGCATAGTTCCAGTAAATATAGCCACATGAGCTTGAGATAATTTTTATTGTCTTCATTCTGCTAATTCAGTACATGGATTAATCCTTAAAATGACGGCGAAAACGAAACATTTATGAAAATAGAAAGTCTTGTTTAACCAAATTGTTTTTTATTTATTGGAACCGTCCTCCTCTTGCAGCCTGGTAGTTTGTTTTTCAAATTCTTAATAAAATTTGAAGCAATGATAAGTACCTATTTAATGTGAACTTACTCACTTTGTTTTTGTTCGACTTTGAACTGACGAACATTACGTAATCATAAGCAATACCTAACTGGCACGATTAATAGTTTATATTACTCTATAGTGTCCTATAGAAAGAGCAGAAACTTAAATATTCTATTGACGATTGCATCTTAAGTTGTGGAAATATTGTGCTCATTTGTTTCTAATTTTTTTACTTGTATATAGAATGAAGGTGATTAAAAAAGTTAATTTTTCTATTCTATAGTTTTATGCCCGTAGTCATAAAAAATATTTATTGAGGGTTTATTTGACAAGTATTGCATAGAAATTCAATAAACCTAAAATATTTTTTTTGAATACGGGCATTAGAATTTCTTGAAACTTAAATTTCTTTTTAAAATTCAAACAAAACCTAGAATTTTGTTTGATTTATGTTTTGTGAGTTTTAGTTTAAGATTTTTTATTCTTCTCACATGAGTGCATCTTCGATGGCATATTTTTATATATAAAATGACACACCTAAACGCCATAATCATTCGAGTGTGCCAAATACATATAAAGTTTGAGTCTAAAAAAAAAAATAAAAGAATTTAAGAAGAACTCTTTTCAGTTTGTTCACGGAGTCTACATACATACGAGTATGTGTGTACATATGTAGACATCTTTTTTTTAATTTTATTTGCCTATACTTATAATTGCTATATTCCATAGCTTTGTGGCATGCAATTGTTGCAGCTATTGTTGTTGTCAAATACGATGTAGGTGGCATGCAGCATATAAACATATAAAGTTATGAAATGCAATTGCAAATGTTTTTTTGTTTCTCCCCATCAAATATGAATTGGTTTTATATTCTGAAATTTATTTGTACACATATGGTTGCATGATTTGTATTTGCCACAACATATGATGATTTATAGCAGCAAAAATGGCCACAAATATTTGTTGTCTTATAAAGAATATTTTTATGTATTTGCTTTTGCTGTTTGTAAAAACAAAATCTCAACAGAGGGGAACAGGCTTGCTTTTTTTCGTATCTTTCAAATTTAGGAATGAAAAAGTATTTTTTATGTACTTTAATGATTTAAATCTCAAAATGTTGATATTTAACGTACGTAGTAAGATAAGGTCTTGCAGTTGTTGGAAACCAAAATAATATCTAAAAAAAAGAACAAAATTTTTATCTCACACAATATAATTCGGTTGAAAAGTACTTCTACAGGACTAAATACAATAGTTTATTTTTATTTTTTATTTTTTTCTGATCTTCTAAGAAACGTTTTTCAAAAAAATTGTCACATTAAAAGACACATCAGCGGCATTCGTTTTTTATCCGTCATATATTTTGTGTATATGAAGCAAACCGGAATAAAGCAATGGCAGCAATATATTCGTGTTTGAAAATTCGAACTAGACAGCGCATTAGGTAGTGAAGTTGTTTACAATAAAAAAATTATTTAAAGTAGCATTTCTTAAATCAATTAAATTTCAACTTGATTTGTTTTTTAAGAAAACAACATTTGCTTAAAAACTATTTTATAGAATTTAAAAATAAATATGAAAAAAGTATTTCTTTCGGCCACTACCACTCAGCAGTCTTCTGGCAAAAGCTCTGAGATTAACACATTGTCATTAATAAGTTCCTCAAGTCTGTCGTTCGGAGTCGACATTAAACTTTAAGTCCCGTACGACTAATGGATAAAATTTTACACATACAACATGGGTGCTGCGAGAAGTTTGGCTGTAGCCCTGGAACAGAGTTGTAACGGCCAGTTATGTACATTATGTTTGTGATCGCGTTGGCTTGTCTTGAAGACAAACACTTCAATTTTAACATTGAAATAATAAAACTTTAAAAGTTCTATTTTCTTATAAACTTTGTTGCAGATAAATCTACATTTGAAAAATTAAAAAAAAACTTGTGTACTTTTATGTTTTACTATTTTTTTTTTATCTACTGCGTGTGGTCAACATACGAGTATTAATTTGTAATTCTTATAAAGAAAATATGCTGGTAAATTAAAAAAAAAACAATAGTTTTTAATCAAAACTGATCATGAATATGTATTTTTATAGCAATATGATCGATTGTTTGTTTGTACTCGTGTAGATATTTTTTATATTCTGGAATAATAAAAAAAATTATAATACAAAAAAATAAAGATCAAATTTCCTTCTTCTTAAATATGCAATATTTCATTAAAATTGATTGTTTATCAATAAAAATTAATAAAAAAAAAATAATAAAATTACATTTAATTTTAATCTACTACTTACAGTTCTTTATCAAAAACGTTATAGACGTGAACGTAAAATGCGTATACGTTTTCAAACACAAATTGAGGGTGGCAAACGCAAATCACCGAATGCGGGTGGTAGTGCTGGTGTTAATGCAACAAATGCTGCCGCCAATGCTGGCGGTAATAATAATAACAATAATAACAACAACAACAGCAGCAATAATAATAATATTACCAACAGTAATAACAACCATAATACATCATCAACAAATTCCAACAACAGTGTTAATGACGATGTCCGATCAATAGATTCCAGCTCGTTGCACAGTAAACACAGTGGCAGTATTTCGGATTTAACACGCAAATCAGAGCAAGGTAAATTATTGTTGTTGTTATTTGTATAAATATTTTGTGTTTCAATATTTCAATTGTATTTTCTTCTTAATCGGGTGTGTTCTGTAAACCGAAATCGAGTGTTTTTTCAAAGACTTACTACTGTATTCGTAACAAAATAAACACTTTTTTTCTGGGCTTACTTGATAAGTTTCTATGTAATACATGTCAAATGAGCCTTTAATAAGCCTATAGTATGCTATGTGAATATGACAGCTAACCTTAAATTTAAATGTTATATTTGTTGTTGTTTTTTATATAAACAGATTAATATCTGAAAACGTTCGTCTTTCAGAAATAATTATTAACAATTATTAATCGAACTAATTACTTTAAAGCTTTAATAATCATTGAAATTGTGCTAATGGGTATTAAGCGAATGATTAAAAGAAAACAAAAAAAAAAAAAAAATAATTAAATAAATAAAACTAAAGAAACGTGTTTAATATCAAAATTATAGCAATTTGACACTTCATTTGATTTTAAAACCACTCGCCTTCGGTTTACAGAACCTATCGGATTATTAATTTGTTATTATTTTTTAACTGTTATGTTAAAGTATTTCTATTGTCAATTTTCAATTCTGTTGCAAATAAAATAATAAAAAGAAATTATTAAACATGCGCTATAACTGCAAAATTTAGAAACACAAAATACTTTAATTTTTGATTTTATTGTTTTTTTTTATTTTTTTTTGTTATAAAAGATACGAAAATAGAAAATAATACGCCACCTAATGCGTGTTTTACATTTTTATTTCTCTCTGTGTAACCTCCTTTTTAACCAACACAGCGTCCTCTGTTTCTGTTTCTTCTTCTTGTACTTTCCCAATAACCTCATAGATAATGATGGCAAACAAAGTGAAAAGTCTGATAAATCATCAACAATATCCTCAATAAACTCTCATCACACTCAAATACCAGCAACGACGACACAACAACAACTAGCACAATTACAACAACTACAGCATCAGCAACAACAACAGCAAAGTGATGAACATCAACAAACACAGCAACATCAACGCCATCTACGTCATCATTCGGAAAGTCCCAGTTTTAAACGTGAACCACAATCGGATCATGAAAGTCGCAGTGCCGACGATAATCACCAATCTTCGACGCAACATCTCTCGCATACACGTGCTCTCAGCGATAGCGGCCGTCATTCATCAAACGATCGACTAAATGATCGAGATCATGATGACGAACGTCGTTCCAGCGATCGTGAAAGTAATCGACCACCTTCTTCACAGGCCGAGAATAGTTTAGCAATGGCTGCAGCCGCAGCAGCAGCAGCTGCTGCCAATGGTAAAGGACAGTGGCAATATCCAGGCATTGATTTAGTAGCCACAGGAGCATTCTGGCAGAATTATTCCGGTAAGTCAACATATTAAAAATAGTATTTAAGTTTCAGGTTGGCCAGCAGAGTTCCCTGTCTTACATGCTAAATAGAACTTTGCTGTAATGCTTAAATCCAGGTTCGGAATGAATAGGGATGCACATGATACATTGATGTTTTTAAAACATAAAAATTGATATTTTGTTGAACGATATCGGCGTTCATTATGAAGGCCTTTGACATCGTGTTCTCCATCCATGGCTGCTTATGTTTATTTATTTATTTTTTTTTTTTGCGTTGCTTACGTTAAACTATATAGTTGATGGTGGTAAAATTATATAAAATTAAAAACTCCTTAACAGCGTTTAAATGAACGGTTTTCTATATGTTTTAAAACTGTACAACCTCTACCATGGTTTACTGTTTTTCGAATGAACTTTGATTGAAGATAGCATAGTTTGATTATTTGAACCAAAAATATTTTCGTTTCTTTTTTTTTTTTGTCCGTTTCAAATCAATTTCGTTTTAGGAAGTCACAATTTGTTCCAATGAATTAAAAAAAATATCATAAAATCAACACAAAAAATTAAACTAAATAACACTTCGTGTTTCGCAGTTATTTTTTTAGTGAGACCTCAGAATAAAATCGGTTGCCCACTTAACCGATTTGAACAATTCTGGTTATAAAATAACATTCAAACGTAGGACTAACATCACAAGCTTTCAAACACAAAAACAGGATCAATCGGCATGGTTTCCACATAAAATTTAAACGATCTTACACCTCGCACCTACAGCATCTTTTACCATTTATTTTTTCAAGTCCGCTAAACTGTTATCGAGTTACGAACTATTATTATTATTATCTGGTTTAGACCCAGCACAAATACAAGACACTGCGACCTATAAGATCTATTGTGTCTTTGAGTCTACTGTTAGTTTAACAGACCAACTGCCTTATTTACGAACACCAGCAGGTCCGAAACTTTAGTCGTGGATATATCCGTCAGTGAGACCATATGTCTCCCTAAATACATCCATCTAAATCTATCAAGAGCCACACATTCACACAATATGTGCTCTGCTGTCTCTGATGCTTGTGAGCATAGTCTACAAACATCTACATTTGTGATCGCCATTCTCATCAAATGCGCTCTCACACTACAGTGACCCGTAAGAAAATCCGTTAGGATTTTCAGGTCTGGCCTTCTATACTTTAGAACATCAGACTCACCCCCAAATCGCGGACGAATCACAGCCTTGGCGTGCCTAAGACCCGACTGGGCATTCCAATGTTCCAAACATTTGCCAGTTTCCCATTCACTAATTTGACTGAGAATAGTAGAAAGCGGTGCTGCACAGCAGGGCTCTGGACCAATATAAGGCGTCGCAGATCCCCTCTTAGCTAATGCATCCGCTACCTCGTTCCCGCTTATATCACAGTGTCCAGGTACCCAGAACAGCTGCACCCTGTTTCTAAGCGATAATTTTTGCAACGTGTCGTAGCAATGTTTGACAAGTCTAGATGTCATACGATGAGAGTCAAGAGCCTTTAAGGCAGCCTGACTATCTGAAAATATATTAATTGTCTTGCCCTTGAGCCCGATATCCACGTTAATCTCAGCACATGCGGTTATGGCCAGGATTTCAGCCTGAAAAACACTCAATGACTTCCCTAGTGGAATTGACAGGTTTCGATTGGGTCCATAGACGCCAGCCCCTACTCCACTGTCCATTTTGGAACCATCAGTATACCAGTTTAGATCAGACTCACTCCGAGCCAAACACCCAGTAGACCAACATTCCCGGTTCGGTACCTCCACCTTAAATCTTCTGCCAAAGCAAAGTTCCAAAGGCATGGTATCCAAGACCGAAATTGGATTCCTGACCACCTTGTGAAGAATGGCCAGGTTCCTTGACTCATTTCGAGGTGTTCTTACTAACACTTTTGCCGCCGAACACGCGGCCACCATCATCACATAATTATGAAGTGGTGTTAATCCAATCAGGGCCTCTAAAGCTACTGTTGGACATGTTCTCATTGCCCCGGTTACACCAAGGCAGGCAAGCCGTTGTATCTTGCCCAATTTTCTTATGGCCGAACAATGGCGGTATAAATCCACAGTGTCATTCTTGGCGATAGACCCCAAGTCTTACCGAAAGAAGAGCGACATGCCCAAAGTGCCCTTGTCGCCTTAGCCTGGACAGCAGAAATGTGCGAGTTCCAGGTAAGTCCTCTATCCAGAATGACACCTAGATACTTAACCTCCTTAGAAAACATAATAGTGGTACCCCTAAAAGAAATACAGTCGCACGTCAGCCTATATCTCTTCGTAAAAGGTACAACAACCGTCTTTGAAGGATCCACTGAGAATCCTTCTTGAGAGCACCAATTCGACACATCCCTCAGAGCATCAACCATAAGGTCACACAATGTACTCTCAAATTTCCCATGGGCCGTTATAACAAGGTCATCAGCATAACTAATTACGCTGATTCCTTTTTGAGCCAACATGGTAAGCAAGTCATCAACTACCAGCGTCCACAACAATGGGGATAGGACTCCACCCTGAGGGCATCCCTTCGACGCCATGGTTAATTCCTCTCCATCGGCTCCTGCCTCTAAGCATGAAGCCGATCCAAGCTATAATTGGCCTTTCCACCCCTTTACGTTCCAAAGAACTAGTAATGGAGTCAAAGCCTGTGTTGTCAAAAGCACCTTCTATATCCAAGAAAGAACAAAGAGCAACTTCCTTGTCAGAAAATGCTTTCTCAATACTCCCAAGGAGAGACAAAATTGCACCCTCAGTCGATCCGCCCTTCACATATGCGAATTGACTCGGGTGCAGGGGACGTTCCACAAGACACGTCTCCCTTATATAAACATCCACCAGCCTCTCCATTGTCTTCAGAAGAAAGGATGAGAGACTTATGGGTCTATACGACTTTGGAAGATCACTAGGCCTACCTGCCTTCGGTATAAATATAACCGCAACCTCCCGCCAAGCTCGTGGTATATAACCAAAACCGAAGCTGGCCTTAAATATTACAAGAAGTTTAGACACTATTGTGTCAGAACTTTGTCAAGTTTAGACACTATTGTGTCAGAACTTCTTTGTAGGAGAGCCGGAAAAATTCCATCTTTGCCCGGAGCCTTAAAGGGTTCAAAGAAGCCAATAGCCCACAAAACCCTGTCCGGAGTGAATATTATACTCGCGAGACTTTTGACCCTTCTGGTAACACGTACAGGTGCGGGAATATCCCAGCACTCGCGTACAGGTGCCACCTCTTGGAAACCAGGAAAATGCGTTCCCATCAAGAGATCCAAGGTTTGCCTTCTAGACTGAGTGTACCCTCCGGTACCTGTACTAAGGGACCCTATGCCATTAGAATGATCTATGGTGAGAGATTTTTGAAGGCGGGCCAATGTCGGCAAGCCCTCAATGGACTGACAAAATTCCCTCCACGTCTCCCTTTTAAAACTCTAATCTCCTTATTGTACTCAGTGAGACTAACCCTATAAACCTGCCAATCACCTGTGCGCTTGGCCCTATTAAAGTTCCTCCTTACGGTTTTCCTCAGCTTTGACAAAGTGTCATTCCACCAAAGCACCTTACGAACAATATAATGGTCAATATGACGCACACTAATGTCCAAAGAGGATTTTAATGTCGACTGTAGCTGATTTGCCGCCAGATCCAGTTCATCAACAAACTCTATAGAATCTGGCAGCCAGTCAACTTCTTTAGCAACATTTTCTCTGAAGTAGGTCCAATTTACCTTTCTAGAGACTATTGGCCTATCATCGGTTCTAGCAACGCTAACCAGATCAAATCTAATATGCATATGATCGGATAAGGATACTTCGTCTGACACATGCCAGTCCCTCACAAGGTTAGACGTGAATGTATCACACAACGTAATATCCAATACCTCCGACCTTATGGCGTTAACAAATGTAGGCCCTATTGGCCACAGCCATATTATTGCTAACCAGAAAGTTGAGAAGGTAATCACCCCTATCGTTGTTGTCCGTGCTGCCCCATACCATATGATGAGCATTCGCATCACATCCAACTACGAAGTGGTGGTTCTTCACCCGACAGTACCTGATGAAATTTTGGACTTCCAAGGGTGGTACACATTCCATATCCCCTGGAAAATAAGCAGAGGCGCATATTACCTCCCTTATACCAACATCAGTAATAAGTTTGACGCTTACAGCCACCAGGTCCCTAGTAATGAACTCTGTAATGGGAAAGAAGGTGAATTTGGAATTTACCAAAATAGCGGCCCGGGGCCTCTCCCCAGCCGCATACACCAACTTACACGTCTTATTTTGAAGTCCTCTGACTCTGTCATTAATAGTCCAGGGCTCCTGTATGAGCCCTAGACTAATATCTTCAGTGGCAAATCTGCGGCTAAAAATGCTCGACGCACCTTTGGATTTGCCTAGAGCACTTTGAAAGTACCTTCCATCATTTGCGCTCATTGGAAAGCGCCTCTGATGCAACTTTTCTCCCTGCCTGGCTCAATTGCCCAGCAAGCTTTGTTGCCTCAGCCTTAAGTGAGAAACCTGGGGATTTCCCTCTACCCCCCACAGGTTTACTCTTTTCAGTACTGTACAGTACAGTTATCGGGGTAGTAACACTCGTGTCGACTACCCTTTTTTATGTTTGTGGAAGACACAATTGTCTTCCTTATAGTTGATGCATAAGAGGCATCGCTCTGTGCTGTTCCACCTTGGATTTGGGGGAACGGTTATGAGGAGCGTCCACCTCCCGCATGATCAAATTTTAACTAACAGTCAGCAGAGACATGACCTTACTGAGCTGCGAGTTGCGGTTACCACCCATAGATGGTAAAGATCACATTTCTATATGAGTTTCCAGATAGCAGGACTGTACTAAGTGAAAACCAAAGTTAACCCTTAGTAGAGTCCCCTGAATACTCATATAGCAAACCGCAAGCGTTGCTTACTTTAGCCGTGGTCAAGAATTGGCCTGAGTGGAAACGCAATTCCCACTAAAATGTAGGACACGCGAGTCTCACCCAGACCTGCACCGACCATGTTACCAGTGGCCGCCACGTGGAGGCAGTTAGTCTTCTTGTGCAGTTGTCCATAAGGATCGTCTATTGACTTTGCCTTATGGGTCCACACCTGACCACCACTAATATAGGACAGTAATTACTTTTCAAAGGGGGGAAAATTTGTCATGCCCACTAAAAAATTATCGACTTGATGAAAAAAACACCTAAATGGCGCAGTTTTGGTATTTACCGCTCTTGTTCATGTGTCACAAAAAACCTTTTATATCAATTAATTTGGGTAGTTGAAGGATCATATTAATTAATAAAAATTTTCATCTCCAATTACGAATAAAAACTGTATATGGGCGTTCTTTGGGGTCGCGAACGTACGTTCGTACGCTTTTGATGTACAAAGAACATGGAAAAAAAACTTTTTCTAACATATTTTTCTGCGATTAGATAGCATTTTGGAAGCTCTATGTGTAGTCCAAAAGATGGATTTCATCGAGTTTAAGTTTTCATAATAATAGTTATAAACACATGGTCACGAACGTACGCAAAATAGAAGTCAACTTTGCCTGGCAGTAGTGAAATGTAAAATTCTGCAAAATGGAACGGAATATTTAAAAGCGATTAATTTATTTTTAAAGCATACTAATGTAAGTAGGTCTCTATCCAGTATTTTCACAATAAAATATCTCTATTGGTTTAAGTATCGGTCGCGAACGTACGGGTCGCGAACGTACGATATTTCCATATGTCTTTTTTATTTACTATTACCACCATGCATTTTCTCATAAATATCTTCAAATTTCCTTAATAAAAACTTAATACTTAATTAATAGCGTGTAGTAACACTCATAACAAGAAATATACCAATTTATTTAATATGAAATAACGAAATTTTAGCAATATTTATGATATTTTTGTTTTTATTGAATAGGCCGTTAGAGCCGTGTTTTATTCAAATAAAAAATTATATTGCATAGAAATTTGTCGAATAAGCCCTTAATAAAGTTATATTTTTTATGAATACAGTAGTAAATAAATTAATAAATAACAATAATAATAACGGTAATCACTCTTCGTTGCAAAAGCCCGATGCTTACATTTTGTTATTGTTTGACTTAGGCCCAGTTTTTAACTTCATACTTAAATACTTATACTTAGTTTGCCACGTTTGCAAGATTTGAAAAGGCTTTTGTAACAAAGAGTGATTATCGCTTATAATACAAAGTAGTGCATCTGTTTTTCTAATGACAAGGAAAGCATGTAAAGTGTCAAAAACTGTAATGTAAGCGCATTTGATTTTTTTGTTGTGCAATTGTAGGACTCGATTTTAGACATTGAAATTGCTCCTTGAAATTTGAAATTGAAACCTGTTTTTTTAGTGCTTTATTTAAACAAAATTTTTAATAATGAACTTTTCTGTTTTTGTTTTTTTCTAATTTTTATTACAGAATCTTTGGCTCAAGAAATTGAATTGGAACGTAAAACACGTTCCGCCAATGCTGATCGTGATGTTAAAAGTCCATTGGCTGAGAGACAAGCGGCGGCGTACTATAAAAATTCGGTACTTTTTGGTAGTGCTAATTAAGTTTAACAAATAAAACAAAAGGTATTTAATATCTAAAACCTATACATATTTACAAAGAATTCTTTATTTCTTTAAAATACAAGTAATAAAAATGGCGTTAAAATATAACAAAAATTTATGATCTCAAAGTGCAATCGCGTGAAAAAGTAATTAAAATTATTATTAAAAAAAAAGAAGTAAAGCAAACAATTTTATTTGAGAATAATGGCTTAAGAAAACGTCATTTTAATGGAGAAAATATTTTTGAAAAATTAAAAAAAAACAGTTTCTAAATAAAAGGAAATTTTGTATATAAAAAGCAGTTTTTTTTATTATTTAATTAACGAATTCTCTAAATGTAAATAAACTACATTGTATGTATTTTGATAATCAGCTTAAGTAAAAATAATTTTCATTTAAAAAGTGTTTTAAAAATAAAAAATCTGCTTTTATGTTGTAAATAATTTATTAACAAGACTTGGTTTTATTTTACATGTTTTAAAGATTTATGGAAAATTTAAGAAAATTATTTTCCTTATTACGAGTACTTATAAAATTGTTGTTTAAGAAATAATTTTAAAGTAAAGGAAACAGAAAAACTTTTGCTAAAACATAAAAATGTGTATTGAAATAAACTCACCCCCTTATAATAATGGCCTATAATAAGTTATAGTTAAATATAAAAATATTCATATATTATGCATATATAAGTACTATATATAACTTTTATAAAAATTATAATGCTTTTTTTTAACTCAAATATTAATTTATTAATCATATGATTTATATTTAAGAACGAGTATTTTTACCATAGATTATCATTTAGGAAGCATTATCTATTGAAATAATATTCATTAATAGTTATACATATAAGACAGTAAAAAAATTGAAAAAAAAACATAAAAAAATATTTTAAAAATTTAGGGCTTATTAAAATAGTTTTTAGCATTATTGTAGTGTTTTTAAAAGAAAAAAAAAACTATTAATTTTTATTAAAGTAAATTAAAAATAAAATATGCAGAAAAAAATTATTGTAAAATTTATTAAAAAAAAACAGCAACATTTCACTGTAGAACAACAAGTTAAATTAATAAAGAAAAATAATTACAAAATTAGCCTAATTTTTAATTTATCGCCTAACTTATTTTAATCTGATTGTTTATTTTGGTTTTGTTTTCGAAATATTTGAAAAAAGGCGAAAACTTTGTAACATGAACCAATCATTATTGAAGGTAGGTTGATCTCGCTTTACCAAAACAGCTGTTTGTGGTCACTTGTCAAAACATATATGTAAAAATACAAACATAAAATTTCTTCTGGTAAGTGTACTGTGCGTGTTAAAAATATATACCTCATGTTTATGAAGTTGCTAAAAATTAATGTCTGCAAATTCTTAGCTTTCAATATTTTTAATTTTAATTATTTTAAAATTTCTAGACGCAATGGCACAGTGTATATAGTGACGCAAATCCAACAACTATTACAAGAAGAACACAGCAAGATAGCCACAACAAAATTTTTAGCGTCTTTTTTATATACATATGTGTCTTATAACAATACACAAAATATTGTTTTTTTGTTATTGTAACAGCTGATTTAAAATTTTTGAATTGTCATTTCTTTCATAACTGTAAACACTGTGGCAATGGTCACACTAACAAAAAATATTAAACAATATGATGAAGATTATATAAATGACTGTGGTACACCACTTAAGGCGGGTTTAGCGGTAATACAAATCGTTCAGTTTGGCCCATGGTGGAATTACCTACAAGGTGGTGTTGCCAACCCAGCTGGTTTTTTTTTTGGTCATACCGCTCCTGTCAAAAGTTTTGTTTATATTTATGTTTTGTTTACATTTTGCTTTGTGTGTATTCGTGGTTTTGTTTTGGTGTAGAGACACACATGTTGTTAAAAATACACACACACACTTCTGACATGTGCTTTTTTAATTCACCATACCTGCTTTTGACATTAAAGAGCTGAAAAAACAAAAACAAATTCCCTGTTGTTTTTGTACTATATTCACCTGCCACTACCTTGTAAGAAATTTCACCATGGTTTGCCTATGTACTATTCCTTCACGGAAGATGCGTATTAAAATGTTACAAGAAAAATTTTGCATCATTAAAAAACTTCAAAAAAAATAAAAAAATAAAAAAGGTACTTGTTTACAAGAGTCAACAACAGTGTTGTGTGTATTTAACAGTTGATTATATTACATTAATTTTTTATTTTATTTATTAATCTATTGCCATCGCTTTTGACAATTTACCATTAAACAGTGTCCGATTCGACGTTTTAAACAATTTAAAAAAAGGTGTACAATGTGGTTTTTGCTTGCTATCTTACGTAGTCCAACACTAGGCATTAAAATAAAAAATATTTATTATCTGGTAACAGCAAGATATGCACCAAAGAAACCAATTAAAAAAAAAACCTTAAACGTTTGACTGCTACTCGTGGACAATCACTGAAGAAATTATCACTAATTTTCCTCTCATAAGTAACCATACTGATTCTGCAATGAGGCCTGAATTTAGCCTGCGTATTGATTGTTCAGTAACTCGTGTACACCGCTACGTGCCTTGATTAAGGGTGTGGGAGATCCTTCAGCGGTCAGTTTCAGTTTCAGCGGTCTTGTCGTGTTCTACCATATCCAAAAGTTAAAATATGAAAATTTCCCTTTTGATGATCGTCAGGTATAGGACTATCGAATTCATCCGTCTTTGTCTACTAAGAAGCCTCAGTTTTAGAAATCTCAATTTCATCCACAAAGAACTTCTCCCTCAGCATCTTCAAAGCTTAAAGAATAGTAAATTCCTAAAAATTACTACATGTATCTGGTAATCTAAATGATACTGCAAAATATGTAGACTCGAAGAAAAAATTAGCCACATTCCATCTTAAAGACATCCGTGAAGACTGTCACACCTGAAACCCGGCCGGAAATGTAATTCATTCTACAAGAAAAAAAAGGTACCGGCATAGTCTTAAAAGATCAATCTTGGATTGCATTAAAGCTGTAATTTTAATTATTTATAACAGCGTTCATACAGAGCGCAAGGCAACTTAATGCCTTGTGCTCTATTTTAGTGTGCACTGTTATCCATTCGTCAAAAATCGTTCGCCTTATCAAAGCGTTCATTTGAAAGCTAAAAAAGTTCATGACTGTAATGTGATGAGTGCAGTGCGTTATTCTAGTTTTGTAATATAAAAATATATATTTTTTGTAATGCATTTAAAACAGAATTATTTTATAAAAAAAAACTTCAACTTGTTTGACTTTTAAAACGATTCATAAATTATTGAACAAATAATTGAAAAGCATAATAAAAAATGTCAAAACATTATCAATTTTATTGTAAACAAAAATTAGAAACAAATTTTTATTTTTAAAATAATATGATTTACAAAAGCAACAAAATAACAATAAAAAAACGTGGTTTTAGAACTTCATTTAGAATTTTATGGTAAAAATGTAAAAAACAAAAATATTCAAACATGAGACAGCATTAAAATCACAACAACAGCAACTGGTTAAAAAAAAAAAAAACTTTAATTATAAATATATTTTACAATAGATTTTACAATAAAAGCATACAATAACCATTTTTAATAATAATAATAGTAAAATATTGACAACAGCAACAACAACTACACAAACAGCAACATGCATTTCTAAATGCTTGCAATTTATATCAATATTGTAATAATGACAACTACAACAAAAATATATATTTAATAGTTATAAAAAAAAGAAAATTAAAAAACTAAAATTAAAATACTAATAAAAGAAACTGTTGATGACAAAAGTTTCAACATCATTATATATAATTAAAGTATTAATTGAAAAAAAATTAAAAAAATGAATAAAAAATAAAATAAATTATTATTAAAACAATAAAAATTTTTTTTTTCAATTTTTTGGAATATTTTTCTTGAGATCAGGGTCATCAGACTAGGGGTATGTTTTCAAAGACGGGCATCTCTTGTACAGGGTGATCGCAGATACTGCTTTGTTTTGCCGCCATTTTTGTAGACATTAGTCTTAACCGTTCATATTCGGCAGTCGTGAAGTAGAGACCTGGCAAATATTCAGTAAACCAACGTGTTTTAATCATTAAAACATTTTATAAAAATCAATCACCGATTTTTATGAACAAATCATGAGAGACGAGGCACATTTTCATTTCAATTGGTATGTGAATAAACAGGATAGTCCGTTCTGAGAAATGGAAAACCTTCAAATTATTCATCAGTCACCTTTGTTGCATCTATTGAATGAGATAGTCTGGTGTGCAATTTGATCAGAAGGAATCATTGGACCTTTTTTCTTTAAAACGGAAAAATGTGTAACATTAACTGTCAATAGGGAGCTATATCGTGAATGATTCAAAACTTTTTAATGCCACAACTGCATGCTTTGGGCTTGACTAAAGACCTCTAGAGACGATCAAATAAACTCATCAACACACACATACAGCGTGTTTTCGTTCTTTTTCGGTTACACATACACATTGTCGGCTTTGATTGATGAAAATCAGAAAGTTTTGATTTTTTCATTTGATGACTTTGTATTTGAACGTCTCCAATTGTGATTGACAAGCATTATCGCAGTTGCATCGATATTGTAGAACTGAACACATCCACGCGCTGATAAAAAAATAAAATTTGTTTTATAGCGAATGCTGTGTGTGGGTATTTATTTATTTTTTTAGGAGTTTTTACAAGGTAAATTGTTTTATTGTTTTTATATTTTTTAAGGTAAATTGTGTTTGGAAAATTTTCTTGGCATGCATAAATGTCATCCGATGAAGACAATTTTAGCAAACCGATACTACAAAATCAAAATGCAAATGATGATTGTCGTTTTTATTTGTACGTCTCCTTTAAATCGCCACGCTCACGACACTACTTCATATGCATTTTTTTTTAAATTATTTGAACGTCTCTGGGCCGCTTAACATGTGGTTTCAATAAGACGGTGCCACATCACATATAGCCAGGATTACAACGGAATTACTGCTAAACCTCTTTCCACAATAAGTTATTTTAAGGAATGGTGGTGTTGATTGGCCTCCATGGTTACCTGATTTGATTGCTCCGGACTTCATTTTGTAAAGATATCTGGAAAAAAAGGCTTATGCAAACAAACCAGAAACTCTGTAGCAACTCAAACAAAATGTTCGTGATGAAATTAATGAAATACCGCATGAAATGTGTGAGAATGTAATGAAAAATGTGCTCAAAAGGGCTCGCATTTTTGAGGCTAACAGAGGCTGACATAATTGCCGACATTAAATTAAACACGTCCCAATATAAAATCTATTCCCTTTAAGTTAATCAAAAATTATCAGGGACTGTAACGGTTATAAGTTATATCGAAAAACTTATTTTTTTATGGTTATTTTGAGAGTTTTTCCAAAAAAGGTCAGCAGAAAAAGTTATTTTTCAACGGAAAAATAAAAGTTAAAAAAACTCTCATAAATAGAGTTTTATTTTTCCGTCGTAAAATAAAACTCATTTTGTGAGTTTTATTTTTCAGTCATAAAATAAAACTCTATTTAGGAGTTTTATTTTTTCGGTCATAAAATAAAACTCGTTTTTATGAAAAATTTTTTTTACACCTAATCCTGATTTGACACATTATCGTCTGCAAACTATTACAAATGTCATTTCTATCATATTTTGTTCCGTGCAGAACGTCGTAATAGACGCAGTCATCGAACCCGCTTTCATCCTCCTAATTAAGTATTTGTAACCTTTTTAACAAGTTTCGGCCATTATCGGTTGTAATTGTGTAAATTTGCTCTTTTATTAATATTAAAGCACCCTAAAAATCGTTTAACTTGAGATTTTAGTTATTCAGCTATAAAAAACAATAAAATAAAGATACCACAAGCAACGGGATTAGATTAAAAATAAAATCTTTCATAAAAACGAGTTTTATTATGACGGAAAATATAAAACTCGTAAATAGTGTTTTATTTTTTAACTGAAAAATAAAACTCGAAAAATAACTGTTATTTTCCGACTGAAAAATAAAACTCAAAAATGAGTTTTATTTTATGACGGAAAAATAAAACTCTCTTTTTAAAGGTTTCATCTAAACTTTTATTTTTCCGTCAAAAAGTAACAGTTAAAATTTGATTAATGATCACTTATGCGAGATCACCACAGATTCTGTGAGAGCTCTCCAAGACGATTAATTTGGTATATAACATTATATATGTCTGTCGACTCTAATACGATGATTTTTTTAGTTTAATTTTTAAGCAATAACTGTTATTTGCGGTCCCTGAAAATTATAAACAAACAAATAATGTAGCATACCTTCACGGCGGACACCCTGTAGATAAAAAAACCAACTGACTTGGGGAGTATTTAAATATATTTATTTTTTGTAAATTTTTTTTTTCAATTATAAAAATCGGGAAGATATGAGTTGACATTAAAGAGGCTTCATAACCAGCTTCAAATACGGTTCGATTTTCATCAATCTTACTCGTGGAGATTAAAGACGAGTCGTCTTCTTCTTCCATTCAGAATACTGTAGAAATCCACCTCGTATTTTGAGGCAATTCACTATGGTTTGTTTACTGGCATCAACAGTTTAATATCCCGTTTTTCGTTCAAATCTATGACCGTTAGTTTTTCTTTCATTATTCTGCTATGCTATCAAACTTTGATTGTAGTTTAGAGATAATATTTAGTAGAAAAAATACCACTGGAATAGCTTTCAGTAAGTGTTTTAGGTGAGCCGAATAATTATCAATAAACAATAAGATTTTCGGCTATCATTTTAAAAATTTAATTTAAGAACTAATTCTTCATTATTCAGTTATTGAGGCCTTGAAGTTTGCTTTATATTCTACCTCATACCGTCGAATCAGTAAGATTTGACACTTTTCCAATCTATAGAATTTTAAGTTTTTGGAAATCTCCATATTTTCTGACAATATTTACGTACAACGCTGCTGGCTAGTATTGTGTCTGTGGTCTAATGCTTTAGAAAAGCAATCATTTAAAAAAACAATCCTACCTCATCTGGATTTATGAGGTACTAAAGTACTTTGACATGAAGATCTATTGTAAAACCCTCAACTGTACTATAGTTTTTATACGCCCATGTTCTGAAAATTGCAAAACACTTGAATTTCGCCAAATAGGTATTCTGCAAAATGAAATCGCTAAAAAGCGCCCTAAAGCGTGTTTTTTAATTGTATTAAATGTGAACTGTAAAAATTAAAAAAAAATATACAAAATATAAATTTAATAGGGCTTCTTTTAATTTGAAGACATCTTTTACGTTTTCTTTCAAGATATTTATTAAAAATTTTTATAATTAAAAAATTTGCTTTTTGTAGGTCACTTGTCTGTTTCAATTTCTTACTTATGTATGATCAACTGAAGACACAATTTTCTATTAAGCATCAAAAAAAAATTTTAAAAGGAGTTCAAAAATAATTCGTCTTTTTATATGAAAAAAACTAGCAACGTCTTAAACGATTCGTCTTCTATGAACAGGTTGTTAGTGTACATTTTTTGAAAATAGGTTCTACGGAAGAACACCAACCGTAACAGCACTTTTACATGCTGGATGGTTTCAATATGTTGCAAACATTATAACGATGTATGTCTTTATTTTATTGACGAATAACAGAATTCAATTTTAAAATCCAAACTAATGTTTCAAAGTTAAATAATTCTTCTTCTTGCCATTTAATTCTTGTACTTCCTTGTGCATCAGCTTCTTCTTTTTATGCTTTCTCTGAATCTGAAATAAAAAAAAACCTTTTTGTTTTGCTGTGAAATAAAAATAAGTTTTTATTTCCTCAACAATGGCGTTTGCTGTTCTTTAATTATCGTTTTATTTAATTGTTTGATTTATTGATCGAAATGAACAGTTAGATTTTGTCCTTTCCAAAATATCAAACCACTTCATACAACCACTACTATAATTAAGAAACTGATTTAAAAAGTAAAAGAAAAAACAAAACAAATAATTGCTGGCATATTTTCAACTTCTCTAGAGTAAAAAAAAAAGTTTTTCAAATACCCGTTTGTCGTTTGAGTTCCATACAACCTTCAATCAGCTAAACGTTGTGAAAATTAAACAGAATTATAAACATTTCATTGAATGTGAAACATACTTTTAATGTTTTTTGTTCTCTTTTTTTATGGTGTTTTTGATATCTTCTTGTTGGCATTTGCTTGATAAAACCTATAATCTAATGCCGTTTGTTAAATAAAAACGATACCAACAAAATATTTAAATCACACACACACAATATGCAATCAAATAAAATCGAGTATTTTTCTTATATGTTGGATTGTTGAGACTTGAAAGTTATTCAACACCCTATACTCGTATATGCATAAGATTAAGTATCATAAACAACATATTAATGCTCGTATACA
The DNA here is from genome assembly GCA_963576795.1 of Metopia argyrocephala. Classification (NCBI taxonomy): domain Eukaryota; kingdom Metazoa; phylum Arthropoda; class Insecta; order Diptera; family Sarcophagidae; genus Metopia; species Metopia argyrocephala. Next base: position 51,475,614 of record OY756209.1, on the reverse strand, counting down.
ACAACATTACTCGCAATATAAATCAATTTAACGAACAGGAAAAAGTTGGACATGCCAGATCTGGTAAATACGGTGGGTAAGGCCTGATATACTGCTTATGGGGATAAGCACGTCTCCATGGACAATTCATTTCCGCTTAAGAGACTCGTCTGGAGACTTTTTCCCAAAGATGATAATCAAAACTATAAAATCTTATGTTCAAAAAGTTATAAACTAAATGAGAATTATATCCTATTTAGTATATAAAAACCAAACAAAAGTATTTACAAAGCAATACATTTCTGTAATGTAATGGCCAATTATGTATGTATGCAAGTTTTATTATTATTATTATTATCTGGTCCAGACCCAGCACAAATGTAAGACACTGCTACCCATAAGATTTTTTGTGTTCATTTGAGGCTACTGTTTTTTTAATAGACCAACTGCCTTCCTTACGAACACCAGCAGGTCCGAAGAATTATGTATGTATGTAAGATATTTCTGTTTTTCAAAAATTCAAATTCAAATGGCCATGGAGATATGCATATTCCCTTTATATTGAATGTATTTGCCTGTATGGCGAAAAATCTTTGCTGTTATTTGGATGTTATTTTCGGCAAAAAAATTTTGAAAATGCAACGATAAATGATCAGGTTCATTATGGTTTTGGTTTTGTATTATTTTCAGCATTACATTTTTGTATTAACGGCACGACTATGGTAATCGAAAAAAAAAAAAATAGTGAGCAAAACTCTGGCATTTGATCGAACTTGGAATGTTTTTTCGATTATAGTTTGGTTTCGATGCTTATGATTCGCTACCTTAAAAACAAATTTTGATCCTCATTTAACATTTCCTGAGCAATTCCCACACGAGGATTTTTTATTTCTCAAAATTTAGCAATTATGGAACGAACTTCGTTGCTTATGTCGAAAATTTGCGAAATCATTTTATGAAATCAGTCAACAGATATATTCTCTTCAACTTGTCTAGAACTGATTCGATATATATTTTCCCCTATTTTCTCATAAATTTTGGATGTGATGGACCTTCCATTACAAGTGTTTTCATTCACATAGTCTTGACCTTCTTTGAACCGCTTGCAAACATTTTTCTGACTCAGAGCACTATCACTACAGTCTACTGTCAGCATTTAGAGAAAGAATTTCTTTAATTTTTTTTAGTGGATGCCATTATTAAATTTAAAATTGTTTCCTTTAAAATTTCAATATTTTACTTGAAACGCCCTATTTTTGAATACTTTTTCTTTTATTTATTGTTCTTCAATTTTAAGTTTATTTTTAAACTTATTCGAAAAATAAGTTTCAGCAATGAGACCCATTTTTGGGTAAATGGGAACGATAAGAAACAAACATTAGATGCAATGGCGTTCAATGCATTCCGAAGAAGCCACTGTTTTTTTTTTTTTTTTTTTGTTTGTTGTGAGGGTTTTAAGGTGGCAGCTTCTTCGTTACCGTGGTTTGTTTTAGGACGACTTTAGCCAGGTCTTCACTGTCCACGACAAGCGCTTGAAATTGATGATCTGAAAACCAACGACATGTGGTTTTAACAAAACGGCTCTACATGCCAATTAGATCTTGCCATATAGAATATTCTACACGAGGTCATGATGTAAACAGAACATCTATATCGTTCGATTTCGATCTCATTAGAATTTTTCTTGTAAGGATTCCTTCAGTCGAGGGTGTATGCGAATGAGGCAAAACCACAGCGGTCTTTAAAGCCAAAATAATCCATCCCGTTTATTGAATTGAACCTAATTTATATATCTAACACAGGAAACATTGAATTTTTCGATTGCGCTCCATCCAGAGAAGCCGAGGCGGATATTTGAAGGTTGTTACATTACAAACATACTACGAATAAAATATTTCGATGATTTCTCACACACACTCTCTGTCCATAGACCAAAATAAATAAAAACCTGAAGTAAGTACATATGAAAAAAAAACGTATATGGGCAATTTCAAAAATTTTCGACATTTTAATATTTTTTTTCCAAATTTTTTTTTTTTTATGACAGGAATTACGCTTTGGTCACGTGAAGGGTGATATTTTAGCATACCAAAACAGTTAGTGTTAGTCATTTATTGCAAACGGCGCGAAAGTTATGCAGGTTTTAAGTTTTAAATTTCTTAAAAAAAATTTAAAGTTAAATTTATTGGTTTATTTTAATAAATGTTGCACTCTAAACCACTTTTGCTGAAAATTAGGTCGATAATAGTAGGCAACACTTTACAGACTGTTTTCGACCTAAAATTAGACATCTAGTTTTTTTAGACATTTGGTTAGTTTTTAAGCAAAATATGTCTAAAATTAAACAAAAAATTTTTAAATATTTTAGGCAATTTGTGTCTAATTTTCCCCCCTTTGATATATTTATTTTCAACACTCCTTAAATGAAAATGCCTAAAATACATATTTTCAATAAAATTATTTAATTTATTATAAATTATATATCTTATACATCTTATCTTTTATATCTTATATATCTTATCTTTTAACAAATTACATTATATTACATATACGTTACATACATATTGTCGTCTTTTTGTAAAAGAGTGTCACAAGTGTACATGTACATAAAAAAATTTAATTAAAAATCATAAAATCGAAAATATAAATTAATAACGTGAATATAATATTTATTTTAATTTATAAAAGATTCAAAAATCTAATTACCATATGAATTATATTACATAAATCTTTTATAAATCAATCTATTTTTCATATATAAAGGATAAAAAAAAATTTAAATTTCATTTGTTAATGATAATATTTATATAAAAAATCACTTTTTCTATGGCATTATCGAGCTTACGTATTAATGTATTAATTTTTCTTATATTATTTATATTATTTCCTCTTATTAAAATCCTTCTCTTTCAACATGAACTCCTTTTCAAACCAAATGTATGCAGTAGATTTGCAACTTTCCTCTATTGATTCTATAAATATAAAAACTTTTCTATAAAATAAAATCATCAAGAGTAGTACTAAACTGTAAATTAAATAAAAATTTACAATGACATGTTTCAGAATAGTTTTGAATAAATTAAAACACCACCTCGTATTCCTTGAAGATATGCTAATCATTTACTTAAAATATTTGCAAATTGCCATTAATATCATTGGCCAATGGTTCAGAATGTGTTCCAGTAAAATTTCGACCTTTAGTAAAGTGACTCCATGTGATATGAACTGCATAGGAATTATAATTTGTAAATATTTTATCGCATTTTGAATACAAACACTTAAACACATTGCATTTTGCTCTTTATCTACGTACGTACAAATATAGATGATGAACTCTTAAACTTTGTAATTTTTTTCTGCAAATTTTGCAACAAACACTTTTTTGTAAATAATTAATATACACTTTAATATATTTTATAAACTATTTATAAATTACAATAAACATCACCAGCTGAATACAAAACACTTTTTTTAATATATAAATGCTGCAGCCACTGCAAATTTAATTGTTAAAAAATTTTCAGAATACGACGCGACTCTTTTGAAGTTTTTATTGCTTCTTCTCTTTTTCGTCGCTCTGTTACCACTTGTTCCAACTTTTTTACTTAAATGTTCTTAATATTACACATTTATAACTATTTTTAGGCAAAAGTGCTTCATTTTACAAATTTTTTTACTGATTTTAAGCAAATGTGCTTAATATTAAACATTATTTAGAAAATTTAAACATAACTTGTTTAAACATAAAAAATTTTGATAGCAAATTTATATTTTTGTGTAAATTTTTTATTTTTTTTAAAATTAGGAATGAAATTTATATAGTTTTAGACAACAACAAATTTTCAACACCAATTTAGACATAATATGAACCTAAATTTTGGGAAAAGTTTTAGAGTGTGTATGGATGCATGAAACTCATTTCAAATTCATCAGTGCAGTTCAAATTCATCAATGCACAGATAAAATACATAAAAAATATCAATTATAATTAAAATTCCTTAATATTATAAAACGCTAATTTTTGCAAAAATATGGATTTTTCACCGATTGTTATAATATGTGTTTATATAACGTATAACTAATTTACAGAAAAACAATGTTTTGACTTGCAAATTTAAAAAATAAAAAAAATTATATAAGAATTATTTTTGAGGTTAGGATTTTCTTTTTTTGATCTGTAAAATTTAAAATCATGAAAATTTTTTAATGCCTATTCGGTTTTATTATCAAGCTTAAAAAAACCTTTCATTTGGTGTCAATCGCGGCGGAATCTATACATAACTGCAGATGTCACAAAGCAAAATGTGTTTGAAGAAAAATGCCACTGTACCCGCTAAATACATATGAAACGAATTCAACCGTATTTATATATGATCTTTAGTTCACCGCCGCACTTCATTTCCAATACTTTACATTGATTATAAACCACTGATTAATTAAAAAAAACGCAAAAAAAATTCATGAAATTTCACAAAAGTTTTATTTTCTTTATAAAATTTTTGCGTTTCAAAATATTTTAACGCCTTCTTGACGTTCAGGTGCCATTTACTAAGAAGTTTAAATCACGCAATACATAAACCAGTTTTAAAGAAGATTGCAAATGTCAGGCGCGAAAAACTGTCGTTTTTGACAAATTTACGCCAACTTTATAAAAGTTTGAGGTCATCGTTCTCAGCAACTAGCAGCCTGACATCGACGTGATATCGCGCAAATTTTAGCAAATTACACCATCTATTAAATACTGTTGACGAAATGCAATTTTCTTGAACGGCGCAAAAACGTTATAGAAAAAACTGCGAAAATTGAAAAATCGGAAAATTTTGGTTTCAAAAATGAACCGCTGTACAACTTTTTCACAAATACTAGTATTGGTATAACTTTTATAGTATAAATATCTACAAGGTCTAGTGACTTTATTTTATATCAGTGAGCATCGGAAGTTTGAAACTAAAAGTAGAAAAGTGATGAAATATGAAAAAACTCTTGTAAATTTCAAGCCTTTTTTTGAGTTTTTCGATATTTGAGTGCCCATAACTTTTGAAAATAAAGAACTGATGGTCTGAAATTTTAAATTTCCCAGTTTTCTAGTGTGGCCTACCATTCCCTTTTGACCGTTTTGGTCAATTCGTAAAACTGTAGAAATAATAAGCATCTGAACTGAGTTTCAACAAATGTTGAAAATTATTGAAATTGCCCATATACATACATACTTACATTACTGGCCTTTAGAACTCTGTGTAAGAATTACGGCCTAGCTTTTCGCAGCACTCGTGTTTTTTATCCATGAGTACCAAGACCTACAGTTTAATGCCGATTCCCAACGACAGACATGAGAAGCTCGTTCAGGGCAATCAGTTACTCTCAGAGCTTTTGCCAGAAGTCTGCTAAGACGTAGCCCTTGTAATGTAATTAATTAACTAATGGGTAAAACCACATATTTGCAATAGGACTGCAAAAATATTTGTAATAAAATTTCTTACTAAATATTAGATTTTAATAAGTAGGTCTCCTTAAAATTTCTGAATAACATTAAAAATAGTTCCTTAGAAATTTCTTGTAATGTAGTGACTTGACAAGTCGTTTTTACTTAATCGAAAAAAATTATTTTTAGTTGTTGTTGCCACCTAAAGTATTCCATTTAAAGTCCTATAAAAGTTGTACACGCGAATCAAACAAAAAAAAAAAAAAAGAAACAAACGACAAAAAATAAAATTAAAGAGTTTCCAAAATAATGTGAAACAAACAAATCCTTCGCATTTTTTTTTCTTTTTCTGTTTTTCGATCACTTGGAATCGAAATACAATTCAAACATAAAACCAATAATAAACTTAAATCGATAATTGAGGTCAATTTTGAACGTTGCTGGGTGAAGATTGTTTATAATTTTTATCTAATTTTTATTATTGTGTTTGGAATTTGTTTCTTTTTTATTTAAAGGCAGTTTATGTTCAAAAAAAAAAAAGAAGAACGAAAATGAAATCTTAAAAACTGCGTTAAAACGTTTTGGGTACGTGATCGTTTAACTGTAAATTAAATATAATTTTGCAATAATAATCAGGACAAACCTTTTAATTTTTATTCTTTTTAAAATTAAATCTTTTCACGAGACTTATAATTATTGAACATGAAATGTGTTTAGAGTTCTTCTTTAAAAATTATTCTATTTTTTTATTTTTTATTCTTAACTTGAGGGTGTTCATTTTAAAAATTTGAGACACATAAATCAAAATTAATGATATGGATGGATGGATGGTTGGTTGGATGGATTTCTTTCAATCTCCATTCAGTATCTCTTTTTAATACTAAACAACATGCGCATATTAATTGCTTATTAATAGTAAAGCGCTTAATCTTCATATGAATGTCTCTAGAAGACAAAAATAGAAATAATCTTGAAAAAAAAAAAAAAAATACAATTTAATTGAAGTATTTAAAATGATTTAATTGCCTCTGACAGATGGTTTCTCATGGAATAGATTGTTCTAGTTCGAAGATTAAAAATAAAAAAAATAATTTTTTTATAATAACTTATGCCGCCCACCTTTAATTGTGTCGACACATGCAGTAATTCATGGGTTTTGTCGAGGAAACTGCATATGTGTACGGCCTTGCATAATTCTGGTTTTATTTTTTAAAGTCCTCGTTAAATCAATTCAATCAATTGACTTAGAAATGGTCACTATGACCTTATTGACTGGCAATTACCGCCCGGTCTTCGTTGTATCAAATCTCCCATAGAACGAGATGTTCGCATAATGGAGTTTAGGGTCGATTGTGAGCAAACCCGGTACTCATCGTATGCAACACTTTTTCATATTCAGGTTATCATATAAAAATTCAAAACTTAAACCATTAAATCATTTCAAATGCCGCTTGATTCCTTAAGCTTCGGATCATTGATCTCTCATGCTTCTCAGATTTGTACCATAGTGATCAACGAACTGAGTTGTTCACGCCAGCAGTGGCTAAGAAAATGTATAAAATGGCATGGACTGATTGTCGGCTGAAAATATGTCAGCTAACTGAAATGTCAGCTAACTGAAATGCCGTGTCGTGTTTGCTCACAACAGCACTTAAACAGAACGTAAAAATTTTTCAATGTAAAGTTTATCGATCTTAAATTGCAAAATATTCAGTTTTTGCATCAAATTATAACCCTTCTCAAAAGAGCATGACCAAACTAGCAACAACTATTATCACTACTTATTGCAGCACTTAAGTGATGACATTAAATAAAAATTCCACCATAAGAAAAGAGAAAATTAACAATACAATATACCACTATTGCGATAGCCTAAATCAATCAATGAATTAAATTTTGATCTGTTTCATCACACTCCTTAATGGCCAGATTAAACTTCCTTTTTTTTAATTAATTCTAAACTTAAAAAAAGCTCCCTGGGAAAAGATTTCACAACTAGGACATTAGACAGTTTTTCTTTTTTGTAAGACCAATACTCAGGGGTTTACACCCCTACTCATGCTGTGCATTGTATTGAAATGCTTGGCGATATATAAGTTCCCTATGCCAATGGAACAAATTGCTATCAGTTTATCGCTCCAAGGCCAGTGTTATACCTTTACTCTTGAAATGATTAACAGCAATTTCTGCATCTGTTGAAGTTAAATTTTTTGCCTGTTGTGAAGTTGTAAGGATCTTTAGTTGAATGATAAGTTTTAATTCTTACTAAGTTCCGTCCATTATTACTTCCTAGTAGGTGGCGCTTTCTCCTAACCATTCATTTTATAATTCAAAGGTGGATAGGGTGGAATATAAGGTGACATGGACAATTCTTAGAGGTGCGGGGACCTCTCTTATTTTTTTTTTCAAAACTTCGAATGCCGCACACTGTTGGTACTTAATTTTCTCCAATACTGGCACTGAGACCTGCGCTGCTTGGCAAATGCTCTAGCCACTACATGTTAATTCTGAGAAATGAGTTCCGAGCTTAACGTAGATTATGTTCAGAAATAAAGAATTTTTTCTTTAAAAATTTTTTGTGTTTTCTTTGATAGGTGGATTTACATACTCGCATTTATCATTAATGTTATTCTATTTGAAGTATTTGGTCGACATGTTTAAATTGTTAAATTTTTTTTTTATTTGAGATAAATACTCAGGGGTGAACCCCTACTAAATGCTGTGCATTGTATTGTAATTTATTGGAAAGGACAATTCATGCATATTTTCTCTTAGGAAGAAGACAAATTGCTGTGAATTGATCATTCAAAGGCCAGTGTTATACCTTCACCCTTGACTGATAAACAGCAATTGCCTCATCGTTGCATGTTGATTATGTGGTGAGTGCTTTCGCTTAGTAGGTTTAGTAGGTTCAGCTGTTATCTGCTACTTCCCAATAGGTGGCGCTTTTCTCCTGATCACTCATTCTTTTGTTGACATTGGTTAAGGTGGAATAGAATGGAAGTTTCGGTTTCTTTGTAGAAGGTCTTCTTGGAGAGGGGGACCTCTTATTTTTAAAATATAATTTTGAAAAAACCGCAAACTATGTAATTTTTTAGTTTTTCATCATTGCTGCGATTTGAACCTGGACCACTACACCACTTTGGAGTTTACGTTTCTAAAGAAAGTATTGCCATTTTCATTTTCCTCTCTTTTTCATTGTTAAAGTATTGCCTTTTCTTAAAATAACCTTTATAATAAGAAATTATTGTAATGGAAAGAAATTTTTCGTTAAGGAAATTATAATCTCTTTTTTTTTGCAATCATAAAGACCGACAAATATTTTGAGTACTGGTACACAGCATAACAAATTCACATTTGGCAATTTCAAATACTTTAAAATTACAAACACTCGAGTACATTATTTGAATTTATTATTTTAAATATGAATAAAACCTGATGGTATTAACGATTCTTAGTAACTTTTCATTTGGATCATCATCATCAACCATCTTTCGTGACTCTCAATTGTCGATGACTTCTCCACATAGTAAATGACATTTTTCTTCATTAAATACAAAACAACAACAAAAAAATTGAACATGAATTTTTTCCTTATCAACCATAATTTACACTCAAATAAAACAGACGTCAATATAAGTTTTCTTTTACATAAGTTTTTCATTTTTCTTTTTGTTTTCTTTTAGTTTTTTTAATTTTGGTGCGATCCATAAACAATTTTCAACAATTCAACACATTCTGTGAAAAAAAAGGAAAATAAATATAAATTTTTTAACTAAACATTGGCGTTACCAAGTTATAAATCAGTTAAAATATTCGTTAAGGTAACTTTTTTTTTGTACTCGTATGTCTGTCCGCTTGTCTACACATTCATTTGGAGAAGCAAAAAGCGTTTAATAAATGTAATTGAGTCCCGCTTAAACGCGATTTTCGTACATTCACATGAATGTACTCGTTAAACGTAGGGTTTCTCTCTTTTTTGTTTAACTCTATGTGCTATTTTGTTGGAGATTGTATAGTAGGAATTAAAATTTTCTATGATACAGAAATTCAAAGGAGTTTATTATTTGAAAAAAATTACGAGTATGAATTAAAAATGTTTCAAATTACACAAAAATATAAGAGTTTTTTTTTTTTATTTTAAATACTAAAATTACACGGAAGGACTTTGTCAGCCAAATGTCTTGTTTCTCTCCAAAATATTACACGTTTTCCAGTTAAGGGGACACATTCGGGTTTTAATACTAGCGTGTTCTTGATGGTCTTATATTTCTGTGAGAACTTAAAACAATTGCATAATGCATGATTTAAGGAAATAATTTTAATTCGCTTTTAATAAATATCAGTTCAAATTACCTGATTTGTTATCTTATTTTTCACGTTAATTTTTTATGACTTCAAATTAATTTTATGCCTTTAAAATTAATAGAATTTATTTAATAATTTAGAAATGGTGGAAATTACATTCTTCTGGCAAACTTCCAATTTATTTTATTGAATTACGATTCTCATTGATACCTACACCTCTAAGCTAGCATAGTGATAGCACTTGTAAATAGGCTGAGGGGCTCGAAAAAGGATAACACGACGTTCATAAGTAATTGTATTTAGCGGGGCCACTACCAACATATACTAACAAACAACAACAACTTTAATATTCACAAGCATTAACAACAGTATGACACGGGCATCACACGAAGAGGAATGAATGAAAATGATAATCCAGATATCCATACATATATATTCGTATATGGGCAATCTCAAAAATTTTCAACATTTGTTAAAACTGAGTTCAGATGCTTTATTTACACTATAAAAGTTATGCCCATACTACTATTTGGGAAAAAGTTGTACAGCGGTTCAGTTTTGAATCCAAAATTTTCCGATTTTTCAATTTTCGCAGTTTTTTCTATAGCGTTTTTGCGCCGTTCAAGAAAATTGCATTTCGTCAACAGTATTTAATAGATGGTGTAATTTGCTAAAATTTGCGCGATATCACGTCGATGTCAGGGTGCTATTTGCTGAGAACGATGACCTCAAACTTTTATAAAGTTGGCGTAAATTTGTCAAAAATTACAGTTTTTCGCGCCTGACATTTGCAATCTTATTTAAAACTGGTTTATGTATTGCGTGATCTAAACTTCTTAGTAAATGGCACCTGAACGTCAAGAAGGCGTTAAAATATTTTGAAACGCAAAAATTTTATAAAGAAAATAAAACTTTTGCGAAATTTCATGAATTTTTTTCGCATTTTTTTTTAGTTAATCAGTGGTTTATAATCAATGTAAAGTATTGGAAATGAAGTGCGGCGGTGAACTAAAGATCATATATAAATACGGTTGAATTCGGTCCATATATAGCGGGTACAGCGGCATTTTTCTTCAAACACATTTTGCTTTGTGACATCTGCAGTTATGTATAGATTCCGCCGCGATTGACACCAAATGAAAGGTTTTTTTAAGCTTGATAATAAAACCTAATAGGCATTAAAAAATTTTCATGATTTTAAATTTTACAGATCAAAAAAAAAATATAAATCCTAACCTCAAAAATAAATCTTATATAATTTTTTTTTAAATTAAATTTGCAAGTCAAAACATTGTTTTTCTGTAAATTAGTTATGCGTTATATAAACACATACTTATTAAAACAATCGGTGAAACATTCATATTTTTGCAAAAATTAGCGTTTTTTAATGTTAAGGAATTTTAATTATAATTGATATTTTTTTATGTATTTTATCAGTGCATTGATGAATTTGAACTGCACTGATGAATTTGAAATGAGTTTCATGCATCCATACAACATTTAATAAAATAAACCAATAAATTTAACTTTAAATTTTTTTAAAGAAATTTAAAACTTAAAACCACCATAACTTTCGCGCCGTTTGCAATAAATGATTAAGGCGAACTGTTTTGGTATGCTAAAATATTACCCTTCACGTGACCAAAGCGTCATTCGTGTCATCCAAAAAAAAAAATTGGAAAAAAAAATATCAAAATGTCGAAAATTTTTGAAATTGCCCATATTTCTCTTTGTAAGCCAGTTACTCTGCTAATCACGCCCAAACGGTTAAACCGATTTTGTTGAAGTTTGGAACATAGATTGCTTCAACATCGAAAGTGCAACAGCGTATGTTTTCTTTTGTAAAAATTGGACCTGGTCGTGGTGCCTTCCATTCAAACGATATACTGATTTTTGTATGTCTTGAAAAAAGTTAAAGCTAAAGAGTCTAAGTTTTATGACGAAACAAAAATTAATAAATAAAGTTTCTGAGCGACTTCACGGTCAAAGAAACTCATCAATCAGAAAGTAAGCGGAATTGAACAAGTGAGCGTGATACCTCCCATGCAAGTTAAATATTGATTTCTTTATATCTTGAGATCTGTTAAAGATAAAGTTTCTGAATTTGGTGAGATTGATTTCGTAGTTAATAAGTATTTATTATCAGTAGAAAAAGGCGGAATCGAATACAGCTAAAATTTCTGAATTTCATCAGGACAAATAAAAGTAAATATATATGTAAATACCATATTTCACTTAATAACAAATTTAATGCTAATTATCATTAAGGTAACATGTGTATTTACTTGGGTAAGATATTAGTATTTGTTTCATGAAGACAAGAGGGAACGGTTGACGGTCAGGAAATCTTTGTGTAGTCTACCCGCGTCGTAGTTCTGATTGGTAGGAATTGGTCAGATTTCGTAATTATCTACATGAAAAAGCTTCCGAAATCCTTTTGCATTCGTATTATTTTTTTAGTTACCTTAATGCAAAAGCCTCCGAATTAGTTTATCATATACATTCCATATTCGTAGCCTTTTAATTTAAATGCAAAAGCTTCGAATTTTTGAATACAGAGGCACCCAAATATTTTTTGCACTTGAACTAATCACAGCCGCCGATAAGAGCTCCCGCACAGCGTTACCGCTGGGAATTTTCAGTTAGAGGCACAAAAAGGGGATTTAAAAAAAAAAAATAAGTCTCCGAATTTTTTTTAGCATTTTTATTTCAACAAAAATTCATAGTACAAAAACAAAAATAATTCAATAGTTTTAAGAAATACATAACAATTAATTTACATACATAGTTAAAATCACACTTTTTATAATATATACTCTTATAATAAAATTATAACATATACATATATAAGCTTTTAATTAAGCTTTAGGTCGATTATTTTATTTATTAATTATTTAATTAATTTTAATTATTTTAATTATTTTTTCGATATTTCGCTACTTCTCTACGTAGCTTCTTCAGGAAATATTTTTTTATTTAAACATTTTTTTTAAACTTATTAATATAACATATACATATACAATGTACTAAAGTAAAAGAAGATGCGTTTTATTAAAATTCTATTTTTTAGAAATTTTTCTTCTGTAATTCTTCATAGGGTCATTACTAGGACTCGAATTTGCAGGGCCGCTTTGTCTCCTCATCCTTTTTAACCCATTTATATCGCAGCTCCCATTCTATTGAATAATATCTGGAAACTTTTCGTTTTTTGAACGAAAATGTGGGGGAATCAACATTGATCATTTGCCAAGTCCTGAGTCGTCTTGGGGATCCATTTTTACAATTTATTTTTTTTTATTAATAAGAAACCTGACAGAATTTACGATTAAAGATTAATTTATGAAAATAAGAATGTAATTTAAAAAAGCGTACCTTGCCATATATATATTAATAAATAAATAAATATTTTTTTTTGCAGAAAACTGTTTTTAACTTTAAATTTCAAAAATTTTATAAATTCTTTTTTTTTACCTACAGTACTTTAATGTGCTTTTACTTGCTTTCTCGCTTCTCTTTGAATAATAAATTCGTAGGTTAAATCCAGAGTGGTAAAGTTTAGTCTGCAATTTTTAGCGTTTTTAAGTACATTTAAATATTATTTTTGCGATTTTTAAGTCTGATAGTTGAAATTAGAAATAAAAGTTTTAAGTTTTTATGATGTAAATTAAAGGAAAATATTAGAAATGCCAAATTAAAAAAAGGGGAAAAGTGACATAAACTTAAGAATAGTGACAAAATTAAGTGGCTTTTCAAAAGTCGCACAAAAAGTTGCAAATTGCGACTTTAGTCGGCCAACGGTAACACTGCTCCCCGACTTGTCTTGTACTCGCATTAAGCTTGGTCTTCGGCAAAAGCTCTCCCTCTCTCCTCATGCTCTTATAGGAAGTATTTATTTCGGTAGTTTGCCAAGTGTTGTTTGGCTGGTTAACATGGTGATCCGAAATCCAATTAGCGCTCTCGAATCGTTTTGTTGCCACATTCTCGATACCAATTTTTTAAAAAGAAATGTTCATGCAATTCAAAAACTTCACAAGTTGTTCAATGCTAACATCAGCCAGCTCCGTATGTCATGAAAGAGCGGATTCCCAAAATTGATACTCCCTCCTTCCATAGAGCAGGGCATTTGCAAAGAAAATGTACAGCTCCCGAATTTCTGTTTCCGCCATAGTGACTATTTATTTCTAGGGATCCGACCAGTGTCCAAGTTTTAAATTAAAGATATCTTATAATTTTTTTTACTAAAGTACCATGCAATTGTAAAAACTTCTAAACACCCGGGAATTAATATATTTTTTATATATTAAACTAATATAAATAATTTTGCACTAGTGCGACAATTTTGATGACTTTTTTAAAGTAAAATTTCACAATTTCTTGCGTAATATACTATGTGGCAGCTATGCACATTATATACGATTTCATATATTTAAGGCTCTACTTTTGCTTCAATAATAAAGTAAAGAAAAAGGTCCCTTCTCTCTTGATCGCGTGTGGGAATGTTTTTTAAACATAAAAGCACTACAATAACAACAAGAGTGCTAGCCGATGTTAAAAAAATAAAAAACTGAAGAAGAAGCAGAAAAAATCTTGGTTTTAAAAGATTTTTTTCTGTTTCTTTTTCAAAACATGTACACATACATACATACATATGTACATATATGTATGTAGAGAGTACAACATAGATTTTATTGTGTGCCATCTCAAGTGATCCTTATGACTCTTAAATTTTGTTGCACACCACACATATGAAGTTTGTTTGGATTTAAAAGCTCAATTGCTGTTTGTCGCGGTTTATTGTTTCTATTGTTGTTGCTGTTTATTCCTTAAAGTATTAATATGTGGCACTTTGCCTGCTGTCGCCACTTAAAATTAAGATTTTTTTTTTTCTTTTTGTTACTGGGTTGCATTAAGATCGCCAGGTATTATTTGTTATACTGCTGTTGTTGCTGTAGTTGCTGTTATTGTTTTTATTGACAATATGTTTAGTACGTAAGTACGTTGTGGGCTTTAACAATATTGTTGTTCGTTCAATACGCTTTTGATACTGTTAATGAAAGCAAACATATGCCGCATACACGTATTTACTTAAATGATAGATTTTGTTGTTCAAAGAAAAAAAAAAATTCAAATTACTTGTGCTGATATTCGATTTTTTATTTTAATTTCTTTTTTGGTTTTTTACTTTTATTTTCTTTTTTTCTGTGTTAAAATTACCACTGCAGGCTTTGTGAAGAGACATTAAGATAATGTAAATGTTTTATTAGCTGTATAGAAATCTGTTTGCCAAAGGGCTTTTACGAGTGCATGAATAGCTATTAAGGAAATTTTAAAAGTGGACATTGTTTTTAGAAACTTTGAAATTTTGGCATGCAAATTATGCGCAAAATAAATGGCATAAAACAACGGTCATGAACTAGACTTTAATTATATCACAGAACTTGGCCTTTTAAAAAAGTTCATTCAAACTCTTATTTTGGGATTATAAATACGAAATTGAAGTAAAAACTTTTGTATCATGATTCTTAAATGCGATATGATTAAAAAATTTAAAAAAAAGTATCGATTTTTGGTCGTTTGTTTTAGGTGGCCCCCCAAAGGTTCAAACTAGGAATACAATAAGCAATTGGTGCCGTTTTGATACCAAAAAACTTTGACCCTGGTACAGAAAACCGCTAAAGGTAATCTGCTGTGTATTTCGCATCCTCTTATTTAACGCTGGAGACTTGCACATTCAATGCTTTATCGATTACTCTCTTCTGTCCCCTCCACAGTTGGATTGTTAGCGTTTATGCCAATATAATTTGCGTAACAACCTATAGTCTAGTGCTGGATATTAATTGCCATAACCTTAGATAACCTCTACCTTGCTTAATTTATCAAGTTTTCCATTTTATTTTTATAAAAATGCGTCCATGTTTGCCTACTGTTTAAAAATTCCATCTGCTATAGGCCCGCAACAAGAAGGTATGCCTAATCTCAGTCATCGGTATAAGAACCTCTGAATGTTTAAGGTGTGATATGCTTCTTTTCGCAGTGATTTAGTCGTCTCTTTCACTTCAGTCGGTATTAGAGGGATCTGGTATTCAGTTCAAGACAACTTGATGGTCTGACTCTATATGCATCAACTGATTTTTACATCGTCTGATTAGCTTCGTGAATGACAAGTATTGCCTTCTGGTTATCTAAAATTATTATGATGTCATCAACTGTAGTTGAACCAGTATGTATTGCTTTTTTTATTGAGAAGACCATATTCATAAAAAATGGGGCAAATATGAGTTGTTATTAAATTGGCATTGTCATATTTCAGTAGACGACAAGAAAATTTACAAACTTTTGTCTTATTCTCATTCTAATGAGAAGGATTCGTCAACGAGCATGACATTTCTCCAAAAAGAAAAAGTTCAAGTATTTGAAGTTTGGTTAGTGGCGAATTTTCCGCAGCGTTGTCAGTTTAGGGGATTTATCCGCAAAACTGGTATTTTTTCTAGGATTAGGACACAAGTTTATATTTGGGGAGGGGAATTTTATTGAAGATAACCGTAACCGAATCGACAATTTTTATTATTTTTGTTACATATAAATTATCTTTATACTCGTATTATAGACTTTTTTTTACTGAGACAAATACTCAGGGTTACACCCCTACTGAATGCTGTGCATTGTCTTTGAATTTTTTATTTTTTTTTGTAAAGGACAGTAAATATTTCGTATATTATATTATTACTAAGCGCCTTAAGAATGAGACAAATTGCTGTGAATTGATCAGACCAGTGTGATCAACAGCAAATATCTAACCGTCGCATGTTGATTGTGTAGTGAGTGTCTTCGCTAAGTAAGTTTAGCTGTCATCTGCTACTTCCCAATAGGCGGCGCTTGTCTTCTGATCATTCGTCCTTGTTATCGATGGTTCAGATTTAATAGAGTGGAATATCAGGAACCGGTTTCTTTGTTGATAGACTTCTCTGAGGAGGCGACCTCTTTTTTTAAACTATAATTTTGAAAAAACCGCATACTAACTTTTTAATTTTTCACCTTTGCTTGTATTTGAACCTGGGCCGTTTGAGTTTTCGCTTTAACCACTATACTACGCACCCCCCAAATACACAATGAAAGAATTTCATATCAAAGTTTTGCTTATAAACTCGTTTAAAAATTCTATTTTCATATGAAAATCTATGGCTGCACATTACAAAGTTTGTAATTCTGGTTTATCCAAATAGGACGACAATTAAAAAAAATGCAATGATGACAAATGGAGAATATAACTGAATGTGTTGTAACAGGATTTTACCTAGTTCACTGCTCAGTATGTGAAGCATACTTCTATTCAAGTATATGATTTCTAGAGACGGCTATTAGGTAAATAATCGATGGTAATAAATTGATGATGATTATCTTATTGGGGATAAGCGAAAACTATCTGACAGTCCTGAGCACAATAATAAATTTTAATATTTGTTTAGAGATTATAGCGACAACTTTCCTATCATTACTTACCTGGTTCTTTTTGACAGCGATTAGTACATACTTTAACAAAATAATTAAAATGCATTATTGGAGATATTTGTTTGGTTAAAAATCATGTATTGCTGGTTTCGCATGTCACATAGAGTCATTTAATATGGCCCGTAGGGCTGTCTTTATATCTTTTATATATCGAGTAGTTCATCTCGATATTCTCTTTCAAGTTACTCAATGCTTCCTGAAAAAGAAATGGAGAAAGATACAATCTTTCGATATTGGCATATGTCTTGTAAGCTTTGAATTGATCGATTTTCTTTTTCATCAAAAGCCTAGGATCTAAGCATATAGAAAAGTTTGTCATCCTGAAGTTTTATTTCTCTTAAGAAAAACACTCGATTCTAATTTCATTTGAATTGTTTTACCCAAACATACACGAATATTTCGTTTTGTAAAATCTATCTTTAAAAATTTACCTCCAAACATCCCAAACGAAAATTCAATTATAAATAAACTGGCTGGAGCAAAACGTAACGCAAAATCAACAAAAAAGTAATAATAATTTATTAACAGTTGGTATAGGAAAAACAACATGTTTTCGTACATTTACGAACATGAAAAAAAAAACAAAACAAAATAAAATCATAGAAAATACAAATTGCCTTTATAATCAATAGACATTTACAATCGAAACACACTCTCAATTACAAGTTGAGAAAACCTAAGCAAAAAATAACTCTATTCAGTAAAATTCTTAAAACTAATGGAGTTTGGCACGCAATTCAACATCAAGGTAAACCAGTATCATCTAAGGCTGCTTCTAAAGTCCATGGTGCACAGAAACCAGCAGAAGGAAACGAATAATTTATAACCAATAACAATAAAAACAATTACAACAAATTTATAAAACAAAAAGCTACAAAATTACAAATGAATAAAAATTACAGGAATAGTTTTAGAGTTTAACTCTGATTTAAAAAGAAAGAAGAAGAAAAAAAAACAGAAACAGAAACAAAAAACTAATTTTATGATGATGATTTCTATGACACGCCCACCAACCAAGAGAGCATTTAACGTCGACAGATGTATTATTGTTTTCAATGTTTGTATGACCATTGTTAAAACATTAGGTAGTACAAGACTGCATATGAACTTTACAATATTATGTAGCACTTCTTTATTGTATAGATGAGAAGTATGAGTAGAGCTGTTGGTCTTACACTGGAGAAAGATGGTTTCATTGTAATATTTGCCAATAACCTTACTTATCTAGGAGCATTCTGTCCCTGAAAAGATGCTCGATGTTAATCAAACATTAATGTTTTTTATATTCGATGAATCGTTGAAATATCGATGCATCGAAAACATTACAATTCCATGTAGCAATTCTTTATTTCATATATGAGAAGTATCAGTAGAGTTGACAGTTCGCAACAAAATTATATATTAAATAATTTTTCTAAACAAAGTTGTAAATTTTATTTCACTTGGTTTTAATGTCACATATCGTCGTGCGGGAGTTTATGTGCTCTATACGCCATTTCATATTTTTTATATATTTCGAGTTAATGATGCCACTTTAGGTTTTCGACCCCAAATTTTTCAAGTCTGCAATCCGTTTTCGGCTATTTATACAAATGTTGTTGTCAAAAACCTAACGTGGCAGTATTAACTCGTGATATATAAAATGGCGGATAGAGCACATAAACTCCCGCACAACGATATGTTCTTAGTTTAATGTAAAAAAAAAAATTGGAACCCAGGCGAGCTACCTTACGGCACCTATAGAGAACTTCTTCTATTGCCTTTGAAAAGATCGATGAATATATTATATGGAGTTCTTGTCTGTTATTTTGATTAAATTCGTGGTGTAATTTGCCGAAATCCACCTGCATATACTCTCCGTTTTAAATTAGCCCGATTGGGCGTAACTGAGGGACATTAGAAGGGTTTTCATTCTTAGCGACACATGATATATTATGTGCGTTCATTGCCTTCAAAGTCTTTTGTGCGTAATAGATAGACGCTAAGTCCGGCCAGAATATTTTTTTTTATTTGAGACCAATACTAAGGGGTAAACCCCTACTAAATGCTGTGCATTTTATTGGAATTTTTGGAAATGGGAGTATATATATATTTTTCTTATATTATTATTATTATTATTGAATGATCAACCGCAATTGCCTCATCGTTGCATATTGATTGTGCGGTAAGTGTCTTCTCTTATTAGGTTTAGCTGTTATCTGCTACTTCCTAATAAGTGGCGCTTTTTGTCCTGATCATTCGTTTTTTGTTGACATTGTTTAAGGCGGAATAGAGTGGAATGTCGGGGAGCGGTTTCTTTGTAGACGGTATTCTTGGAGGGGGGAAGGAACCTCTTTTTTTTAATTATAATTTTGAAAAAAACGCAAACTAACTTTTTAATTTTTCACTTTTGCTGGGATTTGAACCTGGGCTGTTTGACTTTTGGTGCGAGCGCTCTAACCACTGTACCACCCACCCCCCAGAACATTACTTTTATATCTCGCTGTTTCTTCTCTATAAAATCTTTAACCTTAGGTAAACAGTAGTTAATATATCTTTCCGAATTGACCGCCAATTCAGACTCAAATAATACTGGGTAAGACATTCCAAAGCGACTGATTGCAAGCCACACTAAAACCTTTTTAGGAAACTTTGAGTGCTCAGCTTACTTTATTTTATCACTAATATTCTTGTTTCCTACAAAATAGTAGTGCCTTCCTTGCCCATCGTCCCCATTAAATATAGAGTATGACACTTATCCCATTCTGCCCATGTTTTGACTGAGTTACTTAAACAAATTTTTAATCTTTCGTGGCCATTTTTGAACTCTTGATTTGTAATGAGTATGACCAGTCGCCGTGGTCTAGTGGTTAGTGTGTTGGCTTACTAAGAAGATAGCACCGGGTTCAAATCTCAGCTCTTACATGTTGAAAAAAAAAAAGAAATATGAAATAATTATTCGCCGACTACCTCTCAGCAGTCTTCTGGCAAGAGCTTTGGGTGTAATTGATTGCCATGAAAAAGCTTCTCAAATCTGTCGTTCGGAGTCGACTTTAAACTGTAGGTCCCGGTACTCGTGGATAAAAATTAGCACACACAACATGAGTGCTGCGAAAAGCTAAACCGTAATTCTGACACAGGGTTGTAATGGCCAATTATGTGTATAAAATATGAAACTATTTGTATCAAAATTTTAAATACACCTACAGATATGCTCTTGAATCTTTACTTAATAATGAGTATCGGAGGTCTTTATCGCAGTAAATTTTCTGCATTAATTCAGTTATAAAAACAAATGGTTACAAGTCAGTCTGTAATTGCTTTTGCACGACTTTGTTTAGTGTAGGGTAACACATTATTTTACCTGTTTTTTTTTTTTTTCATTAAAAAATGTAACGCAGTTGCACTTTAATTGAAAGTTTTATTTCAAGCAATATTCGATTGTTCAAATATTTGTTTCCAAACGGAGAGTTAGCGAATGATAGGAGGAAAAAATGCAGATGACTGAATAATACTCTTAATAAAGATTAAATTGTGGGCTGAATAGCTGGTTGGTTTGTTTTTGTTCGTTTGATCAAGTTGATCAAGATTCTACTCTTTAAACAATTGTTGGTGAAGTTATTGGCAGTACAACTGTGCAATACGATTTTAAATTAAATATAACCAACAATCAGGAGTAAGTAATCTTTTGTCGTTTTTTTCTTTTGAATTCCTTCATTTGTTTTACTTTGAATTATTGAATGTTTTAATTGTAATTGTTTTAAAACCCAACTTGAAATTAGAGGCTCTATGGAAACATTGGAAAGGGGGGAAGGGGGTACGGGGAAGGCTATTGCAGATTTAAAAGAAATTACAAACAGGAAGATAAACAGCTTTAATTGAGTTTTGCCCCAGACACCACAGTATGACTGGCTATTTAAGGCAGAATTTTTTTATTAAATTTATGGCTGATTATTTTTCATAGAACTTAGTGGGTGTGTGTGCTGCTTTTTCTTTTTAACAAAAAGACTTGAAATATTTTCTTGTTACCAAAATTAATAATTGCCCAACAACAAAAACTACAATGTAATGAATTTTCGCAAGAAATCGGTAGTCACTGCGATAGGAAATTGGTAGCAACATTGATTTCATTCTTTTGCTCATGACAGGTGCCAGATAAACGAAAAGTTGAATAAACTTTTTATGTTTGCCCACAATTATAAGAGAAACACAAGGCGTTTTTGGTTTTTTGTGTAAAATCTCTACTTTTATTTGCGACCTCAAATCAAAAAAAAAAAAAAGAAAACAAATTATTATTGTATTGCAAGTTACAATAGAATACCGCAAATGCCACTTAATGCAGTACATGCAACATACGTTCTGTTGTCTATTAAATTTTTTTATTTGATTTCTTTTTGTAGTTGTTTGTTACGTTTTTCATTGTAACAGTTTTTCAAATCTTAACATTTTGTTCAAAAGGTTTTGTTAAATATGTTTTTTGCGTTTGTTTTGCAGCACTCGTATTATTTGTTCTTTAAATGTTTTTGCATTGTTGGTTTTTGTGTTTTTTTTTTTTTTTTTTGCGTTTGTTAATTTACAATATACACCTAAAAAAAATATTAGTAAAATTGCATGCAAAGTCTAACGGCAAATGGCGGTAGACTGTATAAGTGAAAATGGTAGTAGAAGTAGAGAGCTCAGATATAAAGTTATGAACATAACCATTTAACAACAAATCTTAAAGCTTGCAATTTTTAGTTTTGCTACTTTCACAATCAGGTTTAGATAGAGTTTAAAATAATGTTAATTGAGGCTGATGTACATAATTTTTATCAGATAAGTGCACTAATAAAGTTTAATTTATAATGTGGTCAGAATACTATCAGAATATCAAATTTTTTCCTAGAAAGGATTAGTATGCCTAAACAAGCATATGCATATTTGATAATGGTAGGCAACAAAAACAATTTTTTTGTCTGCTTCCTTGTTTTAAAAAATAATGTTTTATTGACTTTGGGTTATAAAGAAAACGAAAATGAAATTGGGTTGTGAAGGTTGATTGTTTTTAAAAACTGGCAATACTGTTTTTTTTTTTTTTTTTTTTTTTTTTTTTTTTTTTTTGACAACAACAACTGATTTTTGACTTTTATTTAGGTTGGTTTGGCATTACACCACTGATGGACTAACGCTTAAAAAATCTTTAGATATTTTATCAAAATAATGGTTTCATTAGTTCATGTTATGGCTGTCGTTCCATTCTTCTGAGCTGCTAAATCCTTAATCATTTTGAATTTAAATAATAAGCAAATACTTTTTTCAAGCTCAAGGTCAATTTTATTTTCAATTTAACAATCAATATTTCGATATCCTTCGGATATCATCTTCAGGATTTAAAAAATTATATAAACACAACAAAAATTAAAATTAATATATATATATGTATCACTGCACCGATGTTATCACATTACATTACACACAACATACTAAGTTAATAAATTTTTTGTTTAATTTCGGTCCTACATAGAAATTTGTGAATTTGAACAACAAATTTGTAATTTTTTGTTTGAAAAAAAATTGCGATATTTTCAATAAAAATGTTGCGATATTCAATAAACATTTTTATTAGAGTCACAAAAAAGAATCAAACAAAAAATTTAATAGAAGTACATAGATAAACGTTTTATTTAATATTACGGTTCTAAGCAAACAAAAATTTTGTCAAACCAATTAATATCTGTGGCCACAAGGAATAACAACTAAACTCAATTTTGAGAAATTTTCAGCAGAGCATTTTTAAGTTTTAAATTGGTGCCTGAAATCAGGGAATTAAGATTAAGCTAATATTTGAAAGCTCGATGTTAGCAATTTTAATATATTTTAATTTGTAATACAATTCATAATGAAAAAGCCGCTAACTTAAGAGAAATAAGCAAAACAAATTGTTAACCTTTTTTTCGTTTTTCGTTTCTAAATCGACTTTAGCTGTTATTCCTTGTGGCCACAGATATATTTTTTGAAAAAAAAAACTTTGTTTTTAGAGAAAAAAGTTGCCAATTAAAAAAATAAAATGTTTAAAAATGAATGCAAAATTGAACAAATAATTATTCGAGACAACAAAATAATGTTCAGAAATTTGACAGAAAATTCAAATAATTTTTTTACAAATTTCAATTTTTTGTGGTAAATAATTTTTATATTTTATTATTATTAATAGTATTATTAATATTATTTATTTTAATGTAATATGAAATGTATGCTTTTGGGGATAAGCATGTCTCTATGACCATTTCGTCTCTGCTTAAGAGACTCGTCAGAAGACTTTTTCCCATAGGTGGTATTCAAAACTATAAATACTTATGTTAAAATAGTTATAGACTAAATGCGAATCATATCCCATTTAATATATAAAAACCAAACAAAAATATTTACAAAGCAATACATTTCTGTTTTTCAAAAAATTCAAATTCTATTTCTCTGTTCTATTTTATTTTATTTATTTTTTTATTAAATGTGTGAGCATAAATAAGCGTTGCTTACTATTTTAAAAGAATTATAAAAGCTTTAACAATGTAAATTTGCGGAAATTTTGTACATAAAGAAAGCAGAATAATGTTAAATTAAAAGTCGCGTTTTTATTATATCATGTTTTATCAACATTGATACTTTTAAAATACATTCAAACAAAATTATTAATAGAATAAAAAAAAAAAAAACTTTATTTGAAAACGAAATAAAAATTGAACAAGCGTTTGTTTGAAAATATTCCAGCAATATTTTTTTCTGTGTGTGCAAGGCCTCTCTGCGTTGTGAAAATACGAGATATAAAATTTGTCATGACACTAGCTCATAAATTGGACTGAATTGGACCAAATTAAAAAAACTCCACAAGAAAAATGTAGGAAATGATATAAATTAGACACTGACTTATTCCCAAATTACCTTCACTTGAAATGACCGTGCCCTCAAATCGCTCTTGCAAAATGTTCAATGTAGTATGAGTTGTGTGGCATGTAATGCGGTCCTGTTGAAATTACGGATGATCGAATTCATAAGTTGAAACCCTCGTCTTATAACTCTTGCTGTTGATAATGATGTCTGGTCAATATTTTTTTTAAGAAAAATAGCCCGATACCAACACACGCAGGCCAAAATACGCACTAAACAGTGACTGTCGAGATGCATTAGACTTTTTCAGATCTCATGTGCAGTAGTATCATCACAAATTTGGCAATTTTGTTTATTCACATACTTAGTCATCTAAAAATGGGCATCATCGTTTAAGGTAATTTTTCGATGAAAACATTGCCGAAGCAGAACACCCATTTTAATAAAACAATTTTAGTATTTTCACGTGTTGTTGAGTATTATATCCATCTACTATAATTTGACAAAACAGAATAAATAAATGCCAACTAATTTAATAGAAGTATCTTGAACGAACAGGGCGGTTTCAACTTTTAAAATTCAGAAGTCCCTTTATAATTAATTTTTTTTAGTAATATAAGTTTAATGGCGTTTTCGTTTCTAGAAATAAATAAGTGTTGCTCATTTGTAAAGTAACAGTCTGTAAATTTTAACCTCCTACTGTCAAAATATATACATACATAATTGGCCTTTTCAACCATGTGTCAGGATTACGGACTAGCTTCTCGCAGCAGCCATGTTGCCTGTATTAATTTGTATCCATGAGCACCGGGACCTGCAGTTTAATGTCGACTCCGAACGACAGACTTAAGAAGCTTGCTCATGCCAATCAGTTATTCTGAAAGCTTTTGCCAGAAGTCTGCTAAGTGGTAGTCGATGAAAGAAATATTTTTTCATATTTCTTTGCTTGAAGATGTCAAAGCCGTGCTTGAACCGGAGTTCTCGTCTTAGTAAGCCAACACACTAACCAGTATACCACGGCGACTACCCTGTTAAAATGCTTTAAAAAAAACGAAAACCTTTAATCAAAAAATAAAAATAGATTTTTACAACGTTTCTTTCTTTTTCCATTTTTTTTTTGCCAGTCAGCTGATTAAATATGTAACATTTTCCCCCTGTGGTTAGATGTAGGTTGAAAAGTGCAGCAATATCGCATACTCTACGTGCAATAATTTTAGGCAAGATCACGAAACATTTTTAGTGCTGTCTATGTCCCAGAAAAGAACACAAAAATGGCAATTTAACAAACAAAGTGAAATATATTCATCGCAAAAGAAAACGCCATTAGTTAATACTAGTTATATTGGCTTCACTAATCATTACTTGACTGAGGATACTTGGAATTCTGTAACTAAGTATTAGAGAAATTAATCTGTTTGCACAGTACTTCTACATAATCCTCTATAATATATTAAACATTTTGTGCAAATTAAGACGTTGAACAAATTAGTATTAAAGGGCGTAATACACTATCCTATCGAGCAGTACGATTTGTCAAAAAAATCGTGTGTTTAAAAAAAATATAACAGTGTGGCATAAAAATGCATCTGTATGACAGATTTTTGTGAAGTCTGTCCGACTTTATAATCTTTTGAAAAAATTCATAAAAATTTTTTTCTCCATGCGATCAGAGTTGCATTTTATAAGATGTTAGCAAAAAGGAATTCTACATATGTTTTGTATCTTATTTTGTGTGACGGTGTGGCACTAATGTTTCCATTTTCATGCGAGTTTTAAAAGTGTTACAGATATCGATAAGATTTTGTTGAGAATGAATCGAACCACTGTGTATGATAATGTATCATGGCCTTAATACGTGTTTTTTGTCTTGACATTTTACTAACATTTTCCTGTGAGTGCAATTTATAAAATTCGTTTTCTTTAAATTGCAGTTAAAACACACAATAATCATCATCATTATCAGCATTCATCCATCCTCATTGTTTTCTAATGCATTCAGCCAGAAATTATTTTTTTTTTTTTTTTGTCGAAAAATTTATACACTCCCATATCATATGTTGTTACACATTATTTGTGGAGTGGAGTGGAATTGAATTCGAATGAAATGAGTAGATCGTATTTATTATTGGCTATGGTTGGAATATGGAATGGCGTACTACTATAGAAATAAGTGTTTATGGTATGATTTGGTCTATTCCTCTTTAGCGGGGTATTTCGTTTTTATGGATGGCATTGTTTTGATTTAATTCGTTGTTGTTTTTGTTTTTCCAATATTTGTTTGTTGCAAATACAATAAGCACTTATAGAGACGAATACGAAGAGTTGCATTATGTGATTAAATGTTGTTGCAATATGTTTGCAATTTATTATTAAAATTTTTTTTAATGCGATAGCGTTTCTTTTCATTGCAATATGTTTAGAAATAAATTGGGGTCTTTTTTTGCAAGGCAGTAAGTACAATGAAAACGAATTTTTTTAATTGCAGCCACAAGTACATTAAACAGTTGCCGTTTTAAGCCGAATTTTGAAGAAATTATTTGTAATAAGGGAAAGGATTATTGTTTTGTTTTTTTCCTGCTTCTCAATTCAAGTCTTTAAGTTTGACAATTCTTTTGTTATTAGAAAAGTATGAATTTGAAGGATTAAATTTACAATTTTCATCCGAAACCTCTTTTATTTCTTAACGTTTTATATGCTTACAGTAGAGCACATCAATTTTAAGAAATTTAAGGTATTTTTAATCTGGTATAAGACAAAAAACTATTTTGATCGAAAGTAAAATCAACTAAATTTCCAAATTAGAAAAGATTTAAAATTAATTTTTTACTCATTACTAAAATGACAATTGAAACTACTTTTTCACATACGGGAATATCTCTTTTGATAAGTTCTAATTTGGCAGAAAAGCTAAATTCGATCTTACAAAGCTTAGTACGGAATGCATAACTTTTATATCGCGAGTTTCTAATTGGAAGTATTTTTATTATTAAATAGTTATCTTAATAATATTTTTAAATACTTTAAATACAGCCTCCTTCTTTTCAAGGGATAACTGTAATCAGTTTAGTTTCGCTTACCCTGATATTAAATTATTTTCTGCTTTTCAGTAATTCTTTATAATACACTAAAGCACAAGCAGTAAGAGAAATTTTTGCTACATATGAAAGGAATTTGATTTTAATTTTATTATTATTTTTTTTTTTTGGTTCATAACTTTTATGTAAATTTTTACTCCTTTAATTTTCAATCTTATAAAGGTTTTTTTTAATTTTAAAATATTCTTCTCACAATCTTTTTACCACATGCTATTAAACTCCCACAACTATCATTTTAAACACTTAAAAGTTTATTTTGAGCCATATTTCATCAACATCTGTTGTCACCTGTTTTACGAGTCAGCACTCGTTTGTTCATACTCTACTCTGCGGGTTGGAAAGGGAGAAAAATGACCAAAATATTTTGGTGACTGCCATTTAAAAAGACAAAAAACAGTGTATGCAAAAATTTATGATAAAAATGTGGCACCAGAAACACAGATGCGTTTTTAGGTTGGGGGCAAGCGATTTTTTTATTAAGAGCAATACTCAGGGGTAAATCCTTACTAAATGCTGTGCATTGCATTGGAATTTTTTGTGGAAAGGACAGTACATTATGACAACAGAACATATATTTTTGTTATCTTATATTATTAAGCGCCTTAGGAATGAAACAAATTGCTGTGATTGATCATTCAAAGGCCAGTGTTTTACCTTCACCCTTGAATGATCAACAGCAATTGCCCCATCATTGCATGTTAATTGCGGTGAGTAGGTTTTTTGCTGTTATCTGCTACTTTCCAATAGGTGTCGGTTTTCTCCTGATCATTCATTTTTCGTTGTCAAATTTTAAGGTGGAATAGAATACCAGGGAGCGGTTACTTGTAGATGGATGGAGGGTCCCCCTCTTATTTTTATATTATAATGTTGAAAAAACCGCAAACTAACTTTGTAATTTTTCACCTTTGGGATTCGAACCTGGACCGTTTGAGTTTTGGTGCGAGCGCTCTGACAACTATACACACACCCCCCCTCCCCCCTCACCTATAGTTATGTTGAATTTCTGAATTCTGAAGGATAGTAGAAAGATTTGTATTATTGAGTAGAAGTCAAATCAAAATTATTGTACTATTTTTTTAGTTTTCGGTTGGTTTGTTTCTCTGTTTTATGCCTATATTTTAATTTTGTATTTAAATACAAAAATACAATTTCAGTTTCTTAGTGATAAATTTAAAAATATAAAAATTTTTTTTAAGACCAATACTCAGGGGTAAACCCTTACTTATACAGTGCATTGTATTGGAATTAGAAGAAAGATAGATATTATGCGCCTTTTTGTTAACGCGACAAGTTGCTGTCAATTTGACCACTAAAGGGCCAGTTTTATATATACTTTCACCCTTGAAGGGTAAACAGCAGTTGAATATGAGTGGTAAGCGTCTCCACTAAGTAGGTTAGCTGTTAATTTCCTAAAATCTGGCGCCTTACTCCTGATCGTTTGTTCTGTTGGTGGACTAGACTGGAATGTCAGAGAGCGGTTTCTTGAAGATTGAGTTCTAGATGGCGGAGGGGGGGGGGAGGGTGAACCTTATATTTTTAAATTATAATCTTCGAAAAATAGCTAATTTAATTTTTTTCCTTCGCTTGGATTTAAACCTTGTAACGAAGTTTTTCGTTACATAATATAATTTTATTATTATATTATTTGTATTACTAGTTTTGTATTATTTAATTCTATATTTTATTATCGAAATTATTTTAATTTAACATACTATACTCAAATTATTACCATAATTATGTTATCAATTATCTTTTGCTGTAATTATCATTAACTCTTGCTCTAATCATTACATATCATTTAATTCAATTTGATATCATAATTATGGTATTAATTATATTGCTTTTAATAATTTATATTGTAATTAATATTCTTCTCATTTTATTATTCATGGTGTGTTCGGCATTCTCAGTTAATAAGAGTGTGGAACTTATTTCATTTATTGCTCTTAACACACTCTTTAATTTTCAATACGACTCATATGACTCTTTATATCGGTTTTATTTACCAGTACCTTGGTATATAAATAAGTGGTTCTCTTGTGTGGTAATTCTGGCTCTCTGAGTTTACCGACACAACTACGCTTATGGGATTCTTATTGTAGTGATAGTACCTCACTACAGTTGAACTTCTCTGTGCACGACTACTCTGTTGCGAAGTATTAGTAGTGACAAGCTCTACTACATATTCAGTTGGGCTTTGGCTGTCGTAGTGATCGGACAGCCGGTACGAGTTTTTACAGCTCTGCTCGCAGCCGGTCACGAACACAGTCAAGCCCAGCTCAATGTAGTAGTGCAGAGGGTCCCTACTGATACAAACGGTCATAGGGCCCAGGCAATAGTAGTAGTGCACAGGGAATAAACTGGTGCTTACTGCCATTTATCCCAGGCGTAGTAGTGTAGTTAGTAGTGCCGGTACTAATACACTAACACCCACAAATAAAACCCATGAAAATGTCTGGCTTTGAGACTGAAAGGTCTCTTCTGGACTGGCCGCCGAACGCTACACACGGTGCACGGGTAATCCACGTCACTTGTTTTTTTTTTTTATAAGAAAATTATTCTGAGTTACTGAGCACGCCAATAAATTACTTATTCTTGTTTAAATACATATTTTATTTTATAAATTATAATTTTTTAAAATAAACTGAAATTTAAATAAACTGAATTAAAATTTAACTAAATCGAGCAATTTATGTGCAATTTATTTAACGGATCCTGGACGAGCTGAATTTACCTTGGCATACTGTTACAACCTCGGCCGTTTGAGTTTCTGTGCGAGCGCTCTAACCACTATATCACGATTTGTAATAAAAGTATGGCAACGCTATCAAATTTAAAAAATTATTGATAATTTTTCGAAAAACAGCTGTGGCTGCATTTAACCTAAAGCAATATAAGAAATAAAATAAAAATAATATAAATTTATTTCATTTAATTATAATAATCTTAATTAATTGATTAAAAAGCATATGATATCATTTATATCTAAATTCTATTTAAATACGAAGTTAAAAATTAGTCCCCTCTTAAAATCCACAACTCTGCTTTTAAATATTATTTTTTTTTTGCCTTTCATGCAAAGAAATCACAAAAATCTCATGCATTTTTGAACATATTTTTTGTAGTCTCTGTTCATACATTTCAACCGAACAGGACAATATTTATAACAGTAAATCATTAAAATTTTGTGTTTGTGTGTGGTCGATTGTCACCCGCAGCACCGTTGTACCAGCAACAATTTCAAATTGAACAGCAACAGCACACAAGCAGTAGTACTCGTAGTAGTAATTGTAAGAACAACTGAATATTTAAATTTATATGGAGAAAAAGCAAAGCCCAAGAGTTTGGAAAAAAAAAAGAAAAAAAGTAGCAGTATCAACACAATAAAGCAGTAGCAAAAATAACCGCCTTTTTATTTTACAAACACCACTATGAGGTTGAAAAGAAAACAACTGAAATAAAATGTAAAATGAAATCTTTTGAGATTTTTAACAATAGAGAAGAAGTTTTATACAACAATACACCAGTAAAAATAATAAAATATTCCTTTAAGACAGAGACCAAGAAAGACAGAGAGAGAGAGTAGAAACAAATCTATTGAAAGAGATGAAAGAAACAGACACTCATACAGAAAATAATATTTATAATAATAACGGTGAAATATTATAATCATATGCAGTAAATTTGTTAATATGTACCCTCAAAAGTATACGAACATTTATATAATATACCCAGACATGTAGCTCTTATTCATGTGTGTTGAAGTAAATGTATTATAATATCGTTTACCTTAATATATTGGGTTAGGGAAAGAGTAATTGTATAGGCATTTTCGAAAATTTTCTAAATGAGAAATTCACATTATATATACTGGTAAGGGAAAATTGTAGTTTTTGAGAGATTTAATTTCTGTTAATTAATGCAAAACGGAAACTTTGATTTTAATGGTACATCTCTGTGTATTTGCATGTGCATATTTTTGATGATCAAACAGAACCGTGTTGGAAATAAATATTCCATACAATTGTTAAATAAAATCTATTTTATTTTGGCAACTTTCATAATCTCTGGATCGTGTAACCATTCTTATGGGAAATGCTTTGCGTTATATAGACAAAATATACATATACCTAATTGTCCGACTTCGAATCACAGTAAAATTGGTGATAAATTTTAAAATAATTTTTTTTTTTCGTCATTTCAGTCTATTTAATAAATTTATGCATGTTGTACACTGATTTCTCAAAGCAGAAAATGATATTGGTGAAGAAATTGCACATCAGTTGAACTGAACATGTCTCGTCAGAGTTCTTTAGATTTGTACATATTCATGACAACCATCAACTTTTTAACTCACACTTTTCTTTGGTAATAATGTATTATTATTATATTTTTATTAAATGCTTTCTATTAAATTAGACGAAGTCCTGTTACAACACATTCTCATTTTATATCTATCATGGCACTTTTATAATTGTTGTCTGCTTTAGATGAATCATGATTACAAATTTTCTTCTTTCTTATTGTTTTCTTGTTTCATTTATTTATTTTAGTTGATATCGATAACACGTACAACCATATACAATTTTGTTAGAGGGCATCGCAATGACTTTTGAATCTATTGTAGTTAAGATGTCTCATGACGAAACAGAATCATACGTATTTGTACAAAAAAACCTAAGGTTTTAAAAAAATAATGTATTTGAAGTTCATGTTTTCGCCTTTAATATGGGTTTACACCGTGTTATATTTTTTTTTGCAGTTGTAGACGCCATTCTGTTTGATAATTTGAAATTGGTTTGGACATGTTCATTATTTTAAAAGAAAAAAGATAGGATAGGATAGGATAGGAGGAAGTGGCAGCCTCGTAATGACAAGGCACACACACGGCATGGCGGCCCGTTGTGATGTCACATGATGTGGGGAGCCCTGATAGGCAGAGGCTCCACAGAATAAGCACTACTTCCCCAGAAAATTATGCTGGAAACCAGCCAGAGAGCCTAATAAATTTGGCAATTGATCCAATGTTCAGGATCGATAGATCAGTCAAGCCATCGAGAAAAAGAGATCCTAATGTAAGAAATCTACGTCGAGCCAGAGATGGACACTGGCAAATATAGTGAACCACAGTCTCCTCTTCCTCAGCAGACCCACAGCCACGATACAAGTCGTTCGCTGGCAAGCGCAGTCTTTTTGCATGCCTGCCCATCACGCAGTGACCCGTGAGGATAGATACAACGGAATAGATATCCCTGCGGTCTAGTTTAAAGAGTTGATTGGTACGCCTCAAGTCCGGCCTAGGCCAGGTGAGAACAGAAAAAAGAACATTTGAAGAAATTTCTCCAAGATTGTCATTTATATTGTAAATATGTATCTGTTATTGTTCACAAATTCTTTTCAATCCAATTGTTTGCATACGCCCTCGTGTAATGCCCAAAGGAGAACTAAATGTTTGTCCTACTGCACCAACAATATGCGAAAATGCTAAAGGGATTTCAGTATTTGGTTTAGGATGCCAAGTCATTTATTTATATTCATGATTCAAAGTTTCATAGGTGAAAATTGATGTTCCAGCGTACGGGAGGAGCTCTGAAACTAACAAACAGAATACGGGAACCTTCTGCTACCCAAATTTTACACGAAAACACTCCGAAAAATTCTATAACCAGTATATTTATCTGTACAGCCATTGCAATAGATTCTTGAGGGACAACTTGAGGATTTTAAGGAGGTTATGATTGGATACTGCAGATTTAATGGAAATTTAAATAAAAAAGGAATCATCTCGAGTAGATTGTGCAGATTCTGTGATAAGACTAACGAGTCAACAAACCACATACTGTGTACTTGTTGAGCATGCAAAGTAGAAAGTGGTACCTTGGTGATTATCAAATATCCGATAAGCAACTACTAAAGTAAAACACCGGTCGACATTTTAAGAAATTTTACTAAAAAAAACCCTAGTTTAGTTAAGGGCTCTACAATTGATCTTCAGGCAGAAGTACTTTTAGTACCTCATAAATGAATGATAGAATTTGCTAAATTCAATGGCATTTATTTTCATATTCATAAATCATTAAAGTTGGTTTATAAAAGGCTTATTTGCCAAATTTCAAACAAAATTGTCGAATGTTGTTATGGGAAAACTATAGCATCCTGATAAAGTGGGAGTTGTATGCTCGTTATTGTCTGCAAACATCATTGTGCCGTATATTATTCTAAAATCGGATAAAACAACTTTTTCCGGCAACTATAGCCGTGAAGCAATTAAAGATTATGAACTGGACGATATATGGTTTCAAGATGGTGCTACAAAACAAATATCATGATCGATTTGATTTTTTTTGTGACGTTAAGACGTCAGACAGCAAACACTATATTAATGCTGTCAAACTCTGCTACTTTTCATTACTTGATAATATTGATTACTGGCATTTGGGTACTCAATACTACTCGATACGAATTTTATTTTCAGGAGAAAACAATTTCATAAAGTCTTGTGCTTTAAGGCAGAATTTTGTTTTGGCCGTTAAAATTAAAATTTTTCCATACAACTCTTAAAGTATTAAGTAGTTACTTTTGAGTATAGAGTACCCAAAAATTAGTACAAATACTCGATACTCGGTACCCATTACTCAATACTTTGCCAGCACTACACTATATCTACACCCAAAATTCTTTATTCTTGAACGATTTGAAAGCCCCAAATGTAATAAAATGTGAGACGATCGTTTAAATTTAATGGTAGTTAGTGCATAATGAAAATATCCAAGTATAATCAATATACAAATCTCTTTGTAAGTCAAGGTTAAGGAAAATCACAAGTCAGATAGTTAAATACTTACTAATTTCTTTATATTTTATTGAAGCTATAGTTTCTGATTTTGGTGTGATTGATTTCGTTGTCAATAAAGGTCGTCAGTAGGAAAAAAGTTGGACAAATAGGCGTGGTACCTCCCACACAAACTAAAAATAGACTTCTGTATATTTTGAGATCGGTTAGAGCTAGAGTTTTAGAATTTAATCTGGATTACTTCATAGTCGCTAAAAATAAGCAGTCGAAATTTGTGGACAAATGGTAGTGGTTGGTGCAGCGAAGCAAGCCGAGTTAAGGCTAGTAATAAAATAAA
The DNA here is from genome assembly GCA_963576795.1 of Metopia argyrocephala. Taxonomy (NCBI): domain Eukaryota; kingdom Metazoa; phylum Arthropoda; class Insecta; order Diptera; family Sarcophagidae; genus Metopia; species Metopia argyrocephala. The sequence goes on along the minus strand of OY756209.1, from coordinate 51,441,328 downwards.
ATTTTCATGCACATCATAACAACACGTGTGTTTTTTCTTCACATGGATAATTTTGTATATGCTAATAAAATTCTATTTATATTATTAATAATGAATTATAATTTAAATATTTTTTACGAAATAATTTGTACTCCCAACCAAATCTATGAAAAACAAAGGGAGTAGTGGCTTGAGAATAGTAGTTAAGGAACATTGAACATTATGGCACGTTTAGCCCGCAGACATTTAATATTTCAACTACCGAAAGAAAAGTCTACAATAATTTTCTATGAATTTTCAACTAAAATACTAAAAATTTATTTACTACATTATTTAACATGCCACTGCAACTGCCACCAATACCAACACCACCTCCACCAGTAAGTATGTATTACTATCACTTGATAAAATACGAGTTACTCCTGCTAGTATTGTAACCCACAGAATAGCATGTGATTTGTTTTATTCATAGCTGGGAGTATGTAGCAACAATAGTAGCTGTATGATGAATAGAATCCAACTAATAAGTAAATCATTATAAATAAATATCAGATTGCAGTTCAAGTAAATTTTGTTGTTTCTTCAAAAAATAAAACGAAATTCATTTCGCTTCGTATGTTTTTTTTTTTCAATTTAAATAAATTTCTGTTAAAAATAATTTCATGCAAAATAATTTTAGATCTCTTTGTTGCTGTTTTTGCTGTTGTATTTTGTTATGACCATGAAAAAGTATCAAATTTGCTTGTTAAGATCATGTAACATGTTTTATTTTATTCCATATTGAAAGACCACATTTTTTCTTCTTCCCAGTTTGTTCAAGTATCTTCAATTCAATACAATTTATTTGTGTTGAGTCCTTTCAGTTTCTTTCTTAAATTTTGTATTGGAAAATAATATTTTATGTTTTTGTTTTCTTTATTGATTTGATTTTTTTCCGATTAATTTTTTTCGGATTATTAAATTCCACTTGGTTAAATATTAGGTATGCTGGTGTATTAATATTTTAACTGTTAATTAACGAGGGTGATTTGTTAATGTTCTTGCGTAGAGTTGCATACATATATTCAGAAACTGTATTAAAATTAAAGGAATTTATAGATGTTATATTATATTGCCACAGTAAAACTAAAAATAAATGCTTACGAAAAAATTTTGTCGAGGAAAGGCATCAATAAGAATGCGTTTCAAATACAATAAAAATATTATTATAAGAAAATTAATTATATTTATTATATACTTATACTGGTTTTTTAACAAAGTTTTTAATATTTAATAAAATATTGTATGAATAGCTGAGGCATTTTGTTTGCGATCAAATATTTTATGTATTAATCCGATATTTGACAGTGATATTAAAGCAGATAGACGGGCAGGTAGGTAGGTAGGTAGGTCAAATGGCCAGTTGATCCCAGACCCTGATCAACTACAATTAGCACAAAGTGCCGTTTTGATGCCATCGCAGGACCAAACTAAAGATACCTAAAAGTAGAAAAAAAAAAAAAAAAAGGAAAAACTAACTACAGCCAACCAGCGCTGTCTATAAAGTGAAGTAAAGCGAGGGGGTCTAAGTTCGCACATTGCGCCAAGCCGTCGAAAAAGGGCACCCCAAAAAACTTCAAGCGTTTGACCGCCAGGCCTGGGCAGACACAAAGAAAATGTTCCACAGTCTCCCTCTTAGAAGAATCCCCGCAACTTCTACAGTGCGGATTAAAGGGAAGGCCCAGCCTCTCTGCGTGTCTACCGATCAGCCAGTGGCCCGTATACACCGCCACGAGCCTGGACAAGGACTGCCGGGGAATCCCCAAGATTCCCAAAGTCCTACCCCGGTTATACCGCGGCCAAAGTGCCCTAGAAACAGCACAGGTAGTGATGGAATTCCACCGGCTCTGTGCTCTTCCAAGGAAAAACTTGGATATCCCTTCCCTAATGGTGGTCATAGGGCAGTGGACATCCGGGTAGGAAACAACATGCTCCCCTCCAGCAGAAGCTCTCCTAGCGAGCTCATCTGCCTTCTCATTTCCCGGGATGTCCCTATGACCAGGAACCCATACCAAGGAGATGCCACAAACGTCCCCAAGACGCCTCAGCTCCTCCTTACAGCGAAGGACGAGGGAAGAGTTTCCCATGGGAGAAGCCAGGGCTTTGATAGCAGCCTGGCTATCAGAAAAAACCCTAACTTCACCCTCTATGCGCCGTTCCCCCAGTATCCTTAGTGCCTGCATGATTGCAAACACCTCGGCCTGGAAAACACTGCATGTGTCCGGCAATCTAAAAGACTCTGCCAGATTGGCAGACTCGGAGAAAATACCAGCCCCCAAACCGGAATCCATCTTAGAGCCATCCGTGAAGACCGAAAAACCGGGACCCATACCAACCCTCCCTAAAGCCCATTCCTCCCTACTGGGGAAGACAACCCTGGCACACCCCCCAAAATCCAACTTCCGGAAGGCCAGGTCAGTACGTACATCCCGTATATGAGGAGGGAGTAGCCCCAGAATATCGCTATGTCCCCCTGAAAAACGTCCCCAGAGGCCCAGCTCCCTCAGTCTGACGGCACTCTGAGTTGACATTGACATAGCCTGAAGATCCACAGGCAGTAGGTGCAGAATGACGTTCAGAGCCGCACTAGGGCAAGTCCTGCAGGCCCCAGTGATGCCTATACACGCAGTCCTCTGCACTCTTTCCAGCTTAGTGGCAATATAGCCCTTGCGAAGGGCCACCCACCACACCAAGCAACCATAGGTTAAAATTGGCAAGACCACCTGGTTGTACATCCAGAGCACCATATGGGGTCTGAGTCCCCATCTTCGACCAAACATAGATTTACAGGAGTAAAAGGCCACACAGGCCTTCTTCACCCGTTCCTCTACATGAAGTCTCCAATGGAGCTTGGGGTCCAGTATTACACCCAGATACTTGACCCTGGATGAGAGCTCCAGAGCCCGACTCCCCATTCTGGGCAGTCTAAACAGCGGAGGCTTGTACCTCCTGGTGAATAGCATCAGCTGAGTTTTAGAAGGATTAACCCGAAGACCACACCTGGCGGCCCAATCACCCAGCTTACGCAAAGCACCCTCCAAGATCTCGCTCATAACTGATGGGAAAGGTCCAGAAACCAGCAAGACCAGGTCATCAGCATAAGCAACTACCTTGACCCCACCGCCATTAATTACGGATAGGATCTCATTAACGGTGACTAGCCATAAAAGGGGTGAAAGAACACCACCCTGGGGTGTTCCCCTGCTCACAAATCTTGTTACTTTAGCCCCAGCTAGCACCGCATTTATCTCCCTGCATCGGAGCAGAGAAGCGACCCAAAGATAGATACATCTCTCCACCCCTAAGTCCCTTAAAGCCCTAGTAATAGACCCAGTCCTTACATTATTGAAGGGACCTTCAATATCAATGAAGGCGGCAAGAGTGAACTGCTTACACTCCAAGGATTTTTCCACCGAATCTACCACCTCATGTAGTGCCGTCTCGGTGGACTTCCCCCTCACATAGGCATGCTGGGCAGCCGAGAGCTTGCTCTCAAGGTTCTGACGGAGATGACTGTCTATCACCCTCTCCAGCACCTTAAGAACAAAGGAGGTAAGACTAATAGGCCTGAAATCACTAGCCATAACATGCCCCCTTCTACCCACCTTGGGAATGAAGACCACCTTGGTCCTCCTCCAACTACTGGGTACGTAGTTGAGGGCCAAACATACCGAGAAAATCGTCCGCAGAATAGGGACTACAGTTCCCTGCGTCTTCTGCAGCATTATCGGCGTTATACCATCCAGACCCGGTGACTTGAAGGGAGAGAAGCTGTTAATGGCCCAGGAAATCCTTTCCGGCGAAAGAAAGGTTTCCTGTGAAATACCACACGTCTCCCCCTGTTCCACCGACTCATCAACCTCATCGGAATTCTCCGGAAAGTGAGTGTCAACGAGTATTTCTAAGGACTCCATTGACGACTCCGCCCACGTCCCGTCTGTCCTCGCAATTAGAGTCCTGCAGGAGTGGTCCCTAGAAAGGATCTTGCCGAGTCTCGCAGTGTCCTTTATAGATTCGATGGATTCGCAATACTTCCTCCAAGAATCGCGCTTCGCATCCCTAACGGCCCTTTTGTAGTCCCTCAAGCACTCCTTATAGGCTTGAAAGTCCCTGGCCGAGTAGCAAGCATTGAAGACCGCTCGGACCCTCCTCCTCAATTCGGAGAGGTCCTTACTCCACCAGGGAGGATAGGTCTTCTTACAAAAAGTGAGAGGACAAGACACCCTGAAGGCCGACTGGTACGACCCCTCAAGGACCTCGACGTGTCTGTCCAAATCGCCCACGGAAGAAATGTGAGATTCCAGCCCGTTCACCTTTCCCCTGAAAACCCTATTAAACATATCCCAGTTCGTCCTTCTCGGGTCCCTTCGGGGTGAAGGGACACCCCGACCGGACCCGATATGGTAAAAGATCAACCTGTGATCTGAAAAGGAGTCGCTAACAGAAACTCTCCAGTTTTCAACATTGAGGGAACGGGTAGAAAGGGTAATATCAAGGACCTCCTCCCAACCACCGGTCCCCACCGACCCAGGAAACACAAAAGTGGGGGTCTTGCCCCTGTTACAAATGGACAAATCATGGCTAATAATAAAATCAAAAAGAGACTCACCCCGTTCGTTGATCTCGCTGCTTCCCCAAATGGTATGTCTGGCATTTTCGTCGCAGCCGAAGAGGATGTTCTCCTTCTTGGGTAAAAGAGACCCCGCCAGTCGCTGCACTTCATCAGGAGGCGTTGCACAGTCATGGGCCATGTACGCAGAAACCAGGAAGAAACAACGGCTTCCTGAGGGTTCCACTCTAACAGCCGCTACGTCGGGAGAGCTAAAATTATACAATAAAAACGCATTAATAGTTCTCCTGACAAGAACACAGGCCCTAGGCTTACCTGCGTTTTCAACATAGAATAGGTTATAGGATCCATCCTGTAGACCCATAACTTTAGACTGCCAGATCCATGGTTCTTGTATCAGGCAGATATCGATGTCTTCCTCAGACGGGCAGAAATATTGGAAAAAAATTTTTTTTAACTTAAAATATGTGTCCGCCTACGCATTTTATTTAGGTTCCGTTTTTATTTTTTTTAACGGGTCCAGCCCTCAAATGATGACTGCGACTCATGTTATACATTGTGTTGGCCTAGGAAAATAGGCGAGAAAAGGGGAATAAGGATGTGGATCTTTGATTAAAACTTACTAATATCCTATCTGGTATCAGTTCGAAAACACAAAGGCCCTACTTTAAGAATGCGAATCGCAAGGAAATCGGTTCCTGTTGATTCATTATGCAATGGTCAGTGTTACACCTTCACCACTGAATCAAACCTAAGAAGCCAGCACATTAAAGTTTAAATTACGGGAGGAATGAAAAATTATAATTATATTGGAGATGATATATTTGTTGTCCTCCTTGATTCAACCCCTGGAATTTTTGGTTATTGCTCTTCAACTGTCTTTCTGCATTATAGTCCATATTATCACCTGTATTCAATCATAAGTACGAAGCTGATCACAAAATATGATTCTTGACTGACGCCATTCATCCAGCTATTTTCTAGTTTGAAGAAATGTAGACTAGTTCTAGTCAGTACCGCAGTGTCAAGAGACATAACCTATAAAGATAATAACTTAGGTGTTGTCTATTGGGCCCTTCTCTACAAATGAAAGGCTCCATAAACTGTTTGTCCTGATCCTTAAAAAGTGTTTTCGGATTAAAACTATACTGACTTGGTGAACTTATGCCATTAAACAGTTTACTAGATTGTAAAAATGTATGAATGAACAGTGAATATTATGAAAATGCGCCAAGATAAGAAGGGACAAAAACGATTTCTACACGGAAAGGTATCTTGGTGTTGAAAGGAGTGTTAATAAATTCAAAAGTACATACAGACATACATAATTGGAGATTTCAACACTGTGTCATGGTTAGGGCCTAGCTTCCCGCAGCACCCATGTTGTGAGTGTAAATTTTTTTATCCATGAGTACCGGGACCTACATAGTTTAAAATCGACTTCGAACGACAGATTTTAGAAGCTTTTTCATGGCAATCAATTACTCCTAGAGCTTTTGCCATAAAGCTGCTGTGAGGTAGTCGCCGAAAGAAGTAATTGCTTCATATTTCTCTTTTTTTTTTTTTTAAAGTAACTCCTACAAAATTAGCACAACAAACTAATACTACAGGGAAAATCTAATATTATGACAGACACTCAAACAGGATACCGCTTAAGAAACCATTAATCCGTTTGTAGAATTTGTTAATCGTTACATAAAGCGTTTTAGAATGCTGTATTATTTACTGATGAAATCAAAGTAAATCTTTTCGTAAATGATGGCAGACTTAATAAAAATACCGCACTAGATGACAATTATACCCCAAGTATAAGCCCCATAGCAGACAGTGGCATAAACAAATATTAGAAGACAATTTAAAGAATTCTGTAAGTGTTTTGAGTCTGAGCCAGAGTTATACTTAGTTTATGCCTGTTTTGAAATCAGTTCGACACAAACATATCTTAACGATAACTTCATATGCGTTTATGCCCATGTTTTGAGTCGAAACAATTTTAAAACTGTTTTAAATAATAGCTGATTCTGACATTCTAATTCTATTTTTTTCATATTTTCTATAATTATAAAAACAACCAAGGGAAGAAATTGGCATCCCCATCAAATTTGACCGAACATTGTTTACAGCTGATTTTCATAAAGATTTATACTCAATTTTGAAAACGCTAGGACTGGCTCAAACAGGTTTGACAACCAGTGTCAGTGAAAACGTTTTGAAATTTGAAAACTGTTTTTATAGCAGTTTATGCCATGGGTTTGAGCGAATGATAACGTTTTTAAAACGGGCATACCCATGAAATTAAATACACTAAAAATATAATAAATAAATAAAGATGTATTCAAATAGAAGAGCCTTTAACATTTTTAATTAATTTACAAATTTACAATATATAAAATAAATAAGGTGTTCAAGTAGTTTTGTGTGTGACTGTACTTATTAGAAAAAGTTTTTCAGATAAATCGTCGTGCGGGAGTTTATGTGCTCTATCCGCCATTTTATATATCTCGAGTTAATAATGCCGCTTTACGTTTTTGACACCGAAATTGCAATCCGTTTTCAGCTATTTATCTCCTAAACTAGATGATGACAAGATATCCGAAAACGGATTGCAGATTTGAAAAATTTGGGGTCGAAAACCTAAAGTGGCATCATTAACTCGAGATATATAAAAAATATAAAATGGCGGATAGAGCACATAAACTCCCGCAAGACGAAATGTGTTTGGGAGTCGTAAATTTTTTTTCTTATATTTTTGAATTATTATAATAATAAATTTGAGTATCATGCTCACATCAGAAGAAAATTTTTATTAAAATTCGTTTTATCAATCATTTATGAAAAAAGTTATAGCCCCTACAACTAAAATCTGTAATGTCGTAGGCTTAGTCAAATTAGTTTTAACAAAATTTGTAAAGGAAGTATTTAAACCATAAATCGTCTGAAAATTTTAAATTTTTTGGAGGCAGAAGTCTGTATTATTTATTGTATTATTGTATTAAATTTTCGTAAAAGAATTGTATCATTGCAGTGCAGTAAATTATGGTGCAGAATATTTTACTCGTATAGTCGTTTTTTCTTTTTTTCCATTATTTTTGTTTTTTTTTTACAAAATTTTAATTTAATTTTTTTTCTATCGATCGAATTAGCTGGAAATAATAATCTTTGTGTTGTTTCCTTAATAACTGTTTTCTTTTTTTTTCGTTTTTTGTTTCTTTTAATATAAGAAAAGAATTCTGTTATAATTATAATTGCTATTGTATTATCCTTCTTCAAAACCGTTTTCATTCATATCCTGAACTCAAACTCTAAGAACAATCACAGGAAACGTGCACAAGTTGCGGTTTTAAATGTTTATTGTTGTTGTTCTCGTTTTTGTTTTTTTTTTTTGCATTTGAAGCCTTGTAAGAAAAAGATACAAAATACTTAAAATTATAATCAGAATTCATAAGATATACAAGTATTTATAAGATATGATATTTCATATAAAACATAAGAGCAGGCATCCTTGAAATGCGGATGTAAAATTATAAACTCACCAGTATTCGTTACTTTTTGTTACAATTATTACAAACTAAGAGCGCAATGTATATGAACAATTAAAACGAACATTTTCTATATCTTTCCTTCACTTTTTTTTCGTTCTTTTACTACAATAATTTCAAGATACATATTTCATTATTTAAATCTTAAAGATAAACGCATATCTATGCACGTACATATGTACCTGACGTACTGATAGTTCTGTTTTTTAGGTTTAAAGTTAAAGTGAGAAAGTTGTGAAAAATCTTATGAGACTGCTATTCTCCAACTCAGACAGGGGAAAAAGACTTCATTCATAGGGTATACGCATCTGAAAGATGGTTATAATGTATGCAACATATGCAATATATATGTTTATGTTGCAAGTAAAAAAAAAACTTTTAAAAGATTTTAAAAAACAAAATTACAATGAAAGCAGTGAAAACAAGAAAATTAAAAACTTTCTTTTGTTTCGTTATTTAGTTTTTGCTAGGAAATCTTATCCGAAAAAAGTTTATTAGTTTAAAAAGTTTTGTATGTGAAAAGAATTTTAATTAAACAAGGCGGTATAGTTTTTCACTGTATAGATAGTGCAGAGGAACAACACAAAGCCTAAAACAAATTTTTTTGTGCTCTTCAATTGCAGAGGTTCTACAAAAATGGATGGTGATATTAATAAAGGCAGTGTAGTGAAATAATTTTCAAATACGACGTATAAACATAAATGTTAAATAATCCGGATAAAAGTACTTAAACCAGATATTTTGTTCATCTTTAAAAGAAAATTTACATCTACAGTTTGAATCAGGGACTGAAACCGAACCCGAACGCGAACCGAAATGGGTTCGGGTTCGGTGCTTTTATAACCATGAACCCGAACCCCGTTGAACCCCAAAACTCATCCAGATTCGGGTTCATTAATTTCAAAAAATTATTTTTGCACATAAAAATATTCTGTGTACTTAATACAGGGCCGCGCAAGCATAGCTTAAATGTCTGACAAGCAATCATCAATTTTTTAAATATTTCATGTCAAGTACTTTCTCTTTATTACATAAATCTTTTAAAGAGAAAATATTTTGAACTACAAACAAAATCAAAAACATCAAAACTCTTGTAGAAAAGAATACAAAGCCTTTAAGAGAATAAAGAAAGAAAACAAAATCATCTACGCAGTTCCTGCAACGCAAGTAAGCGTAGAAAGGGCTTTTTCAGCTTTGAAATTTATTTTATCACCATAAGGATCAAATTTAAAAGAAGAAAATTTAAAAAATATTTTAATTATTAAATTAAATGAAAATTTTTTTTGAAAAATAAATAAAAATTTTTTGAAAAATAAATAAATGATATTGTACTTTTTTTCTGAATTTTGAACCCGAACCTGAACCCTGGACCAAACCTGAACCCAAACTTTTTTTTTGATTAACCCGAACCTGAACCTGAACCCAATTTTTTCAGAGTTTCAGTCCCTGGTTTGAATCATGTGTTTATGCACATTTGTATTATACTGTTTAATAATTGCGTGAGAATGTTACTGAAATCTACTCATAAGATTTCTAAATAAAACACACATAAAATTCTTATTTCTATGAAAACTCTTATTGTAATGCGTGAACTAGCAGGCGATCTTTTTTCCATATTGCGGGCTGCATTCCGCGATAATTTGACAAATGTCGGTTTTCAAATGGTGCAACTTAAGGCGAAAAATACGGTCTTACAAAAAATTATGGCGAATGATCATGTGATCTCAATTATTTACACGAACGGGAATTTCCTATTTCAAATGTTTTGCAATTACGGGATTCGATATCGAACGAAATTTCTTTGTAAAATGTTTTAAAATTTTATGAAATTTCACTCGATATCGAATGCCGTAATTTGCCTCCAGCATTAAAAAAATCATTACATTTTTAAATTTAAACATTTTACTAAATAAGGTACAGTACAAAGCGTACTGTTCTATATATTTTATTTAAATTAACTCACTAAAATATGTTTTCAATATTGGCAAAAAAATAGAATATCAAGTTTTAGGCAAATTTTCACAGGATCAAGAAAGCTAGAATTTGCCAGAACGAGAGTTTTTAAAATTTTTTTTCACGAATATTCTTCAAAATTAAGATTACAGTATTCCCCAGATAATTTCCCACGCTTGATAGCCTAATTATAAGTCCCCATATTTGTTTTTACCATTTTATAATAATATTCCACGGTCAATTAACTTTCGTTTAACTGCCTCAAATATATTTTCCACAAAGAGAAATTCAGCTTAAAATTCCCTCGTTACCCAATATATTTATTTTCTGAAAACTGCAGCTTAACTATGTTTATATAGGCATAAAATGTCCCTTATATTTACTTTCAAACTACTTTTTTGATACAACCTTGCAATTAAAGTCTATCAAGTTTGTGTATAAAGCAGAGTAGGAAAATAAACAAAACTAAACATTTGATCTAATTTTGTTTTGTTCTTTACAATGAGTAAAACAAAAACAAAACAAAAATAGTGAGAGCGATTGTCCCATTTAGTTTTGTATATTGTTTTTGTTTTGAGCACTACAAATACACTAACTCAAATGTGCGTAGGTACAACAAAAAATGAATGAGAAGAAAAAGAAAAGAAGAAGAGAAAAAAGACCAAATTATACGAATTTAACAGAATACCAAAGCAAGCACAAGAGCAAAAAGCGAATTTTTTCTCATTTAGAAAGTATTTGTTTTGGTTTTGCTCATGTACAAAACGATTAAAAAAAATTTTAAAAGTTTATGACTTTGTGGTAACGTTTACGAAATGTTTTGTTTGTTTGACCACTCTGGTATAAAGTAACTTGCTTTTCACATGTATTGACGACAGTGTATATGGGCAATTAACCGTATTCGTTTAAATAACTTTCACACATAATTGCCCAATACTTTTGACATTTTTGTCCAGGCAGTTATCCGTGGAATACATACATAGTCAAAAAACATACTGAGTCAAAAATGGATATCAGTATTAACGATATCCTTTTGGTAGTTGAGTTTATATATGTTCAGTTCAATTAATAAAAAATGGGTATAGTCGATTAGGCGTGATTGACCGACAAACAAACAGACTAATAAAGAGCTTAATAATATATATAAATGAATGCATACCTATATAAGGGTATTTTGATTAAATAAAATTGTTATTAAATCTATATGACGAAAACATGGTTATAAAGAGTCTTGCACTAATCAGTACTTTGTGCTATTCAAAAATTTTTACAAATTGTTATTCTTGTTCTTTTATTTTATGATACACCTTCTTCATCTAACTCGATGTCAGGTGTTTGGTAGTTGTCTGCGATGAACTGCATTCTGACATCGTCAACATGCTTTCTACTAGTATGACACCGCTACTTTAATTGTATTTCTAAATGTTTATCCAGTATTGTAAAACAATATTACAATTATTTGTCTAAAATAGCGGACATACACACCTTCTATGAATGCCTCTAATTTTGAAGCTTTTGCTCTTAAGCCGTATGAATTATTTTTACAATTTGTATTGAAAATATGTATTATTTTTTGATTTACCCCAACAAATGGCTTTTATATTTTGTGATTCCCTTTGTTTAATTTTGGCAACTATTTCAGCTATTTTTATACAGAGGAAAAAAGCAAACTTCTTACAAGTAGGTAGTGTTTTCGAATATCGTGCTAATTATGCCAAGTGATCCATCTTCTTTTCTTCACATTCTTTAAAATTTTTTTTTCTTTCATTAAATAATTTAAAATTAATTTCTTTATTTCTTTAACGGATGTTGAAATAAAATGGGCAGAACCAAAAAAAAAAAGTGTCACACATGTTTTACTTTCAATTTGTTACGGAGAAGTGAAGTGAAATAAAAAAATCTACTTAGAAAGCCATTTAAATCTCTTCTTTCTCTATATTTTTTTACGAATAAAATTTTTATTGAAACACGTTGATCGATGACAATTTTATTGGCCCAACTAAGAAATCAAAGAAAGAAAGAAACTGTTACGATTAAATTAAAATTTTTTTTTATTTCAAAATGATTGATGAGTTGGAATGTATAAAAAAAAACAAATATAAGTTAAGGGTTAATAATAAAAAAATTATATCATATAGTACTAAATAAAAATATGGATTTTCGTGAATGGTATTTGATTAAGAAAATTTATACCGAACTTTATTTATTTATTTAACATTATTATTTATTTACATCTACAAGATGGCATTGTTTCTACGAAAGTAAAGAAAGTATATTCGTGTTGTAGTTCTTGAGAAAAAGAATATCAATTAAAAAACATATACTACACATACATACATTACATTACAACCCTGTGTCAGGGTTACGGCCTAGCTTCTGCCAGCACACATGTTGTGTGTATTAATTTTTATTTGTGAGTACTGGGACCTACAGTTTTTTTTTTTTTTTTAATTATTTATTTTATTTTACAAAAAATATATATATATATATATATTGCTTATTATTAAATATTTAGAGCCTCAGCGCCTTTTAGGCTTTATAGAGGCCATAGCCTGGCATATCATTAACTGTGCTAAATATATAATATGTTAATTCATATAATACTATATAAAATCATCATCTTTTTTTTTTTTTTTTTTTTTTTTTTAGTTATGTATATTATTAAGTAAGAAGTGTTTCTATGCTATTCAGTAAGTATAATCGAATTTTATTTTTAAAAACCGAAATCGTGGACAATTCTCTTATTTCTACAGGTAAGTTATTGTATTCATTTGGTCCAGCAAATCTTATTCGTTGCTTGGTTAATTCAATGCGACACCTAGCCACTTGTAAGTTATGTGCCTGCCTTGTATTCACACACGTTCCAGTTACAACACGACTAAATTTAATCGATTTCGTACTAACTCTTCGTAAGGACTTGAAAACATAGAATAACATTTGCTGTTTATGCAAACCACGAATTGGTAAAATATTTCTTGCTTTCTCTTTGTACAAGTCGATTGTGGGGTAGCGGATTGGCAGATTAAACACTATCTTCAAGGCCTTATTCTGTGCCGACTGCAGACTTTTAAGGGATCTTGTCATCCGATATGCATATATCAATGGCAGGTATGTTAAATGTGAGTGTATGAGTGATTGATAAATCATCAACTTCACATTAGTACTCAATTTGTTTTTAAATTTAAACAGAATTCCCGTTGCTGCAGATATCTTAGACTTAATCTTTTCAATGTGCACGTCCCAATTTAAATTATGACTGAGATGCACTCCTAAATATTTTACAACCTTCGACTCATATATAGATGTTCCATCCACATGAACCACCATATTGTCCTCATTTCCACCCCCACTAGGTCTAAATCTTATGAATTTAGTTTTCGCTGGATTTAGAACCAGCTTATTGAACCGGGAAAATTCAGCCAATATTGCAGCATCATATTCTATATGGGTCTGCAATATTTTTTCATTCTTATACTTATAAAATAGACAAATGTCATCAGCAAACATTACGAGTTTCCCATAAAAATCAACATTTTTCAAATCATTTATATAAATCTTAAAAAACAAAGGTCCCAGAACACTACCCTGAGGTACGCCGTGTTCTACCGGTAACAAGTTACTCTTAGTATCACCAATTTGGACAAATTGCACCCTGTTATCTAAATAACTCTTAAGTAGCAATGCTGTTTTGTCGGCCACACCAATGTTGCGCAACATTTCAATTAAAATATCGTGTTGAACTAAATCAAAGGCCTTAGAAAAATCAAAAAATACACCACCTACACCTTTAAAACCAGCATCAATACTATTACAAATATATTCAACTACATTAACTAAGGCTTCCTCTGTGCCACAACATTTAGTAAAACCATATTGACACTCATATAAAGCGTCCTTAGCTTTAAGATATTCTGAAAGCTGTTCAAAAATTATCTTCTTTTATCAATGACTGATAAGACAGATATGGACCTAAAATCAGCCAATTTGAAGCAATTTTCTTAGGTATCGGAATAATTTTATGCACCTTTAAAACGTCAGGATATTTCCCAGTCTCAATCATGTTGTCAAGTATTTTAGTAAGTATATTAGCAACCAAGGGTTTTCTGAAAATCAACATGTCCGCACTTACGTTATCATAACCAGAACTTTTCTTCTTACCCAGTGAGTCAATTATATTCATTATGTCCCTTGAGCAAATACGTTTCAAATTCCATGCACATGGTTCAGGCATTAACGTTCCAAATTTATTAATATGATCATCTGGGTATTGCCTTATCCCGCTTATAAGTTTGTGACCACACTCAGCAAAGTATTTATTGAGGGCATTGGCCTTACTACCATCCTCAAAAATACTCATGCCTTTTTCATCGACTATTTTACTGGGAAATTTTCCACATCGACCAAGTTCCCTATTCAAAAATTTCCATGTTTTCCTAATATCAGATCCTATTGACCTCAAACTGTACATATAATATTCATCTCTTAACCTCTTACTGCAAATTTTTACGACTTTACTAATTCTTTTCACTCTCTCGACTATGCTAAGTTTTTTCCTATGCCGCCTCCTCGTCCTAAGAAGTTTAGTCTTATAACATATTAAAGAGTATAAACTATCAGTCATCCAGGGAGCCACCTCTCGGCAAGTATCATATGATTTCGATAATACTTCCGTACTTCGCGAAATAGCAGAAGTCAATACCTGCATAAATTTGTCACATAAATCAGAAGAATTTAATTCACTATCTAAAATCATTCCTAATTTTCTATAATTAAGTCTCTTCCATCGTTCAGATCTATTTGCATCATTCCCAATATTCAAATATACTTCACAAGCTAAATCTATGAACATGAATCTTGTCAGAACCACTATAAAAAACCCAATCAATGCAAGTATTACTCATCGGTCTTGTAACATGTTCATTAGTGTGTCCCAAAAAAAAATTTTTTTTGTTCCCCCACCTTTTTTTGAAAGCTTATAGGGTAAAGTATTTTTGTGATTTTTTTCAGATTTTTCGGAAGAGGTCGCTAAAATCGAATTTAACCAAAAAATCGGGGTTGCTCGACTTTTTTTGAATTTTGCGCATTACTCGGTCCATTAGCACGATTTTCTTTGTTACTAAGTCAATTTTTTTAAAGAAAACTGTTCAAACTTTACTTCTCTGTGCAGATATTATAAGTTTCGGTAATATTTTTGGTCATTTGAGTACCCTTTAAGTCATTTTTCTGTAAATTTAGCATAAATTTTAAAAATAATGCTTTGTAACTTTTAAAATTTCTATTGAAGTTAAAAAAACTAATGATTCAGTTTAAAATGTGGATAAATTCTGAGTCATTTAAAAAAATAAAT
Organism: Metopia argyrocephala; assembly: GCA_963576795.1. NCBI lineage: Eukaryota > Metazoa > Arthropoda > Insecta > Diptera > Sarcophagidae > Metopia > Metopia argyrocephala. Next base: position 51,425,901 of record OY756209.1, on the reverse strand, counting down.
ATTGAATTTGCTCTTACCGTTCCAAAGTTATGCCCAAAAAATCTAGGCAGATTAATTCTCATACCAAAAAAAAAATTAAAAAATTATTTTGTTTATTAGCTTTCAATTACACTGGTTTACAGCCAAAAAATACTAAGAACGCCACATGCCTAGATAAGTTAACTGGAACCTCCTGAGCACGAAAAACGCTGTCATGATTTATTCCTAAGTACCGATTTTTAGATAACGGTACTTTTGTGTTTTTCGGTGTATGGCCCCACTCAAACCCTTGTGGAGTCCAACCAAAAAGTCTTTTATAATTCACAAATTTGACGACTACTGATGTTTTGTTTGTTTCATCTTTGCGTCCAATAAAGTAAGCATCTTCAATTTTATTTTCATTAATTTCGGTACCAATTTTATTGCCTATGTCAAGAATTATATCAATTGGTTTAAATTTACCATAATTTTTTACACCACTAATTATGCAACTAATCTGTAAACGAATATCATTTAAAAAAGCAACAGATGATTTTAAGTGTTTGACTTCTTCTTTTAGTGTTTTGTTTTCTTTTTGCAAACATTTTATATCTTCTGTGTTACTCTTCACTCCTCTCAAAATTTCATCATATTGCGATGACATAAATTTTATTGTTTCTTTCATTTCTTTCATTTCTTTTAAAATAGACTTAAAATCATTTTTATTTTCAATCTCAGGCACGCAGAACTGACAATTAAATTCAAGAGTATCATCGTTCATTAGTTTTTCAATTTCTATTTTATTAAGCTTCGTACACAGCAAATGGAGACTTTTTTTACACACGTCACATTCTACAATTTCATCGCTGTCCAACACTGGTGTTTTGCACTGCAAGCAAAGAACCTTTTTCTTTTGATTTTTTAAGTTTTTTCGAATATTCGAATATTATATTACACTTTACTTAATTCTTTTACTTAAATGTTACTTTTAATCAGTTTTTTATAGACAGCACACAGCTTAGTACAAAATGACTTCTATTCGCGACAAGGTTGCCAGACTTCATGCGAAGTTTAAAGTCGACTCCAAACGACGGACTTGAGAAGCTTGTTAATGGCAATCAGTTACTCTCAGGGCTTTTGCCAGAAGACGGCTAAGAGGTAGTCGCAAAAAGAAATATTTGTTTCATATTTCTTTTTCAAGATGTCAGAGCTGGGGTTGAACCCTGGGCTCATGTCTTAGTAAGCCAACATACTAACCACCAGACCTCGGCGACTGCAATATAGTTTTAGTAATATGCAAGTCTATATAGATTGAGAAAAACAAAAAGCTATCAACTGCCTAATTGTGGCCACTTTGTTAGTTTAACACCAAAACAAAATAAAATCATAGTAATCTTTGCATGAATAAAATGGTTATATTCCAATAACTTCTTTAGTTCTTTTACGTCGTGAAAACTAGCATGGAGAAAAACCTTTCAAATTATATGATTTGCAATGATATTCATTAAAACCCAATCTTTGTACCGTGCATCAAGCATACGTTCGATTCATTCGTTTCAAATGAGTTTAATTTCTCAAAAAGCCATGTTTTATCCTCACTGGTTGGCTCATGACTAAATTATGCATGTTTCACCTTAAATGATATTATATGATAATATTTTGTTGCGATACTTTTATTGGGTTAATTTAAAGCCTAGTGTTTAGGGTCGAACCTAAACATAAATAAAAACACGGTTCACTATTTTGTTTATTTTAATTTCGAATATTTCTTTTTTTTATTGTTTTAATGTCAAATATTTCTTAAATTACAATTTTAATGTTTTTATCACTATGTATGTATGCTTGTCACAAAATTTTATTTGTTTCTTTTGCTTCACTTTATTTATTTATCCACCGCTTGTTCATATGTTGTCCTCTACTTTTATTGATCAAGTTTTACGAATTTTGCTTTGCTTATTTTCATCGTAGAAATCTGGGACCTGGACCAATCGGTGCGTATTTTTTTTTCTGATAAAAATGATGCAATTAACGTGTTTTCGATTTTTTGTCAGTTACAGCGTTCTTTAATTCCATTGACGATATGGTATCTTGATAGGCTTCACACTATTTCACATAAAATTATGATAAATTTCTCATTAAGTGGAAGTTGAACTAATCTCTAAGAACTGCATATTGCAAAAACTGTTCTGAATTTTAAAAAATTCACCTAGAATTACCGTAATTACATTCATTATTTTTAGGTTTTTATATATATACATACATAATTGGCCTATATCAGAGTTACGGAATAGCTTCTCGCAGCACCATATGTAGTATGTGTTAATTTTTCTTCATGAGTGCCGGGACAAATTTAAGAAGCTTGTTCAAAGTAATCAGAGATATTTTTATTCGAATTTTTATATTCTGATATTGCACATTCTTCTCGGAGTTGGCGTTTGGTTTAAAAAATAAGCAACGGTTGTCAGATTGATTTCTTTGCATAAGTGTGCAGTAGAATATGAAAAGATACAATGCTTTAAAATTTCGATTTAATACTAAAAAGTCGTAAAAAGAAAAATAAGCCATTAAAATCCAAGTACAATCGCTAAGCATCTGGTTTTTACTGAAATATTATTTCATATATTCTACTTAGTTGGGCTAGATAGAAGTACAAGAACTCGTGATCGTTAGAAACCGAGAAGGACGAAATAAGAGTAAATCAACGAAATGATTTTTTTTAATTATTGTAAGGAATATTAACTTTATTGATTACAGCTATGCTTTACATTAAAATAGTTTGTCATTAATACTTCTACTTTGTCATTAAAGCTTCTTTTGTTCTCTTACATGGAAGCAGATTGTACTGTAAGGACTGCTTCCATTTGGAAGCAGGCTTATGCAATAACCTTTGTGAGGTGATTGAGCTTTTTCCCTTACTAAATTGATTATCAGTGAACTTCATTTTTTGCTGAGAATCAATATTTCAGAATTAGTGGTTTTGTATTGTGTTTGTGAATAAAAAACCAACAGAAAATAATATTTTGAAGTAAATAAGTGGTAAACTATGCACTTACATTAGAACTCTTAAATAACGTTTTTTTTCGAATATGTCTGTGATTTTTATATTTACGAAGAACTTACAAAAACAATAAAATCATGTTTATATAAGCAGATATGTTTCTATTTGGCAAGTAGCACCGTCTTGTTGAAGCCACATATCATTCATATCCATATCTTCCAATTCAAGCCATAAAAAGTTCGTTATCATCTTACGATAGCGAACACCATTCACAGTAACTGTCTTACGGCTCTTCTGCGACACTATCGCGAACACCAGCAATAATTTCTGCAGTACGAGCTGTACGAGCATGTACTGTTATTTTCACATCTCCTACAGACCCGCTTTGCTCAAAATTTTGTACGCACACGAAGTGCACGATATGCATTTTGATTTGAACGCCCATTTTCACAGTAAGCCTGAATAACTATAACGCGTTGCTCGATTGTGTATCTTTCCATGGTTCAAATTGAGTTAGTCTGAAATTGAGAAATATCAAATGAAATGCAATAGAAAACTTTACGTTTAGGTGTGGTTCACATTCAACCACCCAATATTTATTATCCCAATTGGTTCTGTCTTAAAGGCATCCTCGAGGATGGGTGCACGACAATAAAGTATCCTCCATGACGCATACACGACAGCCACAAAAATTCGTCAACGATATTTTCAAACAAATGTCACACAAATCGTGGATGACTGGCTGAGGGACAATGTCGGTGAGGTTGTCGTCAACCGCACTTTGTATGAGCTATGAAAGGATGTTGTCATTATTCTGATTATCATCGACAACTTCAAGAAAATAGACCACAACATATCGTGAACGAACACTTTCGCGATTTTGTCGACGAACGTTAGTGACATGTTCTAAAGACGTCCTTGACGACAATGTCATGTACGACTATTGTGCCAACTGGGATATTCTTCTATTGTTTTGTAGTTTATAACTTTATTGTCGATTAGAATAATTTCCTTTGAAATTATTTGTTTTTAAAGTTAAGGAAACAAGAGTGACATTAGTTTAAATTATGCTTGTGAAGCTCTCCATCCTGTAAATACGGAAAACTAGCTGTCTGGACAATGGACCAGACGTTTTCTCTTTATGCTTAAATATCTACAGTACAGTATTTTTATACTTAGAACAGAAAAACTTCTCTTTCAATAAATAAGGGAGCACTTCTAATGTTATAAATAACTATTAGAACGTGTGCTAATGCTGTAAAAAACAAAATGTCTTGCCAAAGAAAAAACATTGTTTAGTAATCACTTCCAGCTACTTCGATTTAAACTGCTGCTGTTTAGTATTAAAGATGTTGATGCCAAATTGTAGCAGTTACAAATGACGACAACGCAGATGAAATTGACTGAGCCAGCAGTGATGAAGTTAAATATTAAAAAAGAAGAATAATATCTACCCGGTACGATAAGCTAAAGAACTTCAAACCTTTACGCATGAACAGGCGTATGGTTCATATTTAATGACGTTGCACTTTTCATTTTCATTGCTATTGTTAAGATGTTCTTCCCTTTCTTTTAGAAAATTCTTGCCTTTATTTTTTCTGTTTTTACTTCACATTTGGGGTTTTCTCAATAATGTAATCTTACATTACTGATGATTGGCATGTCATTCATTTTATTGTGAATTTATGTATGGAATGCTGTATTGAATTGTTTAAGCAAAGAAACACATAAAATCCTAAAAAACAAATGTAAAGAAAAAGAGAAAAAACTTTATCAGGCAATTGCTTTCGATACAAGTAGAACCAAAGTAGTGCCGCTAAAAGAGTTTAAATTTCGAATATTGTTGATGATTTGATGATGACATTGACTGTTATTTTAAAAATGAAAAGAAAAATTACATAAAATGGATACAGAAAAGTAAAAAAGAAAAAGGAAATTGATTTGAATCTTAAAGTTATGCGAATGAATTGAATATTTTTTGTTTCTTTCAGAAACTCAATGTCATGGCGCCATTTGGTTAATCCTTTTTAATGTTTAAATCAAATGTTTGCCTTCTTTTTATTATTTTATTTGATAAGAATAAAATGAAAAATTACAAACGGATATTAAATTTTTTGTAAATCAACAAATATTTTTTATTTTAAAAATAAGAAAAATTTCCTGCATGTATGTAAGTATGTATACTCTTGGTTTTAAAAAGTTAATAGAGGTAATCACTCTTTGTTGCAAATGTCCTTGAAAGTCTTGTAAACGTAGCAAACCTAGCATATCTACCTGTATTTTGTTGTTTTTGCACGTGTAAAACTTACAAATAGATATAGAGAAACAATTACAAGTTGAGGCTCTCTCCTTTCTTTTATATTTTTAAGATTATCGAAAATTGTTTTCCTCTCAAAAACATTTAACTTTTTTCATAAAATCTCATTTCTCTGAAATAAAAGTTTTCCTATAAAGTACACTCAGATATTTATTTTTTTTTATGACAAACATTTCAAAAGGCAATATAAGAATAACCAAAAGCTTGATTTAAGAAGTTATGCTTTATCAACTTTCTTTAAAATATTATTTTTTTTAATCAGGCCAGTAGTGCAATGCAGTAGCATTTTGATTTTGTTGTTTGGACTAACGCTTGTAGTTAAAAATATAAATAAAGTGGCATCTCTATAAGAACGAAGAAAAAAAAAAACGAAAAAACCGTATGCAAAGTCAGATTTCTTACAAACTTTAAAATTATTCACTTGAATTTTGTCATATATCCAAAATATTATGATTTCTGCTTATTTTGTTTTATTGAATATTATTTTTTATATAATTTTTATTATCTATTGTATAACAAAATCACTACATTTTAGGAAAAATGGTTTTTTAAAATATGTGTGAAGACGCATCTTCCACATTGTATTTTGACATTAAATTTAATATTTTTCCGAAAATATTTGTAATTTATTTTATTTTTTGAAATATTGTTAATGAAATGTGTATGTCAATTAAATAACTCACTAATAAATTTACTGCTTATATTCCAGATATTCTAGTTATTTTGTATTAGAGAACATAAAATATTAATTTTAACACAAATATAACTGTGGTTTAGGTTACGCTTAACGATAACTACTGAATACCAAAATCATTTATTTTGCTGTTAAAAGTTTTTAACAAAACAATAGTCGTTAAAATTTCGTAGTGACTCGCACTACAGCACTCAGGGGATTACTCCTACTCATGCAGTGCGTTGTGCTGGTCTAAGAAAGTAGACGGGGAACTAAGAAAAAGGGCGTGGACCTTTAAACTTACTAATATCATATCTGATATCATTTCGAAAAAACGAAAGTCCTACTTTAAGAATGTGAACTGCAAGGAAATTGGTTGCTGTTGATTGTTTTTTCAATGGCCAACAGCAAACAATTCAAGAAGGAAGCCTGCACAATAGAGTTCAAATTAAAGGAATAATAAAAGATTATACTGATATTGGATATTGTGTTGTTGTTGTTTTCATTGATCCCAGGGGCATAATTCTTGGTTACTGGTTTTCTGGCATGGGGACCAAAGAGCTATACTCTCCGCCAGCTTAGCCAGTTAAGTCCTTGCAGTGTAAGCCTCTACACCACGACAAGGTGATTATCCCACGTAGAGGGACACAGAAATTATCCTAATTTTGGAAATGCTATAAGTATGTATGAACTCATATTACGCGTAGTGGTGCCAATTCTCCTAAAAATAGATATCAAGTTTTAAAAGACAATACAATAGAAAGTGTAACTTCGTAGTAAAAAACAGAGAAGAGCTCTAAATTTTTTCATTTATTTTTTAAGTCAAAGAACTAAGAATTTTCTTTTGAACACAAAAATAAATTGTTTTTTGTTCTAATATGTCATTGAAACTGCGGCCTTTTTATTAAATCTCTCGCTTTGTATTAAATCTCTCTAAATCGGGCTCTACATCTGTTATTCCTGCAAAACAATTTGATACTTTTATTCCATACATCATATACAATATATCCATATAAATGTCCCTAATTTTAGCTAGTCCACGTACCTTAAGCTGACGGCAATTCAATATTATGTTTGTGATATTTCTTAACCATTTCGGGCGGGAATATTTCAGTTGAATAACCTGTACAGCCAAAATTTTTAAATTCGTAAACAAAGTACAAGTAGTCTCCCAAAGTTGTATCCAGCACGGTTTTAATTTTGGTTGGAATGAGACATTTGCAGTGAAAGCATTAAATTACAACGCAATGAAACATTTTTTCTCTGTTAAAAGATTCACTGTATTTTTGTAACTGCCAAAACGTGGCGTCTTTTAACAAAATCTATATATTTTATAATGTTGCCCCTATCCACCAAAGTATTTTCTTTTAAACAGCTATCGCCTGGTCGACTATTTTTGGGTCCGCACTCGCACCTCTAAAAGGTATAAGATTTTTTTATGAACATCTCAAATGTCGTAAGAATTGTTTATAAAATCAGCTTTAAAGTAAATTTCTAACATTTACCAACGAACGTAACAAACAGAAATTGAAGAACCAAGGTAATAGGAAGATCAGTTATGTCTACATTTTAATACCAAAAGACAACTCTATACTTTTGTAGCAAGAACACTACGAATATTTAAAATTTATGATTCTTAAATTTGTTTTTCCTTTTCATTACAGTGTCAACTAAATTAGAACTTCCAGCATTAAATTGCGTTGGGCTCAGTTGGACGTTAAACTTAAATTAGAGCAATATTGAGTTATTTGGTTTAAAAAATCTCTCTAATATTAAATAAATGTAGAGATAAAAGCGATAAATTGCCTTCAAAGTAGCTGAAGTTTCAATACTGCTTAACAATTATAAATTGCACAAACAAAGACAGTGGCAGCAGTTTTGCAATCAGCTTCACTGCCAAACTAGGGTTTATCCATTACTGACCTATTTGTGTTGGCATTTTTACAATTAAATTATACTTGACGCTCTAATTAAGGTTTCCCTATCAATAAAATTTAACAAGAAAGTAATCTTACTTTTATAGATTTCTAAGCGTCTTTCGCTTTTACTGTAAAAATAAAATAAAAAAAATTTGCTTGTAAAATGACGATATATTTCCACAAAATTCTTTATAATAGTCAGCTTAATAGCAAGCATTTCAAACAATAATATGCATTATTTGCAACTTACTAATGTTCCTTCAATGCTCATGAATAAAGTACAACTCTTTTGTTTAAATTAAAATGCATTTTATTTCTTTTCAACCAAGTCATTTAAATATTTATTAACGTTTTGTAATACAACATGCCACATGCAGTGGCGGTAAAATGAAAAAAAAAAACAACTGAATATTTAAAATTAACGACTATAGCGTGGCTATTGACGCCGTCATTCAAAGAAAGACGAATGAATGAAAGAAATTGAAGAAGATGTATAAAATGCAACGAAAAAAGAATAAAACAGCGGTAATAGTGGCGTCATGAACTCGTCACCCATTTCATTGTGCTGTACAATACAATAAATTTTCAACCTGACTTATGATCATGCCTCGCAAATTAACAATTGACCAGAATACTCGGTTTGGTGTATCGTCTTGTTTTATTTTTTTCCCCTTTTTTATTTCCTAAAAAGAAAATATTAAAAATCCCTTGCTGAGCAAAGTGTAATAAAAATAAAGCTGGTTTTCAACGACTATGTGGTTACTTACAGTTCTTAAGGTCCTTTTAATCCTTTTTTTTATTAAAAAAAGGTTTTTAGGATGTGACCTTCCGGAACTGAGAGGCAAGTAGTGTCGTGGTATGGTGGTTAGAGCGGTCGCACACAAACTCAAACAGCCCATGTTCAAATACCAGAGAAGGACCAAAATGAAAAATACAAATTTGCGGTTTTTCTAAAAATTATAACTTAAAAATAAGAGGTCCTCGCCTCACCCCCCAGTTGTCCCTCCCTGAATACAAAGCCACCTTCTGGAAAGTAGCAGCCAACCTATTTAGTGAGGACACTCACCACTTATAATTAACATCCAACTACAGATGTGGCAATTGCTGTTGTTTATTCAAATTATGCTTATAAATCAGCCAATATTGTTTGTGTTATTCGTGACATATTGTCCAAAGTGCTTGAAAAATTCCCCCAAAACTAAACACAAAAAATTTTAAATTATTTTTGATTCCTTCAGCCGTGAATATTTTTTTTTATTAAAATTTACATAGAATTTCTATATCTATCAGGCTTAAAAGAAATAAAAATAATTCATTCCGAAATTTATAGAAGTTTTTAACTTTCTGCTTCTGTGCCTTTTTTTGAAAAGTATTAAATAAATATTCCAAGTACGACAAAGCCCAAATCTTATTTAAACTTAAAATAGTTTTCAAATAAAGAGCACAACATAGTAGACCAATGACGTCGCATTCTTTAATAAAAGTAATATTTATATTGCGAATTGCTATGTTACATAACATTCATTAAAACGACAATGACGACAAGAATATTGATGTTAATTTTAAAATAAAGTATTTTGCGGAAACCGCAGTCTGTTTGTGCATATATGAAATGAATAATAAAATTGAAAGGTTGTAAAAACTCTATTTGAGTGCTTTTATTTAAAAAAAGAGAAATGTCTTTAATGAATCATTAAAATCAGAAACATTTAAACCAAAAACTTCATTAATAGCGTATTTAGCATTAAATCGTAATTATGACTCAAATACTTACGACCGATGAGAGAGATAAATCTAAAATAAAATGGTTTTAATTCTCTAAGATTATAATAATAATAAGGCAACACTCAAAACCCATTCAAATTTGAAGCAATAGGAAAAGGATGGAAACTATTTGTGGTAAAAATACATGTATTATTATATTTTAGGATAAATTTGTATATTTTTTATAGATTAAAAATCAATCAATTGTTTTTTTGTAGTGTAACACTGAATTACCAAGTGAAATTATTACTTACGGATTGTTAAATTGGGGCTCGAACTCAAGTCTTTAGCATATAATTTAAGAGCCGGTGTTGAATGTGAACTATAGGTGTGGTTCATGGATACAAATTGACGCACATAATAAGGGGTGCTGTGAGAAGCTAAGTTGTAATTCTGAAAAGGGGATGTAATGATCAATTTTGTTTGTATGTATTTTGTCAAAAAAATTCGTAATATTTGTTATGATTTCGTATTTTTTAAGTGCTTTTAAGATTACTTTTCTTACTTATTAAATAAATAATTATTATTTTTGTTTAAAATTGTAGTGGATTTTCGAATTTTAAATCTAGCTACCCTGGCTATCTAGTTTGAATGTTTTTTCTTTGCTAATTTTGGCCTATTAATTTAGAATAATGATTTTTAGGATTTTGTACTAGACAATGTTACGTTGTCTGATTTTGTGCTTCAGTAAATCACAGAAATAATTGCACTTGCGATCTATTTATCGTCATAGCCAATTCAAGATATTGGCAATTGTAATAAATGACATCTAATCTTGTGTCTTCATACAATGGAGGATGATATAAATTTCGATGCATACACAGAAAAAAAAACGTAGTAATGGCAAATGATTTTAACCTTACCGCAAATAGAATTTACATTCGGATCGTTCCCAATAGCAGTTTCTATTTGTCGCAACTACAAAATTGCTGTTACATTAAATACAATGGAGCAAATGCAAAAATGGTTTTAACAAATGCGATTTGCTTTGTCCCAAATGCAAAAACTGTCCTACCAAATACAATTGTCTCTACCCCAAATATAATTCGACAAATGTAGAAAATGTTCTACTAAATACAATTGTCTTTGCCCCAAATACAATTCGACAAATGTCAAAATTTTATTAAATTTTTAGATTTTATTTACAAACAAAAATAAAATTAAAGATTTTTCAGGAATATATACATACGTATGCACAATGAATTGGTAACTTAGTTTTAATTATATCTAAAATATTAATATAAAACATAGTAAGGTAATCGAGAGCACAATATAATGATACATACATATATAATACCATATAACATATATAAATAATATAACATACATACATTATAGTACATAATACATGTTTTGTTTAGAGATATAGAACTTCGAATTCGAATAAAATACAAGAAAATCGTTTCAATGTCCATAAATTTGGCTTTATTGGAAGGATAATTTTATGCCATTGATGTTCAAATATAATTTCGGGCATGTGGCCGCCGCGGCTAGCTCGAATAAAGCCAATTCTACAGGTCAAATTTTCAACCACTTTTTCGAGCATATGGGGCTGTATGTTGGCAATAACGCCAAGAATGTTGGCTTCCAAGTCCCCTAACGTTTCTGGTTTGTTGGCGTAGACGAGCGACTTCACATATCCCCAAAGAAAATAATCCAATGGTGTCAAATCACACGATCTTGGTGGCCAATTGACAGGTCCATTCCGCGAAATTGTGCGCTCATCGAATGTTTCCTTCAATAAATCGATTGTGACGTGCGCAGTGGTATGTAGCGCCGTCTTGTTGGAACCACAACTCATCCACATTCATGCCATCCAATTAGGGAACAAAATAGTCGGTTATCATGGCTCTATACCGGTCTCCATTAACGGTAACTGACTCTCCAGCATTATTTCGGAAGAAGTATGGCCCAATTACTCCACCAGCCCATAGAGCACACCAAACAGTCAGTTTTTGTGGATGTAATGGCGTCTCAAGGGTCTCATGTGGATTCTCTTCACTCCAAATGCGGCAATTTTGCTTGTTGACGTAGCCATTCAACCAAAAATGAGCCTCATCACTGAACAAAATTTTGCGATGAAAATCAGCATCGAGATCAATCTCATTTTCGGCCCATACACCAAAATCACGACGCATTGCATGGTCTCGCGGCTTTAATTCTTGCACAAGCTGGATCTTGTAAGGTCGCAAGCCAAGATCTTTGCGCAAAATCTTCCATAAAGTTGATGGACAAAGCTCCAATTGCTGTGCACGGTGGCGAATCGATTCATTCGGGTTCTCTTCAACACTTTGCTCTACAGCGGCAATTGTTTCTTCGGTGCGCACTGTTCGACGTCTCTGCGGATGCGTATTATCACATAGAGTAAACGTAGTGCGAAAACGATCCATGGTTAATCGAATTAATTGCTCTGATGGACGATTATGTCGACCATAAAATGGACGGAGCTTGCGGTAAACTTCGCTAAATGAACCATTATTTTCGAAATAAATTTGCACGATTTGCGTTGTTTTCTTGTCAACCTGTTCATGATGAAATGGCAAACCAAACTAAAGATTAATCACTTTACAGCTGACAAAATTGCCGCCAGTTAAAAAAGTGATGCCAACTGAAAGTTCTATACCTTAATAAAAAACACCCTATATATTTATATAAAATTTTTAAAGTCGACTCCGAACGACAGATTTGAAAAGCTTTTTCATGGCAATCAGTTACTCTCAGAGCTTTTGCCAGCAGATTTCTTAGTGGTAGTCGCCGAAAGAAATCATTTTTTCATATTTCTTTTTTTCAAGATGTCAGAGCTGAGATTTGAACCCGGCACTATCGTCTTAGTAAGCCAACATACTAAGTACTAGACCACGGCGAAGATATACTCCTGTAAAAAACCCACACATATTTGCTTTTTTTCACACGCACGTGTTTTTAATACCGCAAACAAAACTCAAACGAATGATAGAAAATGGCTTAACAATAAAACAAAACTAACTTCGGATTGCATTTGAAAATACAAGACTACTGTTACCACAACAGCAATCCGCACTTAGCGTAAATAATTTTTTTCATGTAATCTCAAATAAGAAAACGTTTGATTTTAATAAATTGCTGTTGACATGCATTTTTAAATGCAATTACATTTAACTTAAAGAAAATTCAATTTGGATCCAATAATTTTGCTCTTGATTTATGTCAACTGCAATTTTGTAGTTGCGACAAGTACAGTGTATTCGCCGAAATTCTTTGTGGCAAATACTTAATATATCATTAAAATCAAATCAATTTGCGACAAATACAATTTCCTCAACTGCAAGAAGTATTTGCCATAACAACACTTTTTTTTTCTGTGTAATATCGGCAGTACCAACTTTTCATTGTAAACTATTGAACGGAAATCCTGGTATTTGAACCTGGGTCTTTTGAGTTTTTTGCGAGAGCTCTAACCACTATACAACGCACCCCCCTATTTATTTTATTTTATGTTTAAACTCATATATTATGTGTGCTTATTTACTTTTTGGGTAAGGTTCGGTAAATAGGGAGTAAACAATAATGTTTCTCAACAAGAGTCAAATTTACCCAAAAGTACGGGAACGCAAATATTTTATAAAAAATATTTTACCCATTCACTTAAAAATATGAAAAACCACAACTTTAGGTCACACACTCATTTGCATATTGCAGATGTACTTTCGCAAAAAATAAACGACAATAATTCGACTTATACATGTTTACTAAGTTAAAGAAAAACACCTACACCTACCTCTATCCTTTGGCCACATTTTTCGACTAATGATTTTTAGTGACTACCGAGTAATTCAGACAAAATTTAAAAACTTTAACTGTAACTGATTTCAAGATATACTGAACTCAATAGTTAGTTTGTCTGGAAGCTACCACGTCTACTTGACCGCCCTTTTTTCTACAAATAATTTTTAATGACTACGAAATAAATCACAGTAAATTCAGAAACTTTAGCTTCAACACTTTTAAAGATATGTACATATGTATAAAGAAATCAATTTTTAATTGTATGCGGGATGTCACTCCCACTTTCTGACTGATGATTTGCCTTGCCCATTAAGTCATTCAGATCAATTCCGAAACTTTATCTTTAACCATTCTGGCAAATTTTTCTCTCGATGAAAACTTAAAATGGATTAATACAAACATTTGAAAAAATTTGGGTGTAAAAGTCGGCGTGGCAAAATTTTATTTACGTAAAAACTCAAGTTGGATTACGAAGATCATTAGAAAGAAAATTTCATCAAAATCGGCCTCGCCGTTCTCAACTAATGCGGTGACCAACGAACAACATTGATTTTCATTTATATAGATTGAATTATTGAAGATGTATTTTCGCAAAAAATAAAAAATAAATAAACAAATAAATTCGACTTATACTTTTTGTTATATAAATATTGAATTAAATTATAATATAATTGAGTCTTTTAATTTTTTTTTTTAGTTTTCTGAAACCTTTATTTTTCTATTATTTTTTAAACAGCTGATTATTTGTTTACTTGCACAAACTAGCTCGAAGAAATAGTACGGGCTATTTCCTGCATAAAGAAGAAGAATGTTACTCTCTCAAAATTTCTCTCTTTTAACATTAAACATTCACATTAAAGAAACAGACCTATTATTAAAATGTTCCTACAATTTCAATACACATGTAACATTTGTCCATTTTTAATAAATAGTGGCAAGTGGTTCCAGTGATTGAAATTTCAATGTCCTATTAATTTACTATACAGTCATACAAGTATGTAATCATATTAATCATAAAAATATTTCTACAATTACAATTTTCATAGATTATCATAATGAACCAAACAGCGCCAAATTGCTGTAAATTTAAGACGTTTTGAAATTTCATTATGGCACACAGGCGCTTTTAAATTTTAATCAAACTTAACATAAACCCTATATACAATGTGCCAATACATATGGCTCGTATTTTGTGAATAAGTTCGAATGCAATCTCTCAATGCGTTTGACCATAATGACAGGGCATATGTACGCTGCCATTTTTCTATATAGAAATTTAAATGAATTGAACTCTTACACTCGCTGCCCAACATTTTTAAAATTTTTATGAAAAACTAAGCTTTATAGGCTGATTATGAATACCAACCGAAATGCAGTTGCGTTGCTAGCTGGCAATCAAAAATATCTACCTACCCCAAAAAAAAAAAAAGTTGTTTTACAAGTAAAATTGTGAAACATTTGTCATCTGTCGTCTTTAATACGAGTACCAAGTACCACTACATTTCGTTTGCCATCCATAACCGAACTATAAATAAATTAATAGATAACAACACCATTAGAAATAAAGAAATAAGAGAAAAATTATTCTACAAATTATGCCAATTACTTAGATGAATTTGTTTAAGTTTCAATAGCTTAATATGACAACAGCATCTGTTTTTTTATTTTTTTTTTTGTCCTTTCGAAAACTATTGACATACGTTTTGTGGTCTTTTTTTATCATTAATTTTACAACTCACGTGACTCACAAAATTTTATTTTCAAATAAAATATTAAACATTTGCAAAATAAGCCTCATCTCTTCCACTTGGTTTGTAGTTTGAAGAACCACTTGGTTACGTGCCAATATATCACATTTATGTCAGCGAACTGATTGTATTTCTTTCCGATTTTTTTTATTCCTTTACTGTCGTTTTCATTTTCCACCACTTGTAAGAACTCTACTCCTCGTTCTGTTTATTCGTTGCTGAAGTTGGTTATGTATGCTCGTTTTTGTTGTTTTTACAAAATATTTAACATGATTTAATAAATTTTATAAAATGCCATATGTTGTTTATATCTTATAATTGTCGTTGTTGTTGTAGTTGCTGTTGTTTATATTTGTTAGTGTTGTTTTCTATTGTATACAACACAACAAACGTTTAGTGTACAGCGGCACAGCAGGTTGTCGTTTTAAAACATTCGTGCGCACGCGTACAACATCAAAACAAATTAATACTCGTACGATATTGAACTGATTATTTAATTTTCAAAAAATAAAACACACTTAACGAAACTATATGAACTATGGTGTGATATTGGTGTGATATTTGTACCCTACACCATAACAAATAGTTGAGCTTCATATTAAATTTATGATGAAGTATGTTGCTCACGAAATATGTTTAAAATCTTCTAGAGGTATAAAGCAGAGAGGACTAGTTGAATTATTATTATTTTTTTACCAATGTTGCGCCTGCAGGTCTACAATTCATTTGAATTGAATAAAGCTTTCCAAACGAATCAAAATTGTTTTGTTTATTACCACATTTAAGTATATTAAGTCGCATAAAATTGCATAACAATTGTCAAAGTCAGTTCATTTAAAACAGAAACACTGGTAAGGGGTGATAAATGATGAGGGAACTCTCAGCTTATTTCATAATGTCATAAGAATGCTAACGTTCGCCTTTTAAGCGAAACCACATTGATTTGGATTTCTCCATATTATGTTTTATTGAGATAGTTTTTTTTATTATATTGAGACCAATCCTCAAGGGAGTAAACCCCAACTCATACTGTGCATTGTACAGTATTCTTTTTTTTACAAAGAATAGGATTGAGTTGCTTGATAAGCTCCTTATCAATGGGACAAATTGCTGTCAATTTGATGATCATTCAAAGGCCACCTTTACTCTCGAATGATCAACAGTAATTGCCCCATATATTGTTGGATGTTGATTGTGGTGAGGATCTTCGGTAAGTAGGTAGCTGTTATCTACTACTTCCCAGTAAGTGGCCCTTTTCTTATGATTATTTGTGTTTTTGATATCAATGCCAAAGGTTGAATAGAGTGGAATGTCAGGGAGCTGTTTCTTTAGGAGGGACTTCCTGGAGGGCAGAACCTCTTATTCTCTTTTTAAATTAAAATTTCGAAAAACCGCAAAAAACAATCTAATGCGTAAGTCCGGGGTCCAGTCATTATGAGAATTAGGTACTAAAAATTATCGTTTCATCCGAATTAATTTACGACGTTATCAAAATGTTAATATCATCCAAAATATAGTGTTATAGATCAGTATGAGGCGGTATCAACGTTAAGATTACAAAAAGCGACATACTTCGGATTTGAATAACAATTACTACCAATTCCAATCAAAATGAGTTTTGAAATTGAAAGCTTTTCAGTGCGGTATATGGTAAATATTGAATATAAAACACCACGACTATTCTATCAAGACGAATTTAAATTTCATAGACAAACTGCTATTGTTCCGCCAGGCTTAAGTGTGTTCAACAATATGAAAATATTCGGAATGAAATATTTTCCGAAATAAATTTACAACACTCTGATAATTTATATTTAAATATTGGGTTGGCAACTAAGTAAATGCGGATTTTACTCATTGATGGCATTAGTTGAATTTTTAGGTTAGATGACGTAATTGAAATATCAAATTTATTTTGTTATTTGATAGCTTTCAATCAGTAAAAAAATTTTTTTGATCGGTTGCGGTTGCGAACATTTTCGTCATATATTGCTTTTTTATTTCCGGAAAGGAAAAAACGCTTCACAAGCTCATAAAAAGTTATGTGCTGTTTATAGTGACGAAGCCTTAAAAGAACGGCAGTGTCAACATTGGTTTGCCAAATTTCGTTCTGGTGATTTTTCACTGAAAGATGAAAAACGCTCCGGTTGTCCAGTTGAAGTGGACGACGACCAAATCAAAGCAATAATTGATTCGGATCATCTCAGTACAACACGTGAGATTGCAAGGAAGCTTCATATATCACATACAGGCATTGAAAATCGCGTAAAGCAACTTGGCTATGTACGAATTGAACAGAAAAAAATTCATTTAACAAAACGCATTCACATCTGCGATTTGTTAACTAAACGTAATGAAAACGATCCATTTTTAAAACGATTGATAACTGGTGATGAAAAATGGGTTCTTTACAACAATGTCAATCGGAAAAGATCGTGGAGCAAGCCAGGTGAACCAGCGCAAACAACATCAAAAGTTGATATTCATCAACAGAAAGTTTTATTATCAGTTTGGTGGGATTAGAAAGGAATTGTCTACTTCGAACTTTTACAACCTAATCGAACGATAAATTCAGATGCCTACATTGAACAACTAACAAAATTGAACAATGCAGTTGAAGAAGAGCCGCCCGAATTGGCAAATCGAAAAGGTGTTGTATTCTATCATGACAATGCAAGTCCACACACATCTTTGGCCACTCGGCAAAAATTATAGTCCAGACCTTGCACCATCTGATTACTTTTTATTTCGATCTTTGCAAAACTCCTTGAATGGTAAAAATTCCAATAATGATGATGATGTCAAATCGTACCTTGTTCAGTTTTTTTCTTATAAAAACCAGAAGTTTTATGAACGTGGAATTATCATGCTGCCTGAAAGATGGCAAGAGGTCATTGGTCAAAATGGGCAATACATTACATAATAAAGTTATTTCGTTCCATGAAAAAATTTACTTCTATTTTCTCAAAAATTCCGCGATTACTTAGTTGCAAGAAGCAGGAATTTGGACAAGATTCATATTACAATCAATAAATTCACCTGCAGTCATATATTTTGGCCCCAAATTGGGGTGCACTATACGTCTTTTTTACATACTTTTTCTAGTAACTTGGAGTGTGTGAAAATTGTTAGAACAGAATTTTAACATCCTATCTGCTCTAGAGTTTTACAAATACAATTAGTGCGCCGATTACGCACTGGTAGATTGTGGTGATGCTGTGCATATCAGTTATGGATACAACTTACAAAGTGTGATAGAATTTGGTTATGAAGACATGATTACTTTTAATAACACCAATCTGTCTGTATTTGGCCTCCCTTCGTTACAATTTTGTAGAAGTATTCTTCAAGTAAATTATATTTTAAACACTGTAGTACTTGGGACTCCCTAATTGTTCCTATTAGAATTATAATCTAAAAATTTTGTTATTTTTGTGCATGCCTACCATTTTTTTGTTTTTCTAAAATTTGATTAAAAAAATTTAAGGTCATAGCAACGGTGTCCACATAGCCATTAAACAAAATATTTACTTGATGCCGTTCAAATATTCGGGTTTGACCGACCTGCTATAATTCTTATTTGCCGTATGTGGTAAAATTCTTTTCCATATACCCTGCAAAAAAAATTGGATTACATAACCCAGATGAGTAGTTACCAGAATAGTCCTATGTAATTAAATTGTGTACTTTTTTGTATGTTTGAAGTAAAATTTACAATTGGGTAACACTGGCGACACATTTAAGTTAAAAAATTACTGAATGGTAACGCTGGCGGTGTCCATGTTCAGTTTTTCTCAAAGTCTGTGTATACATAAAAGTGTAGTAATAAAATATATTAGGGCTTAAAAAGTGTTAAAAAAATATAATTGAAACTTGATTTATAATTTTAAAAGTTTGTGGGAAATAGTCTTCTGTTATCCCATGAATTAATGACATAAAGTAGTTATCAAAATAACTACAAAAGTTGATCAATGGAATATATACGTGAAGTAGTTATGAAACTAATCTCAATTGTATAATTCACGGAGTAGTTACATGGGACTAGTTTTGAGGTTACTCTTATGTTATATTTGGTTGGACCTGGTCCTCTCCTAGGACATCGCAATGTAAAATGGGTCACTTTTTTACATGCATAATGGGTAAAGGATGTTACTAGTCATGGTCCATCATGGAGTACATTTTACACACGTGCATGGAGTAGTCGCACTTTTTGCAGGGTACTACTCGTATGTATGTATGTTTTTTCTTTTACAATTTCTGGTATTTTTTTTTATCATATATTTTGTTTTGTTTTCCTACTTTTCTTTTTTGAATTGAAGTTAAACACATACACACACGTACACACATCAATTATATTCCGTTTGGCATTTTATCATTATTTTATTTCATCTCTTCGACAATTGTTACGAATTCAATATATTCTCAATAACATATCTCGGCATGGCACGCAATATTAGTTGTTGAGTGTCAGTTTGAAATTGCGTTTTCTGTTGTGAAGAAAAATTAATTTTTGTCTTTTTAGATATTTACGCAAAAGGATGAGTGAGTGGCTTTGTAAAAGGGAGGTGTAGTATTATTTTGAAAGTAAATATCGATTATTCAATTAATTGAAATTTATAAAGATTTTGACTATAAACAGATCCATTAATAATGATGGTAAACGCTCGTAGTTTAAAAAATTGTCCTGGTTATATAAGATAGGCTAATGTAATAATTTGTTCACATAGTTTATAAGTAGTTTGAAACGAAGAATAAAAAAAGAGGATAGGAGCAAAAGAAGCGTGTTATGTTACTTAAAGATTAGGAAAAACAGTAACGTCGTCAATTGATTCAGGCAACTTTTTTACTTCAAAAGTTCTGGGATAATATGAATGGGTCCTTTATGAATTGGTTGGGTCTTAGTGTTAAAAATTTAAATAATTGCTGTTCAACAGTTGCAGTCCAGTTGATAATAAATTAAAATTTGCTTTAAAAGATATGATTCTTCAGGAAAAACTGATATTTCTCAAATTATAAATAAGGCAAGAGGGATTTTAGAATGTATTCAACGCTAGGAAAAGAAGAATATTAATCCCTATATTTCAGAAGAATTGTTAAGTTGACTAATCAGACATATCCTAGTCTGAAATTCGTAATGTGTTGTTTATACAGTAGAACCTGTTTTTATGCGGTAGATAGGGACCGCATAAAATTAATCGCATAAAAAAAATTACGCAAAACTTGACAAAACGCTATTAAAAATGGTTTTCGCAACATAAATAAAAATAATTTTTTTTATTCGACCAATAGGGACCGCATAAAAAAAGTTTTATCACAAATATAAAAGCCGACATCTGGTAATAAAAAGTTTCCTATGGTCAAAGATGAAGACTCCTGTCATATTACTGATATCAAAATACATCAGCATTGCGATGGTTTTGAAGAATAAATGACTATATTCACTATATTAGCTGTTTCAGTACTATGACATTTGATATTAAATTTTTATTCTGTTGTAATTTATCTTCTTACCCTTAAAACGTGTTTTACTCCCCACTATCATACAAATGCTGCATTTCAATGCCTACTGGCATATTTCAATATTATTAAGATTCAGTTTTTGTTACTAAATCTCTTCTTATTTCATTTAATTTTTTTTTCTATTTCTGCAAATCATGTTTTAATCTCAGCTGTTTAAAAAAAGGATTAAGTTGAGTCGTTTTTTAACTTCCTACAAACAATAATATAAATAAAAAAATAAAATATAAAAAATAGAGTCGTTGAGTAAATCAAACAAAAAAAAGGAAGAAAAAAAAAATTGTTTTTCTAAATTTATTCATATCTTAACTGTCAAATTAGCCAATCACGATGATGTATCACTTTCAAACACAAAACATTTGCCAAACGATGCTAAAAAAAAAAAACACAAAATCTTTAATAATGAGATGGGGAAAAAACAAATCAATGGCAAGGGTTGCAAGTACCCTGCAAAAAAAATTGGACTACATAACCCAGATGAGTAGTTACCAGAATAGTCCTATGTAATTAAATTGTGTGCTTTTTTGTATGTTTGAAGTAAAATTTACAATTGGGTACCACTGGCGACACATTTAAGTTAAAAAATTACTGAATGGTATCGCTGGCGGCGTCCATGTTCAGTTTTTCTCAAAGTTTGTGTATACTTACATACAAATGTAAAGTCATAAAATATATTAGGGCTTAAAAAGTGTTAAAAAAATATAATTAAAACTTGATTTATAATTTTAAGGGTTTGTAGGAAATAGTCTTCTGTTAGTAGTCCATGAATTAATGACAGAAAGTAGTTACCAAAATAACTACAAAAGTTTATCCATGGAGTATATACGTGAAGTAGTTATGAAACTAATCTCAATTGTATAATTCACGGAGTAGTTACATGGGAGTAGTTTTGAGGTTACTCTTACGCTATATTTGGTTGGACCTGGTCCTCTCCTAGGACATCGCAATGTAAAATGGGTCACTTTTTTACATGCATAATGGGTTAAGGATGTCACTAGTCATGGTCCATCATGGACTACATTTTACACACGTGCATGGAGTAGTCGCACTTTTTGCAGGGTAACTGCTGCGCTTCAATATTTTTTTTGTCTTATTAAAAATAACGGATTTTAAGTTTTTGTGAGATAAGAAATTTGTAAGCGTAGTTTTGGATTTTTATATTGTTTAACGTGTTTGAAGTCATGGAAATTAGGGAACTGATTTTGACATATTGCTTAATTTAAATGCTATTACAGTGCATCAAAGTGTGATAAGAAACATTTGTTTTAATAAAATCTTTTATTCGATTATGTAGTTTTCTGTAGTATAAAAGAGTAATATTTTTTATAATTTTTGAGAATTTTTGGTACCAAAAAATAAAACATTTTTTTAAAAAATTACTAATACTCGAAGCAAATGTTTTACACTTCAAAACAATAAAATTAAATTACAGGAAAGATGTGTAGTTTGGTAAACAATTTTAAAAAGCAAAAAAGCTTTGACTCATACGATTTTTTAGTACGAACTTTATTTGTTATACACAACTACTATAACCTCAAGTTACTTATAATCTTTCCAGCCTGCAATTTTTGGATTTTTAATTAAATTCGAATATTTTGTGACTCGTCTGCGATTAAAAAAGCCAGAATATGTACTGATTTTCTTGTCATAAAAGAAAATTTTGTCGGAAGAAAATGATACCTACAGGCATTTCCTTTTAATTGATCGTATTTGGTTCTTTATTTCTCTTTGTTTAGGCTTATTTTTGAACATTTTATTATGGTTTTTATTGTTTTTTAGAATGTTTGTCTTACATATATCAGACTTATTTACTTAAAACATCTCTTCTTATTAATGCTTTGCGATCTCTCGACAAAATTGAAATTTAACTTGAACAAATCCTTTTATAAACTCTGCAGAAAAATACAATGTGGAAGCGTAGAAAGTAAATTCGCTTAAGGGGGGTTTAGACGTATTACCGTCAAGTCAAGTAATAAAAGTCGTATGACATGTGCAGAAGAAAAAGACTAGTATCGTGTAAACTTGATATGTAATGAAACTGTACGACATTGCGAAAAAATACGGATAAATATTTGACAGTCGGTTTGATGGTTCTCTTTGTTTTTGACTTCTTTTAAAAAACCATCAACTCCATTAGATCAGGGATGCATTTTTATATTTGTTTTTGTTTATGATGTTAAATGTATTCAAAATCCATGTAAATTTTTTGAGCATATGTACGAGTATGTGCATTTGATGTTTTCATGTTATTTTGTTTTTGTATTTTACCAACCGTGTAAACGTACTCTCATTTTTAAAATACGGATGGAATTTTATTATATTTTCTCTTTGACTTTAGGTACGTAAAGTATTACCGTCTAAACCCGCCTTTAAAAAACAATTTCGTTTTACATACCAATGATAAAGACGAAGTACGGGAATTAAAAATAGAATTTGATGTTTCGCTAATATCAACTTCTAGACCGTTTATTCCAGTACAATTTCACAGCTAGTTCTCAATTCCTGCACTACTGACAGACTTGCGTTTTCTGTGACTTTTTTAAACTTCCCTTTAACTTTACTATCTCTCTTAAATAATAAAAAGGTAATGAAAAAACTCACTATGTGAATCATATAATATAAGCAAATTCGAGAAGATGTTGGAAGTCACTTTTTCAGAAAATTAAAAAGAAGTCAGAGTATTTTGAGTCGAAGCCTGAATCGCTTTATAACAAGAGTAGCGAGGGTTTTAATGTTTACAGTATGATTACCGACATTGTCTGAAGATTTTTCACTTTCTATTTAACACCAGACTACTCATTGACAGGTAGCGTCTTTCAGTTTCTCGTGTCCTTGTTCCTAAATCAGCAATACTTCATTGTTTGCTATATTTTTATTTTGTATTTTTACAACGTTTGTAACACTATTTTATTGCAGAGTGTACTATATTGGTTTATTATGTAATTTATTTAGGCAAAAACAAAAATTTTATAGGCAAAACACTTTCAATTTTTCTCCAAATCATATCGAAAATTCTCTTATGAGTATAAATTATACCTTATCTGCCTTCTCATTCAAGAAGACATACTGTCATATGAACATTTTTAGCGAGCATTCCGGGCCTAGCTCTGCGCCATGCATTCATGTTGACTGATATTATTTTTATTTTAGTCATAAAGTCGACCACAGTCGGAAAATCAAAAATCTGGCTCCGTCTTGCACATGTGGGGCAAATGGGCTTTAAGTATGTAAAATTTCAGCTTTCTACGAGGTCAGACGTCTTCAAAACGCTGCTGAAGGAGAATTGGATATACATCCGGACAAACAACGAAATTATACAGTGCGAGCTCGAATTTCGCAACTTGAAAAAATCAAGCCTGTTGCAATTACCGAAAAAGTTGCAATTATCGACCACTTTTTATTGTACCTGAAAATACTCCATTTTTAATAAAAAGAAACAAATTATTTGTAAAAACAATTTTTTTATTAAAAAAAAAAAACAACTAACTGTTAAAAAATAGTCTTCTTGTTGAAACATTGGCGTAGCGAGAAATTTGCTGCAAAACAGAAAGCTGATGCGTTAGTATTTGTGTTTTAAAACGTGTTTGGGACAGCACTATCGTGGGAGAAATGCTATTGAAATGGGAATATTTGAATAAATATGATTACTTTTATAAAACTACGTTTCTGAACAAGAAATACAAACAGAAATCATTGTAAATATATTTAAAAAAAAAAAATAGTGTTGCACCTATTGAGACTCATTTTTGAAAATCGTTGCACTTATAAAGACTGTAATGTAAAAAATTTGCCTGTTGCACTAATCGGGGTGTTGCGTTAATCGGGGGTTGCGAAAATCGAGCTCGCACTGTATATATAGATTTCTTCTTATTATATGCAATAGAATTACAACAAAAACAAATTTAAATACAGTGTACTCTCTCTTTACGGACACCTCTCTTAAGCGGACACCTCTGACAGACGGACACATTTTTTAGTCCCAAAAAAATTATTTGGGATTTTCAGAACTTTTCCCTCTTAAACGGACAACCCCCTCATAACAGAACGCGGACACTTTTCTCCATCACAAAATTATTTGAATTTCCCCTAACCGGACAGCTTACAGCACGGCGACACAATTTTTTTTTTCATTTACACTTTTTTTATTCATTATCTTTTTTCTTCAATAATACGTGGCATTTAAAAGGAGGAATCCCGAAACAATAAAAATCCTGTTTGTTATGTTTAATGTTGTAAATATGTTTGTATGTGCAAACATTTTAAGAATCTTATTATAAACGTGAATCACAATGTCTAAAGAAATTAAAGAAAAAGCAAATGTTTTTGAAATTCATAAAAATTAAAAACTTACAGCCTTATGTATAAAAAAAAATTAGCAGGTCGTTGTAGACAGTGGCTCAGTTTGTCATTCCAATACGTGCAAATTCTTACTCAAAGGTACAAGGTATTTAATTTTTTGGTTTTATCTGACTAGTTATCGGGTGATAAACTTGCCAGTTTTAGCAAAGAAATGCAAAATCAGTAAAATTTACACTGCTGACACTGCTATCAATACAAGGGGGTCAATTCTTGTTCTGTGAAACGGTGAAATGTAAAGTTTTTTCACTGTTACACAGCGTTTTTTATTCTTGTTTTGTGCAAAACTTAAAAGATACACATCATTTTTTCATGTAACAACAAGTGAAATGAAACAAAATATTTTCAAAGTTTCACAAGAGTGCTGATTCGTGTTCTGTGTAACTATAAAATTAGTTGTCAAAATTGTTTCATATGTGTAACAAGTTTGCACAGAAAATGTTTATGTGAAAAAATAACATAGAGGTTTAAAACCATGAAAAAACCTACAAAAGGAAAGCGTGCTAGCAAAAATAAAAAAGAATATTTAATAAAATCTAATAAAATAATTGCACGCATCATATTTTTATTTTAATATAGTATTTAATAATCGTATATTTATATCAAAAACCAAAACAAATATGGCGTCACATTGGTGTTTTGTTTGTACTAGAACACAGAGCCAAATAAATATAGTTGACGGCGGTAGTGGCGAAACCAGCAGCACAAAAAATCAATCGGCGATAGTTGCAATTATTTTTAATATAAATTTTGTATCCAGCAAAAATCTGATTAATTTTTTTAACAGAAAAAACAGTACAAAACATATCTTATCAATTTATATTTATGGTAACAATTAGATAAACAAATATACAAATGCTATGTATGCAATTGCGGTTGTTAAAATAAACATATGTACATATATGTACATACATACATACATATTTCATATTGAAAAAGATTGGCATACATACAACTACAAACTTTTTCAAAAAAAAGAAACAAAAATTGTTTCAAAACGAACTTAAGTATGTACATACATATGTAGAGGGTGTCCGCCAGTTCATATTTCTCCATAAAAAATTTGCCACGTCTCTACTTCATTGCCAAAAATGAACTGTCAAGACTAATCTTTACCAAAATGGCGGCAAAACAAAGTCGTATACCTTCCCGGCGGACGCTCTGTTGTATATGTTTATGCAACACAAAGTTATTTAAATTTTTCTTGTATATAAGTACATATACTTATACGTTTAGGCAAATACTTTGAGTACCACGAGCGAATAGCATCAATTATCGCAACTTTTTTATGAATATGTCCTTAGTGTGCGACTATACTTTTAGGTACATAAAAATAGTCCCTTAATTGACCATCATTTCATGTACGCTGATAAATTAGTGCAGGCAAAAAAGTCCACATTACAAGTCGGTGTTGATTTAATTTATTTTTCGGTTTGAAAGTGATATATATAAACGCATGTATTTGCGAATGTGTAAAACTGAAAGTGGTGTCAATAAAATACATATTTATTTGTTACATTATTATCATTTTATTAATATCTAAAAACAGTATCAGTAAAATTTGAATTAGTTAAAAAAAATATATGGCGGGTAAGCCGCTTCCTTAAATCGGTTGGCTTCGTACTCTTGCTTTGACATTTTGACATAAAATTTCAATAACATACAAGCAAAAGTTTCACGACTACGGTTGGAATGAAACAATTTTTTCATAACATGCACTAGAATCGCAAATAGTGTAATTGTGATATGATAATGCGAAAAGTGCTCATGAAAACGAAAATGATAAAAAACTTTTCGTTTCACTGTTTCACAGAACCAGAATTGACCCCCAGAAGTCTTACCGTTGAAAGGCTTGTAAAGGCTCGATATAATGATGATATCCGTGTAAGATCCAAGAAACTCTGGCCAACTCGTCTGAAGACGAGCTAGAAAGTGAGAAGCTTATTTAACCATAATTCTACAAAGCTTTTTCTTTAATTCACAGTGATCTAGGAACCGAAAGATATTGAAATTAAAGCAACATCCGCTAAGATAAAATTTCTAACTTGATTAAATCTAGTTGATATCTGATATCTGATATCCACAAAATTCTTAATAAAAACTTTATTTTTCATCCGATTTTTTTCAAAATTCGCTTAAAATATTGGTAATTAAATAAACTATTTGGTAAAAAAATAAAACATTCCAGATCTTCAATATAATGTAGGAAAAAATGGAAATGAAAATGAAAAATTTTGAAAAAAAAACGAAAAAAATAGGCAAATTTTGAACTTTGAGGTGCTATATCTCAGTGATTTTTTATCAGATAGAATTTTCCAGCATATCAACGGAGAAGGCATTTAATTACCTTTCCATCGATATGCCACTTATCTCGATCGAACTTTTCCGTTGAACACCACAAGGGTTTGAGTGGGGTCATACACCGAAAAACACAAAAGTATCGTTATCTAAAAACGGTACTTAGAAAAAAATAATATTAGCGTTTTTCGTTCTCAGGAGGTCCCAATTAACTTATCTAGGCATGTGGCGATGTTGGTATTTTTCCAAATTAAAAATTTGTAAACATGTGTAATGAAAATTTAGTTTTTGTCTTATTTTTATTTGCTAATTTCTAATTTCTATACAAAATAAGTTTATAAACATGTTGATAACTTATTTCAGCAAAGTCAAATTTCCAAAATGCACTCTTTTAGAAGAGCTGCTATTTTTGAATTTGAAATTAGTGATGAAATTAACTTTAAGCTTTGATTTTACTTTTTGAGTTAATATAATCTTATTGTTAATTGCTAGTTTAATCGACGGATGCTGGTAGATTAATCTTCAAGGAGAACTGTCAACTTTCACGTGTTTAATAGGTATATATCTGTGGCATTTTGACAAAACACCTTAAGTCGAGATAAGATAGCAAAAAAGTTTTTCAAAAAAACTCGAGTAAAAAATTATTTTTATAAAAAAATATAATAAACCGAAATTATAAACTCTTATTTTTTTTCAAATTATAATTTTTTAAAACCGCAAGTTTTTTTTAATTTTTTCTCAGTCGCTGGGATTTTAACCTCAGTTGTTTGAGTTTCTGTGCACGCGCTCTAACCACTATACCTCGATCCCCCGAAATATATGTAAGCCTAAATAAAGAAAATATTAAATTATTTGCACTTTGTAATGCTTTTTCTATAATCCACTAACTTTAATATGTAAATAGTTTAATTCACTAGAAGTAAAATTCGATGCACATTTATCTTTTTAGCTTTTTAGCTTTTTATATTAAATATTTTTTCTTCAATGTTTGATGACATCTATTTTATTCATTTTTTTATCTACAACTACGAAATACATGGTCTATTTGATCAGTCCAATTTTTCAATATTTTTTTTTTTCAAGTTTGACATGTGAAATCAAAAGAGTCTTTAAGAGTTGCTGGTTTGCAGTCATAAGCCATTGCCTTAACGCGGTATTAATTTTGCGACATATCTATTTTTAAACGCAGTGCATGCGAAGTTGCACCGTAATGTTGGAACCAAATGTCTAATGTTGAGTTGGTTAATTTATGAAAGCACAAGTTCAGTTAGTAATCTAGTACGATTGTTTTGATGATCTTTGCTTTATATAAGACAATTTAATTTATTGCAAAAATATTATGTAAACAATTGTTATTTTGCTTCACTTCTTGCACAAGCTTCATTTAATATGTTCATAAGTGTGCTAATTCATTGCGTGAAATTGTTTATTTAGTAGAATAATAAAGTTCAATAAGTAGAAAACGAATCGGCATCTTTCTCAAAACTTTACTCAACATCAGGAACATTTCTTCGACTTGTTGATGGTTTTGCGTCGAGAAAGGTAAAATTAGTTCTAAAACGATCAATTAATGCACGAATTGTTTACTCAATAAGTTTATTATTGTTGTTGACTGTTAAATTTTCTGGCCTTAAACCGATATAGATAGTTAACATGCTGATAAAAAGAAATACCCTATTAAAGGCAAAGACAACAGTATAACTTAGTTAAAAAAAAGTATACACAGAGGGGGAAAAAACGTTCTAAAATTGTTATCCAATGGCATTTATAAATTTTTATGCTTAATATTACCACAAAGTGATGATAATTTTGTTTTACCATCCAGTGAAATATATCTGTAAAGTTTTCAGTTTAATTGCAACAATTTATTTTTTAAATTTCTAAAGTTTATTGCTTACATAAACAAATTAATTTGGCAGGCGGCTAATAGTTCTGAAAAACATAAACGCTATAATCTTGGTTTCAAACAATTAAATTTCGCACGACGATATGCTAAAAGCAAACTTCACAACCAGCTCTGAAATCTTTTGAGTCCATGCTTAAGGAAACATCTGCAGTTTATGTTTTTCAAACATCCATCATATAATACAGTTTCTAGTGACCACCATGACATCAGACTTATTGAATTGGAAATTGTTTATTATGACTTTAAAGCTAATCAATTAGAACTTTTGCAAGGCTTTGGTTCAATCTAGGCGCAGTGTAATAAAGTAATTTTAAAAGTGTTTGAAATATTCATGCCACCCTGTGTATTTATTTTATTGCAATAAATAACATTCGCTAATAAAAATTTTATTAATTATAAACACCAATTGGCCAATTTATTTCTTTTTTTGTTTGAATTCACAAATAATTTGAGAATGAGGAGAAAACAATAAATTGAAAACTATTTTTAATGTGAATATAAATTGTATACAAGCATTGTGTTAATCTTGAAATTAACGATTTTTATGATCTATTAGATCATGTTTTTACACAACAAAAACAAACAAATACTCGTAATAAAAATAATTTTTTATTTTCATTAAACTTTTTTCTGTTTTTAATTTTGCCGGTTTATTATTCCTTCTAATACGATGCGAACATTTTTAAATATTTTTATGTTCAATCTGTTTATTTTTGTTCTACAAAATGATTTTTAGTGTGGCAACAACCAGCCAAGTAATAACGACAACCAAACATACGAGTGAGTATTCTGTATGTGAAATGCAAGTGTGTACATGGATGTATGTAAGTGCACTGTCTATAGAAAGACTACACTTCGATATTTATCACCCACGATGGGTGGGCAATCTATAATGGGCGCACAATATAATTCTCATTTAGTTTACATTACAATTTTCAAAACAAACAAATCGCAGCAGAAACAATATGGGTGAACATTGAAATGAATCTAAGGAAGACAAAATAAAAAAAATGCTATAAAAAAACTTTATTGATGTAGTTTTAGTTCTTTTTTCTTATTCTTCCAATTCTTTTCTATTACTTTAATTAAGTGTAAGGAGAAGAGAAAGGAAAGGGAATGGCAATACTTTGCTTTTATTTGTGAACTTGTTTGGATCATATTTTGTTTAAATTTGTCGCGCCCGACTGTAAAACAAAAATAGTTTTAATTATATTGAAAATTATCACACATTTAAATGGGGCTCCCAATGATGAGTAAGTTTCCACACAACATTTGTTGCTAAAACCACAATGTCGGAAAAAACAAATATAAAAATATTTTAAATATAGTTTTACTTTAGTCTTTACTCATAAACTTTTTTAAATGTGCTGATATTTGTTAGATAAAACGGATACGAAGGTTGAGTTTTCGGTATACATATAGTTTTTGATAAAGTTTTTTTTTATTTTTTTATTTTATATAAAAATATTTTTTTTAACAACATAAGATACTTAAAATAACATTTTTGTTTGCTCCTCTTTAACAAGTGTATTAGTTTTAATTAAAAAATGCGACTCTGTTATTTTGCGAGCCTGTTACTCTGAATTTTATGAAAAAATGTAATTCTATGGTTGATTGTTGTACTTGTCGTAGTCCTGTGGTTAGTGTGCTGGCTTGAGCTCCATATTCAAACCCTAGCTCTGACATCTTAAAAATAAAAGAAATATGAAAAAATACTTCTTCCGGCGACTATGTCTTAAGGCCATGATATACTATCATACACAGTCGAACGATTCATTCACAAGAAAATCTTATCTTTTAAAAGTCGCATCAAAATGACATTAAGAGCGTTCTTTAGTGAAATAACTAATTTTTATTTTTTCTTTTGTTTAAACCTTTAACGCTTCCAAGGGCAAGATTCTGGCCATTAAATAATGTCAAAATGTTACAATATATGTACAATATATGCGTACTTAAGATGAAATGATTACATCAGCAGCCAAACGTTCTATTCACGGTGCCTTGGGGTTTTCACTGGTTAAGGTAATATGCATATATTTTGATGAATGAAATGTATTTTATAAAAAATAATAAATTGCGTTTTATTAACAAAAAAATAAATACGATTTATACTTATATTCATTATAAATGGTCAGTCAACTATGACCGATATATTCAGCATGAATGATCGTCACCTTTGACTAATGTTTATATCATCTGTGATAATTATTATATTTATATCATCTGTGATAATTAAACAGGAATAGAATGAGCAGCACAGATATACTTATGTTCTATAGACGGCAGCATTCACAAGTTAAAGTGAGACGCAAAATTATATGTACACAAATGTTTCAGTCATTTTTTTCACGTTGCTCTTAAGAATTTGATAGAAACTTTCATAGATACGAGTATGTTGTGAAGAAAAAAAGTTTATGAATTTTTTTCAAAAGATTGTAAAGTCGGACGACTTGTTAAAAAATCTGTCATACAGATGCATTTTCATGCCACACTGTCTGGCAAAAGCTATGGTCCACCATCTATTTTAATTTGAAGTAAATTATTAGTTTCAATTGGGATACCCTTTTAGTGGGAGTGGACAGAAGCATTAGTCATTTTATGCAAATTTTCTTAATATTGGGTTGGCAACTAAGTAATTGCGGATTTTTTTTTTTTAGAAAATAACAGTCAATTTTTTCATGGAACGAAATAACTTTATTATGTAATATATTGCCCATTTTGAGCAATGACCTCTTGCCATCTTTCAGGCAGCATCATAATTCCACGTTCATAAAACTTCTGGTTTTTATGAGAAAAAAACTGAACAAGGTACGATTTGACATCACCATCATTATTGAAATTTTTACCATTCAAGGAAATTTTAAAAGATCGAAATATAAAGTAATCAGATGGTGCAAGGTCTGGACTATATGGTGGATGTTGCAAAACATCCCAACTAAGTTCCAATAATTTTTGCCGAGTGGCCAAAGATGTGTGTGGCCTTGCATTGTCATGATGGAATACAACACCTATTCGATTTGTCAATTCGGGCGGCTTTTCTTCAACTGCATTGTTCAATTTTGTTAGTTGTTCAATGTTGTTCATCTGAATTTATTGTTCGATTGGGTGGTAAAAGTTCGAAGTAGACAATTCCTTTGTAATCCCACCAAACTGATAACAGAACTTTCTTTTGATGAATATCAACTTTTGATGTTGTTTGCGCTGGTTCACCTGGCTTGTTTCACGATCTTTTCCGAGTGACATTGTTGTAAAGAATTACGTTTAGTTAACAAATCGCAGATGTGAATGCATTAGGTTAAATGAATTTCTTTCAGTTCATAAGGAACCCATACATCAAGTTTTCGTACATAGCCAAGTTGCTTTACGCGATTTTCAATGCATGTATTTGATACATGAAGCTTCCTTGCAATCTCACGTGTTGTACTGTGACGATCCGCATCAATTATTGCTTTGATTTGGTCGTCGTCCAGTTGAAGTAGAGCGTTTTTCAGTGAAAAATCACCAGAACGAAATTGGCAAACCAATTTTGAAACTACCGTTCTTTTAAGGCTTCGTCACCATAAACAGCACATAACTTTTTATGAGCTTGCGTTTTTTGCTTTCCGGAAATAAAAATATGACGAAAATGTTCCTCTTGATTTTCCATTTTTCAACAGACGCCAAACAAAAACCACGAAACCGATCAAAAAATTTTTTTTACTGATTGACAGCTGAAGTACAGACTATCAAATAACAAAATGCATTTGATATTTCAATTACGTCATCTAACCTAAAAATTCAACTAATGCCATCAATGAGTAAAATCCGCATTTACTTAGTTGCCAACCCAATATTTTCCCTTCAGGTATAAACGATTAGTTGAACACATTTTAGTTCTACAATTCTTTGTTGTAAAGGATGAGCCGTGATCGTTTTTTTTTTTTTTAGAAGAATAAGAATATGTCGATTTCTTAATTTTATTTAAGACTGCCTTGTTAGTGAGAATATATCCTTGAGTGGCTTAATTTTTGAGAAAGTTTTTCTATTTTTTATTGTTTGTTAACAACCCACGTACAAAATAAAATTAAAAAAATACATTTCTCTAATAATATTTTTTATTAGAAAATTCTTTCAAGATTTGTGTGAGACGTTTTCACACAAAGAATTGTAATCATATACAATTTTCTATGTAAATAATTTTTAATGCCTTTATTTTATTCGGCTTTTAACACATTTTTAATTAAAATTTCATTTTCATAAACATTTAGAATGCAGTGTAAAAAAAATTGTTAAAACAAATTAAGAAAAACTGTGGTCAAAATGTTTCATTTTGTGTTTTGAATTCATTGTTATTTTAATTACACACACATGTTGTTTTATATATTAAACCGTTATTTTAGGGAGAAATGTTCTAGAAATGATTTAAAATTCAAACAGGAAGCTTTTTTGTGATAAGACTTGTAAAACTACACTCGTCTACAATAAGAATCGACTTGAAAATAAAATTGTAAGAAACACAAAGATTTTAAAGCACACAATTCAAATCCGTCTTCAGTTTATTCTTTTATGGGCTTGTCAAATATTTCGCCTAATATTAGAACGTTATATCAATAAATTTCATCATAACTGGAGTGCGATTTGTGCGTTTTTGCTGAGCTGTTCAAACGATTTTCTTGCTGGTAATTTGGTTTAAGGTTACAACAGATTTCCAAGCATTTGATCCTTTAGCTATTTCCTTATTATTATTTTATCGTTTAGTGCGGTTACACTTAAATAAAATAATTAAAATCACATGAGTGGATATGGTATCTTCCGTACAAGGTAAATATATATTTTTTTAATATCTGGAGACCAGCTTAGGCTAAGGTTTCTAAATTTGCTTTGGATAACTTGATAGTCAATTATCAATTAAAAAAATACGGCAGCATTACACAAAAATTCATAAATATTTTTTTTCTCCATGCATTCAGGGTTGCATTTTATAAGATGTGTTAGCACAAAGCAACTCTGCATATGCTTTGCATCTTATTTTGTATGGTGGAGTGGCAGTAATGTTTCCATTTTCATACGACTTTTAAGAGTGTTAAAGAAATCAATAAGATTTTCTTGAGAATGAATCGTACGACTATGTATGATAGTGTATAATGGCCTTTAGAAGTCAGACGACGTACTTAAACTTCGCACTCCGGAAACTCACTTGGGTGGGATTTTTGAATGGGTACCTACTTAGTGACCAATTTCTTATGTTTTATCGAAAAACGTAGTAATAGTCGATAATAGAATAGTCGTATGACTTAACTAACGCACATCAAAAGTAATTTTACTTAGGACTTAATTCACAGTCTTTAGTCAGCTAACAATATTGGGCTATTAACCATAATATTATTTACAGGGTTTGCTAAAACTTAGT
Organism: Metopia argyrocephala; assembly: GCA_963576795.1. Lineage (NCBI taxonomy): Eukaryota > Metazoa > Arthropoda > Insecta > Diptera > Sarcophagidae > Metopia > Metopia argyrocephala. Next base: position 51,391,293 of record OY756209.1, on the reverse strand, counting down.
TTATATATTGTCTATTTTTATTTAAACAAGTGAACTAAAGGTAAATACTTGTTCAATTAAGTCTAGACACTAGTAATAAACGATATTACATTGACTATATTACATTAGATAGCTCACTTAAGAATATGGATTTGAGCTTTGCAATACTCGTACCAGGAAAATAGATGGAACCACCTAAGCGAATTTTTGATATATCCATATATGATATTCTTGTCGACTAACCTAAAATCCGTGTAAGTTTAAGATTTAACTACTCCATATTGAAAGCAACTCTAACATAATTGACATAATTAAGAGTTAATTATAACTCGTAAACAACACGCCATTTATTGAACAATTGTAAAACAACTTTCTTTCTATCAGCTAATCAGATGTCACAGAATATGTTTTGCAACTGTCAGAACACGGAATAAATTTTTACACTGAATAAATTGTAATTGAAAAGCGACAATTAAACGTTTAATCTGTGATTTCATTTGTAAAGAATTGAAAGTCTCCAGTATTAAACAGTTTAAACAGTATTAAACAATTTTCATTAACTGTCGTAATATGCATGTGACGATTATGGTTATATGTATGATCTTATTGCCAATTTAAAATCAATATTCAAAACGCCATTTAGGACGGTCAGTTGCTTATCATTTCATTAAAAAAGTTCATATTAAAAAGAAATCATAATACAAAAAATAAACAGCAATACTTGTTTTTTTCCCATTCCTAAAACCAACCTGTACAAAACCAAAAGATTAACAAAACCTACACCACTTTTTAAAGGAGAACTATCACCACAGTAGGAAGGCCACCGCATTTTAAACTGAAAAATACAATTAACAGTCCTATTCGTTAATAAAAAAAGAAGTAAAAAGAAAATAAAAAAAGAAATAAAATCAAACCTAATAGACATAAAACAATAACTTAATTTAGTTTTAGTTGTACAAGTATGTTTAGGCTGACGGACAAACAATTCCCTAAACATTTTCTGTTTTTTCTTTTTACTGAATGCCAAAATACTGGCATTGTGCAAACAATTGCACCCAGCGAACAAAAGCGATACAAAAGTTGGCAAATAAAGTAAAAAAAACTACACTATTCCTGGTGGTATGTCAGCAATGTTCGAATCGACACAGACGACACGTTTTAAAGAACATGGAATTGAATTTTTTTATCTCTTAAGGTTTATTTTTTGGACAGTAAGGACTGGCAGATACCCTATAATAATATAGGGTTATATAAATGTAACTTATGTTCTTAACCGAAGCCAAACTGATGTATTGGCAGGTACATATTTTCGATAATCCTGAAATTCAATAGAAGGCAAATGATATTTTAAATTGTTGTTAACCTTCAAATGTAACACGGTTTTATTATCTAATGGAATTTAACTAAACTTCTTCGAAACTTTAAGATTACCAGCGCAGTTAAATTTTATTTATTTATAAAAAATCAGTCGAATCCAATATTTCTCAATTTTGTCTTACAAAGCATATCTGATAAGCTTGGTAGAATCAAAACGAATAATTTTGTACAAATGTCGCATGTTGGCTTGAATAGTAGAACAATTTTTCACTTTGAGAATGTTATTAAAAGTGAAATTTTGTTTTATCCAGTCAGTTGCAATAATAATGGTCGGTCATCAGGAAAATTGGAAACTCTTAAAAAAAAAAAAAAAAAAAAAAAAATCGAACAGTTTTTGATGCGCAAAAGCACTGAGAGCAACTGATTGTCATGAATAAACTTCGCAAGTCTTCTGGTTGGAGTCTACATTAGACTGTAGGTCCCGGTGCTCATAGACAAAAATTGATGCACCAAATATGAGTGGTGGGAGAAATAAAAGCATGTAAATTTTGTATATGATTTTTGTTGCCAAGAAATATCGTAATAAAATAAAAATATGACCAGTTTTAAATATTAACCATGCCGTTAAGGAATTCTTACCGCATTGGAAAAAAACTGAAAACGGATTTGAATTGAGTGCATCAAGATATTTGTACCCTATATATGTACTACTATTTAGGGCTTGTACTCGCTGTGGTCTAGTGATTAGTGTGTTGAAAAAAAATTTTTTGAAAATATTTCTTTCGTCGATTAACCCTTAGCCGTGATCTAATGGTTAGTGTGTTTGCTTACTAAGCCATGAGCCCAGGGTTCAAACTCTAGCTAAAAAGAAATATGAAAAAATTATTTCTTTGGGCGACTACCTCTCAGCAGTCTTCTGGCAATAGCTCTGAGAGTAACTGATTGCCATGAACAAGCTTCTCAAGTCTGTCGTTCGGAGTTGACATTAAACTGTAGGTCCCGGTACTCATGGATAAAAAATTAACACACACAACATGGGTGATGCGAGAAGCTAGGGTTGTAATTGCCAATTATGTATGGATGTATGTACGTATTTAAGGCTCAAAAATTTATTAAATGTTTAATATTCAAACGTTGTTTGCATTGTTACAAAGCCTCTTGTAGGGTGTAATTTAAATTGCAGCACAATAGCAGGTAAATTGTTTGTTAAGTACTTGCTACTGCCACCAATCAACATATTTTAGTTGTACATAAAATTACGACTATTTTACCACTAAAAAAAAAGCTTTAAGCGCCAATTATAAGAGTCTATAATATTTTAAAAAAAAAAATCAGTTTAAATGTAGTGAAAAATCTATTTCATGTTGTTAAAGGGGTGGTAAAGGGATATAAAAGTTACTTTAAAAATTTGACAAAATAACTAAAATAAGATCAAGTGGTTCTGTTGGAGATTAAAATTTTGCAAAATATTCGCAACTGGCTTCGTCATAACGCTTGAGATTTTTTTAACAAACGAATTAATGTTTGAATAATAATTCTTGGTCGTTTCCAGCCTGTATAGCAAAATTAATTGGCCGTGGGCGCCAATAATTCAAAAAAACAGTCAAGTAATATTTTCCGAAAAACAAAATAAAAATAAACAAAATAATCCAATAGTTAGTTTTTTAATACTCTTGCTGTGAACAAAAAAAAAAAAAAAAACAAAAATAATAAAAATTAATTCAAAAGAAATTCAGGTGCTGGTTAGTAGCCGCACTTGCATCTGTAGTCAGTTGTGACTTTTTAACAATTTTGCATGTGCTGAGATTGAAAATTAATTTGCAAACATTTTGTTTCGTTTTAATAATTGCGTAGTTCTGTATGATTTTTGTAGGTAATTACATTAGATACTTAATTAAATTGTGTATCAAGTTAAAGAAGTATTGTACATCTAAAGAAATTTTAATCATTTTGTACTAAGACTGTATCGGAAAGAAATAAAAAACTAAATACTTAAAAAATAATGTTTTCTAATTAAACAGTTTTTGATAAAATGCAAATACATATAACTGTCGGAAATATGATGGGAATTAAATGGTTGGAAGTTAAAATCATTAAGGAAAAAATATCTTACTTTAGTAGGTGCATAAAGTATATATAATGAATCAGTATATAATGAATCAGTATATATAATGAATCAGTATATATCGTCGATGGAATTAAAGAACGGTGTAACTGACAAAAAATCGAAAATACGTTTTTTTGCATCATTTTTATGAGCAAAAAAATATGCGTCGATTGGTCCAGGTCCCAGATTTCTACGATGAAAATTACGCCGTCTGCGAAATGAAAAATACCAGTGTATTTGTTCTACATTTATGAAAGTTTTTTGGCTCTAGTGATCATTTAAGGTTTTGTCAGTTACAGCGTTCTTTAATTCCATCGACGATATAATGAATCAAGCTGTAAGAACAAGATTGATTGTATGCTGTAAGACCAGCCGAATTAAGGCCATCAGTTACTATTTTTCCATACAATATAACATGAAACGAAAATCAATTTGTTTTAATTTAATTCCGTTCAATGAAAACGTTAATGAACTGAAAAAAGATGTTTTGACAGTCTCTTAGTAGAGTGTAACTATTTTCAGTTAAAATTTGGAGGCAAATTACATCGTTCAATATCGAACGAATGGATAAAATTAAATTTTAACAGCTTAACACACTAAAAGGTTGCTTATGTAACATCAATTGTAAAGAAGAGCGAGAGTAGTAATCGCGATAATAACCGCGCAATAGCAGTTTGTTCGAAATTCTCAAAAGTTATGGAGAGTATAGTAAATCTTCATCTTGTGAAGTATGGGGTGTTTATTTATCTTTTTATTTTTTTGCTAAGAGATCGCTAGTGAAAATTTCGCATTGCTCCCGAGAGATAAAATTGCCGCTATATCTCCAAGGCGTATAATAGAGTCTGGCACGAGTTTCTCGTTTCTCAACTGCTTTTTGTACCAGTGATTTTGTGACATCTCGTTGAGGTGGACTGGTACGCTGGTAGAGGGATAGGTCTTGTTCATCGGACATCAACAATTTGAAATGCGTACCATTTGGTTAAATATATAACACTGAACAGGGACATTAAGAAGTGCGAACACCGTTAGTGTAGTGGTAAACGTTAAACAACTCAGACGTTTATTGACTGTGTAGAAGCGTAGGTATTTTCGCTCCAGCAGGTTGCCCTCCCCTTGTATAGCATTATTTTAGGCATCCATGGCCTCTTGTCACCTGCACAACTATAATTTTGAGACCCCTAAAAGTGTAGTGGTTAAAGCGCTCGTTTATAACACAAAAACAGCACATGTTTAAATCCCAGCAAAGAAGAATATGATAAACAAAAATTTGCCGTTTTTTAGGTTTTAATTAAAAAAAAAAAAAATTAAGGGGTTCAACCACTGTAAGACGTAAGTCCATTCTTTCTATTCTATTCTATCCACCTTTGGCATTGACAATGATCAGGAGAAACCGCCACCTACTGGGAAGTAGTATGTAGAGGACAGCTACTTAAGCAAAGGTATTCACAATGCACAGTCAACATCGAGTCGTCGTTTCTATTCAACGACAGGCAAATGAAATGATCAACTGACAGGAACTTGTCTCATTGCCATACTGTTTAATATAAGCAAAAACGCTGAACAGCAAAAAAAAACATACTCAATCTATCTTCGACTTTGATTCCAATAAAATGCACAATTACAATTTAAACAGGTTCAAAGCACATCCCTATAAAACTCGTTCCAATTTTTTTTTACTGCAGTGTATTGTATAGAGTAGGGTCATCCCCTAGTTCGGGCCTTGTGACAGAAATACTGAAATAAGTGACAGAGCTCCAAAGCTAATAGCTTTTATTAAGTTGATTTAGAGAACTGCGTAGGTTAAATTAAAAGCCTTTATAATAATAGTCACCGATTAAAGCTCTAACAATGACTTCCTACTAACGCCACACTTAGAGATCCAGGTGTTGTAAGGGAGTTTAAAAATTTGTTTAGGCGTATATAAGTACTTATATGAGACCTCAGTGACAATGTCAACTTTTTTTATACCACTTACCTTCTTGTAAAAATTAAATGCACTTTAACGCATATTGCCGTAATACAAATTAAACTATAAACGACTATATTATTAGGATTTTAGAAATGGACTTAAGAACAGCTTATGTTTTTACAAGTACATACATACGATGAAATGTTAAATGAAAATATATTTTTCTTTGATTATAAAATTTCTTATTAAATCAAGAAAAATAGTTTATTCTGATTCTTACTTTTTAGACTAAAGCCAAATTAAGTTTAAAAAATATATAATCTTTAAAATTGTAATCTCGAAGTCCATTTAAAGAGCTTTTAAAATATATTTTTGTATTTACTTATTTTGAAATCTTTTTGGCCTTTATCATATCCAAACATACGTTTATGCCTGTACCCACTACAATGCCAAATTCATTATGATCATTTAATTTTAAAATGTCACGCACCCAAACTGAAATCAGTTAATCTGTAAATATTCTGCAAATATTGCAAATACTTGAAAAAAAAACAAACTTTTTGTTATACTCCTTTCAATTCTTTTTTATTTTGTTGGCTGATCCGATAAAACTTTTTTAACTTTTGATTTTAAAATATTTTTAAACAAATTAATCCTTTATATTCCTTTCCATATTATTGTATTTTCTTAAGAAAATTTACAAACCAAAATAAAAAAGCGTTTCCCACTTGAGATTTCCCATCAGATATGGTAAAAATGTCTGCATTAACTTTGCATGATCTTATTAAGCTCACCTTTAATGATTGTGTCTCTAGTCCAATCTTAAAGGAGTTGGTGAGTGTGTTTGGATTTGTATTGATGCAATTGAGCCATAATGGAATCTCAGGTATGTCATTAGGCTTACAAAATATATACAAAAGTGAGATTCAATTTTTCTTGTGTGTTTCTTTAAATTCATAAGTAAGTAAATTAACTTTAAACTCAGTTTAACTACTTATGATCAAATTGTAATGCGGGAATATATATATGTGTGTATGTGATCATATGTGGACAAATGTTAAACAATACAATTTGTTAAGGGTTGCCAATTTTAAAATAATATTATAAATTTAGAGATTTTCTTTAATTGAATAATATTATGTTAGCAATACAATTTTAGTAGAGTTTTGAAAATCTTTAAACCCAACTTTAGTATTCTGGTTATTTTATACTTCAACTGATATAGGCAGGTCATTTTTGTTAAAGATCTATAAAAACAGAACAAATAGAATGTTAAAAATAAATTCGGCAATTTGTAAGATATATTTAGGAGATTTTTGAGTAACTAACAAAATCTTAAATTAAATGATCTAAAATAAAGGCATCAAAAATAATTTCAAATTTGGAAGCAATAAACAAAATTGTAAGCAATAATGGAAGCATTATATAGTTTTTTATACCTTAAAGCTTCCAAGTATGCTACAGGATAAGGTAATATTTTTGATTTTTTGTACTATTTGCTTACTGGTTGCAATAATTTTGCATTTCTATTGCATTTTAGAGGCTCATTTCATATAAAAGTCATGCATTATTGATGCGCATGTGTAAGTGATTATTGTCAATTTCTCCCTTACAAAATAGCTTATTGGTAAGCACTAATTTCTGCTGGGTTATTTTATGCCGATACTTATGTTACTGTAAGAGCAATGATGTCTACATAGCAATGATGGAAAATGAGGTTTTTTATTTGAGTATCAAAAATGTTTTTTGAGAGTACTTGTTTCACCACAAGAGTTAATTTTTATTTTAATGGCTAATAATAATTTGAATGATAATATAGACCCACTGGAAAAGCTTGGGATATTTTAAAATGAAATATTTTTTTCTTAAGGCCAATACTCTTGGGAGTAAACTCCTACTCATACTGTGTATTGTCTTGGAATGGATAAATAGATGGATAGATAAATTTTGGTTCATGCTATTAAGCGCCTTATGTCAATGACACAATTTTTTTTTCTTTAACTTTTTTTATTTAAGACCAATACTCAGGGGTAAACCCCTACCAAATGCAGTGCATTGTATTGGAATGTTGAATATATAGATATAGATAGATGTGAAGATGTTAAGCGCCTTATATCAATGGGACAAATTGCTGTCAATTTGATTACTCAAAGCCCAATGTTATACTCTCAGCTCTGAATGATCAACGGCAATTGAATCATCTGGATGTTGAATGTGAGTGGTGTGCGTCTTTTTATATGTAGGTCAGCTATTATTTTCCCAGAAGGTGGCGCTGTACTCCTGATTATTCGTTTCTGGTGGAATAGACTGGATATGCAGATGGACATCTTGGGGGGGGGGAACCACTTATTTTTTAAATTATAATTTGGAAAAACCGCAAATTTAATTTTATAATTTTTGTCCTTTGCTGGGATTGAACCTCGGTCGTTTGAGTTTCTGTGCGAACGCTCTTACCACTATGCCACGACCCCCCTGTTAGCTGATGATTGAAAGACCAGTGATATACCTTCACCCTCGAAATGATTACCCCATCTGTCGATGTTAATGGTGTACAAGTATTGTGAACTAATGAGGATCTCTTCAAAATTTGGTAGATTATGATCCTGGCTTAGTTCTGTATATTACGTCCCATTTTGATGATTTTAACAAGAAATATTTAAAAAAAAGCTCTACATATATTTTGTTTTTAAATAATTCTTGATACGAGTAATACCGGAAATTAGGTCGCACCAAATCTGAGACATTATGAAGTAGATTGAAAAATCAACATTGACCAGTTACACATCTTTTATTTCTAAACTGAGATCTTTAAATTTTCAAGTCTTTTTTATACTTTGTTTTCTACGAAAGCAAATTAATATCTTTTTTTTTTTTTTTAAGACCAATACTCAGGGGTAAACCCCTACTCATGCAGTGTGCATTGTATTGGAATGTGAAGATGGTTGATAGAAGTTTTTTTTTTTTTTTCATAGAATTTGTGTTTTTTTTTTTTTTTTTTTGTTTTTGTTTTTTTGCGCCTTTATTTGTTGATGAAACAAGTTGCTGGTAATTTGTATACTCAAGAGCCAGTGTTATACCTTCACCCTCAAATGATCAAACAGCAATGGCCTCATCTGTCGGTGGATGTTTAAATGTGAATGGTGAGCGTCTTCAGTAGATTAGCTGTTATCTTCCCAGAAGGTGGCGCTGTACTCCTGATCATTGGTTTCAGGTGGAATAGATTAGAAAATGTCAGGGGGCGGTTTCTTGCAGATGGTCTAGCTGGAGGGGTGGGGGAACCTCCTATTTTATATAAATTTTTAATTTAAATTGTAATTTTAGAAAACCGCAAACATTTATTTTTATAATTTTGTCCTTCGCTGGAATTGAACCTTGGTCGTGTGAGTTTCTGTGCAAGCGCTCTACCAGTATGCCACGACCCCCCTTTGAGAAAGTTTGCCTAATAAATTAAAAGCTGCTAGCTTGATACTATTTGATACCGAGAGGATCTTTTATTTAGCGCTTCCTATTTCCAAATATAAATAAAACAAAATGTGTATGAGATATCTCGAAATTGTTTAACAGTTTGAAAGACATATGATGGCGTTATATGTGAAATATAACATTATTCAAATGCCCTCCTTTGTATAAAGCGCATCTGGAATGTCCAATTTCCAATGACACTAGCACAGATCGTTGGCAATGACAACGTCGTTCTTAAAGAAATATGGACCGATGAGTCCACTAGCTCAAAAAAATCATAATTTTTTATAACTTCATAGAACGCTCTTAGATTTCGTGTAAATTGATATCGTCCCATACATATATCCGTCCATGGTGAGGTCACTGAACAAATGACAATTAATTTAGCAGATGTAAGTCATAGCTGTTATTATCTGCCAATGTTTGGAAGTTTCTGTTGGAAGACAGTTCAACATTTTACAGGAAACTTCGAACTTCGCTTGATCCATATTCCATATTAAAAGTAGTTACTGAGAGCAAAATCTGGCAGAAATGGTATCATTTATAAGAAAAGGGTTAATGGAAAATTCCGAAACTATTTTAAAAATTTTAATATAAAAACTGGCGTATATACTTGAAAGTATCCTTTTCATACATCGTTGTGTTCAAACTGTTGGCGTTGTATACAAACTATGCAAGCTTAATTTCGCTCAAGAACATATTTTTTTAAATGTAGAGTTCTTAAATTCTTGTATTGGTTTGTGAATCAAAATTGATTATATTTTTGCGTTAAATAGCATGGCATATGTATCACAGGAAGCACATACAGGGAAAAAACCTAAAGCCAGAAAACCAAAGTGTTATGAGTTTGAAACAGCCAAATATTTGGGTATAATTTCGGATTTCTTGCAATTTAAATATATTCAAAATTGACTTTTAAACTTAAAACACATATAAAAAATTAAAAATATATGGGGTATTCAAACGGTGTCCTATCTAGTCATATTGACATAATATCATAAAATTTTAAAATAGTTTAAAAAATTTGTTGTTAGGCTTTGAAGAAAAAGCCATAAAACAATAAGACTTTTCACCAATGTATGTTTTTCATTTTGTCATAAATTGAAAAATAAAAAATAATAAAAATAATAAAGAAAATAAAATAGTTTAGTGTACTATTATGATCGGTTGTTCACAGCAGTTATATTTTTTCGTTTTATTGACTTAAAACGACCAATTGAATCTGAATCCCCCAATAGTATCGTAGAAAGCATTTATTTTTATTTCCTGTCACGACAATAAACTCATCATCATATTAAATAAATTAAAAACTATCTGTTCACAGTGATATGTAAAATATATCGCTCATTGCAAAGCATTTTTATTATGAAAAATATTAAAAAAAATTCTTTAAATTTTTATAAATCCTGGATTCGGAATTTTTATAAGTAATCAGACTTCAACACTGCAACTCCGACTTCACAGCGCTAATAGAAAATATCGTTAGAATTTTTTATGAAAACTCGTATGCTGTGACAAGTAAAAATTTTTGTTCTTCTAGGCAACACTGTTAAGTACTTAACTGAGTATTAAACATTTCTGTTGACTGAAAAATTGAAAAACATGCTGTAAACAAGATGTAGCACATTATTGTCTGTTTTAACGATCAATGCTTTTTTTTTGTGGGTTCCTTACGATTTTATATTTTGCTTTTCGTTTTGTTTTTCAGATTTTAAAGGATTCTCACTCACAGTGAGACACTGGCGCTATAAAAGGAGAAAAACAAAACAAAAAAAAAAAACAAAAAACTGACAATAATTGTCTAGAGATATAAAAAAAGCTATAAGACACAATCATGTAAACGACATGATATTGAACAAATGCAAAAAGGAATAAGAACAATAGTAGTTATAGTTATAGTAGTCGTATCTGACATAATAAGCCTTCTTTGCTTTTGTGTATCCAGCCAGACAAATATCTCAGATTAATACACTTGTGTGTATACTTATGTGCATTAGTGTGTGTGTACTTTTGTTGCAAGTAAATTTTACGAGCAGTATTGAAAAGCGTTGAAAGTTTTTAGCTTAACAGTTTGTTGTCGCTTTGCTTGGTGTCCAAATCGGCAGTTACACAATCACACAAACATACAGACAAGGCACATACAATTGGTATCGATGTCGTTTTCATATGGATTGCATTTTTTAAAGATCATCTCATTAAGTTTAACATAAAAATTGTTGTGTTGCATGCAACATTTTTTCTACTTCTTCTTTCTCTTCTTTTAATACTGAGCAGTTTTACGAGTATGAGGTACTATGGCATTGGTTTGGTTTTCTCTTCCTCTGACTGTTAAAACAGTAGATATAAAATCCAACATGAGCCTATTAAAAGATGTATTTAAAGGATCTTTATTTTATTTTTGGTGGAGGAGACAAAAACAAAATTAACAAAAATCAAAGATGCACATACTACATCGATGCTAAAGATCATTTTTTCGATATTCATTTGGTTGAACATGACTCACACACAGCCAGGATTGTATGCATAGATTTATATTGTTTTTATTTTAATCTCTTATAACTGTTCTGGACAATATAAAAATATTAGAGTGCCAAAATGTCATTCAGTTAATAAATCTATAAGACTGCTATATATTTTACTAAAATATTTATGAAAAAACAAAAATAAATTGACTACTATGTAGTAATACGTTGACACTAGAGACCAATCCTAGAAATATGAGTTTGAAAAGAATACCAAACAAGTATAGCAAATAGAAATTACAAAAACGTTCTATCTTCTCTCATTGTTATCGCATAACATATGGTGATTGCCCTTGGCATTCATTTAAAATTATAAATTTCCGAAATATAACAGTTGATAACGGCCTTGACGAAGCTATGTATATCAAAGTCGTATAGGTGGATATAACTGTTAGGGATCGTTATTTGCGAACGACCTTGGCTAGGCCATCAACAGTGACAGCTGAAGTGGATAATCTGGACACCAATTCCATATTGTTTCAACATGACGGCGATATATGCCACAAAGCTCATGCCATATTCTGCACTAGCGATTTAAAAGTATGCTTTTCTCTCACCGAGATCGTGCGATTTGGCCCCGTAAGATGCGAGTGTATGCAAATAATTCAAAAGTCAACATAGCACAAAGTTTAAAATGATGAAAAATTTGACATTTTGCATGCTCTCCACCCTGAGAAATCATGATGGATATTTTAACGGTGTTGTATTCCACACAGATGGGTACACTACGTGTACTTCCCGAAGGACCGCACCCAAACCATCAGACCGATTAGCCCACCTTCTTCCTAGCTCCTGATGCCCGTAGTACCAGATTAAGGCATCTCTGGTCAGTCCCTGAGAACGCCAGAAATGCAAGCCACGCGTACTTAAAGGGACAAGCACCCCAAGTACGCGTGACTTAAAGGCCGTGAACCAAATATAACCAACATTCTCTGCCTATATCAAGCGTCAGACCACTCAGGGCTAGGTCGAACCCGATATTCCCCGGAGAAAACAGGCCACTGGCGTGAGTACTCACCAACAGCCTTAACTGTATCCCCGGGCGGGACGAGTACATAAAAACATAATTCGCCATTACAACCTTATTTTAGGTTAATGAGCTTGTTAAGAAGCTTGTTTATGTCAATCAGTTACTCAAAGCTTTTTCCAGAAGGCTTCTGGAAGGTAGTCACCGAAAGAAATATTTTTTTCATATTTCTTATCTTTCAAGATGTCAGAGTGGGGTTTGAAACTGAGGCTCATGTCTTAGTCAGCCAACACACTAACCACTAGACCGCTACAATGCCATCAATAGGTCTTTGAATTTTTTTGTTTTCCATATTTAAGATTACATCCAGTAAATACTCTCTACAATTGCAAACGAAGGGTTTGTTGGAGCCGATAAATATTGCTAATCTGTTAAGAATTTTGTTGATCACAGGAAAGAAATATACAAAATATTTTGATTTATCCTTATTGAGCACTCTTTACACAGTAAAAATTAACTTCTTTTAACATTTCTTCTTAGAAAATTTTAAAAAAATTTGCAAAATCAAAATAAAACGTTTAAAAATGTAAATGAAAAGAAAAAATATTAAAATTTTAATATTTCAAACAAATCTTTTATGAAAACAAGCAAAAATGTTTATCAAATTTAAAAAAAGGAATGAATAAGGTATTTTCTGCTTAACAAAGTGTTATTCTTCTGGAATGAAACACCTGGGGATGGTTAAAGAAACGCCGCACAATGAGACAGCTCTATAGTAACCGCGGCAAAAAATGGTTTTTGGCGTGTCGTCTAATTTGGATGAATATTAACAGATATATGAGTAACAATTCCCCGAAGTTTCAGCCTCATAACTTCATTACTTTTTGGTCTAAAGTAAGTCAAAGTTGAGGTATCCCAACGTGCTTGAAATATATTAATTCAATATGTAATATTCAAAAGCTTATTAATTAAAAAATACATAATAAATGTAACTTTAAAGTATTTTTATAATTAATTTAGTTGTTGTAGAATGAGTAGATGAAAAAATAAATTAAAAAAGAACACGAAAAAAAAATTTCTTAACAGAATTGTGGTGTAAAAATGGAACATTTTTCATTTTCAATGGACTAGAATATATAGAGCAGCCCCTCGCCCTAGGTGCAGACTTATATCAAACGAAAGATTGAAGTCTCAGCTTTCCATAAAGTAAAGGACATATAGCAAAAGTTTGCAAAAGTAGTTTTAAAATACAAAAAACTAAAAAAAAATACGCAACGCGCACATTCTGTCGCTATACCCCAACAGAAATTAGTGCTTTCCAATAAGCTATTTTGTAAGGGAGAAATTGTAAACAATCACTTACTCGTGAGCATCAATAATGCATGATTTTTATATGAAATGAGCCGCTAAAATGCAATAGAAATGCACATTTATTGCAACCAGTAAGCAAATATTATACAAAATCAAAAATAATTCCTTATCCTATAGCATCTTTGTAAGCTTTAATGTATGCATAAACAAAATAATGCTTCCATTATTGCTTACAATTTTATTTATTGCTTCCAAATTTGAAAAATTTTCTACTGGGACGTATGTGTACAACTTTTTACCTTTTTTTTAATTGTTTACAATTATTCAGTTATTATTTATTATTATTTTATTAACATTATTCATTTGAATGAGAATGAAATCGAAAAAATTAGAATACCATGATGATATTAAAAAATTATTGATAGAATGAAAAAAATTGTACTTTTTTATTGCATTTCAATGGGAGTTGGGCGTAATAGTGGGTGTGTTATTGTAATTTTTGCATGAAACAGTTTAAATGATATAAGTTACAGGAATATCAAATTTGAAGGTTGTACTTAAAATATTTCAAGAAAATGTGACACTTTTTATGTTGTGGTTGTATGGGTGGTGGGGATAAAAGTGGGCCAAAGTTAAAAATTTTTTTCCGATAAAGTTTGTAACAATATAACATTCAAGTATATAAAAATTTAAAGTTATACCTAAAGTATTACGGACAATACGGCATTTTACAAATTTCGAGTGTATGGGAGGTGGGCGTAAAAGTGGGCGAATTATTTAAATTTTTTTTAAACTGGAATTGTCTCAAAAATAACCTGTGCAAAATTTTAGAGCTCTACAATGACTCCTTGTATTTAATGCCGACGTTGTCTCACTGTGCGCCGTCTTAATTATTTTATAAAGACTGAAAAAGACATGAAGAAATGTTTATATTGTCTTCAGTGGGATTCGGGCCTGTGCTGCAATCACTTTGACCACTACACAGCATCAAAATCTAAGTTTTTTTGGTCAATTTCAACATTTATTGAAATAAGTGAACACGTGCAGTATACACCATAGAGGTGAGCCCATAACATTGACCATACCGGCATGAAATTGTTAAAAGCAGTTTTACATGTGATGACAAATATGTGCGCCACCGTACACGACATTATTTAAGCACTTTTTATCGAATTTATTTGCCTTCCTTAGAAGCTGGTAACCAAATTAAACAAGACAACAAAAACAATGAATAACAATAACAACAACAAATATTAAATAAGTTGTTATTGTTTGTTTTTAGCTGTTTAAAGGCTCATTACGATGTCGTCGATATATATTTTTTTGTTTGTTCTTATTTCCTCCACTCACTCTTCTTTCAAAACTTTGTATGCTGTTTTAAGCAGATGAAGTGTTGCTGATTGCATGCCATTGTTGTTAGTATTTAAGCTAATGTTGCTATTACAGTTGCAGTTAAAATTTTGTGATAACAAAAACAAAAAACAAAAAAATTAAAAGGATAAAGAAATAATCGTGGATGAAAAAAAATTTTTTTTTACAGGTAACGCACGCTGGTTAAAAAAACGAATAACAAACGATATGCGAGTATGAGTACTAAAGAGTTTATTTTTGGCTAAATTACAGTTTTTACAACAACATCAAAATAAAAGATTTAAATTAACAGATTTATTTGATTCAATCTTTAGGTTTTACAAGTTTTCCGAAATTAAAAATTTCTTAATATTAATAAAAAAAATATATACTTTTGAGGTTTTTTTGTTTAATAAAAATTATGACAAAAATATATCTAGCTAAATGTACTTTACTTACATACACACATAATTGTCCCTTTTCGGATTTACGGCTTAGCTCCTTACAGCACCCATATTGTGTGTATTCTTTTATTTATTCTCGATATTTTTGTACTCCTTTCTTTGTGTAGTTTTGTCAGGAATTATTTATTTTTATAATAAAAAAATATAAATTTTTCATTCATTTTTTTCACCGCCATTCAAATCTAATGTAGTGCCAGTATATTACACAGTTACCTTGATTTTTTTAGACCCACCGAAGATTTAAAGCTCCAAGTGGGCACTTCATAGCCGCTGCGGGTATTTGCATACGGAAATTTATCAGTACTAATTATATTTCGGTCTACCTTTTTTTAACACCAATACTCAGGGGTAAACACTTATTCTTTTGCAGTGCATTGTATTGAAGTTTGGGGATACATAGATAGATTTATTTTATTTTATTTTTTTAAAATGCGCCTTTTTGTTGATCAGACAAGTTGCTGTCAATTTGACCACTCTACACTGGCCTTTTCCAGTATAACTAAGAAAAATACATATTATGAAAACCAACAGGATAATTAACAAAAATATGAACAGTGGACCACTTTGAATTTAATTGCGATAAAAATACAGTGGGATAAAATAGCAAAATAAAAGTTGAAATTAAAATAGCAAAAATAATACAAATTTAATAAAATATAAAATAAATTAATGGAATATTTTAGCTAATATTTATACGTTGACCTAACATATTTGATTGTGCTTATTTATAAAACACATATTTAAAATAAAATTTCACATTAACAAGTCACTCTGTTGATTGAATTTTGGTGATATTTTTTTCTGTGTAAGAGGCCGCAAACTAAGGAGGTTTATAAGCAATACATATTTACATATGTTATACAAACTATAGTTATACAAGTTATCAATTTTTTTTATTCGTACCACTATATACGAATAAAAAAAAAATACCAAATTGTAAAAGAATTGTTAACAGAGTTAGATTTTTCTAACTTTTGAAAAATTGAAAACTTGAATAGAGAATTGTAATTAGGCTCATTACCTTTTGCAGGCACAGAAACAAATTTAAAATTAGAAACTGAGGGCATATACAAAAAGCATTTTAAAATTATTAATAACATAAAGTGGGAAATATTTGAACTTGCAAATAAAGAAAAAAAAAAATAATAAATAAATAAATGAATGTATTAATACAAGATTTCACTTAAATTCATATATATTATAATTGTTTATAAAAGTGTATATTTTATATATCTTAACATGGGAAATTTGTCACCATTACAAACGCCATGAAAGTCATCCAAACTAATGTCGTACAAAGCTATGCCACCTAAGTGACGACGTTTTACATAAGCGGCCTTAATGGCGGCTATTCTTGGGTCATCATAACTAACCCACATACCAAAATCCCCATTGTCATCTGCGGGTCGAAAGGCATATGTTGCAAAATCACTATGAGGGTCTAAGACACTGAGCAGAGGGGCATGATAGCCAGTTTTATTCACATTTAACAAATTGGGAAGCAAAGAACATATTTCCATCCATGTTAATATTCCGGGTATTTTTGTAACATAACTGGCTGTAGCCGGACCACTTGTTGCTGACACTATGGGGTAACCATCCCTATTTGAGCCGGTAGACATCTTCCAAGCACGACCATAAGCAGCTATACCCACATTTAGTTTATTATATGGAACACGCTTAGAAAGCCAATAATTTACTTGATAATCCACACTGTGATGGGCAGTACTGTTGCCTTTCACTGGTATGGAATATAGAGGAGCCGTATAGGTTGCCTCTAAAGGGCTCAGCTCAGGGGTAGTGAAATCAAATGTTTGTAAATTAATAAAATCCAAATTATTAGCCAAAGCCGAAACATTGAAATACTCTGTAAAAAAATAACAAACAAAAAAGTATTAAAATAAATCAGTTAGTATTTTGAAACGCAAGTTAGAATAATTTATTGAACCTTAATCATTCTATTCAGATCAAATTTTTTTCTGTTATTGAAATTTACGAGTACATATCATAGATTTTTTTTCTTAAACTGTATTTGCTAGGAGGTTCTGTTATTTTTCTTGGAATATATTTTAAATTCAGTGATATCTCTATCACCATGTATTTTCAATATTATATATATAAATTACACAGTAATGGTATTCATTTAATCTGCTAAGTAATTCTTAAACGGTCATAAATTTTTATGAATTTAATTACCAAATACCCATAGTATGTGCTATTGCGTAATTTTTTAGCAATTTCTTTATCGATAACCATGATTTTGGCAGCTCAGTTGGTTTTTGGAATAAATTATTGTAAAAAAAAGCGAATAACGTTTGCTCATTATTAAGGGTACTCACGGTTGAATCTGTGCAAACTAAAACTAAGCAAATTTGCTGTGCAAATGGCTTAGATCGTTAGCGTCCTTTTATAATTAATTGTATTTAGTATTTGTTTGACTTAGTGCTGCCGGATTTATAGACTCAAAAACATCTGACATCTCCTCCTAAAATGCCAAAAAAACTGCTTATTCTTTGAAAAGAAAAATAAATTTATTACAAATAAAAATGCTTAAATGCAGCGAAAAGGAAAAAAATAATTAATTTTTTTAATAAATAAACGCAATAACTAAAAAAGAAAGCACGTGTTTTGTATAGGGTGTTTTTTATTGAGGTATAGAACTTTAAGTTGGCATCACTTTTTTAACTGGCGGCCATTTTGTCAGCTGTAAAGTGATTAATATTTAGTTTGGTTTGCCATTTCATCATGAACAGGTTGACAAAAGAACAACGCTTGCAAATCGTGCAAATTTATTTCGAAAATAATGGTTCAGTTCGCGAAGTTTACCGCAAGCTCCGTCCATTTTATGGTCGACATAATCGTCCATCAGAGCAATTAATTCGGTTAACCATGGATCGTTTTCGCACTACGTTTACTCTATGTGATAATACGCATCCGCAGAGACGTCGAACAGTGCGCACCGAAGAAACAATTGCCGCTGTAGAGCAAAGTGTTGAAGAGAACCCGAATGAATCGATTCGTCACCGTGCACAGCAATTGGAGCTTTGTCCATCAACTTTATGGAAGATTTTGCGCAAAGATCTTGGCTTGCGACCTTACAAGATCCAGCTTGTGCAAGAATTAAAGCCGCGAGACCATGCAATGCGTCGTGATTTTGGTGTATGGGCCGAAAATGAGATTGATCTCGATGCTGATTTTCATCGCAAAATTTTGTTCAGTGATGAGGCTCATTTTTGGTTGAATGGCTACGTCAACAAGCAGAATTGCCGCATTAGGAGTGAAGAGAATCCACATGAGACCCTTGAGATGCCATTACATCCACAAAAACTGACTGTTTAGTGTGCTCTATGGGCTGGTGAAGTCATTGGGCCATACTTCTTCCGAAATAATGCTGGAGAGTCAGTTACCGTTAATGGAGACCGGTATAGAGCCATGATAACCGACTATTTTGTTCCCGAATTGGATGGCATGAATGCGGATGAGTTGTGGTTCCAACAAGACGGCGCTACATGCCACACAGCGCACGTCACAATCGATTTATTGAAGGAAACATTCGATGAGCGCATAATTTCGCGGAATGGACCTGTCAATTGGCCACCAAGATCGTGTGATTTGACACCATTGGATTATTTTCTTTGGGGATATGTGAAGTCGCTCGTCTACGCCAACAAACCAGAAACGTTAGGGGACTTGGAAGCCAACATTCGGGGCGTTATTGCCAACATACGGCCCCATATGCTCGAAAAAGTGGTTGAAAATTGGACCTGTAGAATTGGCTTTATTCGAGCTAGCCGCGGCGGCCACATGCCCGAAATCATATTCAAACATTAATGGCATAAAATTATCCTTCCAATAAAACCAAATTGATGGACATTAAAATGATTTTCTTGTGTTTTATTTCAATTCGAAGTTCTATACCTCTAAAAAAACACCCTGTATATATGAAGTAATATCATTTTTTGGTTTCAGTTGTTATCTTCACATTCGTAAATACATGGATGTAAAGGTGTCAAAAGTTTTTAAGCAAAAATATACAGCCAATTTACTTAAGTTTTTTTTTCAGTGCAATTAATGCAAATTTCAAATACGTATATTTTGTTGTTGCAAAGAAAAATTTGATGTATTTTTACACACTTTGCATCGTTTGCACAGTTTTCAAGTTTTTTTTAATCAAATTTCATATTCGGTTAAGAAAGTGCATCTTCTTCAATTTTTTGATCAGGCAATCTATTGTCCAAATTTACATTATTGACATTAAACCACAAACACACATATGAGGGTGTAGACAGATAAAAATATCGCAGCTATATTTTTCAGAAATATTTGGGCGTAAAAACTTTAAAATATAGCTGGTTTCAGAATTGAAACCATACGACCTACCACAATGGCTAATTTTTGGTGGATTTGCGCTGGCAAAGTTGGAAAATTGTATTCAACCATGATGCACATTTCTGGTTGAATGAATACATGCACAAGCAAAATTACCGCATTTAATGTGAAGAGCAACCAGAAGCATTATAAGAACTGCCAATGCATTCCGAAAAACGTATTTCTTGGAGAAAGTTATTGGCCGGGGCAATTTTGGACCCTACTCTTTGAGAGACAACTAAAGCAATTTTTTTATTTTTTTTGCCTAAAAGGAAAGATCTGGTCTTGACTACCATTTGGTTTCAACAAGACAGACATCCCAAACAGCCCTCGAATCTGTGGCTAAATTAAGTGCCGAGTTCGGAGAACAGTTTATTACACATTTGTGGCTAATCAATTAGCCAAAAAGATCATTCAATCTAGGTTATGGCTCAGGTCTATCAAGACAAGCCGGCAACAGTTAATGAACCGCCCTATATATTTGAGAGAATATTGCAAAATTGGATCCTGCGTACAAATCATTTGAGGCGTAGCACGGTCAACATTTACTTGAATTTCAAATATTGAATTTCAAACATCGTTCTAGCGACTCTAAGATGTCATGCATATCTTTATATATACATAAGTAATATGTTTTTTTTTTTAAATCAAATCCTTAACTTAAGTGGTCAAAAGGCTACATTTATATTATAACTAGATGTCATAAAATAAATAAAATACTATTTTTCTTAGCTTGACTTACTTGACCCATTTATATTTGGCAACACTGTTAAGCCCAATAATAGATCATGAGGTTGAAAGGCTTTCTTCAGATTTTTTACCAATTCTGTAAATTGATTTTTGTGATTTTTTTCCATAGCATTTGTGTTATTCAATTTGCCTGCAAGCAATTGTTTTAAAGATTTCCAAGGTAGGCTTAAAGTTTCCTTGACATTATAATCAATACGTGGAAATTGATATGCCAAATCTAAACCATCAAATTTATAGCTGCGCAATAAGTAAAGAACAGATTCAATAAAAAATTTTTGTGTTTCTAAATCAGCCTCTAAAAGTTTAAGGTATTTGTTCGTTGAATTCAAATCTCTATCACCTCCCATACACAAAAGGATTTTCACATGAGGATATTTATGTCGAAGCTGTGTTATTTCCTCAAAATGCTTTCTCTCTATGTCACGTTCTGTATTAAGGCTGGTTATTTGCAATGATTCTGAATTGATACCGACATAACCGTAAATCAAATGAGTACAAAAATCCAATGCATTCTCCACATCATCTATGGAAAATTGACCAAAGCCTATAGGGACAAAATATTGAAAAAATTATAAAAATATAACTTTATAAGTAGGACTATGTATACCTTTTCTATTTTCACTGGTAGCATCATAATAACAAATAATATTGTAAGCCAAAGTAATTTTGCTAATTATTAATATAAAAAATATTTTCATGATTTTCTGTACTACGAGTAAATTTAAAGCAGAGTATGTACGAGTATGTGACTTGTTGCTTTTTTAATTAAAACTAAATTTGTTTTATAAATCGAATATGTTTGCTTTAAAATTTAATTACCAAAACTTATCAGTTCCGCAATAAATTCGTCATTGTTTTTCTCTGTTCTAGTGAGAATAAAATTTAAACTTATCCCTTGATTTACGCGTTATACTTACTTCTGGGAAAAACTGTACTATCTACTTACTGTAGCAGGTGACATTTGATCTTATTTTGTTATAAATAGAAATTAAATAAATAATTAAAATTAAATAAATATGGACTTTGTTTTGTGTAGAATAAAATCTTAAAAAACCGCCCTAAAGTATGGTAATATTTTACCATTATATTGTTTTTTACAAACAATAGTTAAAAGTAAATAAAGTAAAAGTCTTCTCTGCTAGCCGACATAAGTAAGAATTTACATTAAAAATAATTTTTTTATTCTATTACTCAAGACCTATTAATAAGGTCAACTCAATTCTCAGGCGAATTTAAATGAAGACAATTTTTAATGGGCAAAATAAGGATCCGTTAATTTAAAAGATACTTTACGTTCACAATTAGTCAACTTCTTCAAATATTTTTTTAACGAAAAGTGTTAAGCTAGATTTGCTTCATTGTTTTATATTTGTTATTGCTTTAACCACTATTACCATATTTAAGCATATAATTGAAGATTTTTTTATTTTAAAATTTGCAGATTTGCCTGTTTTTGACAATATCACCGTTGGGACTCAACATGCTTGTTTTTTTTTTTTTTTGATCGGTTGCATTTCAAAAAATTTAGATGACCTTATAAATAGGCCTTGGTTTTGTTTGTTTATTTCACAAAAATTATTAATAATATATGATTAATTAGTTAAATTTATTACGAACTAATACAAATCACAAATTAATTTAACTATAGCAATAAATTTTGCTTTTGCATTGATGGATTTACAGTCTATATTTAATTGCTCTCAGTATGGGAAATTTATCATTCGAACATTGGCCCCGAAAATCATCGAGACTCAAATCAAATATAGCAACACCACCCAGACCGTTGTTAGCGACATAAGCAGCCTTCGTGGAAGCCACTTCGGGATCATCATAACTAAGCCACACACCATTTTCACCACTTGCATCAGCTGCATGAAAAGCATAAGTTCCATGCTTTTTAGTTGGGTCAGCAAAACGCCTTAACTGTGCACCGCCTTTATTGTTTGGTTTCAATTTAAGACATATCTCAAGCCAACTCAATAAGCCAGGAATTTTTGTATAAGAACCTGCTTCTGCTGGACCTTTAGTATATGCTATTATGGGATAACCTTCATCTTTCGAATCTAAAGTCATTTTCCAAGCTCGACCATAGGTGGCAATGCCAACATTGATTTTTGTTTTTGGAAACCGTTGCGAAGTCCAATGTGCAATTTGATAATCCACATTATAATGGGGTAAACGATTACCATCCATTGTGGGGGCATATAGAGGAGCCGTGTAATCTGCCTCATAGGGATTACGATCCGGAGTAGTGAAATCAAAAGCGGCTAAATTTACAAAATCCACGTGATTTATTAAGGCGGGAGCATTAAAGTACCCTAAAAAAATAAAATTATATTTCAATAGTGAATAATAAAAAGCAATTCAAAATTATTCTAACTTACAAGATGAGTTTACATTGGGCAAAACTGTCAAACTTAAGAGCAAATCATTTTCACTAAAAGATTTCTTCAAGTTTTTAACCAATTCCGTAAATTGTTGTTTATGTTCATCGGCCTGGGTGTCGACTATAAAATCTCCAGTAAATATTTTCTTAACGGATTTCCAAGCCATTCCAGGAGTGGAATGAACTTTGCGTGGCTTATTACGCGGCAACTGGAATGACAAATCTAAACCATCGAAATCTAAACTTCTTACCAAATAATGGGCTGATTCTATAAAAGTCTGCTGCTTTTCTTTATCAGCCTCCAATAGTTTTATATACTTTTCGGATTCACCAACATCTTTATCACCGCCTACACTAAGCAAAAACTTGACGTAAGGAAATTTTTCTTTTAAAGCGGTTACTTTAAGGAAATGTCTATTTTTCATATCACGTTCATGATTGAGTGTAGCTAAACGGAAAGTTTCCGGATTCATACCCACATAACCATACACCAAATGAGTACAAAAATCTAAAGCAGTCTCTAAATCGGTAAGAGAAAACTTGGCCAAACCTATGACATATAGAGAGACAAAGAGAGAGTGAGAGATTTAGTAAAAATTAAAGCTTTTAATGAAATATTAAACTGAATTTTTGTAATTAATCATTTTTTTACCTTCTCTTTCATTAGAAGAAGCGTCATAAAAACAAACCGTGTATGGCCCCAAGGCATTTGTCAAATGACATAAAATAACAATTGAAACCAAACTTGCAAATATTTTCATTATTTTTTCTACTGAATTCAACTATTTTTGAATGTTTCTGCTTCTCCGTAGCAAACTGAACTGAATGATTTGAAATTAAATTCGCAAATTCTCGTATCTCCTTATCATTAAATTTATCTCAAAATATTTGAGAAATTTTTGCGAGACGATCTAAAGCTTTTATAGAAATTGAGAAAATTATAAACATTTTTTTTTAACTTATTTGATTGACTTTTTCACTGGATCCCTTTTGATTACATTTTGCTCGACTTTGTTTTTGTGGCATTATCAGTCATAAGGTGTTAAAATATTTAATATTATAAAAGATTTCTAGTTATTGATTATATTGGTAGAATAACTTAAATAATTGCACATTAATTATAAGTTTTTATTCTTGTTTTTTTTTAAGTTAAATAAATATGCGCACTTACGAACACTATAGATGAAATGAGAAGTCAGGCTGTAATTCTGAAGTATATGCAGTATATAATATTTTCTGGCCAAAAATGTAAAAAATCATTCAATAAGAATGAAAATCCATGTACATAGATTTTCAATTGTGCTGATTTTAAATCTGAGGTTTAACTTTTACAATTCAAAACGGTGGATCCAATATGGCGTCCTAAATATTAAAATTTTTTTAGATTTACATGGAAGTTGGTAGAAGGGATTTTTTGAGGTTGCTGATTTTAAATTTGAGGTAAGATTATCCAATATCCGATTTCAAAAGTTCTTCTGATTTGTCGAAAATGCCCAATTTTTCTACCCAAAACCCCAACAAATAGTATAAAACAAAAGCAAGTGGAAAAATTAATAGAAATTATTTATTTTTAATAAAGCTATTTGAAATTTTGGATTATACTACATTAGTTGAAGTTATTTCATTTAACCCCGTATGCCATATCATATTTTTTGTTCGTTATGACCAATGTTAGCCAATTCGACTAACACTCCCGAAACACGGACTTTATGAAGCTGGCGTTCTTTTATATTCTTTGAAGCTAATAAAAAATTAATTACTATATATTCGCATATATTTCATTAAAACACACCAGTTTGAGTTTTAAATTTATTATTGATAAAAATATAGTATATTTCTCAACAGTCTTAGTTACATCATTTTGTGATACTAAAAAAATAAAATAGAGCAAAATAAACTAAAAAATTTAAAAGGCTTCTTGCCATAATCAAATTAAGGCATTACTTTACGTAATAAAAATATAAAACAATTTGTACCTCAACGATTTGCACAGGAGGCTCAAAGCTCAACTTTCTGCTCTCCACATATACTTTTTCCATATTTTGAGCATACAGTCTTTTCCATTTGATGCTTTTAGTAGATAGAAAATGCGTAAATTTTCCTTTTGTTTACTTTTTTCGATGCTGTTATATCAGGGTTTAAGCTCTGAACCATTTGTTCTAAAATCTGCTCCTAGTTTTTCCCCATTTCTGATTTTAAGATAGGATATATGTGGTATCACTAGATCTGAAGTTGTTTCATGAATTGACGAATCGAAAGGGGTTTTATTATCGCACTCAACATGTTGTGTGCGTAGAGTACAAACATAGCTATTAGCAATTGCCATGTTAGGTATGCCGAGGAACGTACACGTCGGTCATCTCTAGCCAATCTGTATTGCTATTCCTTTTTGAGCTCTAGCTTTATGCACTATCTTTACTGCTGAACGACATGGTTTTCCTTTGGTTGTACCCATTTATGTCTATTCCTTCCTAGTAAAATATTTTTTTAAATTGTATTTATATTCCCATGCTAAGTTGAAGTGTTATTACGTTTTTCACCGCTAGTTTGCTAATGATTGTCAGTACTGGCATTATTTCCACTTTATTTTTTTTCGATATTTTCTCAAAACTTTTCCTGCTCAATTTAATACAATCCGTAATTTCTTTCGGAAGTCCTAACATGGTGAGAATTCTTTCGATTTCTTCCTTAGATATTCTTGTTTGTCATTTTCTTCACAAAAAAAAAAAAAAAAAAAAAAAATTGCAATAAGACCAATTTTAGTTGTTACGACTAACCATTTTTTGCAAATACATAAATACCATTTAAATGAGTTCCACAATATATCAGCTTTTATCGACAGCAAATTTGCCATTAAGTCAGCATAAGAAATGGGAACTGTTAGAAAAGAAAAACAAAACTTGTGGAGCAAAAATAAAACAATGGTAGTCAAAACGACTAACATATGACATGTAGGGTTAATTCACTTTTATTTATGGTTGAAGTATATTTTGAAGCTACATGATCAATTTTCACAGTATATTTTATTTTTGACGCTGTTTCACAATTCCACTTGGCTTAGGTTTAATTAACAAAACAAAATCAGGGTTTAGTCAGAGTTTATTTTCCATCTAAAATATTTTGATCTCCTGCGAGAATTCTTCATCACATAAGCTGATTCTTCTTTCAAAACATTGCTGCATTCAACTTTAACAACAATAAAATTGTACACAGTAGCATTCTGCTCCTCATTCTTCTGCTCATCCAACCGAACTTTCGCAAGTAGGCTATTTAACCGACAGAAGCTGCATATAAAAAATTTATATTTCCAAAAAAGCAAAAAACTGCAACATGAAATGAAAAACACAAACTCAAAATTTTTCATTTTGAAAGAATTCATCATCGTCAAACTTACTCTTTTGTAAGTAGTATCGGGTTTGAAACACACAAACGATACTGCAAATTATAAGAGCCAGTGTTGAATTTCATTTTAAGAAGCATATCAGCTGGAAAAGTTGACAATGATATGACAGAATCGAATATTAAAAGTAGTGCACGTATATTGAGAACAGCTCTCTGTATTACAAAAATTAAGACTTTATTTAGTTATGAAATGAAACAGCAAGTGTTACAAGAGAAGTGTTATATTATTTTGTCTTGAAAATTATTTTAATTTTTGTACCCATAAATTGTTTGTTATACGATTAGTAGTCAAAACATATCATACAATGCCTTTAATTTTTCAGAATGTCATAATCAGGGCAGCGACTTTCAGGCAAGTGCATATTTGCAGTCAGAAGCCTAAAAATTGTTTTGATCAAATACTTTTCCGAATTGAAGTATTTGCAACAAAATGGCATAGGTTTGTTTTATATTTTATTTTATATTTTATTTTCTGAGTTTAATTGCATATTTTTCCCTTTATTGTATATTTTTCCAAATTTTAAAATTTTGCATATAATTCAAGAATTTATTCGTAATACTTCAAGAGAGAAAAAAAAAATTGCCAACTCTCTTGTTAATATTTACAAGACTGCCTTAAAAAGAAATAAAAAAATTTTCTAGAATATGTGACTTCAAACCAATGCATCAAATCATTTTAAAAAGCAGTATTCCCCAATATTCTTTTAAGGATGCTCCTATAACTTCAGTAGAAGTAGACACACATTTTCCATGCACAAAAACTTTTATCGTTTGAGCAGACAAAGTTTTGTATTTGAAAATTTATTTATTTATTTACACAAATAAAAATTTTTTTTAAACTTAAATTTAAATTTATTTAAAATTCGAAGATTTTATAAATTGTAATTTATGTAAAATAGACTGAATTGTTAATTTTTTTTTAATATTTCTATGTATATTTAAATACATATTCTAGCTAGTACTTGCATTTTTTTATTTGAATAAATAAAATTAAAAAAAATAAAAAAATGTAATTGCAATTTTTTATTTTTAGCACATTTTTCTTTAAAAGTGCATATGTTGATTGCATATAATTCATTTTATTTTGCATATTTTAAGCGCATATTTTAAATTTTTTCTTGCTTTAAAATCCACGATGTTGTATAGAGAGAACAATAAATAGAAAATATTTTAATGTTTATATTAAAATATAGAAATTTGCTATTTTACCACTTTCCATTATACTTATATAGGTTATCATACACTTAAATATAATTTGTGAAAACCCTTTCAGCTGTTACTTAATTTGTCCTCAAGAAAATGGGGGCTACTTTTAGCTCATAAAGTATATAACTATATATAAACTGAAGTCTTTTGCGAATAGGTGCTGGTTTATTAGTGTGAATACTTTGCATAGAATATACGTTGCGTATTTACTTACGTTGTGACCAGCTGGGCCCTGTTTGCTAAAAGCTAAACGCGATTAATTTCTAATTACGATTTGTATTTTTATAACTTATGACCATTAATTAATTATTCAACAGCACTTGGATTTTTTTATAATTTTTACATTTTTATTTTTAACACTATATTTGAGTACAAAGACAATTAAAATTGTTCAATTGCGTACGAGTATAAATACAAATTTCGATTTAAATATTTATCAAAAGCTTAAAGCTTGCAATAATAAAAAAATAACAAAACAACCTTTTTCTATGTGAAAGAGTACAACATTATTTACAATAATCTGTATTTAATGGCTCTTAACATGGGAAACTTATCACCTGTACACTGGCCATTGAAATCATCCAAGGTTAAATCGAAAAGAGCAACACCACCTAAACCACGAGTTTTAGCATAGGCCGCTTTATTAGAAGCGGTATCGGGATCTTCATAGCTAACCCACATGCCGTGTTCACCATTCTCATCGGCGGGACGATAGGCATAAGTACCGTATTTTTTGGTGGGGTCAGCTACACGTCTTAAGGGGGCATCTGCGCCTGATTTACCAACGTTAGAAGGATTGGGTAGTTTAAGACAAACCTCAGCCCAGTCTAAGAGACCAGCCTGTTTTGTTTGAGGTCCGGGATCAGCTGCACCATTTGTGTCCGATACAACAGGAAAACCGTTAACATTAGAATCAGGAGTCATTTTCCAGGCACGCCCATAACTGGCAATACCCAGATTAAGTTTGTTATGAGGAAAACGTTGAGAAATCCAATAATCCACTTGAAAGTCTACATTATAATGGGGCAAGCGATTGCCTTCCAATGGTACCGAATATAAAGGTGAAGTGTAATCAGCTTCTTCAGGGTTGCGGGCAGGTGTAGTAAAATCAAAGGCCGCCAAATTGACAAAATCCAAGTGACCAACTAAAGCAGGAGCATTAAAGTACCCTGAAAATAAAAATTTGTTATTTTCTAAATGATTTTTCTGTTTCTGTGCGTACAACTTACAGGTAGAATTGACATTTGGCAAAACTGTTAGAGAGATCAAGAAATTGTCAGAAGCAAATACTGATTTCAAAGTGCTAACAAAATTGGTAAACTGTTCCTTATGCTCATCGGACTTTTCGTCCACGACAAAGTCTCCAGTAAAAAGCTTCTTAAACGATTTCCAAGCCTGCCCAGCACCAGAGTGTACTTTGCGTGGTTTATTGCGTGGAAATTGGAAAGATAAATCCAAACCATCAAAATTATAAATACGCAACAATTCACTGGCTGATTCGGCAAAGGCTCGATGTTTCTCAGTACCGCCCTCTAGAAGTTGTACATATTTGTCGGGATTTTCAAAGTCTTTATCTCCACCAACACTTAGTAAAAATTTTATTTGAGGGAATTTTTGTTTCAATTCAGTAACAATTGCAAAATGACGTCTCTGTATGTCACGTTGATTATTAAGACTCTTTAAATGGAAATTCTCAGAATTAATACCAGCATAACCGTAGATTAAATGGGTGCAAAATTGTAGGGCAACTTCAAAATCAGATATTGAAAATTTCGCCAAACCTGTTAAATAAGAATTAAATTTAAATGCGATTCCATTCACTTGTTTGGCCACAAACTTACCTTCTCTATCAACACTAGCGGCATCATAGAAACATACCATATTAGTAGTTGAGGCCAGTGTCAGCTGGCATGCTGCCAAAGCCATAAATGTTTTTAAAAATAAATTCATTGTCATTAAAATACTCTAATTTTATTTAACAAGTGCGTTGTTTATTTTTGATTTGTAATTCTTAAACAAGTTGTGTTTCCAGACGCTGTTTAAATTAAACTGAATAACTGAGATTGTCATACGGTCTAGCTTATATGAAAACTTATCAGTACGGTTTTTTTCTCCGTTTTGATTTCGATGAGGTCAAATATTAGTTTTTAGGCAAGATTTACGAGGGGAAAAAACTTTAAAATGCGAGTACAATACCATTTTAAAATGAATGAATTGATAAACAAGTAAATTACTCGTACACTCAAAAAGTAAACCGAGCTTTCTTTTATATTCGTATTTATGAGACAATTTTAAAGAGACCCATTTGTTTTGGGAGAATACGAATAAGCTTTTATTTTTATACGAGTATATGAAAAACGAAAATAAAAATTCAAATAAGTAGAACCGCAACCTACACTTTATTATGATTTTTTATTCCGATTAATAAATTTAGAATTCAAATGTTAAGAAATATATAATTGGTTATTTTGTTTGCGTTTAGAATATTAATATTAAAGTGTATTCGCGTTAATAGAATGTTAAATAAATAAAAAGCACTATCATTGTTGATGTAATTATTTTCTTTTTTGTTAACGAATGTAATGAAATAAGTCAGTATTCCTTAAAAGCTCGTAATTTTTTCTTCTACAAGAAAGTGTTTTGCTCTTTCTTAAAAAAATTTTATAATTTAAACAACTTTACTAAAAGCAAGACAATATCTTACACAGATTTATTGAAAATAACGCACTAAAATTATTTTGAAATCTTACAATTTTTTCAATTGATTACAGTTGTAACATTTTTAATATTGTAGGTTACAACTTAAGATATATTTATACAACTTGACCTATGGACTCTAAAATCTCTCTCGATATATAAAAGAAACATTTCAATAGACTTATGCGAAGTGTAAAAACTGTGCACGTTGAAACTGATACTTACTTTTTGGTCTGTAAAATTAAAATTCCAATTCGTTTTCTAATGAAAAAATATTTTTATTAATTCATGAGAAATTTTAGAGCATCTAAACTAACACTGTAGTCTCCGTGGTCTAGTGGTTAGTGTGTTGGCTTACTAAGACGATAGCTCCGGGTTCAAATCTTAGCTCTGACATCTTGAAAAAAAAAAATAAAAATAAATTATTTTTTTCGGCGACTACCTTTCAGCAGTCTTCTGGTAAAAGCTCTGGGAGAAATTGATTGCCATGAAAAAGCTCTCAAATCTGTCGTTCGGAGTCGACTGTAGGTCCTGGTACTAATGGATAAAAATTAACACACACAACACGAGTGCTGCGAGATGTTAGGCCGTAATCCTGACACAGAGTTGTAATGGCCAATTATGTATGTATGTATGTATGTAAACTAACAATAGATAAATTATTTTGCATAAAGAAAGAAAATATTAAACATTTTATTAAATTCTCTACATTATCTTTGTTGATTATATAGTAAGTTCTTTCTCTTATTGCGAAAACAACTTTTATTATTGCACTTGCTTAAACCTGACGTGCTTCACTACCCCTACCAATATCATTTGCCACATTTTTCGATTGATAATTTTTAGTGACTACGGAGTAATTCAGACCAAATTTTAAAACTTTAACTGTTAATGATTTCAAGATATACTGAACTTAATAGTTAATTTGTCTGGAAGCTAGCACGTCTACTTGTCCGCCCCTTTTTCTACTGATAATTTTTAATGACTACGAAATCAATCACACCAAATTCAGAAGCTTTAGCTTCAACACTTCTAAAGAAACGTATGTATTAAGAAATCAATTTTTAACTTGTATGGGAGATATCACACTCACTTGTCCAATTTCGTCCAATTTTTAATTAATGATTTGCCTTGCTCATGAAGTCATTCAGACCCAATTCCGAAACTTTAGCTATAACCATTCTGAAGATGTACAAAAATCAATATTTAGAGATAAATAGAAAAAAGTTGGCATGGCAAATTTTTCTCTCGATGAAAACTTAAAATGGATTAATACAAACATTTGGAAGAAAAATTAGTCAAATCGATGCAGCCGTTTTCTGATTTTATGTAAATTAAAAAAAGGGGGCGTGAAAGTAGGCGGGGCAAAATTTTCTTTAAGTAAAAATCTAAGTTGGATTACGACGATCATTAGAAAGAAAAAATCAAAATCGATCCAGCGGTTCTCAACTGATGCGATGACCAACGAACAACATTGATTTTTATTTATCTAGATTTCTGTGCAGCTTAAGGATCTCTGGAGCATCTGGGCGGAGCTCTGGCAGTTAGTTTCTTTGAGAACAAATTTTATATTTTGACATTGAAATCTTGTCACGTTTGGCTAAAACAGTACCGACTCTTTGAGTTGAAAGTTAAAAAAGTTAAACTTAAAGTTTTTCTAGATAGAAAATTTTGAGTTTACAGTCGCTTTTACAATGATTTCTAAGTCTACATAAGGAATGTATGATATGGTGTGTGATTAAATTTTAAGGGCCGATGTTGAATATGAACCACAAGCCGCAAACCGGGTCTGTAGGCAATGTAAAAATATCAGGGCATGCTCGTACAGCTGCTGATGGCGATAGTGTGGCTAAAAAGCAATCCACCTCAACTCGTTGCCGCGCCCAATAATTGCACCTCTCACGCTCGTCGTTAATTAACATAATGCATAAAGACTTGCATTTACACGCTTACAAAATGCAATTGACTGAAGAACTAAGACCTCCAAACAGCGTCAATGATCAGAATGGTGGCAAGAAATGGCAGTGGATGGTCAATTTTCGATGAAAATCAATTTTCGAAGAAAATGATCTTCAGTGGTGATTCAAATTTTCACCTCAGTGGATTCGTCGATAAGCATAATTGCCGCATTTGGGCATATGATTTGAAAAGAGAATGCACCCACAAAGAGTGACTGTTTGGTGCTGTTTATGGGCTGGCGGGTCGTATTTTTTCCAAAATGAGGCCGTTCAGGCAGTTACTGTGAATGGTGTTCGATATCGTGATATGATATCTGGATATGTGGACGATATGTGGTTTCAACAGGACTCTGTCACTTGCCACAAGCTAACGAATAAATGGCTCTTTTGCTGGACAAATTCAATGACCGTATTATCTCATGTGGTGGCGATGTCAATTGCCCGCTAAGATCATGTGATTTGACACTCTTGGACTTCTTTTTTTAGAGTTATTTAAAAGAAAAGGTATACGCTAAAGGATGAGATAATTGGGCATATTAACGGCATAGAACCTCAATTATGCCGCAGCGTCATCAAATATTTGGACCATCGGACGGAGGCCAGTGAAAGGCTTACAATACCTATGTCTATGGTATAAAGTAGTGTTTTCTCATATTTGTATATGAATTTGTTAAATATTTGGTTTTTTGCCTTGTCTCTTATTGAGAGAATTTTATCCAAATAATCTATTCTGTCACGAATTTTACCAAAATTTTTTTGTGTGACTTTAGCATTAAACCATGCAGTTGGTTTTGGGTAAAATATTTACAAATAGTCGGTCTATAACTGAAGCTGGCCGTTACACAAATTTATAAAATCTACAAATTAACTCGATATACGAACATTTTGTATTAAAACCATCAGTACTTTTTTCTTTATTATTAATATCTTGTAATTTTTTTATTAACAAATAACTTAGAATCTTACAAACGATATTTTGCTGCTCTTAATAATGGATATCTATCGCCCGTGCACAAGCCACGGAAATCGTCATAACTCAAGTCGAACAATGACAGACCGCCCAAACCCTTTGAACGCACATAACTGGCCTTATTTGAAGCTGAGTCAGGATCTTCGTAACTCACCCATATGCCATAATTACCAGAATCGTCGGCGGGACGATAAGCATATGTGCCATAACGTTTAGTGGGATCACCGACACGTCTTAAGGGAGCATTTGCACCCTTCAGGTAAGAATTAGAAGGATTAGGAAGTTTAGTGCATACTTCTGGCCAACTTAATAAGCCAGGTGTTTGACTTTGCATATCAGCTTCAGCAGGACCTTCAGTATTGGGAACAACGGGAAAACCAGTAGAGCCGGAATCGGTTGACATTTTCCAAGCACGTCCATAGGCGGCCATACCCAAAACTATCTTATGGGCTGGACATTGATTTTGTAACCAATAGGATACTTGGTAATCAGCATTGTAATGAGACAAACGATTTTGATCATCCAGACCATATAATGGGGCGGTATAGTCAGCCTCTTGCGGATTACGTTCGGGAGTAAGAAAATCAAAGGCAGCCAAATTAACAAAATCCACAAAATTTGAGATAGCTGGGATGTCAAAGTACCCTGTAAAGAATAAAAACAAAACAAATTCAATTAATGTTTTCCATACCCGTCCTGTATACTTACAGGTTGAATTGACATTCGGCAATACAGTTAGAGTCAAAAGTAAACCATCTGGCTTAAGAGCATTCCTTAAATCTCTTACCAGAGTGGTAAATTGTTCTTTATGCATATCAGCATTAGGATCCACCACAAAATTACCGGTAAAAAGTTTCTTAAATTTCTTCCAAACCGTACCAACATCAGAATGAACTTTACGCGCTTTGTTCTTTGGAAATTGAAAAGCCAAATCGAGACCATCGAAACCATATGTTCGCACCATTGTATAGGCCGTATTTATAAAAGCAACTTGCTTTACACGTTCACCTTCTAATAGTTCCATATATTTATCAGGATGATTGGAATCAATATCTTTGTCACCACCAATACTTAGAAGAACTTTTAAATGGGGAAATTTTCTTTTCAGAGCAGTAATTTCGGAAAATTGGTGTTTATGTACATCCAAGTCCTCTTGTAAACTAAAAACTTGATAGGTCTCGGGCTTAATACCCATATAGCCATAAACCAAATGGGAACAGAATTGTAAGGCAATTTCAAGATCAGGATTTAAAAGTTTGCCCAAACCTATAAGAAGAGAACGGAAAAAAATAAACAAAAAATTTAAGAAAAAAAAAAAACAGAATTTTAAACACAAATAAAAGTATTTTGAGCCTCTTAAAACATATTTAATTAGCATATCTATGATAAGTTACTATTTAAACACAAATGATGCATATCATTATTAACAGCACATAATATGGTAGAATTTTTGATGACTTTAAATCACAATGCATACAGTAAAGAAACACCAACTAAAAATAACAAGAATAAAACACCAATTTTACTTCAAATATCGTAAACACTGAAAAACAGCTGATTTGTACATTTAGAGCTGCTGTTCATGTCCTCACTGTATACACTGTAATTTAAATCTAGGGCATTCAATTTAACGTGCAGTCTGGGCGATGTGAAAACAAACAAATTGGACCTACTTTTAGACTCCAGCGGCTACAAAATATTTACCCATATGAATGGCCAAGCCAACATTTAAAAGAACGTTTTGTTTAACTAAAAATAAAAATTATAAGAAACTTTGTCAAGATTTTAATTATTGGCCTATTTATTCTTTCTGTATATACACTTAGAGAAAAATTGTAAAAAAAACGGCTTCACATTAATTTATTATTATTTTTATTTTATAGTAATTTTTTTCTACATGGTTTTTAAGTTTTAAAATGTTATTAAACTATCTCGTCTAAATATATTAAAAACTTTCATAACGAAGCAAAACAAAAAAATTTCAATTAAAACTTTTTGTACTTAAAATGTACTGATTCTTAAAATTAAGTGGTATAGTTCATTCGCAAACTATCCATCACCTATTTTCTTAACCAAAAATTTATGTTAATTTTATACGATCTACTTATAAGGAAACTTCAAAGTTCAAAGGTGCAGTTTAAGTCGATTCCTCAGCTCTCGCTCTAGCAGTCTAGCACACTTTTCGCTCGACTACTATGGCACACAAAATTATGAGAAATTTAATTTAAAAGTCATTGTCTATCGAAAGCTCCAACTGGTTCTTATAATTCTCACAAGATTAACTACAGCTATTACATTTTTTTTTATTTGAAACCAATACTCAAGGATAAACTCCTACTAAATTCAGTGCATTGTATTGGAATTTTTGGAAAGGACAGTACATTTATGACAGAACATACATTATGTTTTTTCTTATATAACTATTAAGCGCCTTAGGAATGAGACAAATTGCTGTGAATTGATCCTTCAAAGGCCAGTGTTATACTTTCACCCTTGA
Source organism: Metopia argyrocephala (assembly GCA_963576795.1). Classification (NCBI taxonomy): domain Eukaryota; kingdom Metazoa; phylum Arthropoda; class Insecta; order Diptera; family Sarcophagidae; genus Metopia; species Metopia argyrocephala. Next base: position 51,355,671 of record OY756209.1, on the reverse strand, counting down.
ATGACCAACAGCAATTGCCTCTTCGTTGCATGGTGATTGTGTGGTGAGTGTCTTCACTAAGTAGGCTTAGCTGTTATCTGGTACTTCCCAATAGGTGGCGCTTTTCTCCTGATCATTCGTTTTTTTGTTGACATTGGTTAAGATGAAATGTCGGGGAGCGGTTTCTTTGTAGATGGTCTTCTTTAAGAGGGGGACCTCTTATTTTTAAATTATAGTTTTGAATAAACCGCAAATTAACATTTTAATTTTTCACCTTTGCTGGGATTTGAACCTGGGCCGTTGGAGTTTTTGTGCGAGCGCTCTAACCACTATAGCACGCACCCCTACTTTAACAGCCTTCTGTATATCTATAAATACATAAGTGTTTTGAAGCAGTTGGTTTTCCGGCATTGGTCCATAAGCTGTTCTCTTTGACTCTCGCTCTTTCGGTGCACCTAACTGAATGGCGGCTAATATCGGGTGGTCAAATTTTAAAGGTCGATGTTAACATTTCTCAACTTCAGACTAACTTAATTTGAACTATGGAGAGATACAAAATCGAGCAACGCGTTAAAATTATTCAGGTTTATTATGAAAATAGGAGTACAAATCAAAATGTATATCGCGGACTTCGTGATTTTTTCAGTCAATTTAATCGGTCATATGTGAGTACAATCGGAATAATCGTGCAGGAATTTAAGCAAACCGGGCCTGTAGGAGATTTTAAAACATCAATGCATGCTCGTACAGCTCGTACTGTAGGGAATATTGCTGCTGTTAGCGATAGTGTGGCTGAAGAGTCATCCACCTCAACTCGTCGTCTTGCCCAACAATTGCACCTCTCATGCTCGTCGTTGATGAACATTATGATGTGGAAGATATGTGATTTCAACAGAACGGTATCACTTGCCATACAGCTAATGAAACAATGGCTCTTTGCGCGAAAAATTCAACGGCCGTGTTATCTCACGTGGTGGCGATGTCAATTGACCATCAAGGTTATGTGATTTGACAATGTTGGACTTCTTTCTTTGGGGTTATTTTTAAGAAAAGGTGTACGTCGATAACCCAGCAACAGTTCAAGAGCTAAAGGATTCGATATTACGGCACATTAACGGCCAGGTCGCTGCGGCTATTTGGCCGATATTTTGTTCCATCCATAATTGAACCATTCCAAGTTATCATAATAAAAAGAAATGACAATAATTTCCAAAATGTTTTTTGTGTTTTACTCAAAATCAACATCGGCCCTTAAAATTATACCATCCTTTATAACATCAATTCCTAAAAAGCGTGAGACTAGTAACTCCGAATATTACCACTCGATAGAATTTTTCAAGGTTATGAAAAGTATGATACATCATTAGTTTGTGAGGTATTTAAAATCTATCAACTTTTTAACGACCGTCACTACAGCTTTTGAAATAGCCATTTTTATGATAACCTTTTAGCATTAGATTCTAAGCAGTGAAATCCCTGTGTTCATCGATTTGGTGTTAGCTAAGTTGTCACTTCGGATAACTCCAAGACTGTTTCGGCTGTTGAATATTCAGCTTTCTGTGGGACCACGCTATAAAAATGGTTATAGACTTCAAAGAGATAGGGCTGAATTCGGAAGTACCGCATGGCTTCGTTTTGTCTTCTAATCTCTTTCTGATCTTATCTACATTTATTACTCATATTTATTTGAACATAGACTGAGTCTTTGGAAGTCTGTGGTAAAGGGGATGAAATTCAAGGGACTCACAAATGAAATGCTCGCATTTTCTGAGCACTATATGCAAGACTCAACCTTGCTTTCTCATGTAACTGTTTCTGATTCGTTGAAAGCACAAAATAAGATATAATTTGTGTGAAAAAACAGTAAACATCATAAGCTTTGATATTCGGAGCTATTTATCAATTAAGAATACTTTGAAGAAAATGAAGAAATCCGTTTGTTGTTTTTAGAGTAATACATAAATTTATTTTAAAGTAAAAGCATAGATAAAAATGCTAGAATCAGAGATAATTTAAAAAATAATGGCTGTATTATTCAAATCTAAATGTGACATCATTAAATTTTAAAGTTGTATACTGAAAAGTTAGCAGACGAACTGAAGTTTATTATGAATAAACTCTGTGTCAACATGCTTCTTAGTTAACCCAGTATTCTAGTTTGTAGTTCATTAGCTATTCCATTAGTGAGTAACTAAAACTCATTAGCGCTTAAGCTATAAATTTAATTGAAAATATTTTGAATTAACTTTTTTAATTAAAAAGTTTAATTGAAATCTCTATCAAATGTGATTTAAAATTTTTCAAATTTCATATGTAAAAACATTTAACGCTTTTTGACTGAGAAACCTTAACTATTGACAACATTTTCACGCAAACCACAACAACTGTAAACACTTGAAGTACACTTAAATACAATTAAACTATAAATCATTTAAATTACAATAGAATATCGAAATAAAGCCGTCATACTAGTTTTATTATTTCCGATGGTGTCGTCGCAAGTATCAAACTATTAAACTCTGCTAGCAATTATAAATAATTTGCATACTCTGCTACTGCATATAAATAAAAACAGATTTTAGTTCAAAATAGTAAGACACTCTGCTAGTGAGTGAGTGTATGTGACAATTATTTTGATTTGTGACTGCATTAAATTTAGTTCAGAATGATTCATATTTTGATATATTCTAAAATTGAATAAAACTTTATGACTTTCTTTAAATATATCTAAAACCAATGGATTCACCTGACCCCAAGTCATGATGAAAGAAGCTGATTTCTGTTTTTTTTGACGTGTAAACTATCCCTTTGATTTTTCAATACCCTGTGGATTCCATTCATTGTCAAAATTTCCCAAAAGTATTTTAATTTCATAATTCTTTTTATCACATGAACTCGATGTGATGTTCGCCAAAAGAAAAAATTCTGGTCAGCATATCCACAAAAAGAGCGATATTGATATAGCTTACAGTTACGTTCCACGACTTGCAAACATACAGGTTAAAAATGTTATTTTTAGTGTATAAAGAATATAGTATATGGTATGATCACTATATAAAATATAAAAGGTTGCTTCGGTTTTATCTATTTCGGAAGCCAGTACTTAAGTGTTGGCCACCACGGGCACACTAGTGAGATAGCAAAAAGACAAATGAAGTTTGTAATTGCTATGATTCTTAAATCTGACATGATTTTTAATTTCTGTTCACTTATTTACTTTATAGAGATCTAGAGTCTATATATCGGCTTCAAGGGCAAGACAATTAATATATTTTCAGAAAGTCAGGCTGTCTTAAAGGCGCTTGGCTCTCATCGTATGACATCTAAAGTTGTCAAATGCTGTTATGACGCGTTGCAAAAATTATTGCTTAGAAACAGGGAGCAGCTGTTCTGGGTACCTGGGCACTGTGGTATAAGCGAAAACGAGGAAGCGGATGCATTGGCTAGGAGGGTGTCTGCCCCGCCTTATATTGGTCCGGAGCCCTGCCATGCAGCACCGCTTTCTACTATTTTCAATCAAATTAGTGAGTAAGAAGCTGGCAAATGTTTGGAACATTGGAATGCCAAGTCGGGTCTCAGACAGGACAAGGCTATGATTCTTTTTCAATTTGGGGGTAAGTCTGATGTTCTAAAGTATAGAAGGCCAGACCTGCAAATCGTAACGGATTTTCTTCTTACGGGTCACTGTAGTGTGAGAAGGCATTAGATGAGAATAGCGATCACAGATGTAGTTGTTTGTAGACTATGCTCACAAGCATCAGAGGCAGCAGAGCACATATTCTTTGAATGTGCGGCTCTTGATAGATTTAGATGGATGCATTTAGAGAGACATATGGTCTAACTGGCGGACATATCCACCACTAAAGCTTCGGACCTGCTGGTGTTCGCAATGAAGGCAGTTGGTCTGCTAAACAAACAGTAGACTCAAAGGGACACAATAGATCTTATGAGTCGCAGTATCTTGCATTTGTGCTGGACCTAAACCAGATAATAATAATAATAATAATAATAATAATAATAATAATAATAATAATAATAATAATAATAATAATAATAATAATAATAATAATAATAATAATAATAATAATAATAATAATAATAATAATAATAATAATAATAATAATTTACATACACCCACAACTATACCACATCAGGTAATGAAATAATAACATCACTTAAGACAGACGAATGCTACAAATATCTGGGAATTCAACAGAGCATGCGAATTGAACATTCTGCGCAGAAGAAGATACTAACCACCGAATTTATCCGAAGATTACACCAAATATGTAGGATGAAACTGAACAGCTTGAACATCACCAAGGCCATAAACTCTTATGCGATTCCGTTACTTACATATTCTTTTGGAATAATAACCTGGTCTAAAACAGATTTAAGTACACTGGATTGTAAAGTCCGTACTACGCTTACAAAGTACAATTACCACCACCCACGTTCAGCCCTAGAGAGGGTTAACCTTCCCCGAAAGAGAGGAGGCAGGGGAATCTTGAACATAGAGATACTTCACGACAAACAAATAAACAGCCTAAGGAAGTATTTTACCTCGGTTGCAGGAAATAACATCCTCTATGACGCACTGAAGGATGCAGATGATAACCTTACACCTTTGAACTTAAGGCAGAGTTCCTTGCTGCAAGTAACAACAATGAACGACCTGGAATTTGCATGGAAATCTAAGGTGATACATGGAAAATACCCTTACGAGATCTCACAGGAATATGTAGACGTGGATAGTACCCACGGCTGGCTAAAGTACGGCACACTATTCCCCGAAACGGAAGGTCACATTGTTGCAATACAAGACGGCGTTATTTGTACTCGGAATTATATGAAGTATATTATCAAGGACCGGAATATTACATCCGACCTTTGCAGACGGTGCGGAAGTGAGCAGGAAACAGTAGCCCATATTATAAATGGTTGTAGAGTCTTGGCGGCAACTCATTATAAGTACAGACACGATCTAATGGGCAGAATACTACATATGGAGATTGCCAGGCAATTCAAATTTATAGTCGAAGTCCTCCCTTATTATGAATATCAACCACAGCCCATCCTGGAAAATGAACAAATGGTAATCTATTGGGATCGATCTATATTAACAGATACGACAATAAATGGAACGCCGATACCTAACAGACCGGACATGATAATTATGGATAAATTGGATAAAACCGCGGCCATTATCGACTTCGCTAATCCTCTTGATGGCAATATCATCAACACAGTCGATACGAAGATTAGAAAATACCTCCCCCTGTCACAGTTTTTGAAGAGAATACACAATCTGGATAAAGTAGATATTCTCCCTGTGGTGATATCGTCGACAGGAACTATACCGGTGAGAACAATCGAGTCTATAGATTCTCTGAAACTGAAAAGGAGTATTTTGATAACGATGCAGAAGGCTGTCCTGATTCGGACATCCTCAATAGTCAGGGAAGTCTTGGAATAGGGATAAATGTTCAAATCCTAATATTACGGGTGTAGAACCTGGACTGCACCCCCTCAGAGCTTAATCCTTTGGTTACGAAACCCGGGATAAGTAATCTCCAGCATGTGCGGACCCAAGCTGAGATGGAAAAATTCATAATAATAATAATATAGAAATGGTTTTAGTAATAAACAGTTGCCAAACTCCTACTAAAATGTTGCTTCCGATATTCTAATCGTTTTTTTTTTAAGAAATGCTCACCACTTTTCCATGTTTATGGAATTTTCTAATGGTTTTTAGTATTTTTTAATTTTTTATAAAAATCTATAAATTTATTTTATGGAAAAATGTCAAAATCAAAGCTGCTTTCAAAAGCTCACAACTTGGCATCACTTGTTTTTAGAGTTCAGTCGAATTATCTGTTTGTATTCTTGGAATTGGTATTTAAAACTCAACGTTTTTCTTCTTGAGATATATGCTATATATGTATGTACGAGTGAGTATATCGTCGTGCGGAAGTTTATGTGCTCTATCTGCCAATTTATATATCTCGAGTTAATGATACCAAAATTTTTAAAATCTGCAATCCGTTTTCGGCTATTTATCTTCGAAACTGGACGAGATATCCAAAAACATATTGCAGACTTGTAAACTTTGGGGTCGAAAACCTAAAGTTGCATCAATAACTCTAGATATATAAAATATATAAAATGGCGGATAGAGCACATAAACTCCCACACGACGATATATTTATGTACTTGTACATATTTATATTATGAAAGTTTTGTAGTGTAGTGCAGGCAATTAAATGTTCGGTGTTGGACGATAGTAGTTTTCTTATTTATTATTTTATTATTGTTTGCTAAAACTGTTTAAAAAAAAAGTGAAAAAATAAAACCGACAATTGTAAACAAATTTATATGAGTCTAGAATAGATAAACAAGTTTTATTTCCGAATTCGTGACTCATTTGTAATGATATGCTCTGAGAGGTCATCATGTGCCATGTGATTTATATTCATACGTTTTTAATAATGAGTGAATTTCAATTGAATTTTCTGTTGAATTGTGGCTTTAAATAAGTTTGTCTGGTACAATTAACACTTTTAAATACAAACAAATAGAAAAAAGCATATATTTTTCTTTATAATAATTAAAAATTTGGTTCATGCTTTTATTTCTTTACTTTGTTTTTATTTTATTTATTTTTTTATTATTTAATTAAGTTGTGTTTACTTTCATTATTTGAAATTTTTAGAGAAAAAAAGGGAAAGTTTTTGTTTTCATACTCATATCAACATACATATGTAGCATATCAACAATTTCTTAAGAATCTTCTGGTTTCAATTGATAATAAAATGTTTTTTCAGTAAACTATTTACTACTGATAAGTTACTGACTTGAGATACTACATCGTTACAGAGTTGCTCTACTTTGTAGTTTACAGCATTCGAACAAAGGAAAATACAGCTTTTCCTTTACAATATTGTATGTACAGTGACTCACAGCTGATTTTATACACTGCCTTTTTTATATATTTTGATATACTTAGACATATTATTTTATTATTCAGACCTCAAGGATGGGTATAGCAGTAACAAAAGTTATATATTGCGAGATCTTAATTCTAGGTAATCTGGCATAAATAAACTCAAAAATATTTTAATGGCAACAAAGAAGACAATTTCGTGTAATGTTTAACCCATTTTAACACAAACATTTTAAACCTTTCATGGAGTATAAACTTTTTAAACAGTTGCAAAACGTAAACATATTTTTATCTAACTGTATAGATATGCACAAGTTCATGAACTGTAAGTATAGCTAGTCTCGAACCGGTGCTGTGTTGAAGTGTGTTGCGATCAAAGAATTCTGAACTATGCATGTGCGTGTCTTCAACCAAATACATACATACATAATTGGTCATTACAACCCTGTTTCAGAGTTACAGCCTGGCTTTTCACTGCACCCACGTAGTGTGTGTCAATTTTGTCGACTTCGAACGACAGACTTGAGAAGCTTTGTTTATGGCAATCAGTTACTCTCAGAGCTTTTGCCAAAAGATATATTTATTTTTTTAAGATGTCAGAGTTTGGGTTTTAAACCGAACCTCTTGTCTAGTAAGTCAACACACTGCCCACTAGACTACGGCAACTACATTAAACCAAATATTAGAACAAAAACACTTATCTTTTTTGATCGGTATCGTGCTAAATTTAGAAAAACAATTAATTAATATGAAAATAAAAATTGCGGTAATCACTCTTCTTTGTAAATGCCCTTGCAAGCCTTGCAAACAAGAAATAGTACCATGAGTATATTTTGTTATTGTTCGACAGGGTTTGCAAAACATACAATTGTTTTTGCAATGAAAACTTACCGCTAATTTGGATGTGTTGCTTTGGAACAGTAAATTGTATGTACCATATGCGTAATTTTTGAACACTAGATGTTGCTTAATTTTTTATTTTTTTTTTTGTCACTTTATGTACATAATAAACCAAAGCAAAATAAAAGATAATTGTTTGTATATATTCAATTGGTTTTTCAAACATGCCGCTATTTACTATATATATTCAAGAACCCATACTTAAGAGCATGGATATAAGATCAATCCCCTTCTTAAAACGATGCTATAAACTTCAACTCCAAGAGGACACCTTTATTTCTAGTTGTGCAGCTGTTCCCTTCATCTGTTAATTATATGACAATTCTTTTTTAAATTTGTAAGCAATAATGGAAGCATTATATTTTTTTCACAACTTAAAGCATTCTAAAAATGCATTGTCGTCATTGTTTTTGACTTGTTATACTATACTATATACCTACTGGTTGTAAAATCTCTTGCTTTTAAACGGGAAGAAATCATGAACAATCACTTACTCGTGCGCATAAATAATGCATGATTTTTATATGAAATGAGCCACCAAACTGCTATAGAAATGCAAGATTTACTGCAACCAGTAAACATATAGTAAAAAACAAAATTATAAAATAATACCTTATCCTGTAGCATATTTGCAAGCTTTAAGGTGTAAAAGACCATATAATGCCTTCAATATTGCTTTCAATTTTATTTATTGCTTCCAAATTGTAAAAAATTTTCTTTTGGGAGCATTCATAAAGAAGATCTTTCTAAAGATATTAGTGTTGATTTTCTAATAGTATTTTAAAATGACTTTAAAAAAATAGATTATGGATATGCTTTCTAAAAAGTAAAATGGGCTACTTTTGTCACCTTAAATGCAACGCACCACAAACTATATAGAATTGAGATAAATGACCGAAAGTTTCTTGAGAAAAGAAACAATGAAATTTATGTTGAAGATGGGTTTGACTGTAAATGTTCTAAAATATGTAAGTCTCCATCGCTAAAAATTTATCAACTTGTTTGCCGCCTTTTAACTACGAATGCAATTCTTAAATGTGTATAGTGATTTAAGCCGGCTTCAAATCTCAGCTCTGACATCTTAAAAAACGAAATTTAAAAAATTATTTCTTTCGGCACCTACCTCTCAGCGGTCTTCTGGCAAAAGCTCTGAGAGTAATTGATTGCCATGAAAAAGCTTCTCAAATCTGTCGTTTGGGGTCAACTTTAAACTGTTACAACATGAGTGCTGCGAGAAGCTAGGCCGTAACCCTAATATAGGGTTGTAATAGCCAATTATGTTTGTTATTCTAACGCCTAACTTACAAAATTTTAGTTTTTTTAGTTTAAGAGAACTACAGAATAGGTTTTCTATAATTTAATTTCCAGTTTTTGCTAAGAGCAACATCAGTAGTTAAACTCTTTCCATTGAGCACTTAATGTTTTCTACTTTAGCAAAAATATAAGTATTTCTGATAAAATTTCTTTCTTATCTCGTATGCAGAATAAAAATTACCTTCTCTTATAAAACTGCTGGAATCATAATAACACATTAAGTTAGCGGTGCCATTTGTGGCACCATAAATACCCGCTACCAGCGAGAATAATATCAACAGCTTCATCATTTCTTGTCTATTTAGTAGTCTGAACTCCAGACAAATGAATACGCCAACACTTGATTTTTACAATTGAAAAATATAAACACAAAACAACCGTATTCTTTAAAAGTTGAAATGACACTAAACGACTTCAACGAAATTAAAGCTTAAAGTGGAGCATTTAAAACAGTATTCAAACAAATAAATAAAACTTTTAAATTTTAAAGCTTTTCTTGTTCAAGAATACTGGATGCTCAGGGTAATGAGCTGATAATAACTTGTTAAACACAATACATAATATTTAAAAAGATTTCAAAGTACGAGTATTTTTGTAATATTATTTTGTTTTTAAACAAATAGTGACAATGACAGCATCAGTGAGAGAATCAACAGTGGCTAACACGTCACAATTTTGTTTTTTTTTTCAAACTTATATGACAACTACTCAGTCTGTATGCCAATCAGCTTATCGCTGACAATGAGTTTCAAGTAAACGAAACGTAAGTTACGAGGGAACTATATATTAAAAAAAAGGAAATAAATATTTATTTTAATTCTGTGAATTCATTTTTTTATTTATTTATTTTTTTTATTTTTTTGTTTAAAGAAATACAATTTTTTATATATATTTTTATCTCTAGAAAACACGCTTATTTCTAAGGTCAAGATTGAGTGTATTTTTGTTTTACATTTAAACTTTTATTTTAAATTCTAGAAAGTGTTTTATAACACTTAATACTTAATGAACTAATAATGGTTTCTTCTTCTTACAAATAACTTTTAACCGAACGTAGAATGGGGTATTTGGCTCCCGTGCATAGGCCTCTAAAATCATCATAACTTAAGTCATACAAAGCAATACCACCCAAATTCTTTTGCTTAGCATATTCAGCCTTAATGGCAGCAAAATCTGGATCATCAAAACTAATCCATATACCGTGTTCGTTATTTTCGTCTGCCGGTCTAAAAGCATAATTACCATATTTGTGCTCAATATCAATAACTTTACGTACAGGAGCGTTGGGACCTCTGTATTCACCGCTAGGCAATATGGTAACTTTAGCACAGACCTCAGGCCAGCTAAGTAGACCTTCTTTTTTCGATTGTAAACCGGCCTCAGCTGGTCCCTCTGTGGCTGGCACCACTGGCATGCCTGTTAGACCAGAATCCGTTGTAGTTTTCCATGTGCGTCCATAGGTGGCTATACCCAAATTAAGTTTATTTGTGGGACAGCCATTACTAATCCAATGCTGTACTTGAAAATCAATATTGTAGTGGGGCAAACGGTTGTCCTCATCTTTAAAGTATATAGGGGCCGTATAGTCAGCTTCTTCGGGATTACGTTCTGGTGTTAGAAAATCAAATGCAAAGAGATTTATATATTCGAACTTTTGGTGAATTGAGGGAATATCAAAGTACCCTGTAGAAAACGAAATGAAATAGGAGTTAACAAATTGGATTATAAGTAGTGCCATCTATGTGTAATAAAAATATTGGAAGAGATTCTGATATAGATTTTCCTAAATTGTCAATGGAAACTCAAGGGCTTTCATAACCATAATTTAAATTTTTCCTCGGTAGCAGGTACAAGAATTGGTTTTCTAATTTTGTCACATATGATTCATGCCAATGAGCTTAAAATCGGTTTCAAAACAAAGAATTTAGTTCTAATTTTGGCGCTGAAACTTACTCTTAATGAAAGTTTTAAAAACTTTAAATATTTTTGAATTTAAGGCTGTTAAACCATTTACATAAATAACTGGCTTTTACAACCCTGTGTCAGGATTACGGCCTAGCTTTTCACAGCACTCATGTTGTGTGCGTCAAACTTTTTCCATGAGTACCGGGACCTACAGTTTAATGTCGACTCCGAACGACAGACTTGAGAAGCTTGTTCATGGCAATTAGTTACTCTCAGAGCTTTTGCCAGAAGACTGCTAAGAGGTAGTCGCCGAAAGAAATATTTTTTTAATAATTTTGAACCGGACCTCTCGTCTTAGTAAGCCAACAAAGTAACCATTAGGCCACGGCGACTCCATTTACTTTTGGAAATTTATCCTTAACTCTATTTGTTATGCTACCTTTGATTTATTTATAACACGTCAGACCAAAATCCCTTCCATTTTGCTAATTCAATACTTAAAACATCTTTTACTTACAGGTTGAGTTAACATTTGGCAATACCGTTAAGGTCATGTTTAGATTTGCCACTGTGTAGGATTGTTTCATTTGTTCAACAAATTCCGTAAATTGGTTTTTATGAGTTTCGGCATCTGGATCCACAATGAAATTACCAGTAAATATTTTTTTAAATTTCTTCCAAACCATACCAATCTGAGAATGAACTTTACGTGGTTTATTACGTGGAAATTGAAAAGCCAAATCGATGCCATCAAAACCATTTGTTTTCAATAGATTTATTGATGAATCTATGAAATTTGTATACAACGCTTTGCCACCTTCTAAGAAATGTATGTATTTGTTTGGATCCACTTCATCATTATCTTTATCGCCACCCACACTTAAATAAATTTTTAAATGAGGAAACCTTGCTTTCATAGCGGTTATTTGACGATAATGAAACATATCACGGTCCACATTTAGGCTAGAGATCTCAAAAGTTTGCCGTGTAAGGCCAGCATAGCCATAGATAAGATGTGAACAGAATTGTAAACCATATTCCAATTCGATTTGTGGCAATTGGGCAAAACCTAGAAATTAAAAAGAAACAAAAAAATATTTTAATGATTTAATTATTTATTTTAATTTAAAACCTGATCTCAAAACCTACCAGATCTTGTAGAACTTTCAGAATCATAATAACAAACGACTCTTTTTTCTGCCTGCTGTGCATATATAGTCTGTGACAGACATAAAAGTGCTAAAACATTTATAAATAACTTTTTCATTTTAATTATTTTTAATTTTTGTTTTAAGTAGTGTTTCAGACGAGATTTATATTGCAACTGAAATTTGTTTGAGTTATTATTGGTATAAATAATATGATTTTATAATGTAATATTTGTTTAAATAATTTGCTTATCAAATTCGAGGTTTGTTTTTATTTATTTTGGAATTTCAAGAATAAAAGTGACATAACCCAGCAAAATTTGTGGAATATAAAAGAATCTTTAAAACAAGAGGTATTATGTACAATAATATCTATATTGCCATAATAGTAAGAGAATTAAAAAAAAAAAAAAAACTCAGATTTACAGAAAGGTTTCATTCTCATAGCAAATTCAATTAACAATTAGGTATTAGATATTTGGCAAAAAAAAGTTGTAATATATGTACCTGACAAATTATGGCAGCTTAATGCTACTCTTTAATTCGAAGCCGTGATCTGTACATCTATACAGAATTGGCAATTACAACCCTGTTTCAAGGTTACAGCCTAACATCTCACAATATACATATTCTATGTGTACAGTTTACCACTTAATACGAACGACAAATTTCAGGAGCTTGTTCATAGCAATCAATTACTCTCAAAGCTTTTTCTAAAAAGCTTCTAAGAGGTGGTCGCCGTGATCTGTGTCTTAGAAGTATATCAGACTACAAGTAAAATACAACTAATATGAAGAAGTAAATTTTTTAATGTATATAGGCTGAGGTTGATTGGTTAGCTTCTACAGGAGTACAATTGGCAGCAACTGCCGTTTCGATACCATTAAATTCATCCTAACTCATGCCGAGCACAGCATAATCTTGATAGCAAAACTGCCAAAACTATTCTACTACTTTCACAAAACTTATTATTTTTCGGGTTTTATGTCTGCGATGTCTTCTAGTTGTGGAAGTATGGTGATCCCAGTAAGGCTCTTCTTACCTAATGCTAGACATGCCCACAGTACATATTTTAATATTTCCTCTCTATCATATCTCTTGCAAGGGGTTTGTAAGCAGAGGCCATTATACATTGCCATAGTTTTGTATAAGCTCCTCCTCGTTTGACTTTTTAGGCTTTATGTTTTGTTCGTCCCATGTTTGTCTCCGACTGATAGCCCTCCGCAGGTAGTGAGCCACCCATAGTCTCTCTCTAATCTCACACATTATTACAAGAACATCTAAACGACATGAGTAAGTAGAAGACTGTCCCTTAAGAGCACGTTTGTCAGCCGTCTTATTGCCAACAACATTACAGTGTCGCTAAACCCAAAATTTGACTACATACAAAATACTGCTAAGGGGTAGTTGGCAAAAGAAATATTTTTTCATATTTCTTTTTTTTAGATGCCTAAGCTAAGGTTTGAACCCGTACCTATGTACATGAGCGTGGACTGCCGATTGTCATCCACAAAAATCATGATGTCATCACCTATGCCACATTCGCCGTGGTGTACTTTATATCGAATACTTCCGCCTGAAAAATAATGGCATAATCTAGTAGCTTGTACAACTCTGTTCAGTTTCTTATAGGGGTGGCTTGAGGTAAGTAAATTATAACAGAACAAGATCCTACCTTAGAATATCGTTCTTATGAATTATCTGTTCAGGTACAAAATAAATTTAGTCGTAACCACACAGACAATGTATTTGTATATCATTAATCACCTTTAGATACAAATTATAGTACTTATAAATTTTTAACATAGAATTTAGGCAAAAAATTTTGCTGGGTCGTCTTTTTCAAAACGAGTTTTAGAAACGTCATTTCTTAAAAGAGAAAGATTGTGTTTGTGTTTAAGTTATTATTTTTATTTATATTTTTTTTTTCTAATTTATACAATATTTTGAACAGAAACACAATATTTATTTCCTTTCAGAATATTGATAGAATCAGAAAGACGACAGAGCTTTGTATTGAGACAATATTGAGTGATTATAACATAAAAGTCGCACTTTATATAGTGATTAGGAAATTAAATAATACCCTCCGGTTCACTTATTTAAAGGCACAAAAAATCCTATATTCAGGAGCCGGTATCTTTTGCAATTTTTAACCGATTTCAGAATTTTAAAATAGAAATCGAAGCTAGACATCTTGAGATATAAACAAAATCATGACAATGGTGGTTTCTTAACTAAGGAACCTTTTTTTGAGGAATTTATAAAAAAATCTAAAAATGTGGTATTTTTTTTTGGTTCACTTGAATAAAGGCACTTTGTTTTTTTTTTGTATTATTTTTAAAGTAAGCGGTGATTTTTTATTGGGGGCGTTTGTTTATTGCAATTTATTACATCTTAGTCGATTTACGAGTTAAAATGGCAAAACAAAAAATTTTAAATCTATCGGAAAGGGCTAAAATCGATGTTTACCGTTCTCAAAGATATTCTAACCGCGCAATGGCTAAAAAAATTGGACGGAGCCCAACAGTTGTCGACAATTACATCAAGGACCCCGAGGGGTAGGGAAAAAATTTTAAAGGAAGGGTTTCGTTGTCTTTATCTACTTATGAGAAAAGAAAAACTATCAGAATTGCTTCCAATTCTGCCTTATCCTTGTCAAAAATAAGAGCTCAAGCTGGAGTGCAAGCGAGCAAGTCATCAGTACGCAGAGTTATTAAGAGCTATGAGTATCTTAAATACCAGAAATTACAAAAAAAGCCGCCACTTAATGGTCATCGTAAGGAAAAGGGTCTTCAATTCGCTAAAGACTACATGGTATGAGATGTACAGCAAACTGGAAAACCGTTGTATTTACGGATGAAAAGAAGTTTAATTTGGATGGGCCTAATGGCTACAACTATTATTTTCATGACCTGCGTAAAGAAAAGCGATTTTTGAACCGACATCACAGCCGAGAGGGCGGCGTTATGGTGTGGGGTGCTATTACGTACTATGGCACCATCATCTTGAATTTCAAAGTGCAAAAATGACTGGTGCAACCTATAGAACGTTAATGGAGTCGACTTTTCCGAAGTTCAATGAACCATTTGGTCCAATACCTTGGAAATTGCAACAGGATAATGCCCCTATACACAACGCCAGAGTAGTAAAGGAGTACATTGCAAGCCAAAATGTTAATATTCTTGACTGGCCACCCTATTCGCCAGATCTAAACATTATCGATAATGTGTCGGGTTGGTTATCTCGTAAGGTTTATGAACGAGGTAGACAATTTGATGACAAGCAGTCACTAATTCAGACCATTAAGGATGCTTGGAATGAAATTTCGTTGGATTACATCAATTATCTTTATCTGTCAATGAAAACCCGTATATTTGAAGTTATTAAAAGCAAATGGGGTTGCACCCATTACTAATAGTTCTTTAATAAAGCAAATAAAGTAATAATAACTTAACAAACAAGGAAAGCGGTTTTTCATTAAAGTTAGTTGAAGTGCTTTTATCAAATGAACTAAAAAAAAATACCAGATTTTTAGATTTTTTTTATAAATTCTTCAAAAAAAGGTTCCTTAGTTAAGAAACCACCATTGTCATGACTTTGTTTATATCTCCAGATGTCTAGCATCCATTTCTATTTTAAAATTCTGGAATCGGTTAAAAATTGCAAAAGATACCAGCTCCTGAATATTTGATTTTTTGTGCTTTTAAATAAGTGAACCGGAGTGTATATGAAAATTATTGGAAAAAAGTGAATAATAAAGAAATTTAAAAACAAACAAACTTTATTGCTTTTAGGAATTACATGCTCGAAACGTTACAGTACAAAAAAATAATTCAAAGAAATAAATTGTTTAAATCATCACATTATTATTATTCTTCCAAAATATTTCACTAAAATCATGTGTGTGGATATGAAAACATTTAAAATACCAGCTGTAGGAAAAATAGTTATGATCTCTTGAATTAAGAACTACAATCTCGGACAAATCTATGTAAACAAATATATTTACATACACATTTACTGAAAAACGCCTTATAGACACAATATTTGGACATACTGTATGTACATTTTGTTTTTTCTGCTGTTTCCAAAATGTTCGTGTTGTTAACACTGAATTTAGAATATCGAAAACAGAGTTGTATTTAATAAAATGAATTTAAAACCAATTAGAAAAAAGGTTTTAAATTGGTTTTAAAAAATATTTTTCTGAGGGAAAATGGTGTTTAAGAATGTTTTTGAAAATTAACACACTATGAATGGTTTTTATATTGAAATATATATTTAAATTTATTTTGAGCACTTAGAGAATATTTTCCTATTTATTGTTTTTTTCTTTTTTTCTTGCAGGAAAATTTTTTGAATGTACAACATAAAATAACAGGTAAGAGTTTAGATTTAAATGTTTTTTCGAGTACATCTCATAAATCCATTACCATCAATATTCAGTGTTGTATTTTGCTATATTTTTTGATTTGCTCCGTTACACCCAAAATCTTGCCAATACGTTGCAATATTGGAAAAGCTCCTGTTCTACAAATCGCTTGAATATCATCATGTTTCAAGTCGTACAATGCCACACCACCCAAATTATTTTTTGCTACATATTCTGCCTTAATGCCAGCAAATTCTGGATCATCAAAACTTATCCATATGCCATTTTCACCTTTTCTATTAACTGGACTAAAGGCATAAGTACCATATTTTCTTTCAGTATCGTAAACTTTATACAGCACCGGATTTATTGATCTTAATTTGGCACATATTTCTGATAAACTTAAAACACCAGAACTAGCTGAACCATTTGTGTTTGAAATGACAGGAATACCAGATATACCAGAATCAGTTGTCATTTTCCAAGCTTGACCATAAGTTGCAACACCAAGTATGAGTTTATTTCGTGGACAACCATTGTTAATCCAATAGTTCATTTGATATTCAATATTGGCATACGGTTTACGATTTGCGCCTTCTTTATATTGTATTGGAGCGCTATAGTCGGCTTCCTCGGGATTTCTTATAGGAGTAAGAAAATCGAAAGCAAATAGATTGATGAATTCAAAATTTCTGTGAATTTTAAAAATATCAAAATACCCTACAAAACGAGAAATAAAATATTGTAGAACGGCAAAGGAATGTTTCTAAACTTCTATAACAAGTACTTACAAGTTGAGTTAACATTAGGCAAAACGGTCATGGACATTCTCAATTTAACATGGGAAAATTCCCTATTCATTTCACCCACTAAATCGGTGTATTGTTGTTTGTGTGCAATTGCATTTGGGTCTACAATTTCTTCGCCTGTAAACATTTTCTTAAATCTCTTATAAATTACACCAATATTGGAATGAACTTTACGTGGTTTATTACGGGGAAATGGAAAAGCCAAATCTATGCCATCAAAATGATGGATTATAAGAAAATCCTTTAAATTTTTTATAAAAACATTCTGTTTTTGTTTGTTGGCTTCTAATATTTGCAAATATGTTTGAGGTGATTCGGCTTTATCACCACCCAATGTCAAGAAGATTCTCAAATGAGGAAATTTCAATTTTAGTAATGCTGGTTCTGGTTTTAATATTATATTGCCTATATTAAACGTTTGAGACAATATCTGGGCATTACCGTACATTAAATGGGTGCAATGGGATAAGGCTTTAGTCAATTGCTGTTCACTGAGTTTATCTGAAAATGTGTAAAAGAAATATAGTTTTGAAGTAAAATTTTTCATATATTTTTCTTACCATTTTGTCCTGCCGTCGTAGCATCGTAGTAGCAAAGTAATCGTTTATTTGTTTGCTGTGCTCCAGAAATTTGTATACAAATCAAGCCAACAAGTAATAAAGAAAGTTTGAATCCGATTTTAAACATTTTCACTGCTCTGACAATGAGTTCTTTAGGCAACTGCAGATTAATTGTAATACATTTTGCGATTTACAAACCTTTTATTCATTTTAACGACAAGTTCTTATTTGTTGGTCAGTTTATTAATAAAGAAATTTATTTTTATTAATTATTCGGAAAAAAATATTAATTATCCATAAGCGTGCTGTGATTCAGTGGTTAAAGTTAGCAAGAAAATTAATTTTATTCTCTTGCGGTAGTTCAAAATCGTAGATAAAACATTGTATTCCAATACGTGATTCAATAAATTAAATATTTCAGTTAAAATGTAATCAAATTGTAACATATCAAGCCAATTTGTGATGTTGAACGTAAAAAAATTAAATCTTAATTCAAAATATTTGTTTATTTAAAAGATCAATACATGACATTAATATTTGAAAATTATTGTGGGAGAAGAGCATTATACTTAGAAGTATAATTGTTGCCACTTTTTGTGCGTTTCTGGCCATTTGCCAAAGAATTTTTGTTTCCAAGGAGTTAATTGCTGTTGGATTATCAGAACAAACCAGTAACTTCACTTAGCCTGACAAGGATTAATCCTGGGATACCAAGAGATTTGTCAAAATCAATTTATCACCAAGTTTTGACTTTAATAAATCGAAATTTGCAGTTTTCGTATAGTGGTTTGAGCACCAAAAAAATTAAAGTAGTAAAGGCTGGTATTTGAAATATGGTATACAAACAGAAGAGGCTTGAAGCTTTCAATTAAGAAAAATGTTTATTCTTGTCAAGAGCACATATGTACGTGTACATCTCACATATCCTTATATATTAAAAATGTTTTATATGGCACTTAATTAGACGCATAACCACCAAAAGTGTCTCGGCAATAACTTAACGTTAACTTTATAAATGCTTTAACGTTAGAAGATCAGCCGCGTAGATACGTTTTTTGACGTAGACCTTCGACAAAGTGTAATAGTCTTACTAAATCGAGAAATTACGCCTCTAGGAATCCTGATGCAACAAAGCTCAAATTGGTCATGTTGTTTTGCTTATGACATCGTCTTCTTAAAACAACATGTCATACATACATACATACATAATTGGCCACTACAACCCTGTGTCAGGATTACGGCCTAGTTTCTCGCAGCACTCATGTTGTGTGTGTTAATTTTTATCCATGAGTACCGGGACCTACAGTTTGAAGCCGACTCATGCCAATCAATTACTTCCAGAGGTTTTGGCAGAAGACTGCTGAGAGATAGTTGCCTAAAGTAATAATTTTTTCATATTTCTTGTTTGAAGATATCTGGACTGAGATTTGAACCCGGCGTTATCCTCTTAGTAAGCCAACACACTAATAAAAACCTCATATCATTCAATACATAATCTTCAATTGCAAATCAATAAAGTCACTTATTCTATGATCATTGAATTGACGTCAGGAATTCCTTCAAATTCTTTTTGAAAAAAAAACGATCCAATTAATTGAATCTAAAGAGAATAATATGCCCCATGCGCATATAATGGCTTTTTTGCTTACTGACTTAATTACAGAGTTAGGTATGAGCTTCGTTACTAAAAAAAACTTTGTTCGAAAAGTCGGTATTAAAAAAATCGGCTTTCTAAAGGTTCTGCCGGATTTATTTGTTGGACATTATATGAGTGAAGTTGTAAATCCAAAATTCACAATACTGGGTTTTACGATACACCCAATTGCTGAGAACGATAACAGAGGCAATATTTGCAATACAAACGTTGCAAGCCTGACTACATCTGTAATGCATTTTCACATTTCTTCTCTACAATCTTGCCAATTCCTCTCACAGTAGTTCGATTAAGACATAAAATCGTGAAAAAGTGGCCATGTGTGAATTTTTTTGATCCATATTCGTAAATAGCAAACCTTTCGCTAAATAATTGAAACTTCAGTTAACAGATATTTAACAGGTGATAGTCTGCTTAGATTGGCATTTTTAAAAGCACTATATAGACAACCCGATTTAAAAATAAACCTTTAAATCTTTTCAAAGGATCTCTTTTAATTCTTTTTTGTTTACCCAATTAATAACTTGTTTAAAAATAAATATAAAATTTTTTGTTTGCATTAAAAATTGAATAATTATAATAAGAAACAACAAAAAAAAAATAATTTTAATTATTAACAACTCAATGTAAACGAATACATACAATATTAAAAAAATAATAATAATAAAACTCTCAATGAAAGAATCAACATTATAAATAATAATTAAAGCCTTTGGAAAAATAAAAAAATTAACCATATGAAATTTTTATATGAGATTTAATTTATTTATTGGAATAAAATGAAATGAGACATTAATAAACATTTTTTAATAGGATTCTTCTTTTATGTGCCAGAGATGCTTTAAACAGTGGTTCCCAAAAGGTTGTAATATTTTAGAGAATTTTGTTTCGTAGCTTCCAAAACCAATTGATTTATTTTTATAATTTAATGCTTTTAATTATTGTTTATATTTTCGAATTAAATTCGAATATTGAATGGATCAATATTATATATATTAAGTATTATATATATCTGAAAGTTCGGTTCTGCTAGTGTTTGTACATATTCCTTATTCCTCTTAGGCTATTAAAATTCATAAAATAAGTATAATATAGATCCATTAAATATTCGAATTTAATTCGAAAAAATATATAATAATAATAAATTTGCGGGCCACAGCACATAGCCTATTACTGATTAAAAATTGGTAAAAAAGGGTAAATTGGAAAATAAATGTGTAATTCCAGTTACTTAGAAAATGGTAGCAATTACATTGAAAAAATGTATTGAATTTGAATAAAATCAAACAAATAGTTGAATTTGAAAAACTTTCAGTTCAAAAGGGAAAAATACTGGTGAGAATAAATTTCAAATATAATTCACATAATATATTTCCAGTAGATTAAGCTTTGAATAGCTTTTAAAAATATGAATATGCATAACACAAAGAACTCTGATGAGACCTTTCGTAGCTGGGTCGAAAACTAGTTCGGTCCTGCCAGTGTTTGTACATATTCCTTAATGGATGGTAATTCTCAAAAGAATACCAAAATTAGGATCTAAGGCTATTAAAATTCATACAATTAATTTAATTATTTAGAATAGATTTTAAAAGGCTCTAAACGATACTTTCGTTCCATAAGAGCCAAGATTGTAACTCAAGTAAGGTTTTAACTCATTCTAACTAATTTTTAATTCAAATTTTTATAAATTGTTAGCTTTCTAAAATGCAATTTTCAGTAATTGGACAAATAAACGTTAAGGAATCTCTGCTTTAAAAAAAATTTTTTTTTGCATATAAAAAAGTGTTAAAATAAATTTAAAAGTACATACATATTTAATTTAAAATCATTAATAAATGTCTGCATACGATATTTTAATATTTCATTTAATAATAATATTACGCTCCAAAACCATATTCATTTGACGGGTTTTACAAAAAGCGTAAAAACCGAAATAAAAAAAGGATCCAACAAAAAAAAGTTAAAGTGTAATCAATGAATTCTTTATGTAAAACAATTATTTTTTAATTACATTAAAAAAATTTGTAAATGATAAAAAGTTGTATTGAAAAAAAAAAAAATAAATAAATAAAAATTAAAAATGTATATTAACATTAACACAGAAAGTGCATATTAAATACATTTCGGAGAGTGTAAATACATTTATACTAGTATAATACATTTCAGAAGCGTAAGCATTTTATAAAAGAAAAGCTAATACAGCCATATTATGGCTCGATAAGCTCAAGTGAGGTTTGTTTGAAAAGTTTTTAATGAATTTAAAAATATAAAAAAGCCTTACAGATGTATTTATATAAAGGGTGGTTATATTTTAGGGGTCGATGTTGATTTTGAATAAAACACAAATTATTTAGAAATTTATTCTCATTTTTTATTACGATAACTTGGTATGGTTCAATAAAGTACGGAACAAAATATCGGCGGCACACCTCCATCCGATGGTCCAAATTTTCGATGACTCTGAGGCATAATTGAGGTTCTATGCCCTTAATATGTCGAATTATCTCATCGTTTAGCTCTTGAATTGTTGCTGGCTTATCGATGTACATCTTTTCTTCAAAATAACCTCCAACGGTATCAAATCACATGAACTTGGCGGCCAATTGACATCGCCACCACGTGAAATAGCACGGCCATTGAATTATTCGCGAAAAAGAGTCATTGTTTTGTTAGCTGTGTGTTAAGTGGCACCATAAATCCATTCACATCCGTATCTTTCAACTCGGGTCATAAAAAGTTCGTTATCATCTCACGATAGCGAACACCAATCACAATAACTGCCTGACCGACTTTTAAGCTACACTATCGCGAACAGCAGCAATATTTTCTGCAATACGAGCTGTACACGCATACACTGGTGTTTTCACATCTCCTACAGACCCTGTTTGCTCATATTTTTGCACGTTTTCTCCGATTGTACGCACATTTGGACGATTAAATTGACCTAAATATCACAAAGTGCCCGATATGCATTCTGATTTAAACGCCCGTTTTTATAATAAGCCTGAATAACTTTAATGTGTTGCTCGATTGTGTATTTTTCCATGGTTCAAATTGAGTTAGTTTGAAATTGAGAAATGTCAAATGAAATGCAGACAAAAAGTTGACATTTACGATGTGGTTTACATTCAACATCGGCCCTTAAAATTCAACCACCCGATATATGTACATACATATGTATGTATATTGTATATCGACGCGTCGCAAGAATTGAAGAACGCTGTAACTGACAAAAAATCAAAAATACATTTTTTGCATCATTTTTATCAGAAAAAAATACGCGTCGATTGTAAATTCATTTACGCTCTCTGCGTTTTAAAAAACACCAGTGCCTTCTTTCTACTTTCATACAGGCTTTGGTGAACAATTAATGTTTTATCAGTTACAGCGTTCTTTAATTCCTACTAGCAATGGAATGGCAGTGAAGAATTGTTTTTTCTGGCAACGTGACAGACAAATATTGTCACTTAATGTGCTTGTAAGATGTTTTAAGAAAATTTTACTGACAATATTATTAGGCTTAGAAATCGTCTGAACAATTTCTGTTAAATGATTTCTGAAAAAAAATGCAGTGAACTTGTGGAAACGTGAGTGTTTAGAAGTTTGAACGTCCCAAACCCGTAAACATATTTAAGATTAGACCACTAAAAAAGCACTTTTAATATATTTACTCTATATACTTATATTTAACCATCATTTTTGTTATACGAATACTGGCTGTTTTTGAATACTATATATAATATTTGCTAATTATATGAGAGCCCGTTTTTAAAATGTGGTTATCCGGTTTTTAATTTTGCATACAAAAATTTATATTAAAATAAAACATTTAACTTTTTTCTTAATGATGTGAAAATCCGAGTTTATATTCATCTTAGATTGCTGTTCAATTTTTATTAAATACTTTTTTTTCGTCATTAAACTCCTAATGAGATTAAAACTGAATTCTTTTAAATGAATTCCGTTAAATTTTGCAATTATTTCTTAATTAAAGGATATAATGATATGGTGTCTCCCACCACGGTTGCCTCATCAGAGTTTTGTGTGACCTGTAAACATTTACTACCATCATAAGCTATTTAAGTCAAACTTTTCTATAGAAATAATATATCGGAACTATATTTTTCTACGTACCTTGTAATGAGTTAGCCGAAGTCTTGTAAAACCAGTGCAGTGCTGCCGAAAAGTGTTGACGAAACAATGAAAGTCCGTAAGGGTATAGTGGTTAGAGCGCTCGCACAAAAACTTAAAGGGCCCAGGTTCAAATCCCAGCAGAGGCAAAAAAAAAATGAAAATGCGGTTTTTTCTAAAATTATAATTAAAGAAATTAAAATAAATATAAGAGGTTAACCCCCCCCTCTCCCAAGAAGACCATCTACAAAGATACCGCTCCCCGACATTCCACTCTATTCCAACTTAACCAATGTCAACAAAAAACTAATGAGCAGGAGAAAAAAGCGCCACCTATTGGGAAATAGCAGATATATGGCACACTCACCACACAATCAACATGCAACGATGAGACAATTGCTGTTGATCATTCAAGGTTGAAGGTGTAACACTAGACTTTGAATGATCAATTCACAGCAATTTGTCTCATTCCTAAAAAGGCGCTTAATAATAATATTATAATTAATAATAATATATGTACTGTCCTTTCTAAAATTCCAATACAATGCATATCATTAATTAGGGGTTTAAACTTGAGTATTGGTCTCAAATAAAAAAAAGAAATTCTATTAAAATGTACTATATAAGAAAAGTAAATGCAAGATTTAAAGTGTAATGCTAGATTTAAATTTTCTCATTTTTCATTTAACCATTAAAACCCAGGGAGGTCATGTTAGTGAAATTGTTCACTTTAGGGATGGTTGAATTTCATAACAAAAGTATAAAATTTTACAATATATACTTGTGTTTTATACTCTTAAAAGTGAAATTATTTTGTTATTTGAATTATTAAAATATAAAACTAAAACAAAACAAAATCACGAGAAAAATGGTCGTCATTTATTATTCTCTTTGCCAAATGAGTTTGTTTGTTCACGTTACAGAGTAGTCAATGTGAACAAAAGTTTGTTCACGTTAAGCGATGTTCACGTTACCGCGAGTACACTGTATATTAATTTTTCTTTTTAAGTTGCTTCTATTTATTACGATGTAATATAATAATAGACATTGACAACAAGAATAAAAAAAAACTGATTTTATAATAATAACATACACTGTTTATTTTTTAAACATTCTCCTTACGGTAACCCGTTTAAGCTTTTTATATTAACCTTCATCTGTTCTTAAAAAAAAATTACATTGTCTACCCTGGCGTCGTTTTCGACGCACAATATATTTCTTATTGTTTTTAGTAGAAAAACGAGAAACACACATGATGAGAAAACTAAAAATTGCTAGTATTTATATTTGTTCAATATTAAAATATTGCTTTTAGTTTTATTATATATTAAAGTGAATTATTATCGATGCATTTAACACATACGTTTCGGTTATAAATATATGTTTTTATATGCACTTTTTGCACACAAGCAACAAATAGTAGTAGGCATGTTATTTTCTGAAGTTGAATTCCTTTTAAAACATATTGAGCACCTTAGTCTTCCTTTAATTTGTGGAGAAACGTTTTTTGATTTCTTCGATGCATATGATGAAAATGGCATACCAATAAAACTAACAAATGACCTTGATCGTAGCCTTCCTGTTCTATTTGGCATACAAAGGATAACCACAGTTCCCGTCGAAAATATCTTCTTATTACAACTTTATGAGTTGCTTGGCAATTAGGGTTAATTTTTTTGAAAATAATTAATGCATTTAATGCAGCTATGCAACTGTAGCAAGAAAGCATCTTATCGACCATATCGACACAGTCTATATTGAAGTAAAAAAAATTAATTAAAATTTGATAATTAAAAAAAAAATTAATGGGAACGTCTCTATGAACAAGGCTGTGGCCTTGTTATAATAACTCATAATTGTTGGCAGCCTTTTGATCTCCAGGTTCAACTTTTCTAGAGTTATGTAAAGTACATTGTAAAATTGTACACTTTTTTTCTATCAATACATGCATTGCCTGTGAATGCAAATGTTGATTTGTCAAAGGTGAAACCTAATGGTATCATCCAAAGGAATAACTTCATTTGCATATTCAAAAGTGTTTTTCGACGTAATTGCCCTTAATATTATACGACTATACTCTGCATCGAATAAATCAACACTTGATTCATTTTTTTGATCTAAAAATATATACAACATTCATGTATAATGAGTAGTTATTTTACCTATACTTATACACGCCAGCTAAAATCAAAACACCCATAGAAGCTCTCAACAAGCTGAAATCAATTCGCAAGAAATCGTCTTCATACTTAGCTGTGGCATATACCTTAGAAATACCCTGTGAAGATGCAATTCGTGTTACAACGGGCGGCAGATTGATAACATTTTAAGCTCTAATGCTGCCATCTTCTGGCTGACTACACCACTACTAATTACAGGCTTTCTGACATCAGAAAAACTGTAGTTATTTTCAGCTTCAAACAAATATTTTATTTACTTTTTTTTTAATTATTTGATATTTTTTGTTTATAAATTAGTCACAAGTTACTTTATCACCTACAAAAAGTAGAATGACTAGTAAAAAAACAAAGTTGCCCGTCAAAACACATACGTTTTCTCATATGTGTCAAAAACGACGCATTAGGGTAGGCAACGTAACTTTTTAGATACAATACAAAAAAATTAAATTTATAATACGAAAATAAGTCTAAATGTGCACATTTATGTATTCTACAAAGTCAGGAAATTCTATCAACTTTTAGCCAGCCATTTTTATAAAAATTCAAAAATTGTACTGGGTATGCGTCGTTTTCGACGCAAAGAGCAGATAAAGGTTAAAAAAGTTTCCAATTTAGAGTTTAGTTATGGCAAAAGTATGAAATTAAGAATATTTTTTTTCTTGCTATTAAAAACACGATTTATTTATTAAAATAAATATTTGAATCATTTTGACTTTCCAATATACCTTCTTTACGAATCAGCTGTCATTGTAATGTTGAGGCTTTTGTTAGTTTATTCGTTTTTCCAAAATTTAAAAACATACATAAACAGATAATTTAATTTAAAATATATAAGTAGAACGTTATTAGCCTGTTAGGTACTCTCACCGCAGTGAATTGGAAGAAAATTTTATATCTTTCTCTATTAATACGTCCCTGATTAACTAATTTTTTTATTTGCGCTATTTTTTTTTTATTTTTTGCCTGAGACAAATTGTACAATTAAAACAGGATCTGATTAAATGAAAACAAATTAAGTGGTTTGAAAATAAATTTCATAAAAATATTAAATGGATTTTTTCACAAATGCTTAATATATTCCCCTTTTTTAATGTAATAAATATTGTTTTTTCTTTCTTATCAAAGAACAAAAATAATTATAAAAATAATTAAATTTTAACATAACTGTATTATTTATAAATAAAAAACTAAGCAAGTTATAAAAAAGCAAAGGTGTTTAGATTTGTGATCAGTACGGAAAACAAATATGCAGTTAATTTTGAAACACTGTTTTTACAGACAATTCGTGTAACGGGACAGCAGAGAACAGTTTTATTTTATGGGCTTTTTATTGATGTTTCAAAAATTAGCATATTTTTAGGCATTACTGATTTTTCTTTATTTGATTATGTCTTGAAGTAATTTGTTTATATCCTACCTAGCTCAAAACCGGCGTGCTTTGCAACACCTACTGCTACCATTCGTCCACATTATTATCCGGCTGATGATCTTTAATGACTACGAAATCAATTACATCAAATTCAGTAACTTTAGCTTTAACACTTCCCAAGATATAAAGAAATTAATATTTAACTTATATGGGAGGTACCACTCCCATTTGTCCAATTTCACCCACTTTTTATCTGATGAATTTCCTTGGCCGTGAAGTCGTTTAGACCAGCGTTAGGTAGTATAACTTTAACCATTCGCAAGATATACAAAAATCAGTATTTAGTTTGTATGGAAGGTTCAACGCCCAGGTCCAATTTGCAAATATTGCACTTTCGGTTCAGTCGTTTAGGCGTGATTGACAGACAAATATACATACAGATAATTAGACCAGCAGACTAACAAAGACAATAATATTTGTCATCGTCTTGAAAACTTCTCCCGAACTTATTAAAATTCAGTGTTCATAAAAATAACCCATAAATGGGTTATATTTTTAACCCCTTGACACCAGTTCAATGATAATGTTCACTTTTTAGCGGTCACAATCACGGCGTTCTACTTATTTGTTCACAAGTTTTGGGAAAATTACGTTAAGCCTAATTATCTGAGAACTGTTCACAGAACAGCGGAAATAACTTTTCTTTGCAAACAAGCATATTTGCTTACATTTCCTTGACTTTTGAATTGTTCTGCTACGTTTACAAGCCTGCAAGTGCATTTGCAATGAAAAGTGGTTACCGTTTGTATGTATTCGTTATAGACACTATAGCACACTTTAGATTCGTATTTAACCATTTCAAAAATTACCACTCACTTAAACCTGGATTTCAATTGAATAATTGTCGAATGGTTTAATCTTCACACTACTAAGAACTCTAAAAAAAGAAAAGTATTTTAGCTTCTTTTGTAGTTGTCTAATGTTACTCAAAGTAAAGAAAAATTCTTTCGAAAACATTTATTCATTCGTATTTGGTTGCCCTCTTTACTTGTGTTTTTCTATGCAAATACTGTTGATTTTTCTATTTTAATTTTCAAGCATTTCGAAGAAGTACAGAAAGGAATTACAGAACAACCGGCCGACAACCCTTTAATGTTAATACGGGCATTGTTATTGTTGTTTTAAAATATACTCACCCTGTCTCCTGTTCCTGTTATAATAAGTATTTAAAATATATTTATTTTCTTTCTTTTATACTCTTCTATTTATCTATCTATACTGGGTAAATTATTAGTGGGACAGAGCAAGTATTTCTATTTCCATTTGTGCCACATTAGCAATACATTAATTTATAATGATTTTTAATTGTTGTTTTAGTTCTTTGTAAAATTTTCTACAAACTTTGGTGGGATTAAATCAGTTCAGTACTTATACACTTCAGTTCAGTTAATGAATATCAATGGATGTTTGGTTAAGTGGAGTTTTTAGAAAGTCCTGCCTGCCTTGCCTGTTGCAAGAAAATGTAACCAAAGGAACACAAAAACAAAAACAGAAAAAAAAAACACACGACTTTTATTTAATTTTAAATAAATTTACAAGTTTTAAATGGGAACATGTTGCTGTTTATTGTTCGTATTGTTGTTTTTAAAATTAAGTTTAACGGAGTGTATAATTTTCCTTCGAGAGATTCTTTCTTTTTCACTCTTTCTTTTAAATCTTAAAAATAACATTCGCAACAGTAACAGAGCAACAGCAAAATATTGTAATTTTTTTTTCTTCTTCTTTTTTCATATTATTAATGAAAAAGTACATTTGTTCTATATAAACTGCTTTTAAGTATTAAATGGTTTTACTTCTTGTTGTTTTTATTTTTAAGTGGATTTCCTAATGGATACAATAATTCATTCAAATTTATTTTCTTATGTTTTTCCTAAACCTTTAAAATAAATAATAATTTTGATTTAAAGGCACATTCATAAAAAAAGGAAGAAATAAGTGAAAATAGGAAAACTTCCTTAAAAGGTTAAAAGGATTAAAATTTTATAGGTACATAAGAGTTTGCTTTAAAAAAAAAAAACTATTTTATATCAAATTAATTATAAAAAAGAATTTTGAAAAAAAGTAATTAATAGTGTGAGCAAATTAGTAAAGTTTTAAGATAGACTTTATTATGATTCAGTTTTTTTTGTGCTATTGGGTTTTTGAAGAAAACACATTTCCGGAATCCACTTCTATAAAATAAGGCTGATAGTGCCTTAAAATTAATTATGATCGAGTTTATGAAAATCATAAAATCTATACACAGTACATTAATTATTAAAAAATATATTTTTTTATGTATTCACATCCATATATCGAAAATTAGCTAAGCAGGAAAAAATTCTAAATCTATCACTGAATATGCCAGATATCTTGTTGCTAAGTTGTGCGTCAAAAAGATAAAGCCACCTTAATATTTCCTCAATTCATCCATGGTTTTATTTTTGCGTCAATTGAATAGGTGCATTGATAAAAATATCATTGTAAGGTTGTTTGTTTCAACTCTAACTTGAAAATTGTTATTCGTTTTTTTAAAATTGAGAACAAAAGGGATTTTCTATAAACTTAAATTAAAAATGGGCCTATAACGATCAAGGTGTGTCTGGCATTGAAATTTCTAAACAAATTAATAAAAGTGGTAACGTTGTGTGGAATTACCTAAGAGACGAAGAAAATTATGGCAATAACATGAAAGGCCACAACAGCCACGGAAGGGCGAAATATTGTAAGAATAGCCCCAAATTCAAGTGACTCTGTTTGAAAAATTAGAGCAAAAAGTGGTTCTAGTGCTAATGTTCCCACTGTTAAAAGAATACCCCCCGGGGATACAGTAAAGGCTGCTGATGATTATGTCCCGTCAGTGGCCTGTTTTCTCGGGGGAATATGGAGTTCAACCTAGCTCTTAGTGCCCTGGTGCTCGCTATAGGTAGAGAATGGTTGGTGGTGCATGGTGCATGGTCATTGTGCCACGTGTACTATCGGAGACTTGTCTCTGTACGTATGCGGGGCAGGTACTTTCTGGCCTTCTCAAGGACTGACCAGAGATGCCTTAATCTGGTACTACGGGCATCAGGGAGCTCCCGGTTATGCCTGAGTTTCCCTGTCATTCGGGTAGAGAGGCAAATCGGCCTGATGGTTTGGGTGCGGCCCTTCGGGAAGTACACGTAGTGGCTGTGGTAGTGCTGGGTAGAAACCCCTCAACAAGGGGGGTATCAACACCCAGGCAGTGGTGGTGCTAAATTGCTAACTCGGTGCTATGAGCTCTCTTCTGAGCGCCGTGTTTTCGTGTGTGAACGAGATTAGAGAGTACCGGCATCGGGTGGCGGTGGTTGGACGCATTGAATTCAAATATCGCCCTGGCAAGGGGCGGCGGGTGGTGAGTCTCATGATAGGTACGCACGTTAAACCAATACAGTTGTTTTTATAAGAATAATAAATTCAGCAAAAAACCTAAAAAGACTCAAATTGCAGAAAAAACCACCACTACCCAACGTAAGGAATTGCGTTTAAATTTCTGCAAGAAGCATATGCCTTGGAAGACTGAGTGGACTAAAGTAGTATTTTCTGACAAAAAAAGTTCAACTTTTATGGACCAGACGGCTTCAATCACTATTTCCATGTTTTAAGAAAGGAGGATGATTTTCAGCCGGTAACCACAGTCGAATAGATAGTGTCCGGGAGTGCAATATCGACTTGAAATTCAAACAATGAAAATGACAGCAAATTTTTATAAATCAATTCTTCAAACGGCGTTTCCGAAATTTCAAGACCACTTTGGACCCATCCCATAGATTTTTCAACAGGATAATGCTTCTATCCACATGGCAAGCATTGTTAAAACGTAGATTAGAGAGAAAAATGTTGTATTGTTGCCATGGCCACCATACTCGCCGGATTTGAATAAAATGGAAAAAATAGAATGGTCACGGAAAGTGTACAAATCTGGACGACAATTTGATTATAAAAAATCATTAATGGCTGCAATAAAAGAAGTGTGGTCGGAAATTGCATTGCAATATTTATTGCAATTTTATAACTCCTTTCCAAATAAAATTTATAACGTCATTTTGTCGAAAGGCGGAAGTACATATTGTAAAAAAACTAATAAAAAATAAACTAGTGAAGAAATCTGCAACGTTTTCGTGTTTTATTTAATTGTTATTTTTTTTTCCTTTTTATGTTTTTTTTTTTAATATGAACCTATTCAAGTGAGGCAAAAATTAGACCCATTTTTTTACAAATTGCAAAACCAAGCACATTTAAATCTCTCACTCTTTTCCTCAATTGTCAAATCCTTAATAAAAAGTACAATACAAGTAAGCTTAAACTGA
The DNA here is from genome assembly GCA_963576795.1 of Metopia argyrocephala. Lineage (NCBI taxonomy): Eukaryota > Metazoa > Arthropoda > Insecta > Diptera > Sarcophagidae > Metopia > Metopia argyrocephala. The sequence continues at coordinate 51,324,031 of OY756209.1, read as the reverse complement.
TTGCTAAAACACTGTTCCTATTTATGTGGAACGCAGTGTACATATATAAAAATATAGAAACTGTCTAGACTCTAGAAGTACTTTCGCCTTGCTGTGAAAATTCTATTAAATTTTCTTGAAATTTTTTAATAGTGTTTGCTTGGTGTGTACATAGACTTTAAGAGAGTGTGATACATATACTCGACGCATTCATAACTGAGCTGGTACTTATTATGATTTATTACTTATAAATATTTTATTTGATAGAATACTAAACTAAACTAAAAGTAAGAGACTTTGATAAAACTACAATATTTTCAAGTTTGCAAACTACACAATAAAAATGGAATCAGAGCCTTTTGAAGTGACATGTTGCATACAGTACGAAATATCAATCAGGCATTTAAATACCCCAATTATATAGAAGCATTCTAAATCTATTGTGGATAAAAATAAATTCCATATTACTGATTGCGTAAAATTTTGTGTAAAAATTGCGGATAAAAGCTATGTATACTAGAGCTGGCAAACTATCGATAGTCGCGCCATTCAATGTTTTCGATAGTTGGTTCAAGAACTATAAATAGTATCGAATTATTTTAGAAATGTTAAATTTCACGTTCCTGTTCCAAACTTGCTTCATATAAAGTGACACGTTACGTTAAGTTGCCCATCCTTTTCGCTTGAAGTCCACAAGTCTGTTGTAATAGCTCAGATTTGCACTTATTTGTATTTACCATCATCACATTTTTCAGAGTGTTTCTTGAAGGTACAATGTAGCGAGGATTTAAGCATTTAATAAAATCTCGGAAACATGTATCCTTTACTATACTGAATGGCTGTAAATCATTGGCGACGAAAGTCATTAAAGCAGTATGTAGTAGTTTTTTCCATTCGGAATCCCTTTTATAGTTTTTAGACTCTTTGACATAATATTGGATTGTGTTTGATTGTTACGGCAGTTGGTTATGAGATGGATGGGCACGTTTTAGGTTGTCAAATAGGTTTGATGTGTCGCCTCTAGTGTTGTAAATTTTCGAACACAACCGACATTGTACATTTTCTTTATATTTTGCTTTTAGAAAAAATTTCAAAACTTCCGAATTACCTCTGCGAGTTTTTTTAAACTGTATAGCTTCAGTATCAACCTCAGTATTTTTGCTTTCTTTATCACGATTTTTCTACCTTGTTTCTACAAGGAGATTCAATTAAAAATGTGTACGGTGCGAATTAAGTTATTGCAAATTGAAAAAATCTGGGCTTTTGCAATTGTTGAAGCGACGATGGTTTTAAGCTAGAAAAATCTGCATAAGTCAATTAGATGCAATATTTAACGATAGTATCGCTATCGAAAAAATAACATCGATAGTCTAATAAAAATAGAACTATCACTATTATCGATAGTACTATCGATTGTTTGCCAGTTCTAATGTATAATTACCGTACAAACATACACAAAGTAATTCATACCCCCACCACCTACATACTCGTTTATTTAATATTAATTTGTTAAAATTTCATTCCTATATGACCATCTAAGTTAGAGGAAGAGTTTTTCGTTAAAAAAAAAAAACACAAAATAAAAACTGCCCATTGAATTGCGAAACAAGTGTTTACATTTACGAAATTTTACACTCAATGAATTTTGTTAAAAATAAACTCCATCTCTACTCATATTTATTTGAGATTTAAATGGGCGCTTTCATGTGTACGGAAACTCCAAAAAAAGGACAATTTTTTCATAACAATTTAACATTTCAATCTTTTTTTTGCTGAGTGAAGATTTTACAAAAGACTACCGTTGGGCAAATTTGTCATCCATTTTTTTTTTGTGGATTTTTATTTTATACCCATGTTTTCATCTACATCACATGTGTATTTTAATTATTTACAGTGAAATGAATTGTGTAACATTTTTTTTGTGTTGTGACTTTTTTTTATTCACATTAAAAATATATAAATGGATTTATAATGCTGTGCAAATACATTTTCATAAATGAATGGTCAGAAAAACAATTATTCACAAGATAATTTTAAATAACCGCAGGCCAAAAGGATCAGTTAATTTGCTTTAAACACATACAAATTTCATAGGTCAGTAACGTTTAGTAGAGGGTAACAGTGATTCTTTTTTTTTTTCTTTTTTATATGTTTTTATAGTCAAATAATTGTGTTTTTACAGTGGAGTTTAATTATTAAGAACAAAAGAAAAGAAAAACAAATTTAGACGTTTCGGACATTCGGAAAATTAGGGAATATTAATATATATTTTTGTTTTTGTTGAATTAGTAAAAGGAAGAAGGCTTACTAGAAATAGCGAGTGGAGAATGATCCAATTTAAACGAAGATCGACAAAAAATCACTTAAAAAAGAAAATTTGTAAATGAATTAACAGTGTGAGACATGAAGCAGTCTGAATACCATTTTGCGTAGAATAACACTCCATCAGTTGTGCGATTATATAATTACGATAACTAAACTTCGGTAAAGTTAGCAGTTGGCAAAAAAAGAATCACAAAAGACTATACAAAATAAACCTCTTCAGAAACCCTTTAATTAGATCAAAGTTAAATTATATTCCGTGAAGGAACCCACGGTAGTTTCAACAAAGTTTTTTGTGTTCTGTACATATTGATGACAAACACCAACTTTTTAATTCACACTTTTCAAGAAATGATATGCTGAACTTTTTTGTTCATTTCTATGTTTACGAGTATGTAAATACACTTATAATGAGTTAGTCGATGTAAAGTCAAACACAAGACATTCTATCATATTCTCCTTTTCTCACCATTAGAATTACAACTTTTTTGTTTTCGCCCTCTAAATCCATTTTATCCACATTGGTCGACATTAACCACATGTACTATTGTAGCTTTTTTTTTGTACACAGAAAAAATAATTTTTTTGATTCAGACACGAAATTCACTGGGTTAATAAATTTTTTGTTTAATTTCGGTCCTATAAAGAAATTTGTGAATTCGAACAACAAATTTGTAATTTTTTGTTTGAAAAAAAATTGCGATATTTTCAACAAAAATGTTGCGATATTCAATAAACATTTTTATTGGAGTCACAAAAAAGAATCAAACAAAAAATTTAATAGAAGTAGATAAAAGTTTTATTGAATATTAGGGTTCTAAGCAAACAAAAATTTTATCAAACCAATTAATATATTTTCAATTAAAAAAATAAAATGTTTAAAAATGAATGCAAAATTGAACAAATAATTATTCGAGACAACAAAATAATGTTCAGTAATTTGGCAGAAAATTCAAATAATTTTTTTACAAATGTAAATTTTTTGTGGTAAATTATTTTTATATTTTATTATTATTAATATTATTATTATATTATTTATTTTAATGTAATATGAAATGTATGCTTTTGGGGATAAGCATGTCTCTATGACCATTTCGTCTCTGCTTAAGAGACTCGTCAGGAGACTTTTTCCCAAAGGTGTTATTCAAAACTATAAATACTTATGTTAAAATAGTTATAGACTAAATGCGAATCATATCCCATTTAATATATAAAAACCAAACAAAAGTATTTACAAAGCAATACATTTCTGTTTTTCAAAAAATTCAAATTCTATTTCTCTCTTCTATTTTATTTTATTTATTTTTTTTTATTAAATGTGTGAGCATAAATAAGTGTTGCTTACTATTTTAAAAGAATTATAAAAGCTTTAACAATGTAAATTTGCGGAAATTTTGTACATAAAGAAAGCAGAATAATGTTAAATTAAAAGCCGCGTTTTATTATATCTTGTTTTATCAACATTGATACTTTTAAAATACATTCAAACAAAATTATTAATAGAATAAAAAAAAACTTTATTTGAAAACGAAATAAAAATTGAACAAGCGTTGGTTTGAAAATATTCCAGCAATAATTTTTTCTGTGTAATTCTTTTTATTTCTACCGAAATTCCGTAGTGATCTATGGCCAACCAATAAGTATTCTGATATATGGCATTTCGTCGCAATTGTACTTCACTGTAATTGAAATAGTAATAAACATGTACATGTATACGTATCATTTAAAATGGTTTAAAATTGTAAATTATTAGCGGTATTTTAATGGCACCATACCTTCTAAAAACATTTCAGACAATTCTAAGCAGACTGAACATCATACAACAAGCCCGATTATCAAAACGCGTGGTGGCGTAGTGTACTGATTAGAGCGCTTACCTGCAACACAAAACAGCACATGTTTAAATCCCAGCCAAGAAGAAATTGAAGAACAAAAAATTGCGGTTTTCAAAGTTTAAATTAAAAAATAAGAGGTTCCCCCACTTCCAAGAAGTCCATCCAAAAGACGGCTCTCCCTGACATTCCACTCTATCCACCTTGGGGTTAGCACCAAAATGAATAATTAGGAGAAAGCACTATCTACTGGGAAGTAGTAGATGACAGCTACCTACTTAAGCAAAAGTTATCACCACTTCATAATACAAAGTCAACATCGAGGCGTCTAGTATCCAACGACAAATGGGGCAATAGATGTTGATCATTCAAGGGTGAAGGTATGACATTGACCATTGAAGTGATCAATTGACACCAACTTGTTTCATCGCCATACTTTGTAACACAAAAAACGGTTAATGGAAAAAGAAAAATAGTGAATATATCGTCTACTGCGATTCCAAACAATGCACAGCATGAGTAGGGATTTACTCCCCTGAGTATTAGAATTAGAAAAAAAAAATAAAGTTTTAATCACAATTGAAAAACCTCCTATTCTATAAATCAAATCCAGTGAAATTTACTTAAAACCCGGTGTACTTCGCAACTAAATTATATAAAAAGTTTAATATAAACGAATAAATATGGAGAAAGAAAGCGAAAAATACACAAATTTCTCACTGTTTAATAGCTAATGTACTATATTGGCAACGTAGTTTTTTATATTAAATTTCGAAAATGTCAGTATTAACGTTCGGCATATAAAAAAGTCAACATTTCCTTCTTATTGGAAGTGCCATGCCCACTTGATTAGTTCCGCCAATTCTTTGACTGATGATTTGTATTGACTATTAAGGCATTTAGAATCTTTGGCTACAAGTGTTTCCAAATCAATACAGAAATCAGTATTTATCATGTATAAGAGGTACCATTCCGACTATTTTTTATTAATTATTTATATTACTTGTGAACTTATTTAGACCAAATTTAGTGACTTTAATATTAATGATATTGACAAAATAATATTTACTTCGTATTCGTAAAAGCGTGTCACTGCCGGGTTTGAATTTTTTTAAATTTATGTAGCCTATAGTTCAAAGTAAAAAGATACTATAAAAACTTCAAGGAAATCAGTTTAGCTGTTTAATTGTCTATAGTTTTCAAGCAAACAAACTCACATTAATTATGTATTTTCATATACGAGTACATATAAGATTGTAGTGCTTTATTATTATGAATTTAAGTAAAAATATTTTAAAATATATATACATTCCGCCCACACTATCAGCTCTTATAAATATCATTAACAGTCAATAAAAATTTCGCGTTTGCAAGTTCATTATTAGCATCTTCGTTTCGTTTGTACATTTCCTTTCATTTACTTATTGATGCAAATTATAACAACAACTACTATACTCGTAACGCGGTGGCAATGAATATTGTATGTCTGCAACATACATATATGTATTTTCTATGACTAAAGAATGTTGTGCAGTTTTAAACATTCTCTAAATAAATATTTTTATCTTATGCACAGTGGGTCATATCACTCGAAAACCATGATTGGAACTAAATTAAAATGTATTTGTTTACGCGAAGCATTGTTTGAACAGAACACTCATTTTAATAAAACATACATAAATAGTAGGACATTACAACTCTTTTTTAAAGTTACGTCCTATGTTCGGCTCCGACTTGAGAAATTTGCCATGGCAATCAGTTACTCTCAGAGCTTTTCCCAGAAAACTGCTAAAAGGTACTCGCAGAAAAAAATATTTTTTATATCTCTTTTTTTTAAGATCACAGAGCTGGGATTTGAACCCGAAGATCTTGTATAGTAAGCCTGACTTTCCACTCTATTCCACCTTAACCATTGGGAGCAAAAAACGAATGATCAGGTGAAAGAGAGTCACCTATTGGAAAGTAGCAGATAACAGCTAAAATCTACTTAGTGAACCCAGTCACCACAATCAACATGCAACGATGAGGCAACAATGGCAAGGTAATAACACTGGCTTTTGAATGATCAATTCACAGCAATTTGTCTCATTCCTAATATAAGAAGATAAAATATATGTTCTGTCATAATGTACTGTCCTTTCCACAAAAATTCCTATACATTACAGTACAATACAGTCTTAGTAGGGGCTTATCCCTGACTATTAGTCTCAATAAAAATAAAAGGCCATTACACTAACTACTAGACTACGGTGACTACAAATATTGTTAATACTAAAAAGAAAAAGTATGTTCCTAGAATAACAATTAATTATTTGAATGACAAGAACAATATATTGTATTATTGAGCCTTTTTGCTTGAAAATTGAAATAGAGAAACTCAATACATATAAAATAGCACTGGAAGACTTTAGTTCTACTCGAGAGCCTAGTGTTTTAAACTTTTTTTTTATAAATTATTATACATTTATTTTTTTAAGATTTAACATTCTCTTAATCGGCCCAATTTTAAATAAAAATTTCCCGGGAATTTTTTTCCCTCTCCTATGTTGCCTATGTAAATTCAATCGCAAAAACAGGAAAGGGAAAAAAACTCCCGGAGAATTTTTATTGGGAATTGGTCTGAACATCTTTTTCTGGCAACACTGACATATTATGATAATACAGAAATCAACATTATTACTTATATTTATAATTGTTTCCATTTGTAGAAGATTTCTTTATATGTGAATATATTTTAATTTCAAAGGTTGGGTTATGGTGATATTCAGCTTGAATCAATGGATGAGATTATTTTTTTCTTCCTATCCGTCACTATCTTATTTATTGTATTTTGTTTAGTCCACTGTATACATAAAGAAGTTAGAAAAAAGTTTAGTAAATTTTTACCTTTGAAGGTGTAGTTTTGACTATTCATACTTTTTTTTTGCATATTTTTTTAATGTTGCAAATACTGCATTTAGATGGTTTTTTTTTATTTAAAATGAAATTTTCTCTTTTAAAAATTTTTTTTTAACATTTTATTGTTACTTGTGGCAGTTTATTTAGTAGTTTTATTTTACAAAATAGTTTTGTTGTTCCGCCATGCTTCCTGCCTCCTATACTTCAGTTAAGCTTCATGGGGTTTTATTTGGTAGCAATAGCTTCTGTTGCTTATTTTAAATAAAATTCCTTTTAGGCGTTGTTTCGTCTATAATTCGTATTTGAACATGAATTACTAATACCAACATTTTTTCAAAAAAAATTTTTTTCTAATATTATGCTACCAAGTCTTTTACTTCTACAGGAAGAATATGTACTTATATAATAATGTAGTTGAGATATAAGAAAACTGATAATAAAGAAACAAGATTATTGCAATCAAAGCTTAGAATTAAATTTATATATAAAAAAATAACATTTAATATTTAAAACTATATAGGGATAAGAAAAGATTGTGGTCTTATTACGCAAATTGATGATACATTTTTCTTAAAATTTTTTGTTAAAAAAAATTATATCAAAATAAATTTATGAACGTATTATTACTGCTAAAAAATAATTACATTTTATTATTCTAGTTTTCTTACCATTATGTAGTAGAAAGAAATGTACTTTTAGATGATTTCAGGTGTACATCCTCAATTAAAATGAAAATTTTAATATTATTAATTTATAACATTTCCTATTTCTTTGCGTTTAATTACTTAATTTTTGAAAATGAACATAAATTCTAATCATACCGGGTTATCCATTTCGTGGTTTCAAATGAATGGGACTGGAATTCGACATCTGTCAAACTAAGTTGTTAAAGCAATTTTTTTCTTTTCAGTTGAAAATCTGACATTGAAGCAAATGGATAGCTTAACTATCACACAATGCATAAAAATTATCAAAACTTACGACAAAACTTACAAATTGTGATTCTGCCACAGCCACATATCGTGTTTTAAGAGGAGATTATGGTTTTACGCAAGCAATTGGCAAAATTGTAAAGTAATTTGAAGAGACTGGAGCGGTTACAAATATTGTAAGGCATGTGCATCATCGTTTCCCTCGTTCCGCTGAAAATATGGCTGCTGTAAGTGAAAGTGTTGCCGAAGACCCGAATGTGTCGATTCCTGGTCGTTCTCAGGAATTAAGACTGTCTTACGACACATTATGGCGTATTTCGCATTTACATATACACCTACATCCATAAAAAGTCCAGCTCACGCAATAACTGAAGCCAGCTGACCATTCACAACGTCGTAGACACGTGGAATGTGTGCTTGAACAACAAGCGGTGGACGGCAATTTTTCGAACAAAATTTTCTTCAGCCATGAAGCACATTTCTCACTCGGTGGGTATATTAACAAACAAAATTGTCGTATTTGGGATTCTGAGAATCCTCAAGTAATTGTAGAGGGGCCACTAGAACCAGAAAAAGCCACTGTTTGGTGCGTTTCTTCGAAAACGACGATGGAACGACTGTCACCATCAATTCGGAGCGTTATGGTCATATGATAACCGACTTTTTTTTGCCTACTTTTGAAGAATACGACTTGGAGAATATATAGTTACAACAAGACGGTACCACATGCCACACAACTTGAGCGAATATGGCTTTATTGCGAGAGACATTTCCTGGCCGCGTAATTTCTCGTCGTGGCGATATCAACAGCAAGATCATGCGATTTGACACCAATAGACTTTTTTTGTGGGGCTACGCGAAAAACCGTGTTTATGCAGATAAATCTTCAACTCTTGAGCACTTAAAAATCAACATTTGTCAAGTTATGGCTGAGATACCGCCGAATATGTGTCAAAAAGTGGTCGAAAATTATCTGAAAAGAATCAATGCTTGCAACACTTCGCGTGGAGGTCATTTGAATGATGTAGTGTTTCACACATAATGTCAACGTTCAAACATTATAATAAAAAAGAAATATCATGAAACAGATATTTTATATGTGTTTTATTTACGTTTACTTTTGAAACCGCAAAATGGATAACCCTTCACTTAAATATTTACTCAAATGTTAACTTATTATGAGCAACATGACGAAGACAAGTAGGCTTGGTGTACTGAAACAGACCAGGATTTCTGGTGGTAAATGATTCCGCACACTATCCAAAAGTCTACTGGGGTACTTAATACCTAAATAAAATATCTATAAAATTTAATATATAGGTTTTTGACTTCAAATTCAATTTTATAAATATCAAATTCAATTTCTATTCAAAGGTGTTGAGAAGGCAATCGGCCAAGCCAGTAATTTCCTTGGGATTTTGAATAAAACTTAAGAAAGTCTTGACTGATTAAGCAAATATATTTATATTAAAATTCCTGTATATCTAATATATACAATACAATGAAATTTATAATTTTATATGCATACTTTTTAGTAGAAACTACTGGCATTAATTATAAAATTTGAATTAAATTAACACGATCACGTCTGAGCCCATTTACAGTAAATCTTACAATCAAAATGAAGGAAATTCTAGACCTTTTTGATAACTTATTCTGCGTTAAAAAAGAATTATGTATTTAGTATTCGATAGTTAAGTATTTATTATGGCACATTGCTGGATCGCTTAGGAGATTCTTACGGTTTTGGAAGTAGTTCTAGCACAAGGTTAGAAGATTTTTTATTATTCTTTTAAAATTTGCAGTACAAAAAGGAAAAAAAAAATTAAAGAAAATGCAAAATATACATGTAAACTGAATGTCTTTATATATGGAAAAAAATAAGTTGAAAGGAGAATTGATAAAATTTTAATGCAGTCCCGGACCTACAGCATCCTGTGGGAGTTTCAGATATACATTTTACGTCCTCTCACAGAAGGAACAATCACCTGTGCAGCATTCTTAATTCTTGATCTAGCTTTAGTTCCTCGTATGTGATTGTTGAATCCTGATTCATCTAATAAAATATATTTTATCTCTTTTTTGTGGGCAATTTTGTGAAAAATTATTCTCATGTAATATTCTTTGTTGAAGAGTGCTATAAAAATTCAGCCTGTCAATAATTATTGTAGGGGTTGTAAGGGTTATTTCTAACGATTTCAATGCTTTATTTATACAGGTTGTACTTACATTAAATTGAAAACGTTTAGTATAGCCTTCTAAAAATATATAAATGAATTTCTTTGCGTATTTGCTTGAAGAACTACTATCCATAATAGGCGAAATTCTTCTATAATTTCGATGATATAATGGATTGGATTCATTAGAAAATGAATAAGACATATTCAGGATTATGGCCTAGCTTCTCGCAGCAGCCATATTGTGCGTGACAATTTTTATCCATAAGTATTGGTACATACAGTTTAAAGTCGACTCCAAACGACAGACAATTAGTTACTCTCAGAGCTTTTGTCACAATATTGCTAAGAGGTAGCCGCCGAAAGAAATATTCTTTCATATTTCTTTTCTTTCAATATGCCAAAGCTGGGGTTAGAACCCGAAGCTCTCGTCTAGTGAACCAACACTCTACGTAATCATATAGGTTTGAAAAATTAGAGCTCCTTTTGATCCTTCTAATTACGATCATGAATTAAATAAAAATTAAAATAATACTCTGCCTTCTTCTTTAAAAATTTTTAAAATTACTCAAAACAACGCATAACAATTCTTTCAATGTTTCTTTTTTATGTTCTTTTCTAAAACTACACAGCATATGTATCACCTGCTGTGCTTTGGGTGGCAGGCAGAGGATTTGAAATTAATCTCTTCTTCATGCCTGCCTATATTTTTGATATAAAATACATGCCTTCCTTTTTATATCGGCATTGTTTTAATTGACATTTTCCACCTTTACCTTAATGGCTGACTCAATGACTGAGTATGCGAAAATATTCCATTGAAAACTACTTAAGAATTTATTGAACTACAAAATCTCTATGGGAATGTTTACTTTTCAATTGCAAAAACAAAGAGGAAAAAGTAACCCAAACAAATGAAAAGAAAGAAAGGCACACACACATTCTTACTTGATTGTTATAAAAACTTATTACGCAATATATGCCGTATGCAGTTAATCTTAAAAACAAAACATTAAAAAAGAAAATAACAAAAAGAAAATTAACATTGTAAAACACAACCATAAATCCTTAAGAATAATACTTTAAAATTAAGAATGACAAAACAGTCAATTACACTTACAAACTATGGGGCCAAATACTTGTATTTGAAACAAATGGAACAACACATGCAGACAAGAAATAATGGCAACCTTTTCTTTTTGCAACATTTTTACAACAAACTATTTACGGTGTAACAACAGAAAACCATAAATAGAGTTTAAATAAACGCACACACTTTTAATTTTTAGTGTAGAGGGAAGAAAGGAGAAAGCACAGTGGTATGCATTGCCAATAATAGTTTTCTTTTCATTTATTACGTTATAAATAAATAAGGGATTTAAATGGTGTCCTATCAAGCCATGTTGTCATAATATGTATCATTAGTATTAAATAGAAATATGTTTTCTTACTCTTCTTTTACTATTAATTCAATTTATAGATGACGTTTTACAAATAATTTCAGCTGTCATTTTTTTTACATTTTTTTAAAGGTTACTAAACTATAAGTAGAATCTAGAAAAAAATAAAGAAAAACCACTGTATTTGTAAAAACATGTGTATAATTTTGATTATCTTTTAGTAATTTAACGCAAATAATGAAAGTCAGTGTGAATGTATGCGTGTTTGTGTATGACTATGTGTGTGTGTGTAGTATTCAGTCAAAATATAACAATGAGAATTAAATAACATTTTATACGCATCTTAGAAATACAGAGATGGTGCTCATTCTTTTATTCTTTCTATTTTTCATAATGCCACTACATTTTCCATTATTTTGAAACGCATAAACATACGAAAATACATGCGAATTACATATATTTTGTTGAGTGACGTCTTCTAATGGCGACGAAGCGTTAAATTATCGTTGCCTGTTGTATCTCAAATCTTTTCTTTTCAATTTAATCTTTTTTTTTTGTTCCTTGCTTCTGTACTTCTACTACATATTTTTTTCGCAAATCCTTGAAATCAGTTCATAGCATTCTTTGGTCACAAGTATGTTGGGTTATTGGTCTACTTACGTATGTTTTACTTTATGTACTCTAGCCATTATGATATGGGATTTCCTTTTATTTTCTTTCTTTCGATTTTAAGGACGTATTGTTGTCTATTTGATTTATATCTGTGTGACAAGTTGGTTTTGGGAAAAATAAATAAAATACGAGTGCTACTGCAAAATCAACAAGACATTTCAACACTAGATTAGCAGCGAAGAAAAAAATAATAATAATAAAAATCCTGTGCTAATACACAATATAGAGTATATATTGTGTATTGTATGTACAATAGTATGTCTGAACTTACTTTTCCTATTCTTTACTTAATAGTGTATTACTGCAAACATTTATTATATTTACACAGTATTATTAGCCGGCATTGTTTTGGCGTATTCGTAGGCAAACACTTGTATTATTTATTCATATCATATCGATGCCTTACTTTCTCAACCTCGTATCTTAAAAATTACAACTTTTCAGGAGAGAGAAAAAACGGTTCACCTTTTATACTTCGGTGTTTGAGTAAAACTTCAAATGCAATTATTAAGGAATTGGTTACATCTATGTATATTAGTAGAAATAATATACTAATCTTTTTTAGTTTAAGCATGAAACGCATTTATTGAGATACGAGTTTGCTGCACTAACAGTAATTTTAATTCTTGATACTTAATGAATAAGTTACTCGTTGTTGCACTTATAGCAATAGAAAGAAATAACGCCATTATACCAAAATTATGCAATGAAAACAATATTTAATATAGAATGAATATTTTATTTTCAAGAAAGGAAAAAAAAAAATAAAAAAAAAAGAATTCATAAATAATAATATCATTGGTGTGGCAAATTATCCTAAAATGAATGATAGTCAGCTGGAATCATACGTTTTAAGTCTTTCAAGTCGTCATATTTTCTTTTTGAAATTGGTAGTTGTTGATTGTAGAGACCCGGTAGTAAAATGTTATCATTGTGCTGCACTAGTGGTCGCAATTTACGATGAGGTAATAGTTGCCAATCTTCATCAAAACATAATTTGTATTGAACTCCGTTATTAAAGGTATATTTGAGAGCTCGCAAATTTATAACGCATGGGTCACCTTTTTTGGTGCCTGGTCGAATTGATTTTAAGTAATCGAGTGAAGAGAAATCTCGGAAAAATGTATGATTTAAATAATGTACTTGATACGGTTTTAACAATCTGGATTGTTTTATAACCATATTGAAATCAGCTGGCACATATAATTATCTTCCTTTCTTCTTTCGCTCTATGGAGGCATGCACAGAATCGCACTCCATTTGAGTGTGGCCAACTACCAGGTATTTTTGTTGAATTTCTGCTTGGTGGGTAATTGCATAATGTTGCAAGGCATTCGCAAGTGTCGTATTACGATTTTGAGCACAGCACCCGTCGCTGTAAATTATTATAGGTTTTTATTTGTCTTTCAAATCCTGTAAATAGCCCAGCAAGCAAGAGGTAAATACATTCGAGTTAATGCCGCCTTCAGCTTCATGCCATACGTAACAAGCAGCATTTTTGTCAAATTCATTATAAATTGTGAATTGGTGCACACACAGTTTTGTTTTAAAGTAGTTTGCTCCAGTTGAAAGTAGAGGAATTGTTTGCACTGCTTGCAAGTCCACCGTTAACATTTGAATATCACCTCTTGAACAACGTTCCTTGTCTTCGGCTTTTTCTTTCCTGGCGCGCTCCTTACTTGTTATGTGAAGTTGATATTTATCTTCTGGGACGTTTTTATTTTTATAACTAAAGCAGATATCACATTGATCTTTCTTGGGTCTGTATATACTAATATTGGCCTTGTGTACTGCGTCTAAGAAGCATTTGTACGTTGCCTTCTCAGCCTTATCGATGTTGCGATCCATCAAATATTTTTCAAAATCTGTGTACACTTCTGCCCAAGTCTTGTACTGAACGTCTATATCTTCTTTAGTTGTACTCTGTCGGCAATAATGTGATGGCATCTTAGGCAAATTTTGTAGAAAAAAGTTTACGTGATTTACTTTGGCGATGTTTGTTTTGCTTTGACGATTGACTGGTCCACTTTTCTTTAACATGCCAACGTCGCTTGCATTTAGATTGCCAGTAACCCATTTGGACACGCTCCATTCACCCACAGAGAGTGTACACAAAAACATTTTTTTACAAACAACCTTGATCTCCCCAGAAATTTTCAATGTGTAGACTAATGTGTTTACTCGCCGAGAAAAAGTACCAGTTGTTCTCAAAGTGACTGGTTTATGTGACACCATTGCAACGACATACGCTTTTTCTCTTCCCAAGACAGTGACCAAAATATTTTAAAAATATTTTTTCTATCTTCTTCTGTAATTTCGTTGCACTGCTTACCGAATTTTTTTGCACATATTTCCGAACGGCAACGAGCCTTCAAAGTTCTTTCTCTTCTAATTTCCATTACTCCATTCCATTCTTTGCTCCGCTTTATCGATGAATACTCCTGTCCACGCATTCTCTTGAGTTTTTTATGGTTTCTATCCCAGTTTTGCTTATTTCCCTGGCCTTTACGTGCTCTTTTAATTGTAATTACCCCGGAGAAATAATCCAACAATACAGAAGGAGATACATTGCCCGACAAATGTGAATCAGTGCTGGGCTGGTACTCGCTTTCACTTGCTGAAAAATCGGATTTGGAGGAAATGCTACACTGATCAGAATTCACTGAGACAAAATGTCCTGTTTCTTCATCCAAAATTACGTTTCCAGTTTGTTGTGTTTCAGGTTCTTGGCAAAGATTCTTGAAAACAAAACAACCTGTATCAGCGTCAAGAACAGCTATTGTATCACTCATTTTACAACAAAAATTAAAATTCCTCAGAATTAGATTTTCACCAAGCAAAGCGAAGATCATAACTAAAATGAAATTATAGTACTACAAAAAAAAAAAAAAATAGAAAAATATTAAAAAAAAATATAAATAACGGGAATCCCATGCATACGTCACTTACTTCCTAACTAATATACATACTCACTTCAATGCTACTGTGAAGAAGGATAGAATAAAGAGACGCAAAGAAGATTTTTTTTAAATTCTTAACTGTTTAACAACTGCACATATTAAGATAAGAGTTTGACGCAGTTATGGAAATTGGAGTGATTGAGATACGAAAATATATTTTATTAATATTTACAGAATTGAGACAACGTATTGAGATAATAAGTTGTTGCATTAATAGAACACAAAAATAGCAACCGTTTGATATGAAAAAATTAAAACCGTATTTTTTTAAGATACGAGGTTGAGAAAGTAAGGCATCGATATGTGGGTTGAGAATAGAAAATATGTCATTAATATGTTTAAAAAATTATTAAGAATTGTAGTTTTCTTTTTGAATTTATATATTCCTCTAAACTTTATAAAGCCGTTTGACTCAAGACTTTATTCAAGGCTAATCAATTTTTATTTATTCAAAAATTATGTCATACAATTTCTTCATCGAAATATTACTCAGAAAACACAGAAAGATTATAATTTGCTTTTAATGCAGTGATATTTTTG
Source organism: Metopia argyrocephala (assembly GCA_963576795.1). Classification (NCBI taxonomy): domain Eukaryota; kingdom Metazoa; phylum Arthropoda; class Insecta; order Diptera; family Sarcophagidae; genus Metopia; species Metopia argyrocephala. The sequence goes on along the minus strand of OY756209.1, from coordinate 51,308,319 downwards.
CATACATTGTTTAGTTTATGGTCACATGAAGAAATTCTAATTTTTAAGATTGCTAGTTTAAAGGCGGTAGAATTGAAGGGTAAGGAAAGGCGTATACCCTATGTATGTTGTAACGTCATACGCTTTACTTCCTCATTCATAATTGCAAATATGCATACACCACAATTACTAAAAACAAAGTAGGCATATAGCATTAAAAATTAGACTTACCTTGTGTTCAAAGAAGAATAAGCCAAAAGCTTAAAGACTCTTATCCTATGAATTACACATACATAATTGGCCATTACTACCCTGTTTCAGAGTTACGTCATAGTTTTCTTAAATTATATATTTTAAAACGTTAAATAATAATTTTTTGTTTATTTAGATTTACTTGAGGCCCAACCATAATGTGCTTAGGCTAGCTTAAACAACTATCCGAATGCATGCAATTAAATGTGTATAACCATATTGTAGATAACAATCGTTTCGTTGAGTTTCGTTCAATTTCATTTGTTTACGTTTGGAGCGAAGCCTATCGCACCAAACGTAGGCAAATAGCTGTTTTTGTGTTTGTGTAAACAATAATAAACAAAAGACCGCAGTGTGCAATGGAAACCGAGGATAACTTTATTGAAAATTTGATTGAAAATATATATAAAAAAACGTTTTCTCTGTGACAAATGTGTATCTAATTCATTTTCAACCATTTAAATATTTTTCTTTTCTATTCATTTTAAAGAACATTAATAAAAAAAATTTAAACAAATGTGCCTGTGTTTACAATTGGAATGAACCCACGGTTGTATTTTTTAGTACTATTTTTTATTTATGATTTATTTTTTTTTTAATTAACATAAATAAATATAACTGACGTTTTTTCGGTAAAAAATTTAACCGTTGTAGACATTAAATAACATTTTATGATAAAAATCTATATATTTATGAAATATAGAAACAAATCAACTTTTACATAAGTACTAATGTTTGCAACTAAGAACAGCTTGCTTTAAAGTTCAAAAAGTACATTATAGCCACTCGAAAGCTTCGTTAGACTTTTGACAGACGTTTCGTTGATTTTTGACATTAACTTACGTCAACAAAAGTACATTATAGTTGGGCCTTTACTCTGTGCCAACCATCTTCGTCACGCACTGGAGGTCCAAATGGATTCAGCCACTTCCATCCACAAACCCTTAAAATTTAAGAGTTTTATGTCCTTTTTAAAACCCTTCGCATATTCAGGATTTTTTCCATCTCTGAAACTAAAATTTCAAACTGTTGCAAAGTTTTAATTTTCTACAATATTTGTTTTAAATAACTCTCGCTTTAATGTCGCTACTAAAAATGAAAGCGACAAAAAACGAGCGTTTCTATCTTCGTTTTAAAATAGAGAATACCGACATTTTTCGATTATTGTCAATAACGGCAACGGTAATGCCAAGTTTCCGTTTTTATTTCGTTTTTAAATAAGAACGCCAACGGGAAATGGGCCGAATATTTTTTTTATATTTCTTTCTTCCAAGATGTCAGAGTACACACCTAACCACTACACTACGGCGACTACAAAAATAGAAACTAAAAACTTTATAAAAAATAAAAGTTTACTGGCTTTTCTGTAGATTTTATAAACTACAGGATTATGACCGGCAATAATTTGCTTACGGTGACTATTTAATCGGAATGAACATGCATGAGTACAATTTAAGCCAAGCTAAATGCAATTCGAAAAATTGTGTCAAGTTTCATTTCTTTTATCTGCATGTCAACATTGTATCCAGTTTCTATTTTAAATAAATGATAGTTTTCTTAATAAAATGCAAAGTGATATCATTTGTACGAATTTTACAAGCTTTCTCGCATAGGATTTATCAACAAGAGAGAACTCGAAAAATAATAAAATGTGACACACAAATGGTATTTCAAAAGAAAATTTTTTCCTGTGGTTTGCCTTAACGCAGTCTTTATTTGTATTTTTTATTAACAACCTTTCACCAGTTTTTCGTTTATCAACTTTGTCCCTCTTTTTGCAAACTGACATCAATTATTTCACTTAATGATGTAATATCAACTTGTTGGATTTAAATATAAAGATATGCACCCATAAGTCATTTAATTTTTCACATAAGCTTAATGCCAGTTATCCTTTTACATATAAAAAGTCTGGCGAAGGTTTTTTTTAATTAGGAATTTTGTGGGATCATAAATTAAAATTTTGTGATCATATATCTACGATGGTAAATGAAACCATGAATCCTTGGTTCAAAAGAACTCTTTAATATGCAGATAAATAATCATTTCTTTACATCTGTGCTACACCTCTTTCTTGAATATGAATTCATAATATGGAATTCTTATTTTGGTACTTATTTTAGTTTTATAGAATTGGTTAAGAAGCAGTCTCTTCTATCTTGTTTACGGGGTCTCGTATGGAATCTTATGTGCTTTCTTTTACGCTTTTATTAAATTATTAAAGCTTAGAAACTGAAGAATTATGCTAAACAATAGGTTTTTATTGTATCTTACACGTCAGAATAAAGAGTCTGAATTCCTCTTAAATAAAATTATTTCTAATGCTCCATCTACTATAGAACTTCTTGGAACTGTCTTCTGATAATTATCACCATTCTTTTTATGATAACAAAGACTTCTTTAATTTCTTAAATTTGTTATCTGACAATAGTCCAGGCGGAGGAAACCACATTTTTTAATAGTGAAATATATTTGTAAAATTTAAAAGTTGAGAGATTGTAAAATTTTGTTACCAATAATCAAATATTGAATTCGTTATGACAAAATAAGCAAAAGAAACAAAAACTCCCCTCTTTTAGATAAAAGAACAACTGAATATCAAATTATTAATTGCGGACAGAGTAGTCTTTTTGCCAAACACTCGACTTTGAAACCAAACGAAGTCGTAATGAAAATTAAAAATAAACGAAATTATCTAAAAAAAGCAGAAAAGGACATTAAAATTATAGAAAGAGAAATGGGTGCTAAAACAATTTACCCAGCCAAAGGAAAACACAAAAAACCAAAGGACAACAGGTATCAAAGCATAAAATACTGCCAAATATAGACAAAAAAAGGAACTTTTTAAGGGAGAAATTTTTTTTAAATTATAAAGAAAAATACAAAAATATTTTTTTCCTTTTTTGCATGTTGTCTCACTAAATACAAAAAAAAGAAACAAAAAAATTCAGAAGAAAATCTAATTTTGTGTCTTAAATTTCAACACAATGATGGATGAGTGTCAGCTTCTAAATGAGCCGGTATATGAGACACCGAACAAAAATGCGCTTTTAATTCATTAAAGTGGATTAAAAAAGAATGGAAACAAATATTTTTTTGTGTTCATTAAGTAAATAAAGTTGGAAAAAAAACAATATTCTAGAAATTTGAACAATTTAAGAAAAAAAAAAAAAAGAAATTATTAAACAAATAAAATTAAGTTTCAAAAGAGATAAAGGAAGGACATCATAGAATGCTGAAATGAATTTTTCCAAGTTTATTTTTCTTTAATAAGAAATGATTATGGGCGGTTAATTTTGTGTAAGGAAAAAAACTTGGTCGTGTTGATTATGAAAAATTTAATTAATCAAAGAAATGGAATTAAAAACAACAAAAAGGAAACAAAAACAAACAAATGAAAAATATCGTTCTTTCATAAGAATTTGCGTACAAAAAAATGGAAGAAAGAAAATATTTTAAAAATACAAAACTTCAGTAAAATTATGTTTATAAGATTCTATTAAAGCTACCAATTTTAAAGCAGAAAAAAAATCGCATATTCTATAGCTTGTTGGCCCAACATCAAACTATTTGTTTAAATCTAAATATTGCTTGTAAAATAAGATTCTCCTTAACCAAGAGCAACATTTCAAAGAATTAATTTTATCAAACTTTTAGACTGATGATGTCCAACTGTACTTAGGAGACTCATTTTAATCGTCATCAGAGAATATCGCAAGAATCAATGAGGAGGATTTATCACTGAGCTGCGGCTAACGTTGAACGAGATTTTTTACTTTTTTTAATAATACTCAACCAGTATTTTAACCAGTTAGCATTTTTTAAGTTTAGAATTATTAATTAAAAACAAAAAGACTGAACTACAGATTAAATATTTGACTGATTTTTTTAATGCTTTCACCATACAATGGCTTAAAATATTGAAATCTTTATAGATATACCCAAAGAATATTTTTGGTTTTTGTTATATTTTTAAGCGTCTTACAATTGCTTAAGTAGACAAAAATTTACTTTTTGTACTCGAATAAAACTGAAAAAGAAGTCTGTATTTTTGTTTAAAACATATTGGAGTTCTTCTTATATCTGGTGATTTTACCAGCTTTTTTTGGCTGCTCAGCTGTATTCGTCTAAAAACATGTTTAGTTTGCTCTATCATGTATCCATTAATTCACTAGCAAACAAACAACTCTGGAATATTATTATCTAACTTTATGCACGGTTAAGAACGTGCAGCGTGCAATGTGTAAAGGTGAAGGCGATCTTCTGTACTAATTTAGATTAAAGGGCTTTATACCACTATACTTAGAGTGTGGACAGAAGAAAATATCGCTTTTATATCCGCCCGTGTTGTTGATAACCGTGAATTATCAATTCGGCGTCATTTGCAACAATTGGGTCTATGTTTCTCCACTACATAGAAAATTCTGCATAAGAATTTGTGTGTAAAACCTCTTACAACACGGCTGATGCATAATTGAAGCCACATCATCTACCAAAACTGTTAACCACATGCCATACAGCACGCGAAACAATTAAGCTGCAAGTTCGTTGAATAGTTTATTTGCGGTCTAGAGCTGCGATTTGAAGAATTTATACGTAAGATACCTGTCGATAGAGAGAGAGAGAGAGAGTATACCAAAAATTAAGCCAGCGTACAAAAAAGTTGAGATGAAGCCTTGACCGCGGTTACATGAAATTATCTTATCATTCTTATAAAGATCGTTCTATCTTTTTAAATAAGAATTTTAAACAATTTTCAAAATTGTATGTGTGCTTTTTTAATCAAATCCGAAAACTCTTAAAAAATTACCCATTTTAGAATTGTCTTTTATTGAAATTGATTATTTTATACGTATGGAAAGAGGGCGTTTTAATTATAAACATTTGTCAAGGCTGTTATTTAGCCCGTCCCACAGTGGGGTTTGTTCCTACAATGTTTGGCAAAAAAATATAAGGAGTGTTCCTAGTATGTTGAAATTTGGCACAAAACCTTTGGTTAGCTCAATTATATAGTTTCATCAAAATTGACCACGCCCACTATTCAATGCCCATAAAACCCAAAATTTATTGTTGGCCTAAATTTTTTAAAATTTGGCACAGATCCTTTATTATCTCAATTAACTCCTACCACTCACCGCCCATATAACCCATATTAAATTTTTTCCCACATCTTTTTGTTTCTTTACCAAAACTAAGTAATTAAGTTTTAGTTTTAATTTTTTTAATTAAAAATTTCATGAAGTGGGAGACAAACTTTATGATTTTATAAATGACTATTAATTATTTAAATTTTTTTTTTAATTGATAGTATGGAGTCATTCCTTTCATTTTATTGTAGCCTAGCTCGACCGAGCAACCTTTTTTTTCTTCCAAGAAAGTTTGCAATCACGGCACATTATAGAACAAATTTTATTCTGTCATATCCTTTAAACCATATGAGCGAACTTTATAATTTTTTTCTTAAATACGCAGAAAAGTCTATATTTAAAAAAAAATCACCATTTGAATCAGAGCAATAAAATTATCTTGCGTACAAACACTATAGAATTGTGTAAACAGTTTTTAATATTTCAAAGACAAAAAACGTTTGTTTTTGGATACAATTTATGGATTCTTCATACTGAATCAATTTTCTACAAAACTGCATCATTACTTATTGCACAAAAAATCACTCTGTGCGTCCTAACGATCTTGAATAATGTGTAGAGCAAATTTTTGTTACAAATAATCGACAACACTGAAAAAAATGTCTAAGAACTTTAAGAATTTGTTTATATTTCATATAAAATTGTATTAACTTATCTTAATGGATTTGAAATAAATTAAAAAAAAAAATTGAATTAAAATACATTTTAAAGATATTTAACTTTTTGTGACTACAATAATATTACTTACCTACTTTATTTGATGCATGTCTTAATGCTCAGTAGTATTGTGAGAAAGTCGCTTTGAAAGCTTCATATAATATTTCTCTTTGCTTTTTTCTTTCTTTACAATAAGTTTTTTTGCTATTGATTAAAATTAGTTTCAAATAATAACGGAAGTTTATTATGTTGTTTATTACTATTCTTGGTATTCTTTTTCATTCCCAGATATTGGCGCCAATTGTGACAACAACATGTGCTTTCTTTTTTCTTAATATGCAGTATTACGATACCACCACAAGATGGTTTCAAATACTAATGACCTTCATTTGTTGTACTGATTTTCATATTCCTTTAAGGTACACACTTCTATAACCAATAACAACAATAATTTATCACCGTTATTCTTTGTTTTATAAAAACATTCCAGGAACAAGTGTCAAAATACTTTTGATTATTATTTTTTTAAGAAACCAACAACAACAAAAACAATTTTTTTTTCTACTTGAATAAGAATTGTAGAAGAAAATGACATACAGCTGAAGAAGGGTAAAGACTTTTAAGTATCAAACCAAATTGCTTAGTACCCTACATTTGAAGAATTTTACATAAAACAACCGCTTATTTCATTTGCATTTATAGCGGAGGTTATGTATAAGTAGGATAGTGGGTTTCCCATCGGGACACTACTACCAGAAATATCATATAAATATGTTATATCTACTGGATGTGAGTGAGTGCAGCCTCTGTCTTGAGGAGGATGAGACAAAAAAGCACGTTCTGACCCACTGTGTTACACTGAGCAGAACTAGGTTTTAGATTTTCAACTGGGATCAGATCTGTTGCTGTCTATGATTTAATCAACTTCATTCGGGGAGCTGGAAATTTTTTGTTTGAGCGTGACATCCGGCCTGCTCTTGCTTGTATCTATATGAAAGACAATTGAGCTGTTTAATGACAATGTTCGATTATGGTTAACCGAGCATTTTCTGCGATCAGCTTTGTTAGGTTATCAGAACAATCAGAATTCGTTGAGTGAAATAGGACGCAATGTCTACTTTTGGGAGTACTACTAATAGAATTAACAATTATAATATATATTTCAATAGAATCTCCTAATCTGTTTTTTTAGAATTTTCTATAAAAGAAAAAAAATATGGTTTTCAATTTCAATAAGTTAGCTTATACTTGGCAGTTCGTTAGCAAATGTTTAGTATGTTAGCAATAGTTTAGCCATTCTTAATTTCTTTATACATAACTTATTATTATTCTTTATTTTAAATAAAAATTGTCCACAATAAAGTCACTTGCGGAAGAACAAATCACTTGCTAAAGAGTTTGAACTTAAACCTCCAGAGATAGTTTGTAGTTTGTACTGAAAAAAACTGTAGTTATGCATCCGCTCAATGTGAATACACTTTGGTTAGCAGTATAGTTAATGAACTAAGACGAAACGCAGTATATTTAATCAAAGAGAAATAACAAATTAAACAATCAGAAGTGTTTGGGTAAAAAATAGAGGCTGCGGCGCGTAGATCTAGTTTTCCAACCGAAGATTTTGTGCAGCTGAAAAATTTCCTGACAACGTCTAATTACGATTTTAAATACATTTTTTCATTAAGTCAGAGAAGTATTTAAAAACAGACAACTCAAATGAGATGGGCTATACCTCATTCACGGAACGGTTTATAGTTTTTCTTCGATTTTTAGCCACAGATAAGGAGAAACCAAGACAAATAGTTTTGCTAACATATACACCTTTAACACTTTGGCCACTTTCTTTAGTTTCATCTTGGCCAAACTGTGTTCGGAGGTTGTGCAATTTCAATTTAATCTCCTTATCGAGCGCATCATTGTATATCATTGCCTGATCTTTTTAATGTATTTCTGATGGTCTGTTGAGGACGTGTTCCATAATTATATATAATAATAATTATCCAGTATAAAGTTATGGTTTTTAAATTATCAAATGTGTACTCCGAAAAGAACTCAAAAAACCAAAAATAATACCAGAAACCGATTATCCGACCTCTTCTGTAAATCTTCAAAACACTTGCAGCAAGTCAATCAAGTTACTTCCAGCAAACAACAAACATTTGTTTTCACATAATAACTTGAAGTAGCTTCAACAAGCCGTGACTTTTGAAAGTTGATTTCTACGACGTTTGAAGTTTTTTGCGGTGCCCATTTTCGACGGCTTGTCGCAATGTGCGAACCTAGACCCCCTTGCTTTCCTTCATTTTATAGGCAGCTCTGGTTGGCTGTAGTAATTTTTCTACTTTTGGGTAACTTCAGTTTGGTCCTGCAATGGTTTCAAAACGGCACCTTGTGCTAATTGTAGTTGTTCAAGTTTTCGGATTAACTGACCATTTTACCTACCTACCTAACTACCACTTCTGGAAGCAACTTTCGCGAGAAAACTTAGTAGTGGATACAGTGCTTAAGATTGCTTGCTCAGAAGCATACATACATACATAACATACATAATTGACCATTACAACCCTGTGTCAGGGTTACGGCCTAGCTTCTTGCAGCACCCATGTTGTGTGTGTTAATTTTTATCCATGAGTACCGGGACCTACAGTTTAAAAACGACTCCGAACGCCGCAGATTTGAGAAGCTTTTTTAGGGCAATCAGTTACTCTCAGAGCTTTTGCCAGAAGACTGATAAGAGGTAGTCGCCGAAAGACAGAAAGAAATATTTTTTCATATTTCTTTTTTTCAAGATGTCAAAGCTGAGATTTGATCCTAATAAGCGAACACACTAACCACTGCTCAGAAGCAATTAATTTAATTTTTGTAAATATTATGGAATCAAAAGTGAATAATGTTAATCTACTTGCAATCTAAAAACGTAAATTTCTAATAAATCTTTCATAATTTAAATAAAATTTTTGTTTTCGCTTCATTATTGCATCAAGTTTTCAATATGAATATCCAAGAATTATTTTAAATATAATAGTGTGGTGCTGCTATCTAATGTAGGGTGTACAAATAACAAAGAACAAATAGCAACAGTGTTAATCATAATATGATATCAAAACCACACACACCCCTTAATGGCGCCCTCTGGTTTTCTGCTCAATTTAAGTTCATATTTATAAAGTAGTTTTAGCACAAAAAAAGTCCCCATTTCTAGAATATGACACCTTTTTGGGTTCTTGTCCAACACATATTTAAAAGTCTATCATATGTATACACATACATACATACATACACACATATGTAGTGTGTGCATATCTATCAGTTGAGGTTTGAATTGAAGTTCACCAGAATATATCATTTTTCATGTTAAGTGGGTCTTCTTAACTTTTTTATCACTCTCTTTTATATTTAATTTTTAAGGGAATTTAACGTTTTTTTTTAAGTCACTTGTTTTATTGTATTCCGTCTGGCCATGTGTTAGTGTTTATTGTTGTATTTTTTTTTTTCTGAAAAATAAAAGCAGAACAAAATACGGTATCCAGGGTAAGTGGCGCCACCTTTTGGTGTTCTTGTCCACTTTTATTCACATTTCTTTTGAACAGAATTTCAAGACATGTGTCACTTGTTGACTGCTTTTTGCATCGATTTTGTAAATCAATACCAGTGTGGTTCTGTAGGTTTTCTTTAATACAAATTGTTATTAAAATTATATTGAATTCGAAAGGGTTGTGTAGAGAAATGTTACACATTTTATTATGGAAGCTTCTTGAATTTTATGAAAAAAAAAGAAAAAACTCAATTAATGTGGCACTATATACATACAGCATATAACAAAAGTCTTCATATGATTTTTTTTTCGCCACCCAATTTTAAATTAATCCGTTTCAGACATATTTAATTTAAAGTCATCACATTTTAGAATATGAGTGCAATTTATTAACTTCGAAACAAAATATGACATTTTAGCTTAAAGCCATAAATTATATGTATACTTTTTTCACAAGGTGTATATCAAAAGCAGCCTGTTAATAGCCGAAAAGAAAACTGAACTTATCAAACCGTGCAATTCCCTATAATGATTTAAATGGAAAATAATGAAAGAAAGACGGTTAAAAATGGGAGGGTAAAACTAAAAATTATGGGGCAAATTGAAGCTTTGAAACGAACTAGTTATATTTTGGTTTTAAAGAGCATCATTTTATCAGCTGTTATCACACTTAATAAATATAGGCCCCAACAGCCTAAAAGAGGTTAAACCTATTTCTATTCCAATGTTACCGAAGAACTAAGTGAATCACCGAAAGTTCTTCTGAGCGTTTAGACTGCTATCATTAAGAAACTGGCCGAGGCGGGCATTGACTGCCCGCTATGCACATGATATTACATTGTAATTTTTTAAGTCATGGAAATATAACCATATACGAACACAACTACGTGATAAACGACCAATAAAAAAATGTTTAAAATGTTTTTTATGGGCCCCTAAACATATGTATGTTGCCTCGGTCTAATTTTTGCAAAAATTTATCATTTTCCAAGTATACAGTGCTGGTTGTTTACCATGATATCCGTACCTGTTGTGACCTGTGGAGTCATTGCTTATATACAACCCGGCTTATATACAACCCAAGCGTGCATTGGCATAATTGGAACGATGAGGAACTGTCCTTCTGCTACACTGGAGTATCATTTGGACCTAAGCCCGCTGAAAAATGTAATGGGTAACACAGCCATATAGACTGTGCTTAGGATGGGTCGAACGCTATAATTTTCAGAACCTTAGCCACTCATACCCTGCTTGCTCCTAGTACAGGACTCTATGACTTTGACAAGAGATTTATGATTAAACTCAGCAATAAGACTGAAGGGAAAAGCTAACCGATATTATATATTTGAGACCGGGGACAGGTGAGTTTGGGACGAAATATTTGGACCCCATGGGAAAACTCGCCACCGTTTTTCAAGCCACATTTTATGCCAATAAAAGATATGAAAAAGAAATCTGAAATCATTTGAAGTTAGTCAGAGCAACAAAACCTTGATTAGATTATATTATAGGAAACCTAGGGAAGTTGTCTGTACAATAAATCTGCTTGTTTTAGAAGTCTTCCGTAAATCAGTCTTATTATGTGTTTAAATTTTCGGGAAAATTCTTCTCCTTTTTCCCTTTCGTCTTTTTTTAGACCGAAATTTTAAACATTTTGTGACTTGTTTCATTCCAAGTTTCTACAAAATTTGTAAAAATCACCACAACTGATTATGATTTTTACACTCCCATCATCATCTCCATCCCCTTTTACTTCTTCTCTCGCAAATAACTCTTTATAAATTTTTTCTATTTGGACGGAAGATGTCTTTTTTTTTTTTTTGTTAATAGGAGATATATGAAAACTGCATCAATTGCTCAACATGTTTTCACAAAATGTAAATATTTTACTTTTAAAAATTTTATATTACACTGACCAAACAGTAAAATAATTTCCCATTATCATTATTATTTATTTTTTTTTTTTTTCTGTTATCATAACTTTTAGCAGAATGTTTAATGTGGTAATTTCTATATGTTGGCTACAAGAGAGACTCCATTAAAAAGTTAACAACTCTAATCGAGTTTTTAATAAAACTTAGTGATTTAATATGTTGCAACATACAGGGTGGACCTATTTTGACTGACTCACAGATTTACATATTATTTAAATAGATTTGTATAATGTTCATATGTATCTCGAGAATAGTAAACATTTTTTAATTTTGTTATGTTTCAGTGCACTCAAATGTGTTTAATTCCACAAAGCAAATACAGTTTAAAATGTTGACTGTTCGTCCACGTGCTTTAAAATTTACATCTAAAAGTTAAACAAGCAATCTCTTTATTCAATTCATTTAATAATTATTGCATAGATTGATGCGATCGGCAGCATAATTTCAATTTTGTCTAGTCTTTAATACATTTGTCAATATATAGCAAATTCTATAATTGAAAGCTTATAGCTGTTCGAAAATACATATTAGTTATAAAAAAACAAGAGTAATTGATAACCTCAGATATTAAAGTTTCAAAGTTTTATATAAAAAAATATATTCGAGGTTCCCCTTCATTCTTTAGAAAGCATTCCACTTTATCCACCTTTGACCTAACAAACGAATGATCAGGAGAAACCACACCCACTGGGAAGTAATAGGCAGAACTAACCAAGGATCAAAACCTACCAACAACAACTTTGAAAAGAAACTTACAACTTCACAAGAAACAAAAATTAACATCAACAGATGGAGCAATTTCTGTTGATCATTTCAAGGGTGAAGGTATAATACTTGCCTTTGAGTAATAAACTGACAGCTTAATAAAAAAAGCTGTCTTTTCAATTCCAATAGAATGCACAGTATGAGTAGGGCTGTAGTCTCTGAGTATTGGTCTTAAAAATTATTTTTTTGAGATCACTATGCCGCTATGCGTGCTCAAGTGTGCCTTGTCATTGCGAGGCTGCCACTTCCTCCTCCTATGCAACGGACAAAAGACTAATTCTGCTTGATAGAAGATATTATAACTTTTTGAACAATTATATTACAAGCCATGAAAAGGGGCAACTATACACAATTTAGTACAGAATTAAGTATGACCTATTTTTTTTTTTTTTGGAAAATAATGCAGAAGAATGGTAAGCTGTTTTCTGAGCAGTATATCGAACTATAGGTACAATAATATACTGAGCTAAAAGAGTATAATTACAAAATATGGCGAAAGAAAAAAATGTGAGTAAGGTAGGAACTTTTATAAGGGAGGACAGCTAAATTCTCGCTTACAAATCTTATTACGAAAGCTGTGATTCTTATATGGCGAATTCCCATTTGGAAGCAGCTTCTGCATTACAGCCTGCTTCCAAGTAAAAGAACAGAGGAAGTTTTACCTATAATTATTTAAATATATTGTTTACAATCTCGTTGTAGTCTAGTGGTTAGTGTGTTGGCTTACTTAGACGTGAGCCCAGGGTTCAAATCCCAGCTCTGACATCTTGAAAAAATAGATATATGAAAAATTTTTTTCTTTTTTCGGCGACTACCTCTCAGCAGTCTTCTGGGAAAAGCTCTAAGAGTAACTGATAACCATGAACAAGCTGCTCAAGTCTGTCGTTCGGAGTCGACTTTAAACTGCAAGACCCGGTACTCATGGATAAAAAGTAACACACATAACATAGGTACTGCGAGAAGCTGGACCGTAACTCTGACACAGGGTTGTAATGGCCTATTATGTATGTATGTATTTACAATCTGCTATATAGAATAACTGTAACCATTTACTTTAGTTTCACTTTTAATAATTTTAAAATTATGTCAATGGTACCAGTATGTGCCTATTTCCTTCTTCTCTGAAAATGTTTCTTTCGTACTTAGAAAAGTATTTGTTGAGAGGGGTTTAAATGAAATGAACATCATGCCGGTTAATAGATTTCGCCCATTAATCGAGGTTCAGCTCTATTTTAGCAAATTGATCACGAACGGTAGAGCTCCATAATACTGACATATGGTCTCAGCAAGATGAAGCTGCACGTTGCGCTACATAATGCAAAACGTCTTGAAAATAACTGTTTACAGCAAAACGGATATCATTTAATAGATGTAATTTTTGATTCTTAGCTTAAAAAATTAAAAAATATACATTGAAAACAGTTGTAGACATATAGAGTTATAGGTTGGCCTACTCTGTACAAATGTACGTACTTTGAAAAAATATATAAATTTTTATTTTTTAATTAAATTCTGTTTAGGAAATTAAATTAAAACACATGAGAACATTTACACAAATAACAGAGGTGGCTAGAATTTTTTTTATATTTAAAGTTATAGTTTTTGTTTCTTGTGACTTATAATGATTAGTTTATCATTTTGTCTGATATTGCTTTTAAAGATTTTAAGCATTCATATTACTTATGACTAGAATATCAGAAGTTATTAAACAAATTGTGTTCATTAAAAATTAATGTTCATTTAGCTTTTAAAGGCAATTTAGAATAGTAACCATTTTAAAAATATTTTGTAATATTAGGATCTTTAAAAGTAGTTGAAAACGAGAGTATATATAGGAAACCAGATATGTATGGATTGAATCCTAAGTAAAAACTTAATAAATATTTGCTAATAAAACAAACACATCTTTACCATCTTTTGGTCTCTTCGTCATCAAGGAAATAGTGAATAAATAGTGAATCTGATTTCAGTTTCAAATTGTTAATTGTGATTAAATCAAACAGTATGTAGAATTGTTTCTATTTGTCCTCTATCTGTTTGTTCTTTAGTTCTTTCAAATTTATTTTTAATTTAATTTAATAAAATTTTGCAAAATTGCCAGTTGCAATCAAATGATTGCAGAAAAAAGGTTTCAATCAATAAAGTTCCATTTTGTTTTTAACCTCATTTATATACTTATTTTAATTCACAACTTGTTTAAATAATTCGCAATCATGTTGATTGCTGTTTGCAAAAGACTGCAATTACCCCAACACTGCAATAAAAAAGTATATCTTTCTTAATAAAATTACAAATAAATAATAAGTTTTAAGGTAGTGATAAAATTAAACAGTAAAATATGATTTTATTTCATTGTCAATTTATGGTTAATACTTATAGATTCAAAAGCAAAATAAAAATGTATACTCTTGACCATTTAGTTTTAGGTTTTGTATGTATGAGACGAGACGTATTATAAAAAAATATAAAATCAACCACTTTTCTGTGTAAACTGTTCATAATTGAAACATTAATTTTAAAGAAAAATGGGAGTGATCTAGACACGCACCTTTAGACCCAATTGAAATGAGCAATGACAACTGCTATTAGTTGTGACAGTGTGTGTTTATAACGTACATGCTAGCCCATTACGTAGCATGTATGTTACAATGCAATTTTCCACAATTTTCCTATTATGGCTGACAATTTTTAGGAGAAAATTTTTTTTGTGTAATTAAATAAAGGCGCCATTTGCTTTTAATATATTTTTAGAGATTTTTTGTATTTACTATTTAGATATTTGTTTAGTTTGATGGGCTACTCTATTAAGCCGTTAGAGAAATACAATAATATTCTTAAGCTTAAAAACCAATGATTTTACGGCATTTTGGAGTAGCTTCCTAGTTGACATAGATTGAAATCATAATTTAAATACTTGCCAAGCTTCTTCTCTGTGGTAGGCCTGCATTGCACATTGGTTCAAGAGTGGCCGAAATTCATTTTTTTCATGTTCGCCGATTTGGATAATTTTTTGGTATTTTGTTGTCAGATAGTTGAATATTATGATTCCGTAATATTAGGCTGATATATTTAGTATTTCTTTGGACAGACACGCTCCAAGTTCATATATGTTCGCTTGTTTAAAATGGCATGCAAATTTACTGTATATTCAATCTTTTGGTACAATCACAGTAAACTTATCATTTGACTTTGTTGTATATTTTCGTAAATGGCAATTGTCATAGATGAGATTTGCATTAAAAAAAGTTGGAAAAAGTGCCACATAAAAAATTTCGTAGAACAAAATATAAACAACATCAAAATTTCAATGTTCATCAACTTCAGTGGACTGCATCTTTTTAGCGCTGTGGAGCACTGTTTAACGAAAGACGTCAAATTACAGCTTGAAGTCTCAGCTAAAAGCTAAAAAAAAATTCAGCTGCTCCTACCTGCTCCTTTCCAAAAGAAACAGTAAAAACTATAAAGTGATAAAGTAAGAAAACGTGAATTTTCGTTCATGCTTGTTGTTGTTGCCATAATTCTTTACTGTTTAAAATTATTACATAATGTAATATACATACTAGTCAATTGTGTTAATTTTTATATATTTAATTGTTGAAAAAAGCATAAGCTGCAATTGAATTTGAATTATTGTTTACTGATACTGTTTGATAACAACAATAGAAGATCAAGCGATAGACTATTAGGTGCTGTGTTATCATTCATTTATTATGTTGTTGCATGCAATAACAACTACACAATATGTCTTGCTCTCTTTATTGCACAAAATCTTTTCCGTTAGAGCTTAATAAGTAATACATTAAGTACCAACAATATAATATACAGTTTCTGATTTAAATTTCTGCAATTGGGTATAAATTTCTAATATTATTGATAAGCTAATTTACATTACATTGGCAAGTGCAGTGATAAGAGGTGTGTTTTTAAGTGATATCAAGATTTAATTTTATTAATTATGGAAAATGTAACAATTTCTTATTTAAATATTTGCGGTTTGCTTCATATGTGGAGCAAAGCCCACAGAAATGAATAATTTAGATGCGGTGATTTTGAGGAAATGTTCGGAAGAAGCAGTTGCGTTTGGTATTTCTCCCTTGCATGCGAGAATCAAATTTATGGAGTGCATTCTGCACATTTCTTACCGTCTAAGTTTCAAAAAATGGAGAACAGATAGTTACACAAAAATTGAAATGGCGGCAAATAAAGCTGAAATTCAGAAGAGATTAAAGTTGACACTGGGCATAAATGTGGACGCGGTGAAGCAAGGTATGGGCACAACAAACGATGGCAATACGGCAAGAAGGTTTTTCGAAAATCTAGCCAAAACTGCAGACGTAATTGGAATAAAAGAAGAGTTAATACATAGATTTAAAATTATTTTGGCCGCAATAAATTGTAATGCAGCAGTCGACACTAGCAAATTTCATATATATTCCATGGATACTGCCAAGTTGTTTGTTGATCTCTATGGCTGGTACTACATGCCTGTAACTGTGCATAAGATTCTGGTGCATGGTAGCAAAATTATAGCAGAAGCTATTCTGCCAATAGGTATGTCTCTATTTAAAGGCCCTTATTCAATGATTTAATTTTCATTTTTTACATTTTAATTGATTGTTTGTATCAGGTATGCTGTCCGAAGAAGCTCAGGAAGCGAGGAATAAAGATTATAGAGCCTATAGATTACATCATTCGCGAAGAAATGGACGTGTAGCCACTAATGAAGATGTAATGCATAACCTTTTATTGTCTTCAGACCCATTTATAAATAGATTTCGCTCAAAGCTGCAAATCAAAAAATTGGAGTACGATAATGATGTTAAAAAATTATTAAAAGACTATGCTTAATTTATTTATTCATGTTTTTTCTATGGGAGGTGGGCGTAAAAGTGGGCGGATCAGGTATATATTTTCAGGAGCCCATTCTACAATTATAATAATTACTTTTTGTGAAAATTGAGTTGATGCATTAAAAATCAAGGGAGTTATGCCACTTTTTCAATACAAGTTGTATGGGAAGTGGGCGTAAAAGTGGGCGGATATTTTTCAAATTTCACACAAATGATTCTGAGTGTTTAAAAATGCTATGTGCCAAAAAACAATGCCGTAGGTCAAAATTTAATTTTTACTTTGTATGGGAGGTGGGCGTAAAAGTGGGCGGATCATTTTGATTTTTCCATTTTTTCTTGATTCAAACAAAAAATGCCTATGTGCCAAGTTTCATTGTCCTTCGACAACTTCTTCTATTTTTAGCCGCTCGTTCAATGAACTTGAACCAATGTGCATTGTACTGAAATGTGAAAGCATGTAGATAGATTTTATTATTAAGCGCCTTTTTTTGTCGATGAGACAAGTTGCTGGCATTTGATTACTCAAAAGGCTTCACCTTTGACTGATCAACAGTAATTGCCGCATCTGTCGTTGAAGGTTAATTGTAAGTGGTGAGCGTCTCCACTAAGTAGGCGAGCTGCTATCTTCCAGAAGGAATATATGGTAGTAATTTGTTACGATATACCAACCATTTGCTCTTTTTAAGAATTTGTTTTATTTTTTTATAGATTTTCATTACCAGTAACTGTTTGCTCTTTTTTTTTTCAATTTTATACAAACAATAATGAATAATTTGATGAATAATTTAAAAAAAGTTTATGGCTTGTAGTCGCCATGGTCTAGTGGTTATTGTGTTGATTTACTCAGACGAAAGCTCCGGTTCAAACTCCGGCTCTGACATCTTCAAACAAAGAAATATTAAAAAAAATATTTCTTTCGGCGACTACCTCTTAGCACACTTCTGGGAAAGTTCTAAGAGTAACTGATTGCCATGAACAAGCTTCTCAAGTCTGCCGTTCGGAGTCGATAATAAACTGTAGGTCCCTATACTCATGGATAAAAATGGACACACACAACACGAGTGCTGCGAAAAACTAGGCCGTAACCCTGACACAGGATTGTAAAGACCAGATATGTATGTATGTATGTATCATATGCCTAAAGAGTTAAGGCAAAACTGTATTGTATTATTGTATTTATCAACTCGTTGCACGCAGTAGCTAAACAACGAGCTTCTAACTTTTTTTTTTAATTTGGTACAAACAACTTTGTCGGCAATTCTGTAATGTTGCTTTTTCTATAATTATTGATATTAAATCGTTTCTTTACTCTAAATAGGTATTAGAAAGAACCCTAGCTTTTAGCTATATACATACAATATGTGTATGCATAAGTATATAAATTTCTATGTTTTAAGTTATAAAGCTAAAATTTGCAAACTTTTTTGCTTTATTACTTAAAATTATTGCAATCTTCTTATGTTGCCGTGTTTTTTTGTCAAACTCCTCTGAAATATCACGACCGATTTTCATAAAATTTTGTGTGTATATTGGGTAGGTGTGAGAATCGTCCAACATCTATTATTCATACCTTTAAGTGTTAAGGGTGACTTAATCATCAAACTGAAGTACTGAAAACGGCGGACAAACTATCAGTAATGAAGACATTGATGCTGATAATCGTTGAGTGGTACCATATTCACCTTTGCTGAGCAAAACGTTCAATATCAATATCAAGTTTTGCAGTTCGGTAAAGAGTATCAAATATATTTAAACTATAAAAAAAATTCATCGAAAAAAAAAATGTATCGTGTGGTTAAATTTTAAGGGCCGATGTTGAATGCGAAATGTCTCCAGCACCTAAAGGTCAAGTTTTTTTTTTTTTTTTTGCATTCCAATTGACATTTCGCCTTTTCAGACTAACACAATTTAAACTATGGAAAGATACACAATCAAAGAATGCGTAAAAGTTATTTAGGCTTATTATGAAAATAAGCGTTTAAATCAAAATGCATAATGCGTAATTTTTTGGTCAATTTAATCATCCAAATGTGCGTACAATCGGAAATATCGTGCAAAAATTTGAGCAAACCGGATCTGTAAGAGTTGTGAAAGCACCAGTGCATGCTCGTATAAGTTACACTGCAGAAAATATTGCTGCTGTTCGCCATGTTGTGGCTGAAGAGCTGTCCCAGAAGAGGTGAAAAATGAAAACGCAAACAAAGGTTTTTTTTAAATTATAATTTAAAAATAAGAGGTCCCCCCCTCTATTTATGGAAAGATTTTAATGTAAAAATTAGACCTTAGACCTACCTATTTTTTGTCTAAATACGAGTTGTAAAATATTAAAATTACACAAGGGCTGAAAATTACCTTAAAGTGCTCTCTATAGACTTTTTCTAAGCATTTTTCAACCTTTTCAACTTTAAAAAATCTCTGTTCGTCATGATGTTACACATACTTTCTTAATATTAATTTACTATGTTTAGGCTTTTATAAATTTTCTTCTTTAGAAAATAATTTCATGTTAGAAATCTATAGATTCCCTGAGTTGTGCTGCATGCATGTATGGCAACTTTTTATTTTTATTTTTATTTTTATTTTTTATTTTTTATTTTTGTTTTATTTAAATAAAAAGGAAAAAGCCATTGGCAACTAGAAAAGTCTAAAATAAATGAAATAAACGGGTAAAGCATTATTATAATTTTCGCACCATAAATCAATGTGTTAAACACGCCATGTCATCGGTTCTAGTAAAATTTCAAGTCAACATAAAATGAGAACATGGCGCATTTTAAAACGTAACAATAAATTAAACTGCTTCCAAAGATGTTCATGTACTTGTATGGATTACACCCATCGTATAAATTTCTTTCAAAATTATACAGAATACGAGTACAGACTTCATACAAAGGAATGTATGTTTTCTGTTTTAAATTATATGAAATTCTTTTTTTTTTATTAATGTTTTATGTGGTATATACGAGTATTTAATATATACATAAGTGAGTAGCATAAGTACAAGTATATCTTGTTTAATTGCAATATTGTTAGCTGCTGAATTTTAATTATTATCTAATGATTTATTTTTTAAACACTGTAATAATTTAGTAATTAACTTTTAATTTGTAATGAGATAATTTAATGTCAAAAGAATTTTGAGGGTGAATTTACATTCGCAATACTTAGAAAATTTTTTAAAATCAACAATTAAATTCTACTTTTTTTAAAGAGTCCAGCACTCTGGTGGCGAGTACTACTCACACAGTGCATTTTGCTGCTCTAGAAAAATATGTTAGGGGAAGGGGGAAAGCGGGTGTAATATTTACAGATATTTTTTTAAAACTTATTAATAACGTAATTGGAAGGAAAAGCTTTCACGGAAGGGTATTATACAAACGAAAAATCAACTATTTGAGTTACAATCACTGCTTTAGAATATGCGTTTATTTGGAATTAGAACAACAGAATGCACGCCACACCTAGTACTCGCTCTAAAGGTTTAGACTTTGAACAACCGGCCTATATATGAGAGTTGTATTCCATACTGAGTGTGTGTGTGCCTTGTAATACTTGAGAAGGTCAGTTAAAGTAAAGTGTTTCTTGCACCATGTCAAAAATTCGAGGTATTTTTATGATTCCTTCAGCAAACGTGATCGTACTCAGATTGGGCCTATGTTTGAAAAAGCAGCAATCCCCAAAAGGCTGAGCTTTAACACTAAGTTACTGCTCGTGATAAAATTTTTGCATCTTAGTGCTGCTGCATACAAAAACATCGTCGCTTGCATTGAGAATCAGTATGTGCACACTCATCGTTGCTCCAATTCCTAAACGTTTCCTGCACCTCTGATTAAACTAGAAATAAAAACCCTCGCCTCCAATATTCTTACGCTTACAACCATTTCTGCAATAGTATCAGGATTTAAAAAAAGGACATAAAGTCTCCCGTTGAAGTTCCAAAAGAAAAGTGAACACTCACGAAGCCTAGAGAAAAAAAGAGAGGCAGACATGGTTCAACGAAAGAACTTCAACTTCACACTCGTAGGGTCTGAAGTGAGAAGATGGCAAATGTTATATTCTGGGGTGAAATGGTGAAGCCAAGATGAATTATGAACATTGAAATAAACAACAGCCAAAATTTCACTCTTCGGATAATTCTCTAGAATTTCGAAAATGTAGTTAGAAAGACAGTCTAAACCGCTCTCCTGTGTTTACATTTCTATACAGAAACCTGGAATGTCAAAGATATGCGCTGGTTTTGAACTTAACCCCAGGGCAGCTAAATTCTCCATGAAATATGTCAAACAGTTGTTGGCATTGGTAAACAAGTATATTGCGAAGCTACAGACATACATAATCGAAAGGCGCCTATGAATGTTATAGAAAAGTTCAATGCAAACTACTTGCATATCGTCGGTTGACAAGTAAAACTCACTAAGTGTAGTCAGACCACTTAGCACTTAGTGAGTTTTACCTGTCAACCGACGATATATTCAGGCTTAAATATTTTTATCTTTTTTATTTTAGGAAAAACTATAGCAGTTAAAATTACCAAGGGGATATATATATAGATTAAAACCACCAGTCTATTTCAGATTTATTTTAATTGTTTTTTATAGTTTTATAAAAGTAAAAAATTTCTATTACAACTGTTCTCATGTGTTACTTAAACAACAAATAGACTTTTTTAAATTTCATTTTCGTATCACTAGAGCAGAAATATTTGCTAAAACTGACGTGCAGCCAATATTTTATAACTATAGCTTAGCTCGTTTTCCTTAATATTATGACATTTATCTTCG
Source organism: Metopia argyrocephala (assembly GCA_963576795.1). NCBI lineage: Eukaryota > Metazoa > Arthropoda > Insecta > Diptera > Sarcophagidae > Metopia > Metopia argyrocephala. Next base: position 51,286,422 of record OY756209.1, on the reverse strand, counting down.
CAACATTGTAGTTTTAACGTTTTTTAATGCCATAAATTCTTCTTTATTTTCTTTCATTTTATATGTGTAAAATTTATTTATTATACGAGTACATATGTAATTACTTTTTTTTTAGTTTATTTAATTTAATTTCATTCTATTCTATTCTTTTCCATTTTATTACACATTTTAACAATAAAAAAATTCTTGCGTAATCATCATAAATCTTTGCTTTAATTGTTATTTTCTACCAACCATTGTTTCGAGTAAATTAAAGTTATAAATCAAATAATATTTTATAACAAAAAAAAAAAAATTATAATCAAACACACAAATACTAAAAATTGCAGACAATTTTTAATTGCAATTTAAAAGAGATTTTTTAAATGTTAAAATATTAGAAATTTATTCAGATTTAATTAAAAATGTTTCAAAACAAAAACAGGGCAATGAAATTGTTGAAAAAGCAAATATTGGTGAAAACCGTTTAGTATTCGTATTTTTTAAACTGATAATTAAAACAAATTTAAGAGTTTACCAGAGGCATTTAGCAGATTATGAATCAACACCTTATTACGAGTATATGTATACATATTATAAAGATGTGACATAGTGGTTGAGAGCTCGCACAGAAACTTACACGACCGAGATTCAATCCCAGCGAAGGACAAAATTATAAAAATAAAAATTTGCGATTTTCTAAAATTATAATTTTAAATTAAAAATTAAATTTAAAAAAATAAGAGGTTAACCCCCCTCCCCCTCCCGCCAAGAAGTCGCGCTTCCTAATATTTCCAATCTATTCCAGCAGAAACCAAATATCAGGAGTACAGCGCCACCTTTTGGGAAGATAACAGCTAATCTACTGAAGACGCTCACCATTCACAATCAACATCCACCGATAGATAAGGCAATTGCTGTTGATCATTCAAGAGTGAAGGTATAACACTGGCCCTTGAGTGGTCAAATTGACACCAAACTAAATCTAAACTCAAATCCGTTTTATGTACTTTTTTGTTGGACATATATTTTTTTTATGGGCTTAACTATTCACCCCTATCGCAAACAACTATTCCCATAAAAAAATTCCAAAATTTCCTTATTTCTTATTGTGAATCATTCCCAACACAAATTGTTTGGGAGTGAATTCACAAACATATGAAATATGGCATCGCCAATATTTACTCCCAAAAATTATTTTGTAAAATAAATTCGCAGCAAGTGCCAATGGGAACAAGAAGGGAATAAGAAAGAAACATGTAAGTTATAAGAAGGAAACATGTAATATTCCTGGAATCTGTAAAGAACATATGGCTTACAGCCAAACATAAATGTTTTTGTATGCATAATTTTTACTTTATCTACGAGAGTGAGTGAATCCGATTCATCTCGAATAGATCTTCACTAGAACCTTTCCATAGATTATTTCTCCTCTTCCAGCACCAAAAAGGAAGACACACGCTATTCATTTTTTTATATATTTGTATTTTACTTAACATAATTGTTGAGAGCTAATTCACAATAAATACATTTGTTTATATGGCATTCATAAATAATTCACAATAGAAACTTTAACTCCCAATATACACATATTAGCGATACCGATTTTTTTGGATGGGAAAAAATTATACTCCCAAACAACAATTTAATCCATAATATTCACGATAGGGGTAATTATTTAGCCCAGAATACTACTGTCCAGTACAATGCCAAAGAATTCTGGTTTAGACAAAATAAAGATGTCCATTTAAAATAGAAACTGATAATATCATCGATGGAATTAAAGAACGCTGTAACTAACAACACCTTAAATGTTCACCAGAGCCAAAAAACCTGTAAGAAAGTAGAACAAAGACACTGGTATTTTTCAAACCGAAGACGGCGTAAGTGAATTTATTTTTTATCGAAAAATCTGGGAACGAGACCAATCGACGCGTATTTTTTTTTTTTATAAAAATTATGCAAAAAACGTATTTTCGATTTTTTGTTAGTTACAGTGTTCTTTAATTCTTACGACGATATGTTAATGGGTATGTGCATTATGTTAATAAACCCAAATTTAAGGCATTAATTCAGCGTTTCGCCAAATATTCCAATTTGACAGCTCACTGTATGTCTATTTTGAAGCAGACTTTACCTCCAAATGTTACCAAACTAAATAATACTTACTTACTTACTTAGATGGCCATAACAACCAGTTCACGGGTTTCGGCCTGCCTTGACACTAGTCTCCAGGCGTGCTAAGCGCGCGCCTTCTTTAGTTGGTCACACCAATTGACGACAGGGCTTCATCAACTTGGTCCTTCCAATGTAAACAACAGCAAGAGACAGCAAATCTCTTATCCCTCTTAGCAGCAAAATCCGTTCAAGACTAAGTGATGAAAGATGAAACATTAGATGCTTCATTAAGAATATATTTGATGTAAGTATTTGTATGTAATAATTGTGAAATTACTTAGTTGTAAATTCAATAAGTTTTATGACTACATGTCTTTGCAAACGGTATGTTGCTCATTTGATTTACAACTTCTTGAACATAAGAGTTTATAGTTTTGATTAACATCTTTGGCAAAAAATCACCAGACGAGTGTCTTAAGCAAAGACGAAATGCCCTTAAATACATGCTTATCCCCAAAAACAATACATTTCATAACATATTTAATATATGTGCCTCTATGGCGAAAAATATAATAAGTTCACATTTAAAATTTTTTAATTAAACATTTTTAGTTTAATTTTTACCAAATAATTTATTTTTATTGAGAACAATACTCAGGGATAAACCACTTCTGATACCGTGCATTGCATTGGAAATTTTTTTTTTCTTAAATTAGGAATGAAACAAATTCCTGTGAATTGATCATTCAAAGGCCGGTGTTATACCTTCACCCTTGAACGATCAACAGCAATTATCTCATCGCTGCATGTTGATTGTGTGGTGAGTGCCTTCGCTAAGTAGATTTCGCTGTTATCTGCTACTGCCCTCATCACTCGTTTTTTGCTGACATTCGTTGAAGCCTCTTATTTTTAAATTATAATTTTGTAAAAACTTCAAACTAACTTTTCATTTTTTACCTTTCTTGCGATTTGAACCTGGGCCGTTTGAGTTTTTTTTTTTTTTGAGAGAGCTCTAACTGATTACAAAAAATTTGAATTCTAACTTTTTATAAACAAAATTTTAGCATATCAAGTTAAAAAAAAACCAAACCGAAACCGAACGGTATAAGTAAACTTTAAACCGAAACCGCGCTTTTTCATTTTAGCGATTCTTAGCAAGTTCTAGTTTAGATATACAGCAGCATAATCTGCAGCCCAAACACTGAGCTCACGTTATGCCCCCTAAACGATTGACTGTTCTTTAACTTAAATTTTTTTAAGTATACCTAATGTTTCCCTTATTTTTTATTAATAAAATTCGTTTTACAAAATCCATAAAACTTACGACTTTTGTACTGTTTCTACTTAAAATTACATTAAAACTCTTGAAAATCTAAAGTTTTACGGATTTCATCAAGTTGTCTCTTTTCTCAGTAACAAAAAATTTTAATATGCCTTTTTACATTAAACCATCGATATGAAACATTTAAAAATCGAAGAAAAAGTATTGTAAACCACATGATTTCTTTCCTATGCCACAAAACATATTCAAATGCATGTATTTCAACAAATTACAACAATTTAATTTGAACAAGAAAATAATTCAATCCGTATGTGTCCATTAATAACACTGCAACTGACAACTCAATTTCAGATACAATTCATATACAATTATGATGAATGTTTTAATTTCGACCCCCACACCCTGTGCGGTACTCCACAATGTCCTCTATGATTTCTATGGACAAATATAAACAATGAATGTGCATAAGACAAAATGTAAATGAAAGAAAGAAAGAAAAAAATAATCAAAAATTTCCACACAGTTGCAATTGCATCTGCAACATACTCGTAAAATCATGATCTATAACTCTATTGTTCTATTGAAATAGAACATCAAAAGCAACATCAACAAATCTGACTCGTATTTTGTGGTCAAATAAATATACAGATTCGTTTTCTTTTTTGCATGTTTCGTTTATCTTTTTTTCAATTTTTAGAGGGAATCAAATCAAACCACAATCTAAACAGGTTGGCGTATTTACGTAAAAGCAAAAGGGAGTAGGGCAGGCAGGATAGAGCTGATAAATATGAGTAGTATTAATGCTATAGGAGCAGAAAGATAAGAAAGCATCAGCAAATGCAAATGCCCACAATTATAAATACATTCTGATACACTTGCAACAAACAGTCTATAAACAGAATCTTACACTATGGTGAGAATAAAAAAAACTGAATTGTTGCATTCATATGTACAAGCAAATCTGGCGGCAAACAGATCTGCCCGAAACTCTATTACAATAGATTTCTTTTTCTTGTGGTGTTTGTGAAAAATGCAGGTACTTTTTCTATGTGTGTTTAGTAAACGTAATGCATTTACATAGAACAACTCCTTTCTAGTATGGAATGATGATTTTGTGCATGTAAAGACAGCATGGATAGAGAGGGTGGACTGTTAACGCCTTTAGTTAATGGTATATGAGAGAGAGCTAGCTACTGCTTGTCGTACTCATATATTGTTGATGATAAAGTGTTGTCCATTGTTGTTGGTGTGTTGCGTTATTTCAATGTTCAAGTCATCTTTTGACAATCTGCGAACAAATAATTCCATCAGCAGTAACAAAAGCGCAGCAAGTCACTGGTAATATTGTTTTGTAACTCGTACCCAATGAAAACAGTAAAAAAGAAAATATTTGCATCTCAATGAAACTATACCCTACAATAGGAAGTGGTACACAGACATACACGGTAGGCATAAGCTGCTACTTGCCTACCCAATAATAAGATTTGTTTACAAAATATTAAATTTAAAGAACATTAAAATATAATTTTTTAATAAAATAAATTTTGATTTAAGAGGACCATATAGGTAATATAAGTTAAAAAATTAATTAAAATAAATTTTAATTGATACAGTTAATATTTTCATTGTATTAATTAAAACATACAAATATTTATAAAAATGCATGCATGTGGGCCAATTAAAAAAATAAATGGAAACTAAAATTTTTCCAACAAAATTTTATTTTCTTACTACTTGTATGTTGGTTTACTACACAAGAGCTCCGGGTTCTAATCCCAGCTTTGACAGCTTGAGAAAAAAATTTAGAAAATATATCTTTCGGCGAGTACCACTTAGCAGTCTACTGGCAAAATCTCTAAGAGAAGTTGATTGACATGAACAAGTTTCTCAAATTTATCGTTTGGAGTCGACTTAAACTGTAAATCCCAATATTCATGAATGAAAATTGACACACACAACATGAAATAGGGCTGTTATTTAAGTATGTAATTACGCTAAATGGTATTAATCGTAGTCCATATTAAGCTCTAATCTCCATAGGTATGTATAACTGCTTATTTTTTTAAATGTTTCGAAACTTTCTAAATTTTATTTTTTATTATTCTTTTTAGCGGAACCTCGGATACGGGACAATATTGATTACACCTCACCGAGACTGGAATTACACAGAGACTTTTGGGCTTCTGGCGAGGTCATCCCCAGTGGATCGGTGGAAATCTACACTGATGGTTTTAAGATTGGAGATAGAGTGGGGTGTGGGATCTATTCAGAGGTGCTCGCCCTCTTCATATCCCTTCACCTCCCTGATTAATGAAGCATATTTCAGGCCGAAATAATGACTATATAGAACGCTGCAAAAGTGATACTGCAAAGTGGTACTCCCACTGCTAGTATCACCATATTATCTGACAGCCAGGCGGCGGTCAGATTGCTGTCGAGTTTGACCATAAACTCTAAAATTGTCAGCGACTGTCGCGATACCCTTTTGACACTCTCGAGATAGTGCGACGTTAATCTGATTTGCGTTCCCAGTCACAGGAACATCGCGGGTATGTGTACTGCGGATGAATTGACTACAGCGGGTACGTCTGTGCCGGGTGTTAATCCTTATGTGAAAATGGATATACCTTTTTCTACCGTTAGACTCCTTATTAGAAAAAAATATTTATTGGTCGCGGACCTGACCTAGTCGGGGGAGGAGTCTTTTTAAGTTGCTGGACTTACCTGACCTAATCTGAATTTGAGGCGTAACAATCAACTCTTTAAACTGGACCGCAGGGAAATCTCTTCCGTTGTATCTATCCTCACAGGTCACTACGTGAAGGGCAGGCATACAAGGAGGCTGCACTTACCCGCGAATGACTTCTGTCGTGGCTGTGGGTCGGCTGAGGAAGAGGAGACTGTGGTTCACTATATTTGCCAGTGCCCATCTCTGGCTCGACGTAAATTTCTTACATTAGGATCTTCTTTTTTCGATGACTTCACTGACCTATCGATCCAAATTTATTAGGCTCTCTGGCTGGTTTCCAGCATAATTTTCTGGGGAAGTAGTGCTTCTTGTTTGGAGCCTCTGGCTATCAGGGCTCCCTACATCATGTGGTATCACAACGGGCCGCTATGCGTGCTCAAGTGTGCTTTGTTATTACGAGGCTGCCACTTCCTCCTATCCGTTTATTATTTTACTACCGATGCTACAATGAGGAGTAAAGGATATCAGGCAGTCGATATGAACCATCTCTTAAATCTTTATGTGTTTCAAAAACATTTTTATATTTCCGTATCTGATATGAATTCATAAATGCATTTCGTTTGTATCTTTTCAAAATGTATTTGATTCGTACATCTGTGTGGTAGTTGCAAAAGTTCAGTTCATCAACATACACACCAATAATGAAATTTTCAAAAACATATGTATTTACGTGCATACTCTCAGAAATAAACATTAATAAACATGAACATGGAGTGAATCGTTTTGTATTCATTGGGTTAAAAAGAAAACCAACCAATACAAAGGCAATCATAATACCAACAATATTTACAGGACAAAACAAATGCAATCAAGTTGTTGCTGCATTTTTTTTTTTTTTTTTTTTTATTAAGACCAATACTCAGGGGCAAACCCCTACTCATGCAGTGCATTGTATTGGAATGTGAAGATTGTTAATAGATGTTTGTATATTTTGCGCCTTTTATTTGTTGATGAAACAAGTTGCTGTAAATTTGTCCACTCAAGAGCCAGTGTTATACCTTCACCCTCGAATGATCAAACAGCAATTGCCTCATCTGTCGGTGGATGTTTAATGTGAATGGTGAGCGTCTTCAGTAGATTAGCTGTTATCTTCCCAGAAGGTGGCGCTGTACTCCTGATCATTGGTTTTTGGTGGAATGGATTAGAAATGTCAGGAGGCGGTTTCTTGCAGATGGTCTTGCTGGAGGGGGGGGACCTCTTATTTTCTTTAATTTAATTTTTTTTAATTTAAATTGTAATTTTTAGAAAACCGCAAATTTTTTATTTTTATAATTTTGTCCTTCGCTGGGATCGAACCTGGGTCGTGTGAGTTTCTGTGCGAGCGCTCTACCACTATGCCACGACCCCCCCCCATTTGGTGGAAATTGATGTTGGGCAGAGGCAACACAATGCTTTTCCATGTTCCAATGTTGGTCTTTCATTCAGATTATTTGTCACTGTATGTATTGTCTTTTGCATACTTTCAACGTACAAACATATTTATATTTTTTCTTTACACTAGCAACAACAACAATTATAACAACTGCTGCAACCAAATACAACTCAATTTATTGAGGGCTGATTATATTGTATGCCTATTGTATTGTATTGTCCTGTCCTGTCCTGTCATTATTTACATTGCAATTTCAACACAATTCTCCTTTGCACACAATCCTGATGCTGCGAATAGTGTTGCCGGAGCTACTGTAAATGTAGTTGCATGTGATGATGCGTGGCATGAAATTATAGATGACACTTGTGTCTATTTAAAAAAAAAATATTGCACATGAATTGAAAAGTAGTCAGTATGAAAATCAAATTTTATGTCTGCAAAAGCTACCTTAAGGCACAATATTAATTTCCTTATCTTACTCTGTATCGCATATTCGTAGTCGTATAAAACTTTTGAAATCGCCTAGCAATTGTATTTATTCTTGTGCAACAATGTATTGCATTATTATTTTGGATTGCATCAATTTCTATAGCTGTAGCATATATAGAAGAAAAAATATATGCATCCTTTTGTTGCAAATATTTGCAATTATTTGATGTGTATCTCACAAATGAAATTTATGTTTTATGAAACGGTTATTTACAACATATCGTACAAACATATATACTACGTCTAGTATAAGTACAATAAGTGTATTTTATGCTTTTCCAATTTCTTTTTCCTTTTCATTGTCTTTCTCTTGTCGACTTATGAGCAATACAAGATGAGTAAAATAGATTTTATTTTACGAGCATGCCAGTATGTGTAAAATTTTTATCGTATATTTAGTTGAATGAACAATAAATTGACATTAAATAGAATGAAAAATATTTTAAGTTCTTTTAAAATAAATTATAAATTTACAATAGGCAGAGTTAAATGTATTTCTTTGACTATCTACTACTGGTGGTAAAGAAATAGGCTTTAGGGCAGTTGTATCCCAGCCATCAGCACAATGTACGGGCTGTTACACCTTCACACCGACGAGAGCACAAAATTAGATCTCGGCGACAACAGTGCAACTGCTTAAAAGCAGTTGCGTCCAAACACGCGCATTGATATATGGGCAATTTCAATAATTTTCAACATTTGTTGAAACTGAGTTCAGATGCTTATTATTTCTCCTGTTTTTCGAATTGACCAAAACGGTCAAAGGGGAATGCTAGGCCATACTAGAAAACTGGGAAATTAAAAATTTCAGACCATCAGTTCTTTATTTTTAAAAATTATGGGCACTCAAATATCGAAAAACTCAAAAAAAGGCTTGAAATTTACAAGAGTTTTTTCATATTTCATCACTTTTCTACTTTTAGTTTCAAACTTCCGATGCTCACTGATATAAAATAAAGTCACTAGACTTTGTAGATATTTACACTATAAAAGTTATGCCAATACTTTGGGAAAAAGTTGTACAGCGGTTCATTTTTGAAACCAAAATTTTCCGATTTTTCAATTTTCGCAGTTTTTTCTATAGCGTTTTTGCGCCGTTCAAGAAAATTGCATTTCGTCAACAGTATTTAAAAGATGGTATAATTTGCTAAAATTTGCGCCATATAACGTCGATGTCAGGCTGCTAGTTGCTGAGAACGATGACCTCAAACTTTTATAGAATTGGCGTAAATTTTTCAAAAATTACAGTTTTTCGCGCCTGACATTTGCAATCTTATTTAAAACTGGTTTATGTATTGCGTGATCTAAACTTCTTAGTAAATGGCACCTCAACGTCAAGAAGGCGTTAAAATATTTTGAAACGCAAAAATTTTATAAAGAAAATAAAACTTTTGCGAAATTTCATGATTTTGTTTCGCGTTTTTTTTAATTAATCCGTGGTTTAAAATCAATGTAAAGTATTGGAAATGAAGTGTGGCGGTGAACTAAAGATCATATATTAATACGGTAGAATTCGGTCCATATTTAGAGGGTACAGTGGCATTTTTCTTCAAACACATTTTGCTTTGTGACATCTGCAGTTATGTATAGATTCCGCCGCGATTGACACCAAATGAAAGGTTTAAGCTTGATAACCGAATAGGCATTAAAAAATTTTCATGATTTTAATTTTTACAGATCAAAAAAAAAATTCTAACCTCAAAAATAATTCTTATATAATTTTTTTTGTTTATTAAATTTGCAAGTTAAAACATTGTTTTTCTGTAAATTAGTTGTGCGTTATATAAACACATATTATAACAATCGGTGAAAGATCCATATTTTTGCAAAAATTAGCGTTTTTTAATATTAAGGAATTTTAATTATAATTGATATTTTTTATGTATTTTAATCAGTGCATTGATGAATTTGGACTGCACTGATGAATTTGAAATGAGTTTCATGCATCCATATAATATTTATTAAAATAAACCAATAAATTTAACTTTAAATTTTTTTAAAAGAAATTTTAACTTAAAACCTCCATAATTTTCGCGCCGTTTGCAATAAATGATTAACGCGAACTGTTTTGGTATGCTAAAAAATCACCCTTCACGTGACCAAAGCGTCATTCGTGTCATCCAAAAAAAAAAAAATTGGAAAAAAAAATATCAAAGTCTCGAAAATTTTTTAAATTGCCTAATACATTTCTGGTGAATAGCTTTGAAAGCTCTTACATTTTAACATTGCCTGATCGCAGTTTTTTTTTTAAGTAAACAGCAGAATGATAACAATTTAAATGTGCAACTGGAAATATTCATGTCCATGAGAGGAAATAGTGTAATCAATTATCTAAAAAAGGCATCGAACTATAGAAGAATTATAAGGAGCTTAGCTAAAACCAAAATTCTTTACAAAGTTTTATGGCACTGCTGTACAAATAAGGCAAAATCAGGTAATGAATCACTTGCAGGTTAATTATTTTATAACTTTTTATATATAGCGTCTAAAGTTGAAGAGAAAAAACATTTCTGAATGGTGCCTGTAAATAAACACGCTCTTAATTTTGTTTTACTCACTTGATTAAACAAAAGACTAGCACGTCGTCCTATTTACTCTTTTTATTTAGATTTAAATTTATTTTAAACCTGTAGTGCTTCGCTACACCTACCATTATCATTTTTCCACATTTTTCGACTGATGATTTTTAGTCACTACGGAGTAATTCAGACAAAATTCAAAAACTTTAACTGTTACTGATTTCAAGATATACTGAACTCATTAGTTAGTTTGTTTTGAAGCTACCACGTCTACTTGTCAGCAATTATTTCTATTAGTAATTTTTAATGAATACGAAATCAATCACACCAAATTCAGAATCTTTAGCTTCAACACTTCTAAAGATACGTATGTAGAAAGAAATCAATTTTTAACTTGTATGGGAGATGTCACACCCACTTTCTGACTGCTTTGCCTATGAAATCTTTCAGACCCAATTCCAAAACCTTAGATTTATCCATTCTGAAGATATAAAAAAATCAGTATTTAGAGATAAATAGAAAAAAGTGGGCGTAAAAGTAGGCCGGGGAAATTTTTCTCTCGATGAAAACTTTAAATGGATTAATAGAAACATTTTAAAGAAAAATTGGTCAAATCGATGGAGCCGTTTTCTGATTTTAGGTAAATCAAAAAAAATGAGTCTAAAAGTGGGCGGGGCAAAGTTTTCTTTCCGTAAAAACTTAAGTTGGATCACGACGATTATTAGAAAGAAAAAATCGTCAAAATCGGATTCGCCGTTGTCAACTGGAACTCTACTTTCCTTCCACTCGAATGAATAGTTTAGAGTACCAGAACATTCTTTCTGAATGTTTGCTGCCTTATTTGGCTCAAAATGCTGACAAAGCTTTCACCTTTCAGCAATATAACGCAGCAATTCATGTCAGAAAATCGACCAAACAATGGTTCGAGGAGCACAATATTGAAGTACTTGACTGGCCAGCACGTTCCCCCCACTTAAACCCCATGGAAAATTTGTGGGGACTGCTTGTGCGTAATTTTTATGCGGAAAACAGACAGTACCGGACAAAAGAAGAAGTAAAAGTGGCAATCTGCAACAGCTGGCGCGAAATCCGTTTCAACGTGCTGGAGAATTTAGTAAACTCAATGCCATCCCATATTTTTAAGACTATAGAAGTAAATGGTAACTGTATAAATTAAAAATAATACTTAGTTTAAATAAAAATTTTAATAAATGAATCACTGACCTTATCATTTTGACGCATTTCATTTTGCAATTATTTGCATAAATTTAAATAAACATAATATAACGGTACATCTCTAAAAGCAAAACCTGCTTACATACATACATAACTGGCCTTTACAACCCTGTGTCAGGATTACGGCCTAGCTTCTCGCAGCACTCATGTTGTGTGTTTCAATTTTTATCCATAAGTACCGGGACCTACAGTTTAATGTCGACTCCGAACGACAGACTTGAGAAGCTTGTTCATGGCAATTAGTTACTCTCAGAGCTTTTGTCAGAAGACTGCTGAGAGGTAGTCGCTGAAATAAATATTTTTTTCATATTTCTTTTTTTGAAGATGTCAGAGCCTGGAGTCGAACCCAGGACCCTTGTCTTAGAAAGCCAACACACTAACCACTAGACCACGGCGACTACAAAACCTGCTTATTCTCACTTATTTGAATGAAGAATTTTTTGGAATAAGTTGACCATACATAACATTTTATAGTTTGGATGAATTCAGTAAATATTAAGGTGACCTTATAATTTTGACGCGCACCTTATAGCAACAGAATGCATATTTTTTGCAATTTTTTATATGTTTAAAGTACTTTTGCAAACTCTTGCTATATGTTCTTTACTTTAAATGAAAGCTGAGACTTTAATCTTTCATTTGATATAAGTCTGCACCTAGGGCGAGGGGCTGCTCTGTATTTCCTAGTCCATTGAAAATGCAAAATGTTCAATTTTTACACCACAATTCTGTTGTTAAGAAATTTTTTTTCCTGTTTTTTTTTTTTATTTATTTTTTCATCTACTCATCCTACAACAACTAAATTGAATAAAAAAATAGTTTAAAGTTATATTTATTATGTATTTTTTTATTAATAAGCTTTTGAATATTACATATTAAACTAACATATTTCAAGCGCGTTGGCATACCTCTACTTTGACTTGCTCTAGACCAAAAAGTAATGAAGTTATGAGGCTGACGTTTCAGAGAATTGTTACTCATATACCTGTTAATATACTGTAAAAATTCCATCCAAATTGGACAACATGACAAAACCATTTTTTGCCGCAGTTACAATGAGGCTGTCACACTGTGCGCCCTAGTGACAATATCTTAAGTATAAAAAGCACAGTAACTCCCCTCTTTGATTTTTATTATTTATTTTATCCTTTATTTTTTCTTGACTGACGATAATTCTACATATTAAATCCCATGTAGACATTATCATAAAAAATATTAAAAATCTATAATTTAGCGACAAAAACTATGGTTGACATTAAAATGCAATGTTTCCGCTATATCTATACAAACTTATTTCTGTATGTGTTTGTATTGTACATGTAATATTATATGAACTTTAATTATATTCATTCGTTGTTACAAAACTCTATTTATGTATATGGAATTATTGCTTCCTGCTGTGGGCCTCCTCAATTGACTTCTATTGCCATACAAAAGTGAATAATTTTTTACATAGACAGTGGAAGATCATCATGTTGAGATCATCTCCATAACTTAGAAATGTACAATAACTAGCGAAGGATTTTCTTGATTCAATTAAGTAGTACTCTATTAATTGGCGATCTTTGGCAACTTGAATAATCAGTGATTGTTTGAGACAAAATCTTTAAAATGTTGTGGCCAACAAATGTTTTAAACTGTTTTAGCTTAATATTTTGTCATGTACTTGAATTCATAATATTTATGAATGATTTGAACAACAAATTATGAAAAATAACATTTTAAGCCAATATATAAGTAAATATGTATGAATTTGTGTGTATGTATGTACACATAAAACCAAAATGACGACGACAACATCAGCAAATAGCAGTAGCAGGAGCTGTAGCTGTAGCTGAAGAAGCAGACATACAGTAACATGTTGTAGACATGTACTCATTTGCATAATACCGCGAGTAAAATTGCACGAAAAATAATACGAAAAAAAAAGAATGAATTTGATCACAAATAACAAATGCCAAAATGCTTAAGCGACCAAACATTTTAAAGTTAAAAAAGAAAAAGAACGAAAAAAAAAACATAAAGAAATAAAAATATTAATTGGTCATAAATATAAAAATATTGTAAAACGTTTTTAAATATCAAAAAAAAAAAAAGAAAGAAAAAAAAATCAACCATTATCAGAGTAAACCAGAGAAGTAATATTTCAACGTAAATGAAAAAAAAACTGCTTAAAATTCATTGTTCATACATACATTTGTGGTTAAAATATAAAAATAAAATCATAAAGTTTCTAAATAAAATGGCTGCTTGCTTTTACTAAACCTTAGCAGAAAAAGAAAAAAATTTTAAATAAAAAACGAAAATAAAATGAAAATGTAATTTCCATAATTGTTCTCATCAATTGACACGACCGTTAAAATATATTTATAATGACACATTAGCGATAAAGGAAAACTGGAAAATTTGTCAGTTTTCATATTTCTTAATACAAATACCTTTTTCTTCGTAGTTACGAATTCATTTTCACCCCTCCATTCACATGTACATGCTTTATTAAAAGTGTCAAAAATTTTTCTCACTTCATGCTAAAAAAAACAAAATGACAGCAAATTTAATCGTTTTATACAGTTAACATTTATCGAATACATTTAAGGAATAAATAATTTTTAGCATTTAAGTTCTTTAACATCTAGCCGTGGCAAAGGGTGGGTTAAAATTTTTATAAAGACATTTCTAATTTAGTAGGAAACTGAATACTGGGGGCTAGTTCTGTTATTCCTATTCTTTCAATGTATATTAATGAATCACAATATTATTTATACAGTCTTCATATTTAATTATTAGTTTATTTCTTGTACTGTGGACGAGTTCACCAATTGTTCATAGGACAATCCAGCTCCTCTTCTTCCTACTATTTTACCTTCCAAAATTCTGTGTAGAAGCTGATATTTGTTGTATCTGATAACGTTACCAGATCAGAAATTCTCTTTCCCCGCAAAGTCTTCTCTATACCTCTTGATTGCTAATTCTATCAACCCAAGATATTTTCAGTATGCGTCTGTTTTAGTATTACGGCATAGCTTCTCGCAGTATCCATGTTGTGTTTGTCAATTTTTATCCATGAGTACCGTGATCTAGTGGTTAGTGTATTGGCTTACTAAGACGATAGCGCCGTGCTCAAATCTCAGCTCTGACATCTTGAAAAAAAAAGAAAAATTAAAAGAATTATTTCTTTCGGCGACTCTAAAAGGTTCTCAAATCTGTCGTTCGGAGTAGACTTTAAACTGTAGGTCCCGGTACTCATGGATAAAATTTAACACACACAACATGAGTGCTGCGAGAAGCTAGGCCGTAACCCTGACACAGCGTTGTAATTACCAATTATGTATTTTTGTATGTACCGGGACCTACAGTTTAAAGTTGACTCCGAACGACAGACTTGAATAGCTTGTTCATCTCAGAGGTTTTGCCAGAAGACTACTAAGAGGTACACGGCAGTTTATTCATGATAAGTATATTCAATGTCCATGCTTCTGAGCCGAAACCATAGGTTAATATTTATATTATTATTACATATTATTTTTCTAAATTTTCGGAAAAGTGTTCTGCCCTTTTCAATTCTACTACGAATTTCCTTTTCACGTAATTATCATTTAACCAGCTGCCAAGATATTTGAATTCGGATACCAGATCAGTAACTTCATTATCGATGTAAATTTCTAAATTATCAGAAGAGTTATTGTCCCTAATGATAGTTTAAATTCGTCTTATTTTAACTTATTGAAATGTCAGGGTTTTTCAAAAAATTGCTGACTCTATCAAGTAGGAATTCCAGATCTTCGAAGTTATCAGCTGTTAATGTTGTATCATCAGCAAATCTAAAGCTATAATTACACCACCTAAGTTCTCATCTGAGTTTTATATCAGAAGCCCACTTAGATAGACTCAGATAGTTCAATTACAAATCTAATTTAATTTTTATTCTTTTTGCCTGAGCTCAGATGAAAATAGAACATTTTATATTTTCAAAATTATTGCCGTCTGAGTTGTAACTGTTATAATAAATATAACCAATACGATAAAGATCACCTAATATTGGGTTTTGCGTTGAGTTTTGGGGCATACATACGGTACTAACTTTAAATCGTACCACTAAGTAGGGAGAGCATATGAAAAAATAAAAACTATTTATTGAAAGAGCAACAAAGTTATTGAGATGTTTTGTAACTTTCAAATGAAGAATTGAAAATAATTAATTTTAAAAAATCATGTTATTTTTAGTCTTCTGAACGTCTTAATAAGTCAAACACCTTAAATTCGTATTAATTTTAGTATTAAAGTTGCTTACGATTGTGCTATGGTTGCTTAAGTTATCAAAAAAAAAAGAAAAACCTTGAAAGGTTTATTATCACTGTAACCATCTCAATTTGGTTAAATTTATGAGATTTTTATTTATAAAATCTGTATTGCAAATAAATTCTAATAAAAAAGTTTCATATTAAACCATATAAGTACGACCAACAACAGCTCGCATAATTTGTTTAAAAAAAGGCAGAAAATAGAGAACAAGAACGTAAAAAAAAATCTTTACAACCACCAATTCCATGTACGATATTTATCAAATTTAGTCAACAATTAAAATTTTATTGCATGAAACATGTTTTATTTTTATTTTTTTTTTTTGCCTTTTTCAGAATATTATTTTACTCAACTGATGATACTAATGGTAGCTGGTGATGTTGATGTTGATGTTTAATGTGGCTGGTAAATATGAACATTTTAATTATTTAATTTATTTTATTTTTTTTTTCTTTTCTTTCTGCATTATTTTATTTCATAATTTTCTCATTTAAAAGCCATAAAAATTTCAACTGAGTGCGATAAATTGTTGAAAAATGCGTGTTTATTTTTACAATTAAAACAGCACATTGAGGGAATTTAACCACAGCCTTTGGCAGCAATTGTTGCATTTGCAACAACACTTTACCATAAAAATTCAACAAAACAGTAGCAAGAATGTCACGTCAATCTATTGGTGTTTTTTTTCAATTTTTATTTCCTTTTTCTACTCAGTGCAAAGGGTTTTTGGATTACTATGTGGTGCCAGCGTTAGCCATTGGATCCTGAGTTGCTTTGTTATAAATATTAAAATATTAAAAATAAAAATAGATTTTATCTTAAGTCGGCCATCTAAGTTTTGTTTTGACTCTTTTAGTTCTTACACTGGCCGCCATAAAACAAATTTCTGTTCGTGTTGATTAATTTAAATTGTAATTATTTCATGTTTTGTGTTTTCTTCTCGTAAGTAAAACATAAATGGGTTTCATAAAATAATGCAAATTTGTTGTTGTTTATTTATCAGCGAGTTGAAGATATTAATTCATAATCTACTGTAGGCTTGTAATAAAATAGCATAAGAAGTGGCAAAACTATTTCTTGCCATATTGTAAGTGATAACAGTTTGGGATTAACACATTACAAGTATTGTCTTAGGGCGAAAGTAATCCAAAGAACTATAGGTAAATGGTAGTCATTTTGCTAAAGTTTGGAAATGCGAACCTCGATTCTACCAAATACTTTAGGGATATCTACATATTTCGGCTTTCAATAAAGCAGTCACCTCTCAGAGAGGTATGTCAACAGATTATAAGTGCTAGCGGCTACTGCGAAAACCATACTGACGGTCGGCTAGCAAATTATTTTAACTCTAAGTACCTCACCTGGTGATTATTTATCACACTCTCCATAATTTTGAATACACTGCTGTATGGCGATAATTTTCGAGATTATTAGCTTCAACTTTTTTTTGAGATTGGAGTTACATTAGCAACCTTCAACTTAAATGGAAACATATTGGCATGATAAGCTACACTGAAAAGGTTAGCCAATAGACGCGAAAACGTGGAAGTCCACTGCTTCAGGACCAGTGCTGATATACCACCATCCACCGAAGTGCAAGAAACCTTTTGACAACACGGCCTCGAAAGAATATATAATTCATAGTTGAACAGTCTCCGATAATCAGGAATTTCTTGCAATTACTTGGGGACTTGCTACTAGTTCAGAGTCAAGATGCAGCAACAGATAGGATAAGTGCTCTTAATCATTCAAAGGTGAAAATATAACATGAGTGAGCAACTTGTCTCCGTCGCATTTGTAAGGCACTTTAGAAGAAAATTCAATTCCAATACACTCCACTCTCACATAAAAAAAAATTATTAAACTAAAAGCTAGGCCTTTTCAACCGGTTTCGTGTATGCGTAAGATAAAGCCGAAATGGCATGGTTCGTCATATTTCTAACGAATAACCTTACTTCCCCAACGAAAAGAGCTTTAGCAGAAAAACGCTGCTTGTGTATACCCTTTACGTGTTTTACTATAGCGACAAAGAATCTCGCCAGTTTGGGCAGCATATCAGTGTACTCACATTTATCGTTGTGCCAATTTCTGAATTCTTGCTCTCTCAATCTGACCGCTAATCTGCAAGCCTGTTTAAATCAGAATTTATGTCCTGGTTCAACAGAGATATTTTTGGACCGTATAAAGATCCCAATGCACAACTTAAGTATACAATAAACGTTTATATGTTGCTGAATTTAAATGTTGTCTTATAAGTGTTAACCCTTTCAGACCGTGATGCATCGATTGTGCGGGTGGGTTTAGGTTTCACTATTTCCGTTTATATTTGATCAACATCAAAAAGACCGACATGCATCGATTGCGCTGATTGTTCTTTATATTTGTTTCTCACTTTATTCTGCTATTCGATTTACCATTATTTAAATTATTTCGAAAATCTTGCGTCAGATTTCAGTTTTGTCGAAATGAGCGGAAGGAACAATTTGTGTTTACAACTACAAAAGTACTAATGGCTAATAAATAGTGAATTGGGGCATATTTTACTAAAAAAATTATAAATTTTAATGTTTCAAACCATTTAAAGTCATTTGATGCAATAAATATGCGTTTCAGTTAAAAAGGTTAACGAGTGCATAAATTGTGTGTGTGTCCTGAAAATCCTTGAAGGATATAAAAATGGTAAAATATAAACATTGATTATATTTTCGTACGATATAGAGACCATATATGCCAAAAATCAGTAAAAAATTCCCATTAATTTAGTGGCAGGTCTGAAAGGGTTAAGATGGCCAAAGGAGTAGACGTCTAAAAAATACAACAACGCTAGAAATCGTAGGTTAAGCATGATATGATAATCGATCATAGATGACTGAAAGTAAGTGAAAGAGATAATGCAATGGGTATGTGAAATGATGGAGTACATTTTATTTTGCATCAAGAATTACAAGTAAAAATACTTTCTGCATATGTGCTTTATGTGTTTGGCCAAAAACGTATTTGAAAGAAAATATCTCAAAATTTTTTGGATTGCTTTAAATGAAATAAAATTGATTTTTAACATCGGTAAGTTGTTATCGCAGTGGTCTAGTGGTTAGTGTGTTGGATTACTACGACCTAGGCTCAGGGGTTAAACCTCGGCTCTAACATCATGAAAAAAAGAAATATAGAAAAAATATTTTTTTTCGGCGACTACCTAATAGCAGTCTTTTGCAAAAGCTTTTCAAATCTGTCGTTCGGAATCGCCTTTAAACTGTAGGTCCCAGTACTCATGGATAAAAATTGACATTCATAACATGATTGCTGCGAGAAGCTAGGCCGTAACTCTGAAACAGGGTGGAATGTATGTATATAAGCTATAAAATTTTACCAAATAAGACAAAAACAGCAATTGAATTTAAAAATAAAAAAAAGAAACGATTTGGTTTACAACACGACAAAATAGTTTTTCATCGTGGCAACATAGCATCCCACAAAAGTGGCAAAATTCAACGAGTTAAAGTACGAATTGTTTGACCAACAACCTCAATCTCCCTCCTACATCGACGTATTCCGAAATATAAAAAAAAACGTATTGCTGGCAAACATTTTAACTCAAATGAAGATGCAATTTCAGCAGAAAAGAAAAAAAAAATTATTAATTATTTGCAGAAGTGCTTTTCAAGTATTAATCTTTTTTTAATTTCAACAACTGAGCGCAGTATGCCAGTCTAATTAATTATCAACCTTTTTTTTCTGCCATAATTAAAAAGGGTGTAAAATAATTTCAAAAAAGTTGAATTTAATGCTTCATTCTTCGCAATGGACAAATTGTTAACTACGAAATAACTCTTTTAGTGGACTGCAATTTTCTAGTAAGCCTAAAGGCAGGCCTTAAAGAAAAGGTTAATATGTAAAAGGCGTTGGTTTTTCTTTTATTTTAACTGTATTTTTAAAATGTTTTTTTTTTTTTCTTTTTAGTTTCATTTATATGCCATTTTCTTATTTATATGTATACCTGTACTCACATACGAGTAATAATAACATTTTTGTTTTTATTTTTTTTAATTTTAATTCCCAAAATATTAAATAAAACTCGTGGTATTAAATAAGGTTTCCGAGCACTTTTTGTACTTGCATGTCTATAGAAAATTAAGTTGTCCAAAGTGTTGTACTGGTTGTTCATATTCAAAGTCTTCTATTCTGTAGTTGATTATTCGTGTTGTTTTAATGTCGGAAACGCGTTCTAGATACGAATATAATTTCCTTCATTTATGAATTTGTAATTTTATTCGTAACTGCCTATGAAAAATTAGTTTCATTCATTTGGGTGTAGAAAACTTGCGACAACATACTTGCAACTTAAATATGTAAAAACTATGTTTTTAATAAACAAATTAACCACCAACCAATGAGATTTTTGTTATAATAAAAGAAAAAAAAAATGTGACATAGGGATGAAATAAAATGGCGGCCATTGATAAATTGAAACCATTTCTAAAGATCGACTTTTAAAATTTGTCATTTAAGTATTCTAATATGTAATGAAACTTAAAAGTTAAAGACGCCCTAGCTGTTCATAGGAGACGAAATAAAAATATGTTTCATCAAATTTTGAAGCTGAGTTCTAGGGGATATAACTTGTTAGACACCCAACAAATAAATAGTTCTAATTTCATCATTCGAATTTTAAATAAAAATTTCAATTTCAAGGGACTAGATACATTAGAATTGGATACTAGGACTAGCAAAAGCTCTCTTATTGTATTCAAATTTTGCTATTACCAACCAAAATCCAAAAATATATTGCAATCATATTGAAAACGCCATCATTAACAATTGCTGATTCCAAAAAATTGGAATACCTGCAACTATATTTTAAACTACGAGTATCATTTCTTAAGTGAAATGTTTGCCATTTACGAATATGGATTGATTAATAACCGAACTGTGCTGATGCAAACTTGGCCCCTTTTCTAGCATTTCTTTCGTCATAATCGAAGTATATACTATAATGGAATTGGCAGGATTATAAAGGAATTTAAAAATATTGGAAGTCTTACGGATGTAACCAGGCTTATGGATCTCCGAAAATGTCGATTCTGTTTGTAAAGTTATGAATTTGTTGAATCCTCGGTGCTTCTCTTACGTCTCATTAAGCCATATTTTGGTATTTTCATTTATAGTAACGTAATAATTCAAACCAACTGACCATAAACAACACCGTGGATGTGAAATAGCAATAGCATAGACGCTGTTAAAGCCATTGGCTGTATAATAACCGAATTTGCTTGATCGGAAATTAAGATTATGAAGTGTCATTTTCAATTTAACCACTATGAAAATTCGCTTAAATTTCGTTAGACTTTTTTATGTCAAATGCGGATTATCGCCCAGTTCTCAAATTGTACACAAAGTGATGGCTGCAACTAATTTAGAGGTAATTATTTAAATCTTACTTCTTACATTTTGGCCAAGATCCAACCAACATACATGTACTGCTCATACTCATGCAATAAACATGTGCTTATAAATATGAAAATAACTTTCATGTATTCGTCACCGACACAATGAAGTACAAAAAATCTAAATAGTTTTGATTTTGAAATGAATTCATAGCGGTAACTGTTGCTTAAATAAGCAATTGAAAGAAGGAATGCATTCAATGTAACGTTTGTTAAATTTATCTGTAGTTATTTAATAAAAACTATGTTGCATAAGAAAGTTGCAAATATTTGTACAATATAATACACCCCAGCAGAATTTTTTTTAATATATGGAAGCAATAGTGGAGGCATTATATTGAAACTTACAAAAATGATATACGAGAAGGTAGTATTTTTGATTTTTTATATTATTTGCTTAAGGCCGTGATGCACTATCTGTTGCGTAAAAATGCATCTATATTAAGGATTTTTTGACAAGTCTATCCGAATTCATAATCTTTTGAAACAATTCATAAACATTTTTTTCTCCATGCGATCAGGGTTGCATTTTATAAGATTTTAGCAAAAAGCAACTCTGCATATGCTTTGCATCTTATTTTGTGTGATGGTGTGGCACTAATGTTGCCATTTTGATGCGACTTTTAAAAGTGTGACAGAAATCGATAAGATTTTCTTATGAATGAATCGTACTACTGTGTATGATAGTGTATCATGGCCTTTACTGGTAGCAAAATCTATTGCATTTTAGCGGCTCATTTCATAGAAAATCATGCATTATTGATGCGCACGAGTAAGTGATTGTTCACAATTTCTCACTTAAAATATTTCTAGGGCGTGATGTGGCGTATGTTTCATTATTGTATCGGTACTAAGGAAATAAGGTGGTGGTCACGTGTGGACCCATAAGGCAAATTCAATAGACGATCCTTATGGACAACTGCACAAGAAGACTTACTGCCTCCACGTGGCGGCCACTGGTAACATGGTCGGTGCGGGTCTGGGTGAGACTCGCGTGTCCTAAATTTGTGTGGGAATTGCGTTTCCACTCAGGCCAACTCTTGACCATGGCTAAAGTAAGCAACGCTTGCGGTTTGCTATATGAGTATTCAGGGGACTCTACTAAGGGTTAACTTTGGTTTTCACTTAGTACAGTCCTGCTATCTGGAAACTCATATAGAAGTGTGATCTTTACCATCTATGGGTGGTAACCGTAACTCGCAGTTCAGTAAGGTCATGTCTCTGCTGACTGTTAGTTAAAATTTGATCATGCGTGAGGTGGACGCTCCTCATAACCGTTCCCCCAAATCGAAGGTGGAACAGCATACACTGAGGGATGTATGGTCAAGGGGTACTTGGCTGCTCGTATGCGGACTCTGGATACCAGGCGCCCTCCAGTTTTAATTAGCCTTCCTGTGGCAAGCCGGGCAATGCCGCAGGTGACTCTTTAACCCGAGCATCGCATATTTTGATGAAAAATATTGCCGATAATTTAGAGAGCGATGCCTCTTATGCATCAACTATAAGGAATTGTGTCTTCCACAAACATAAAAAGGGTAGTCGACACGAGTGTTACTACCCCGATAACTGTACTGTACAGTACTGAAAAGAGCAAACCTGTGGGGGGTAGAGGGAAATCCCCAGATTTCTCACTTAAGGCTGAGGCAACAAAGCTTGCTGGGCAATTGAGCCAGGCAGGGAGAAAAGTTGCGTCAGAGGCGCTTTCCAATGAGCGCAAATGATGGAAGGTACTTTCAAAGTGCTGCAGGCAAATCTGCATAGGTGCGTCGAGCATTTTTAGCCGCAGATTTGCCACTGAAGATATTAGTCTAGGGCTCATACAGGAGCCCTGGACTATTAATGACAGAGTCAGAGGACTTCAAAATAAGACGTGTAAGTTGGTGTATGCGGCTGGGGAGAGGCCCCGGGCCGCTATTTTGGTAAATTCCAAATTCACCTTCTTTCACATTACAGGGTTCATTACTAGGGACCTGGTGGCTGTAAGCGTCAAACTTATTACTGATGTTGGTATAAGGGAGGTAATATGCGCCTCTACTTATTTCCCAGGGGATATGGAATGTGTACCACCCCTGGAAGTCCAAAATTTCATCAGGTACTGTCGGGAGAAGAACCACCACTTCGTAGTTGGATGTGATGCGAATGCTCATCATATGGTATGGGGCAGCACGGACAACAACGATAGGGGTGATTACCTTCTCAACTTTCTGGTTAGCCTACATTTGTTAACGCCATAAGGTCAGAGGTATTGGATATTATGTTGTGTGATACATTCACGTCTAATCTTGTGAGGGATTGGCATGTGTCAGACGAAGTATCCTTATCCGATCATATGCATATTAGATTTGATCTGGTTAGCGTTGCTAGAACCGATGATAGGCCAATAGTCTCTAGGAAGGTAAATTGGACCTGCTTCAGAGAAAATGTGGCTAAAGAAGTTGACTGGCTGCCAGATTCTATAGAGTCTGTTGATGAACTGGATCTGGCTGCAAATCAGCTACAGTCGACATTAAAATCCTCTTTGGACATTAGTGTGCGTCATAGTGACCATTATATTGTTCGTAAGGTTCCTTGGTGGAATGACACTTTGTCAAAGCTGAGGAAAACCGTAAGGAGGAACTTTAATAGGGCCAAGCGCACAGGTGATTGGCAGGTTTATACGGTAAGTCTCACTGAGTACAATAAGGAGAATAGAAGGTCTAAAAGGGAGACGTGGAGGGGATTTTGTCAGTCCATTGAGGGCTTGCCGGCATTGGCCCGCCTTCAAAAGTCTCTCACCATA
Source organism: Metopia argyrocephala (assembly GCA_963576795.1). Lineage (NCBI taxonomy): Eukaryota > Metazoa > Arthropoda > Insecta > Diptera > Sarcophagidae > Metopia > Metopia argyrocephala. Next base: position 51,262,156 of record OY756209.1, on the reverse strand, counting down.
GATCATTCTAATGGCATAGGTTCCCTTAGTACAGGTACCGGAGGGTACACTCACTCTAGAAGGCAAACCTTGGATCTCTTGATGGGAACGCATTTTCCTGGTTCCCGAGAGGTGGCACCTGTACGCGAGTGCTGGGATATTCCCGCACCTGTACGTGTTACCAAAAGGGTTAAAAGTCTCGCTAGTAGAATATTCACTCCGGACAGGGTTTTGTGGGCTATTGTCTCCTTTAAACCCTATAAGGCTCCGGGCAGAGATGGAATTTTTCCGGCTCTCCTACAAAGAAGTTCTGACATAATAGTGTCTAAACTTCTTGTAATTTTTAAGGCCAGCTTCGGTTTTGGTTATATACCACGAGCTTGGCGGGAAGTTGCGGTTATATTTATACCGAAGGCAGGTATGCCTACTGATCTTCCAAAGTCGTATAGACCCATAAGTCTCTCATCCTTTCTTCTGAAGACAATGGAGAGGCTGGTGGATGTTTATATAAGGGAGACGTGTCTTGTGGAACGTCCCCTGCACCCGAGTCAATTCGCGTATGTGAAGGTCGGATCGACTGAGGGTGCAATTTTGTCTCTCCTTGGGAGTATTGAGAAAGCATTTTCTGACAAGGAAGTTGCTCTTTGTTCTTTCTTGGATATAGAAGGTGCTTTTGACAACACAGGCTTTGACTCCATTACTAGTTCTTTGGAACGGAAAGGGGTGGAAAGGCCAATTATAGCTTGGATCGGCTCCATGCATAGGGGCAGGATTATCAGCTCATCCCTTGATGGAGAGGAATTGACCGTGATGGCGTCGAAGGGATGCCAGGGTGGAGTCCTATCCCCATTGTTGTGGACGCTTGTAGTTGATGACTTGCTTACCATGTTGGCTCAAAAAGGAATCAGCGTAATTAGTTATGCTGATGACCTTTTTATAACGGCCCGTGGGAAATTTGAGAGTAAATTGTGTGACCTTATGGCTGATGCTCTGAGGGATGTGTCGAATTGGTGCACTCAAGAAGGACTCTCAGTGAATCCTTCAAAGACGGTTGTTGTACATTTTACGAAGAGATATAAGCTGACGTGCAACTGTATTTCTTTTAGAGGTACCACTATTATGTTTTCTAAAGAGGTTAAGTATCTAGGTGTCATTCTGGATAGAAGACTTACCTGGAACTCGTACATTTCTGCTGTCCAGGCTAAGGCGATAAGGGCACTTTGGGCATGTCGCTCTTCTTTCGGTAGGACTTGGGGTCTATCGCCAAGAATGACACTGTGGATTTATACCGCCATTGTTCGGCCCATAATCACTTATGCGGCAATAGTTTGGTGGAGAAAGTCTGAGGAGTCTACCACCATAAGAAAATTGGGCAAGATACAACGGCTTGCCTGCCTTGGTGTAACCGGGGCAATGAGAACATGTACAACAGTGGCTTTAGAGGCCCTGATTGGATTAACATACATACATACATAACTGGCCTTTACAACCCTGTGTCAGGATTACGGCCTAGCTTCTCGCAGCACTCATGTTGTGTGTGTCAATTTTTATCCATGAATACCGGGACCTACAGTTTAAAGTCGACTCCGAACGACAGACTTGAGAAGCTTTTTCATGGCAATTAATTACTTTCAGAGCTTTTGCCAGAAGACTGCTGAGAGGTAGTCGCCGAAAGAAATATTTTTTTTCATATTTCTTTTTTTGAAGATGTCGGAGCCTGGAGTCGAACCCAGGGTCTTAGTCTTAGTAAGCCAACACACTAACCACAAGACCACGGCGACCACTGGATTAACACCACTTCATATTTATGTGATGAGGGTGGCCGCGTGTTCGGCGGCAAAAGTGTTCGTAGGAACACCTCGAAATGAGTCAAGGAACCTGGCCATTCTTCACAAGGTGGTCAGGAATCCAATTTCGGTCTTGGATACCATGCCTTTGGAACTTTGCTTTGGCAAGAGATTTAAGGTGGAGGTACCGGACCGGGAATGTTGGTCTACTGGGTGTTTGGCTCGGAGTGAGTCTGATCTAAACTGGTATACTGATGGTCCCAAAATGGACAGTGGAGTAGGGGCTGGCGTCTATGGACCCAATCGAAACCTGTCAATTCCACTAGGGATGTCATTGAGTGTTTTTCAGGCTGAAATCCTGGCCATAACCGCATGTGCTGAGATTAACCTGGATATCGGGCTCAAGGGCAAGACGATTAATATATTTTCAGATAGTCAGGCTGCCTTAAAGGCGCTTGACTCTCATCGTATGACATCTAGACTTGTCAAACATTGCTACGACACGTTGCAAAAATTATCGCTTAGAAACAGGGTGTAGCTGTTCTGTGTACCTGGACACTGTGGTATAAGCGGGAACGAGGAAGCGGATGCATTAGCTAGGAGGGGATCTGCGGCGCCTTATATTGGTCCGGAGCCCTGCTGTGCAGCACCGCTTTCTACTATTCTCAGTCAAATTAGTGAATGGGAAACTGGCAAATGTTTAGAACATTGGAATGCCCAGTCGGGTCTTAGGCACGCCAAGGCTGTGATTCGTCCGTGATTTGGAGGTGAGTCTGATGTTCTAAAGTATAGAAGGCCAGACCTGAAAATCCTAACGGATTTTCTTACGGGTCACTGTAGTGTGAGAGCGCATTTGATGAGAATGGCGATCACAAATGTAGATGTTTGTAGACTATGCTCACAGGCATCAGAGACAGCAAAGCACATATTGTGTGAATGTGGAGGGAGACATATGGTCTCACTGACGGATATATCCACCAGTAAAGTTTCGGACCTGCTGGTGTTCGTAAGGAAGGCAGTTGGTCTGTTAAACAAACAGTAGACTCAAAGGGACACAATAGATCTTACAGGTCGCAGTGTCTTGCATTTGTGCTGGGTCTAAACCAGATAATAATGATAATGAAGGAAATAAGGAACTTCATTCCGTAAAATAGCATACTACATACTACTACTACTACTGATTATCCAGTGAATCGCGCAATGCATTGTAGAGAGAATTCGTTCTTTAGCCGCACAGCTAGTTTATGGAAAAATTTCTCAGTGAATGTTTGTTCTGCCAACTACGATATCAGTAAGTAAAAATCAACTGTCCCCAAGCCCTACTCAGTCTTTTTCCCTTCCCATAACATATTTTCCTAGACCAGCACAATGCACTATATGAGTAGGAGTCGTCCCCTGACTGCTGATGTTAGTAATAAAAAAAAAATTACTGCTAAGCACTATTTTTGCTGGAAATCTGAACACTAATTTTGTGTAGGTATAATTAATACTTTGCGATTTATTGATTAGGAGTCAGTTCGAAGCCATTAAGATTTTTTTTCTAATTGCTAAGCTTATAATAGTTAATAAATACTAAATTAGAATACAATATTAATTTATATCATAATTAATTATTACGAGCAGAGTGACTAAGACCATAAACTTGGTGTAGTGTCGCGGGCCAAGGCCTTTGGTGGGAATCGAACCCACAGATCTCGCACTAGCAGTCTAGCACATTACCCACTACACCACTGGAGTTCTCATCTAATAAATAAAAAATAATAACAATTAATATGAAAGAATTGATTAGTAGTCACCGTGGTCTCGTGTGTTGGCTTATTAAGACGATAGCGCAGGGTTAAAATCATAGCTCTTAAATCTTAAAAAAAGAAATATGAAAAAATTATTTCTTTGGGCGACTACCTCTCAGCTATCTTCTGGCAAAAGCTCTCAAATCTGTCGTTCGGAGTCGACTTTAAACTGTAGGTCCCGCTACGCATAGATAACAATTAACACACACAATATGAGTGTTGCGAGAAACTATGCAGTAACTCTGACACAGGGTTTTAATGGCCAATTATGTATGTATGTATGTATGTATGTATGTATGTATGCATGTATGTTTGCATGTATGTATATATTAATGTATGTATGATTCTTTAATTCAACCACCTTCCCTTTAATAATTTAAAATCTAACTTGTATAGCAGTAATTTCGCAAATATTTGATAATAATTTTTCTTTAAATATCTTCTTTAAGTACTTATTAAAACGTAATTATATATATATATGTATATATACTTATATATTTATATATATATATATATTAGTCTACAGAATTATAACATGTCTTAAGTATTATTAGCCTTTTCTCAATTTAAATTCATTTTTACAATAATAACCATTAAATTAAGTGGTATTTTTAAGACTTTGCCTTGCACACCCTACTGGGGATATTACTACGAGTATGATGACCAAAATATTACTCGTGTCTTTAATTTTATTTTTTATAATCAAATAGAAAATTTTACGGTAGATTAAGTGATCGTTCAATTTGATATTTTCATCATTGCTTTTTGTATTATATTGTTTGCAACTTTTTCTCTGGTTTGTAATCAACTTATTTGGCCTTTTGATTACTATTAAAAATACATCAATAATCTAAGCATGCACTCGTCTTCATGAGGTCATAATCATTTTAATAGTTTTTTAAAACATCACATATTCATTTCATTGCAACTCCTCACTGACAAACTCCCTATACAGCCATTGTATTCGAAAGTCACTTGCAATTGTTCGCACTGCAGGTTTTTTTAATTTTTTTTTTTATTTAATTTTATTAAAAAATAAAAATATATTAAAGGCGTAGGCCAGCAGTTGAGATACTGGAAAAAATTTTGTCATGAAATTTGTTCGCAATTAGAAAACCCTGTATCCTAGCAGCTGAAAAGCCTTTCGCGAAAAGAGTGCGTCAAGTTATGTCTATTGTCAATGCTCTGTTGTTTCCCTCCCCCATTATTGCTTCGTTTATCGTAAATTCTAAGCACTGAGCGAATTTCTCGATAAAAAGTACAAACAGACAAATTAGTGCGATTTTATACCAAAAATTGTATTTAAGTTGTCGGCTTTATGTTTGTATAAAGCGACGTAGTTGTTTACGTACAGAACTCTGACAAAGAGACAAAGAAATACATATTGTTTCGTTAGAAAAGCTTTAATTAGATCAAAGCTAAATTCTATGAAGAATTTGGATTTTTTCCAGACCACTTAACAATAATGGTATATATAGTTTTTTTACTTAGCTGTATACAAAGCCGATCACATTTCGTTGCTGGAGGGCTCATAAGAAGTGAAAAGTTTTACAAAATTATAATTTAAAAAACAAAGGTCCCGTCCCCCCCCCCCACCCCCACCAACCCATCCATGGGGTCCATCTACAAAAGAAACCGCTTCCTAACATTCCACTCTATTCCACCTTAATCCTTGGCAACAAAGAAAAACGAATGATCAAGAGAAAAAGCGCCACCTATTAGGAAGTAGAAGATAAGAGTTAAAATGTACTTAGCGAGGGTACTCACCACAATTAACATATAACGATGAGGCAATTGCTCTTGACCATTCAAAACACTGGCCTTTGAAGTATCAATTCACAGCAATTTGTTTCATGCCTAAGGCGTTTAATAATACATATAAGGACAACTAAATATATGTTCTGTCATAAATGTACTGTCCTTACGACAAAAAGTCCAATACAATGCACAACATTTAGTAGGGGTTTACTTCTGAGTATTGGACACATTGTTGAGCGTTTAGCTTTGAACTCCAGACTGTAACCAAATAAAATCCTTAAATAATGTATGATTTTTCTCTCTGTGCATAAATCTTTTTCTTGCTACCCACTGTGACTATATGTACAGCCTACTGTATGAATATGACTGTTGTATGAAGTTCAACTTTAACTTTGATTGATCTTATGGATCATATGTATGTATGTATGTGAGAGTGTGTATGTATGAATAATTTGAAATAAAATATTTCTAAATACTTACTTGGCCAAAATTTCTGTTACTCTATCCATTCATGCATTCATCTATCCATTGATTTAAAATACTTGTATGCTATGCTGTCTTGCCACAGAAGGTGTACAAACATGCTTTACGAAAGGAATCCAATCAAGTTTTATTTTATTTCGCCTGTTTGTTGTTTAAAGCCATCATTCAATACGCAAGTCCATCAAAAATAAAAACGCGAAAAAAGTGGAAATTATTTCTTCCTTATATTGAAGTGCTTGTTGTTTCTCAATGGTACGAGAAGAGTATACAAGCAAACGGTGGGTTACACCTCCCAAAAATGCATGCAATACTAGAGAAAAGATGAAGAGTTATTGGTGTCGATGAGATGAAATGAAAATGTTTGAAAGGAAATTATTAAAAGAAATATAATTTTTTGTGTTTTTTGATTACTTTTTTATTTTTATTTTTTTAACATTTCTTTGCATTGATTTCAGTCTTTATAATTTTGTGAAATTCTTGTCACGTATAAAAACTTTTAATTGAGCAAATTTGAAATAATTTCTTTAAGGATTGGAAAAATATTTCTTTCATTTATTGTGGGCGTTAACAAAGAATTGGGGTAATAAATAAAAAAATATATTGTTTCTTTGGCAAAAATGTTAAAATAAAAATTAATGAAATAAAAGAAAATAATGCATAAACACTTAATCAACATTAAAATTTAAATTGCATATTGAAGTTTAATTGAATTTTTGAATATAAAAAAGAGTTGGTGCCTCTTGCGTGTATTTTATTGTCAAAAATTATGCCAAGTCTTAAAGACCATAGAGCAATCAATTTCTATTAGATTAGTGTTTGAAATTTTATTCTATGAAATGTACATCATCTGCCAAATAAATTATAACAGATATGATTGACTATTTTCATACATACATACATAACTGGCCATTACAACCCTGTGTCAGGGTTACGGCCTAGCTTCTCGCAGCACTCATGTTGTGTGAGTTAATTTTTATCCATGAGTACCGGGCCCTACAGTTTAAAGTCGACTCCGAACAACAGATTTGAGAAATTTTCTCATGGCAATCAATTACTCCCAGAGTTTTTGCCAGAAGACTGCTGATAGGTAGTCGCCGAAAGAAATAATTTTTTCATATATCTTTTTTCAAGATGCCAGAGCTGAGATTTGAACCCAGCGCTACCGTCTTAGTAAGCCAACACAGTAACCAGTAGACCACGGCGACTACAATCGGGTTTTTCAATAAGAGCGCTACAAAAGATTTTTTTAAATAAAACAAAAACGGTTTTGGATATCAATGAAATTCTCTATTCCTGTAAAAGTACGTTCGATACCATTATGTATGGAACTCGACTTCGTTTGCATGGCCACCACGAACATGCTTGCAGAGGTCCAGACGTCGCTAGCTTGTTGGTATAGACCATAGACTTAACGTAGCCCCACAGGAAATAGTCGAACGGCGTCAAATCGCACGACCGAGGCGGCCAAACGACTGAACAATTTCGTGAGATCCAAACTTGTTTTCCAATAAAGAGTTGGTGACAAACGCTGTGTGGCTTGTGGCGCCGTCCTGTTGGAACCACATGTCTTCCAAGTCCATATCATCCAATTGGGGCCAAAAATATTCATTGCTGAAGATGATTTTTTGACGAAGTACCGAATCATTTTCATGTTGTTGCTCAGCCTAATTCACGAACATACGACGCTTCTGGTGGTCAAGGAAATTCAGTTCTTGCGTCAATTTGATCATGTAAGGATGTAGGCCGAGATCTTTTCGCAAAATTCGCCACAACGACGTCACAGAGATGCCCAAAGCTTGAGAACGACGTGTGAGAGACACATTTGGGCCTTCTTCAACTGAAGCCTCAGCGGTAGTAATATTCTCGACAATACGGGTAGTTCTTTGTCTCATTGGCACGGGAACATTTTGTACTGTGACTGTGGATTCAAGTTTTTCTACTAGATGCTCAATTGTTGATCTGCTAGGATGATTATGACCACCATAAATTGGACGTAGCGCTCTTAACGTTGAGGCCACTGACACCGAATTTCGGTAGTAAATTTTAATAATTTCAACTTGTTGTTGGCTCCTATATCTTTCCATCATGAAATGGCAAACTTTACTACAGAGAAATGTCAAAAGAGTTGCAAGAAATATTTCGTCGTTTGCTGTCCCTGTTGCTCTACTTTTGAGGCGTCCCTGTTGAAAAACCCTGTATTTTTTCTCTCAACAAGTCTTTAAGCATTAGAAGTTAATAGTTAAGCCAGTTATTTAAGCAAACGGCCGGTTATATGGGCAAAGTTAATCAAAAATTGGACTGATCAAATGGACCATGCAACTCGTAGTTGCCGCAGACATTTATTAATCGATAGACGATGAAATATTTTATTTCAAATTTTTCAATGTTAGAGTTTCAGGCAAAAAGATACCGAAACACAGGTATTTGCATTGCATTTTCGGTCACCATGTCATACTAACTAATCTCTAATCTCTGTTTTATTATTAAATAGTTTGTGTATGAGATTTTTTTGTTATTTTCTTTATCAATATGTCTTAATATTTGTATTATAGAATATATTTCGATTTAATATTCTCCATACGTTTACATAGAAATATTTCTGAATGATTTTAATGCGCTTTTTTCAAATCATTAGACAAGAATTGACAAAAAAAAAAAAGTTGCCACCCGCCTGCCATCAGTTTAAAAAACTTTACACACTTTCACACACACGTTTGGCAAAAATGTTTTTCGCACATAATAAATGTCAGTGGCAAGCGATAAATGGTTGCGTATCATTTGAACATCCCTTAAAAAAAAAACGAATAAAAAATTCAAGAAAAATATTTGCAATAAATAAGAGAAAAAAGCAGCTGAAAATCAACTACAAAAGTAAATCTTTTATCTTACTTGGGGAAATAAAGGCTAAAAGTTCAAGATTATGGCCCGATATACGAGAATTTATTTCGTAAAAGTCTAAAAAGTTTATCATTAAGTTAAAAGATATCTCACCGCAATAACCACATGTGTTGATGGGTACGACAGTGTTAGACTGTGATTGCGGTGATATAAGTGAGATGTCAATAAAGATAAACATTTTTTTTACTGACTTTGTTTTCCTTTTGTGAAAAAATAAAAAAGAACAGGGATATCCACAAAATGAAATAAAAATTGGGGTGGAAACTGAAAGATTTTTCGTCGAATTGTATTTTAGATGTGATTTAAATCAATGCATGTATTGATAGCATATTATTTACAAATAAACGCCTTCAAAAATTGAAAACCGCTATTCATTTTTAGAAGGGAAAGGGAGTTTAGTTTAATAGTACATTAATAATGTTAAAATAAATATTGTACATATATTGTGCATATAGAGGTTGTCCCAGAACTCAACGTCAAGCCGAAACTTAATAAAAAACGAATAAAATATACCTGAACTAAGTAAAATGGGTTGTCAAAAATCGGGTTACTAGAGGTTTTTATTTCTTTAATCGTTTTTTTTTTAATATGAAAATAAAAAGTATTGTACCATTTTTCAATCCTGGGGCCGAATTACCGCATACGTGATCGAGTAAAATGTTTCACAAATTTTGTTTTTGGGATTACCGCATCGTTATCGAGCAAGTACAATCGAAATATTAGATTATGTCATACGATAACGAGTTTGTGTTCGAGTACGAGTTGTTTATATTTGACTCGTTAGCTCCTCAACAATAGACAACAAAATTTATTTAAAGTTTAAAACAATAACATAAAACTATAATCATTTTGTAAGACCAATATTAGTAAAATAAATGGAAACGAAAAAGATGTTATGCTTGAGCATCTTAATGTGGCCAAAAATACATTGCCAAATTGCAGCCGAGGAGAAGCAACCTCCAAAATATTATGGAACGAGCTTTCCCTTCAATTGATTTCTTGTGGACCACTGACTAAGGATGCAAAATTTTTATTTAAATTTGGCTTATTGTTTTGCAAACCGCGCTTTGGCACATCCCCATCAAGTAGTCGTGTTCCACCGCATGTTAAAAACCTCAAGTAGCAAGAAGCGATAAAGCTACAGCCAATTTCAGCTTTGGTGGCAGTGTGGTAGACATATGTTCTTCAAAAGAAAGCTCAGAAAGAAGGAATTTAAAGGCTTCCTGTGAAATCTTAAATGGCCTAATAATTCTTAAATTAAATACAAAATTCTATAAAATAAAATTGTATGATGCAATTTACTTTTTACATTAGCCGGCAATGACATTGGATCTTTTTATCCGGCATTTCTTTTATAATCGGTTATTATAATCGTCTTCTGAATCATGAGACGATAAACACAACGAAGCGAATGTAGCCATTGTTTTTTTTATATTTTGATTTGAATTATGATTTTCCCCAAAAATTAATAAATAAGCCGAAAAAAAAAATATTTTCTTTTATTATGTTTATTTTGCACTAAATATTTGACATTTTCTCCAAAAAATATGTTTTGATTCTATTTCAATGTAAAACAAATCTTGTACATTTTGTAAAAATTTCCATACGTCAGCAATCGAATGAAATAATCCATTCGTTCGATACGTGACGAAATTTTATTCGATACGAAAGCTTACTCTATTACGAACCACCACGGGCCACCAACTGCCAGTGAGAATCTTACCGTGAACGAGTAGTTGTTTCTTTATGGTGGCCGCACCCGATTAATGCAATGCATTCAATGCAAATCCGCAAGGTATGGAATAAAAATTTGATGGTTATATGTAAGTATGTATGATGAAAAAAACTCATACCCTTTGCATGGTAAATATATAAAGCGTGATCCATTTCGAGGTTCCCTACTTTTTTAAAGAAAAAACATAGAAAATTCAAATTTAATGGGGAATGTCTATTATCATTTGAAAGAACATTATTTGACATTTATTTTTGGAGATTATGTCTATCAAATGTCGGCCTTTGCTACGTCGAATATGGTCCATCCGTTGAATTCAATTTTCGATGACTCGTTCGAGAATTACGACTGGTAACTGGCGAATGACTCTCGTGATGTTTTCTTCCAAAGCCTGAATCGAAGCGAGTTTGTCCGCTTAAACGTTAGACTTAATATATCTCCACAGGAAAGAGTCTAACGGTGTGTTATCACACGATCTTGGTGGCCAATCGAACGGCTCAAAACGTGAAATTATGTGCTTACCAAAGTGTTCTCTTAATAAATCTATTTATTGATGCGATGTGTGGGAAGTGATGCCGTCTTGCTGAAACCAAATGTCGCTCTGATCGCGAGCTTTAATTTCAGGCATCAAATAGGCGGTTATCATGGCACGATAACGGTCGCCATTGACGGTTACGTTCCCACCGGCAGCAATTTAAAGCCGCTATATTTTCTTCACAGCGTGATGGATGTGGTCTATTCGGTCGAATATTATCCAATAATGAATGCTGCGTCTCAAAATGTGTGACGGTGTTGCGAATAGTACGCTCAGTAGGCCGATTATGTTGACCATAAGTTAAGCGAAGTGCACCAAAGACATTCCTCACAGAACGTTAATTTTCGTAATAAAGTTGAACGATTTGTAAGGCCAGGGTGTCTGGAGAGAATCTGACCCATAACCCTCGTATTAGCAGTCTAGCACACTACCGACTAGACAACTGGGACAATCAATATATACAAAAAAGTATAAATGTACATTACCAACTCAAAGAAATTCTTTGATTTATATATTGTAGAATACAATTTTATAAGTGGCAACACCTGTACTTTTGTGTCTCGACATTGGAAGCTCATAGCTCTTCAATCTCTTCTTAACCTCAGAAAACTATCGAGATGTCAAATGACACAGATCTATGCCATCATCCTAGAACCGAAGTTTTAGCTAAAAGTGGTAAGCGGTTTAGACGTTACATTCCTTCAAAGTGCCAATGGCCACACCTGTACTCGGGAATAAGGACTAGGGTTAAATAACAAGTTAAAAACTGGGCATTAGAATATAGAAATTGTTAAGTTAGATATTTGATTTTTGTATTTAAACTATTAATTAATTTTGATAAAGCTGCTTTAAATATAAATAATATTGCAAACCTTCAAACGTAATGAAATATAGAGAGATAGTCTATTGTGTGTACGTTTGTAATGAAGAGTAAATACCGCAAATATTTTTTAGATTATGTTAAAGGGGGTTTTTACATTTTTTTTTTTCGTTCCTAATGACATCAATTTTTTTAATTTAATTTAATAATTATTTAAAATATTTTCCCTTCTTATGTTACACTATTCTTTCTCACCATAAGAACATAATTACTTTTGTAATACGAGTCCAACTATAAGCGATTAGTGCAGGGAAACTAAAAAGTAGTAAACAGTGTAAGGAAAACTTTATAAAATAAAATTTCACTATTTTTTGTTTTTGTTTTTATATTTTTGAATTATAATTTAACTTTGAAATGTTTATTATTTAATGGTTATGATGAAAAGGCTTCAATATTCGACGTGTTCAACACTCCTTTAAATTTTAATTGAATTGAAATGTCTTTCTGACATGAATTGTTCAACGAACTTTTATTCATTTATGTACTTACAGCAGTAAATAATTAAAAACAAAACAAAACAAAAAATAAAAAAGGGAACTAAGAAGCATATGAATTGTAGATAAAGGTGGCCATACTTTGCAATTGAATATGCAATGTATAAAGAATTTTGTGTTATACTTACTATTTATAGAAATAAAGCTGAAAAATATTTGCCTTAAAGGGAATTAAATTTTCATGTTAATGGCCCTGTAAGTTGCCACATATCGGTTGGCATATTATGCGTTTATTTATTAATTTCTTTCCCGCTTCGTTCGTTCTTAATACACAAGAAAATAAAATACAATCGTTGTAAAAAATTGAAATTTTTATTTTTAATATCATCATAAAACGCAAATGTTAAAAAAATTTATTTCAAATAGCAGTTATTGAGGAATACTGTGTGGAAACATTTTAAGCCACCATAGTTTTCACTTATCGGCTTATAATGTTTTTTTTTTTCTTTTTTTCGGCAAAAATAAACGATAGCGCACAGCGATGCCAACTTTTTAAAAGCAAAAAGAGCCAAGAGCACATTAAAAAAGGGCTAAAAAGAGCCAAACTTAAATTTCACGTTTTTTAAATTAATTTATTTGGTACTTTTGAGGTAAAATTATTGTTATTAGAATAGTATTTAAAAAAGTATATATCAAAAGTGATATTTAAAAGCAAAAAAAAAAACCTCTTTATCCTTTCAAAATTCCAATACAATACAAAGCATGAGTAGGGGTTTACACCAGGGACAGAAAATAACAGTTATTTTTAAAATTTTACATCAAAAAAGCACACATAAAAAATGATCGTAGAAAATTTTGGTTGGTATCATTATGATGCATAGGTGATGTACATGCAAATGTTTGTATGATTTCTAAATATGTGACTTTTTTGATAAAAGTCGAAAAATAACTTTTACAGCCAGGCCCACGATATCGAAAGAAAACTTAAGCGAAAGAAAATCAGTCACTCACTGTGAATCTAAACTGCGGCCCACTAATTGTCACTTTATCGTTCGCTTTGCTTTACGTTATCAACGTAATGCAAATAAACAACAAAGCTGCCATATCAACATATTAAAAAATAATCGCGAGTATACACGAAAAAAGCGCTGAAATGCTTAAATTGTACAGTAAAAAATGCAACCATGTGCTAGTTTAATTTGACAGAAACATGGTGGAATTACTTACAAGGTGGTGTTGCCAACCCAGCTGAGTTTTTTTCTTGGTCATACCGGTCCTGTCAAAAGTTTTGTTTGTATTTATGTTTTGTTTACATTTTGCTTTGTGTGTATTCGTGTTTTTGTTTTGGTGTAGAGACATGTATGTTGTTAACAATACACACACACACTTCTCACAAGTGCTTTTTTAATTCACCATACCTGCTTTTGACATTAAAGAGCTGAAAAAACAAAAACAAATTCCCTGTTGTTTTTGTACTATATTCACCTGCCACCACCTTGTAAGTAATTTCACCATGGACAGAAATGTAGTAAACAAACTTATTCCGATTTTGTTTATCTATGTATATGTGTGTAAAAAAATGTTGTGTTACCAATCGCATTTATTTTTGGCGACACAAAAATTAGTTGTCGCTTAAAACTACACGATTCGATATCGTGGGCCTGGCTGTTAATTTTGACTTTTATTTTTTAAGGTAAAATTAAAAGTTATTTTTGTCTTTTATTATTTTACTCAAAAAATAAAAGTAATTTTTTAACTTCTAATATTTTAAAGCAAAAATAAAAATCATGTATTGAATTATTATTACCTATAAATTGGAGGCAATAAAACTACCGTATTACTATGCAATACTTAATTCAAGACTTTTATTTTTGCCTTAAAGTATTAAAAGTTAAAAAATAACTTTAATTTTTTAAGTACAATAATAAAAGGCAAAAATAACTTTTAATTTTTGCCCTAAAACCTAAAAGTTAAAGCCTTAAAAAATTAAAGTTAAAAAATAACTTTTTTTTTCTTGACTTTTTCGATAAAAGTCATAACAGTTACGGTCCCTGGTTTACACCCCTGAGTATTTGTCTCAGTAATATAAATCGTTATTTTCGCATAACGTTGTCTTGTCTTCTTCTTATTCTGCAGTCTATAAAAGAATAATATTTTGTCTTCTTATATGTTTCGTTTCAATTAATTTTTAAGCAGACTTTTTCTGGTATATCTTTCGTAATCCGAACAGCAGCACTTTTTTTTCTTTTTAACCCAAATTTTTTGTGAATTTAGTCATTCAATGTATTTAAGACATTTCGTACTTTATTTATAAAAAAAATTCATCACAAAGAATGTGCATTATATTTTCGCATTTTAATAAGACAGTGTAGCAAAAGTTGAATTTTTATTGCAGGAAAAAATATTTGTTACACTAAATGTAAAAATGCTTTTCAATACTTGTGGGTAATTTTGCTTTTATTTCATAAATTAAACCTTTAGTAAATTTTATCAAGTTTTCCCTAATTAATTTCTTTTCTGAGTAAGATGTTTTTGATTCTGCACAAGCTGTCTCAAAACTATAACCAAGATAGCAGTTTTTTTAAACCGTCATGGTATAGTGATTAGAGCGCGTGCAAAGAAACGATCGAGGTTCAAATCCCAGTGAAGAAGAAAAAAATAAATTTGTGGTTTTTCAAAAATTATATTTAAAAACATAAGAGGTTCCCCGCCTCCAAGAAATCCATCTTTACGAAACCGCTCCGTGACATTTCCAGTCAATTCCACCACGAAACGAATGATCACGAGTACAGCGCCACCTTCTGGGAAGATAACAGCTAACCTACATAAAAAAAGGTGCTCACGACTCACATTCAACATCCAGATGGCATCGATATTAGCTGAAGAACATAAATTCTATTGATGCTTGCAAAGCATGAGTTTGTACTTTTTGCTGAAATTCCTTTTGGATCAGAAAATGTCTTCTGTATGGATTTACAATATGAAAAAGCAGGCAAAGTACTTGAAAAGCTATTCATTTTTAAAATCTTGATGTACAGAAGACCTTTTAAATTTTGAAGAAATTGCTTAGGACTGAGTTGATTATTTTAATCTGATTTAAAACGATTTCAAAAGGCTCATACGCTTACAATAAATTATTTCAACTTTAATCCATCTATTGCTTTATTCTTTTCTTTACTCCAGCTTTCTTTCTTTTCGATATATCTTCTCCAATTTAAAATTTTTTACAATTTTCAGCTCAGGATTAGCCTATGCACTGTGCCAAATATATTAGAAATGTTAAGCATTAAAGACCGATTTTTTATAGTTTTCTGTGTTTCAAATAAAAATTACATTTTAAAGACAACGTTTTGTATCGGACTTAGAAAGGGCTGCTTGTATTAATCGCTAAGTCTCACTGTATGTTTTCATCAAATTAAATTTTAAATTTAACTTTGTAGTTATAATGGCTGTTGATTGCAGTTGAATGCGAATTTCGCTGGCATTATTTCTAAAGCAAATGCTATTGGTGTCGATGATATTGCCTTAACAAACGCAAACAATTAAAGCGCTCAACAACTTATGCCAGTAATTTTGCTACGATTTTATTTTAAGAATTGAATTAAAAGAAGGAGAAATATGAAACTCTAAAAACTTATTGTATATAAATCCATATGTACATACTCGTACTACCTACATACAAATATTTATATGAGAAATAATAATAATTTTTTTTTAAATAATTTGCTAAGAAAAATATATATATTTTTAACCCCCTACTTAAGTTTATTTAATAATATTTAAAATTATTTTTTAGCATTAAGAAAATATAAAATGAACAACAAAACCAAAAACTTCGCTAAAACTAATGAAATCAAATTGTTAATTTGCATGTTATTTTGTTATTAAGAATTTTTATTTTATAAATTGAAATTATAAAAACACATATTTTTTTTTCCCAATGAGTATGAGTATAAGAGCATATAAAAGCTATTTTCTTAAACAGTTCATTTTTTGTATATTTAAAATATTAATATTTTCTGTAAAATTTTTCTATAATTATAGGATTTTATTTCATTTTTATGGGGTTTTCTCCTTTTTAGTTAATGTGAGTCTGTTTTTTTCCCCCCTTCTCAATTATTTTGCAGTTTTCGTTTTTATATTCTATTTTTATTTCAATTATAGTTTTCTTATACTGATTATTGAAAATAATTATTTAATTAAATGTAATTATGAAAAGATAATTGAAAAATTGTTTTCAATGGCCGCAATGCGGTTGCAGTTGTTTAACACCTCGCTTTCACACTTTATTAATAATTTTTTCATTGTTTTTTATTGAAATTTTCAAAAGATTTCCAAATATATTTTGTATTGCAAAATGAAAATTTAGTAATTTGTTTTAATTAATTTTTATATATTAAATAGTCTGTCATTAATAAATTAATTCTATATTTATGCCTTCAAGTTCAAGTAAATTTTATTATACTGGTAGTGGATAACAAATGTTGTCGAAATATTTTTTTCAAACATTTAAAATCATTAACTGCAATGTCATAAAGTCCTTAAAAATATTAATGAAAACGTTTCAAAGTATGTGAATTTTTCTTTTACAAGCAATAATATAACAAAATGTTTGTTAAATATTCCAGGGAACAACAGCGTGTAAAAAAATTAAAATTCCGTAAAAAAAAAATTATTTTTTTTAAGACCAACACTCAACATGCAGTGCCATTATACTTATTGGAATTGGAAATTGTAGTCTTTTTTTTAATTAAGCGCTTTATGTCAATCGGACAAGTTGCTGTTAGTTGACCACTCAATGATCAACAGCAATTGCCCCATCTGTTGATGTTAATTTTTGTTTGCTGCGAAGTGGTGAGGATCTTAGCTAAGGTGCTGTTTATAAGTTTTGATTCCTAATTTTATATCTTCCTGTTTACCCAGTAGGTGGCGCTTTCTCCTGATCATTCATTATATAGCTCAAAGGTGGTTAACAATGGAATTCCTGGTGGTAGGGGGGAAACCTCTTTTATATACAAATCGTCGTGCGGGAGGTTAAGTGCTCTATGTGCCAAAATTGCATTTTAATAAAATCGATCAAAAATAGCACAAAAAATTCTGGTTCTAATGATATAAAGGGTTTTTCAATAACAGCTCTACAAAAGTTTTTTTAAGAAAAACAAAAACGTTTTTGGATATTGTAATGCGCAATCATGAACGACTTTTTTTTTGTATTTTCTTAGACATTTCTATTTTATTCATATTATTGTAATTTATTTTTTTATTATTTGAATATTACTAATCTTAAAGTACTGGATTTATTTATTAATTATTAGTTTATTTACAGTTTAAATATTTTATTTGTATATTTCGTATCTTATAAACATATATTATATTTAAGATGAGATAGCAGAAAAAATGAGTGTTATTAAATTGAGTCACTTACTGTAGGATGGTAACCTTCCTTTTTTTTATAAATTTATGTTAACAGAATATTTAGCATCTACAAAATGTAAAGTTATAAATGTTGGTTGATGTCTTGAATATGCTCGTAACACTAATATTTATTCAACGATTATTGATGGTAAAGGATTCTTTAGATTTTATGTTAATCCGATTGATAACTTTAGGAAGTTAGAACAAGGGGATTCTTGTCAATTATTTTAAATTTTTTTTAAGGAAAAGAGATAGAAAAAAAAAAAAAAGGAAAGAAAAAAAAAATTTTTAATCTGTGTTTAATTGGTTTAAGTTTTAACCCTATGGTTGCAAATATGAAAGTTGTCAGTTTTGACAGACGAACGGAATTAATTAAACGAATTTTATTTTGTTTCCTTTAATCCTTCATTTTTTTACTCAATATCAGTCAAACCGAGGTATAAAAGTTGCTACGATACCTTGAAAAAGTCTTTTTCTATCGAGCAGCGAAGCCGTGAACATTACATTAAATAAAGTGTAAAGTGTCATATAAAGTAATTAAAATTTTTAAGTACTATTACAAGCAAGTTGTACGAAATAATATTTGTTTTTTTTGTTCATAAATTTCACAAAATTGTGAGAAAAACGAAGGTAATTTCTGCTAAACACATTTTTTTATAAATTTAGTATACGAAATATAATAAATTATAGGTCAAATAAGATAAAGCCAGAGAAAGAAAAGAAAAAAAGGAGGAAGGGGAGAAAATTCTTCTACAGTCTCGAATTCCTACATGAGGATAGTCAGGATAATTAATAAGTTGCTACAACATATGAGTTTTAATTGATAATTACTGACAAATTTACAATTTTGATTCAGGGTGGACTCATCTTTTGAGCCACCACTGTGTTTTATTACTAAGCTCATCTCATGTAATTGAAAAGAAGAAAAAAAAAAGAGGGAAAACATGCTTTACTTAAATTAATACCTGAGAGACTTATTATTCGCTCAGCCACAATAGAAAGAAAAAAAAAAGAAAAAACTTTATCAAACGTCGATAGAAAAGCATAATTACCAATAGTAAGAAGAAGCATTACTTTTTTGAACCTTTATTGAAGTGAACAGCGTGGCTCAGGACAGCAAAGATTAGGAAATAAACCAGAGGCAAATAATTAATAAACCACCGAAAGTAAATAAGATTTATCCAGTTAAGTTAGGAGAAACAAGCCAGACAAGATTTGGGAAATTTCCATTAAGATCCATCTCAGACCACACATCATTTATTCAATCAACTTTACCATCATCCTAACCAGCATCGGTTATTAATTAACCTCATCATAATCGTTGACCAACATCAATAATGTTAAATAAGTTCATGAAGTGTTAAGTGTTAAATATTATTATTAATTAAATACCTTATTACCTAAAAATAAATTTCATAGTGTTCCAAAATTTATAAAATGTAATCCAACAATAGTTAAAATCTACGCACACCAAAACAATAGACCAATAAATAATAATTTCTAATTTAATTCTAATTTATTTGCACTCTAAAATTTAATTGCACTCTAAAAATCACAGTTTTTATAAAAACACTATGGAATTTACGTTTAGGCTTATTATTACATACTTATAAATTTCTTTAAGTTTTTATTTAGTTTATGAATATCCATTTATGTAAATGGAAAGCCCCATACATATGCTTTAACATTTATCATCATATTTTTACAATATACACTAACAGCAACAATTGAGGAGGCCTCATCAACAAAAGCTGCGTCAACTTGTGTATTTTGGGTGAGTGATCATTTGATGTTAAACTTGTATATATTTATGTCTGTAAGCATATAAAGCAGCAACGTTTACATTAAATTATATACTTACATTCCAAAATATGGATTTTTAAAATGTTTATAAACATGTTGTCTTAAGAAAAAGCTCATGTGTTCTTTTTTTGTTATTTTTTTATTTTGTTTTTATACTTTTGCTTCTTTGTACGCTTCAGTCAGTAATAGTCGGGTTTATCCGTATATAATATCAAAAAAAAAAAAAAAAAATATATAATATTTTTTTTGTATATTAAGGGTAGAATTATTTTTAAATTACATATATTTTTTTTAAATATATATAATATCAATATTTCTTTTTAATATTATTTCTTGAGAACTTGCCTTACTTAAATTCCCCAGTTTTTTGTATAAGCTAGTAATTTTTATTCAATAAATACTCATCTTTCGTGAGAAATATTTTAGTTTTAAGAATTTAATTACCTAAAGAAAGGGTAATATAAAATGTTAATTTTCCGAATGAAATGAATAAATTGTTAATATTGAATATGGAATTGTAATTTTTAAGTATTCTTCCTTGTGATGTGATGCGATTGTGGTAGGGCGTAAGTGGGATTTCAGCGATAAATTTTTGGCGCGGCTGGAATCATGGCTGGGAGGGTTAAGATGCGCATTCCTTTCCAACTCCATCGGGAGGGGAACTTTAATAGCTTTATGTATAATGATTGACCTTTTTTTGTAGTTTCTGTAAAATTTTGTTGTTGACCTAAACGGGTTCTGTGTAATATCTTGTATTTAAATTAGGCCAGCAGCTAGTCCATTATTTTTTTTATAGATTAGGGAGTCTATAATAATATTTATGTTAGCAATTAGCCACATTGACAGGGGAAAATTCAGGGAACAAGAACCCACCCAACCGACTGACCGCTAGTGGTTATCAATGGCTCCCGTTAGTTCCCTAATTTTCCGTAGAGAGCATATTCGTCAATGGGGAGGTGTGGTTGAAATTCTTTACTTTGCCACCATCCGTGAATATATATACGTATTTTGTTCAAACACCTCTGTTTGTAAATTTACATCATTGCAAAAGAAAACCTTGTGTGTTTTTTGTTTTTTGTATTAATATTTTTTTTGTACATAACAATATCAATGAAATTCTTTATTCCTATAAAAGAACGTTCGATTTCATTATGTATGGAACTCGATTTCTTTTGCATGGCAACCACGGGCACGCTTGCAGAAGTCCAGACTCTGAACCCAATTTTCAACGGTTTTCAAGCATAAATCGGCCGATACTGCTGCAATTTCGCGTTCGATATTCGTACGAAGTTCATCAATCGTCGCTGACTTGTTGCTTGTGGCATAACGCATATTTTGTTTATTGACAGAGCCATTCCGCCAGAAATGAGCCACATCGCTAAAGATGATTTTTCGACAAAAATCAGAATTATTTTAAAGTTGTTGCTCAGCCAAATTCCCGAACATACGACGCTTCTGGTGGTCAAGTGGCTTCAGTTCTTGCGTCAATTAGAACTTGTAAAAATTTAGGCCAAGATCTTTTCGCAAAATTCGCCACAACGACGTCACTGAGATGCTCAACGCTTGAGAACGACGTGTGAGAGACACATTTGGGCTTTCTTCAACTGAAGCTTCAGCGGCAGAAATATTCTCGACACTACGGAAACTTCTTTGTCTCACTGACACGGGAACATTTTGTACTGTGCCTCTGGCGTCGTTTTCTATCCCTATCGCTCTACTTTTGTAGCGTCCCGTTTGAAAAACCCTGTACAACAAAACAGTTACTATTTATCTCAGAAACTGACCGAGATAGCCGAAAACGGTTTGTACATTTGAAAAATTTGGAGTCGAAACATTAATTTCAGATGTTTAAAATTGCAGATAGAGCACTTAAACTAAATTTTAAAATACTGCAGAAATTTTTTTCTTTATTTTCTTCAGTGCTGGGACTCAAACCTGGGCTACTTAGTGTTTAAGCCAGCGCTTTAACCACTATACCAGGACCCCCCAATTTCTGTTTTCTCATTAAACACTTTTATTATATCAGAAACCATTTATATACAGATTTATATTTTGTTTCGTCTGAAACGCTTTAAATATATCAAAGGTAAATGCTATTAAGAATTTAGCTTTTTTTTTTGTTGCAACAATTTTCTTGACAACCAAAGGAAGAAATGATGTCCGTGAGGGAATAGTACACAAGCTAAACTGAACATGTTTTCGACCCCAGTTACGGTAGTTTCATCAGAGTTCTTTGTGTCTGTACATATTCATGAGCAAACATTAACTATTTAACTCATACTTCTGTAGGAATCATTGGCCTTATGTATAATGAAAAAGTAGCACCTCGTTAGTATATGGCACAAAAAACTGGCAAGTTTATCACCCGCTATAGACTGATATTATTGAATCTTTCCTTATACTCTATTTGATAACTAGACAGATAACCCAAAAAATTAAATACCTTGGACCTTTGGGTAAAAATTTCTACGTATTGGAATAACAATCTTAGCCACTGTGTACAACGACCTTCTAATTTTTTATTATGCATAAGGCGGCATATGTATATTGGATTATATACTTATTTCCTTTTCTATTCATACTCGTACACTTGTAATGAGTTTGTCGAACTAAAGTCGCACACATCACATTCTATCATATTCTACTTTTCTCACTGTCATCGCATTTTTTGTAATAGTCATCTTATTTGTATGAATTAGAATTACAGCCTTTTCTCTTTTTGTCTTCTTATTCCATTTTATCCACATTAGTCAATATTAAATCTCAATTAAAGAGAAATTGAGATGACATAACATCAGTCGAACTGAAAGCCTTTTCGACTCCAGACTGGTTTCAAAAAATGGCAATGTGGCTTCGGATGTAGTGCTTGAGAGGGGATTGACTGTCTGATTAGATATTTAAAAGTTGACAAATGTTGGAAATACTGGAATGTTCAAAAAGGTGATTACTCCTCAAGTTGGAAGCAGTTCTGATGTTCTGAAGTACAGAAGGATAAACTTGAAACTTCCGTAGGATTTTCTTACGGGCCATTGTAGTGTGTGAGCACATTTACAGGTAATAGCGATGACAGATTTAGATGTTTGTAGACTGTACGTACAGGCATTATAGGCAGCGGAACACATATTGTGTGAATATGGAGTTATGGATATATTTAGATGGATGGGTTAAGGGAGATAAATGTTTGGTCCAACACTAGTAATAATAATATGCTTTAATTTGTACGATTTTCTCTTTCAAACAGAATACACAAATTTACGTTTACCATGAAGTATTAATCGCTGTTTCTATAAGTGTATTAAACTATAAAATACAAAATATAGAGAAAAATATTGCATATCAGGAAAGCTGAATAGTTTTTTAAACGCTTCTCAACATGTCAGTTACCATACGTAGGAAATTTATTAAAAAGGCAATTTATGGTGTCTTCACGATATGCTAAAATAATAAAGTTTACTGAGTAAACATATGTTTGTTGGAATCTTTAATACATGCTTATCATATGTATGTAATAAATGCTTTCATATATTTTATATATCTCGAGTTAATGAGTCAAGTTTGCAATCCGTTTTCGGATATCTCGTCCAGTTTCGGAGATAAACAACCGCAACGAATTGTAGATTTTAAAATTGTTGGTGACAAAAACCTAAAGTGGCATTATTAACTAGAGATATATAAAATGGCGGATAGAGCACATAAACCTTCGCAAGAAGACATGTTAAACAAAATTCTGTGTCTAAGTGCTATCTTGGCGGTGGTAGAAAATTTTTACCAAAAAACATGCGGATTCAGTATATACTTAGTCTAGACTAAGCTTTATTTAAATAAGTTTGAATGAACTCATTTTCAATTTTAAATTCTTCTACACTAGGCATTGATTTCATTAGTGAAGTGAACGAATGTTCAACATAAAACTAAAAATTTATATGCAAAAAAATAAACTCTACTAGATTTCAAAAGAAATGAGAACTCAAATAAAAAATTTCTTTTTACTTTAATTTAAGCCACATTCACGCCTCTTTGTAGCAGTTGAAAGTGAAGAAAATCTTATCACACTCGTTTCATAGTCCTCTTAACCGCTTTCATCAAAGAAAAATGCAAATGTTGCAGATATCCTTTTTCTTTTATCCTGATATCCTTTTTCTTTTCTTGCATTATTCAGTTTGTCGGCAAATCTTTATTATTACATAATGATTAGCAAATAGAGTCATGAGCTGATGATATATAAGAATACAATTACTCGCTATCCACGCATTAAATAAATACATATTTATGTACTTGTGTATGTATGCAGATTAAGGATATTTAATCTTTTGTTTAATTGTCATCACACATTTTGCAAACCCATACCAGAATACAAACAAAGACTGCCTGTCACATATGACTTTTGAAGCATTTGTGGTATTAAACGAGCGAAGGTATTTGTTTTCAATTCTTTTTTCCGGCTTAAAACTCTCCTGCTGCCTATGAATGGATGACTGTTGGAAAACTTTCTTTTTTCTATTGTCCTTCTAATGTAAAAATGTGTGAGTGTATGTGTGTTTTTATCTGTATGTATGGGCATATGTATATGCAATATGCTTGTTTGTTTGATTTTTTGGTATAGATGTGGTGTTTGCCCAGTAATTAGGAGGCTGATCAATCATAATTCATCATCACTTGGCGCTAAAAATTTATTTCGTTTTTCACTTTTTTTGTCATTCTTTTGTTATTTTTTTGTTTAATTTCTCAATGAGTATTTTAGCTGTGGCAGCATTTGAAAAGGATAATTTTATCTGGGGTTTGTTTCTTTTTTTTTAATTTTTATGTTTTTGTTGATTTTTGTTTTTAAAATATTTTTCAATTGTTTGGTACTGTGGTTTTATTCTTTCTTTTGCATATGCCAAGGCGTGTGCGTTATGCAACATTTGTTGCATATCTAATGAGCATAAGTTTTCAACAAATGTTTGTTTTTGTCATTATACATTATCTTTATTACTGCTTTTCCTTTATTGTGGCTTTTACTGAGACAAAGAAAAAGGGTGACAAATTCCAATTTTTATTTTAATATTTTATTTTTCTATTTAACGATTTGTTAAAATGATGAATTACTTTTGATTGTGTTGAAACGAAAATAAAATTATAAAGAATGGCAGCCAGTATCTACTGATAAAACCATATTATTTAAATTTGCTTTTATTACAAGGAAGGTATATTAAACAAATTATTTTTGCCATAGCAGAAATGGTTTTAAGCATAATAACGTTTAGGATGACGATCTATGTCCTGTCCAAAAGTATTTTGGGTTAAACCAAGACACAAATCCTAATTTAATCAGACATGACGACTAGCATAGCATTCAGAGAGGAAGCGTTCAGAAAGGCGCAACGATAAGCGTGCACACACTAATTTGCTGCTCTAACAGACGAGATCCTTGTATGCCGCTATATTAAGACGCAAAAAGGCTTTTCTTAAGCAGGGTTTTCGTGCTAGAGCTTTGTCTTTTGTTCGAAAAAATTTTGGTCTTTCGTTAAGAGAATAAGAAATAATGGAAGTTCCCTGCCAAGCATTCATGCACCAATTTGTAAATGCAAACCTTTTAGCTTAATTATTTGCAACTAATTCACGACTACCAGAACCCCTGCCAAAGCTCGAAAGATATTGGAAACTATGTTTAGAATATTCTTATGAGCTCGTGCAGTTGAAACAATTCTTGCAGAACTTAACATACAAAAGCCTTCTGGGTGAAATGATATATTGGCATTAGTGTTGAAACATTCCGCAAATAGCCCCTCGATATCTATTTTTCCAGTAGCCTATAAGGTTATGGAAACTATGATAAATCAATTATTAAAAGTATGACTGGCAGTACGGCTTTCGTAGTGACCACTATATTGGTGACCTTCTGATGTTACTCTCAGTGTTATCCAATTTAATGAGAAGAAAGTTGTTGCTTTGTTTGATAGATTCTGGTAGCAAGGTTGCTACTTTTGCCCTCGGTAATCATGTCTGTTTTTTGATATCGAGCATTCTCAGGGGTAGCACGAGTACAGTTTAATTTGAAAAAAAACGCAAGGTTTTGTTCTATCTCCTACTCTGTTTTTAATATTTCTTAGCACTCTCTTTCTCTTTTTGACTCAAACTCTATCTTCCAATTCGCAGAGAGAAACAATATTCGTAACTTGTTTTTATTAATTGTAGAGGAAGTGTTGGTTGCGTTGATAGGGCAGAATAGAAATGATACACTAAAAACCAAGAACTCAGACGAATTTAAAAAGTCTAAAGTGGGGTCGCGCAAATAGGGTCGATTTTAAATACTTCACTCCATTCAACCTTCTAAGTATTTACAAAACCTTTAGCCGACCTAGGATAGAATACAACTCTCTGTATGGGTCGGTGCTTCAAAGTCTATATTGCTTATCAGCAACGGTAGGGTATCCAACTCTATCGATTCGTTGGAGCATTGACGCAATGTGGCGTACGTTTCTTTCTTCTATCGGTACTACCATGGAAGGTGTTTTGATGAAATAAAGGACTTAATTCAGCATAATCGCGTATTTTTGCGGAGTACTCGTACCTCTCTCAGAGCACATCCTTTGTAGTTGATTGTCCAGTGAATTGTTTATTAAATGGGCTTCTAGCGAATTTCTTTCATGCCAATTACGATATCTACTCCCTCTTTCCTCCTTCCCATAACATATTTTCCTAGACCAGCAAATTCTACTGCATGAGTAGGGGTCGTCCCCTGGTGGCTGGCCTTAATGGAAAAAAAAGCTCTGCATTGGATTTTCCACCCATAAGCTTGGTCTTTATGATGGTGGCTTGTTATCTGAGACTATGGGTAATGCAAATATTGAGAGGAGAACTAATCATTCAAATACGTATTTTATAAAAATAATTCACTCTTAATTAAAAAAAAAAAAAAAAAAAAAAAAAAAAAAAAAAAAAAAAAAAAACTTTTACGCAAGATAAAATACAGCTTTCAATTATGGTTCAGTATTTTTAATTCTATTTTTGGGAATTCTCTCCTAATGAGGATAGGATTTCCCACTCTATCGATTTATTGCAGTATTGGCATGTGGCGGGTACGGATTGGCTCCTAGCTCTAGACGGACTGGCACTTCAAAAAACAAAAACTAAGAATTTTAGGTTAGGCCAAAGACTTATACTTTTCCTGATGGTTTAAGTGCGGCCCTACAGGAACAACACTATGCAACCTTCTAAGCTAGGGGGATGCTGCTTTCCTGGTAAAAGTTGTGTTAGAATTGTTAAACGTTTGTCAGATCTCCTGGTGTGAGCGGCTTAGCATTGTGGGTGTCAGTGGCTGAGAAATTCTGGAACTGGCACGCAGTCCTTCTCTTATGCCATTAAACACCGTATGGTATGTCTACATATGTGCTACCCAAATCTTTCACAGAGTACATGCTTTTGGAGTTCATTATTTAACGAATCACATAATGCATTATAGAATAAACTCTTTTTTTAGAAAAGCTGTTCGTTTCCGGAAGATTCTTTCAGCCAAACGTTTTCCTGTCAATTACAACGTTAATATTTCACAAATCAAAATATAAATTCTTACATTAATTAAATTAAGATGGCTTTTCGAAACTACTCGTAGTCCTGCGATTATTATACTTCGAAATTTAGATAAGTGTCGATTATGTAGTGGCAGCATATTAGCAGTCAGAAAGCTTATGCATATTTTCATTGTACTAACCATTTTAATATGGAATGGAAGAAGTTTTCATTTTTATTTCAATGATTCCAATTCAAGTTACCAATTTCTTTCAAAGGACTCCAATTACTGAAGCGTATTGCATTTGCTATGACAATACATAAAGCACACACACAACTATTGGAATTTTGTAGAATTTATTTGGCATATACATGCTTTTTCCATGATCCATTACACGTATCTTAACACTACAACACAAGTGTGTTTAACTTCTTATATTGGTACGTCTGGCACAAGTAGAAAACGAGCATTTTAAAAGGTCAATCAATAAAACTTTGTTAATATATGTACATATTTTATTGGTGGCTTTAATTGAGTCGGTAATTCATTATAAGATTCCTATAAACTATTTATGTTCAGTAGAGAGCAAACGCAGCCTACTAATGGAGACAACTTATTCCATTCTACTGTATGTTAGTGAAACCTGGGCAGACACGTTAAGGGTAGAGTGCAGAAGAAAGGTCTTGGCCTCGGTACAACGAACCGCTGCTTTGAGAGTGGCATCTGCATATAGGACAGTTTCTGAACCTGCAGTGTTAGTGCACAGAAAAAAAACGTAGTAATGGCAAATGATTTTAACCTTACCGCAAATAGAATTTACATTCGGATCGTTCCCAATAGCAGTTTCTATTTGTCGCAACTACAAAATTGCTGTTACATTAAATACAATTGAGCAAATGCAAAAATGGTTTTAACAAATGCGATTGTCTTAGTCCCAAATGCAAAAACTGTCGTACCAAATACAATTGTCTCTGCCCCAAATACAATTCGACAAATGTAGAAAATGTTCTACCAAATGCAATAGTCTTTGTCTCAAATACAATTCGACAAATGTCTAAATTTTTTTAAATTTTTAGATTTTATTTACAAACAAAAATAAGCTCAAATAATTTAACTAATAATAAAATTAATAAAAAGGTCAAGGAAAATAATACTAATATCTTATATAACATATATAAATAATATAATATACATTCATTATAGTACATAATACATAAACTATATTTATATACAGTTTTTAAAGTCGACTCCGAACGACAGATTTGAGAAGCTATTTCATGGCAATCAGTTACTCTCAGAGCTTTTGCCAGCAGATTTTTGAGTGGTAGTCGCCGAAAGAAATCATTTTTTTCATATTTCTTTTTTTCAAGATGTCAGAGCTGAGATTTGAACCCGGCACTATCGTCTTAGTAAGTCAACACACTAAATACTAGACCACGGCGAAGATATACTCCTGTAAAAATCTCACACATATTTTCTTTATTTTCATACGCACTTGTTTTTAATACCGCAAACAAAATTCAAACGAATGAGAGAAAATGGCTAAACAATAAAAAAAAAAATTAACTGCGGATTGCATTTGAAAATACAAGACTACTGTTACCACAACAGCAATCCGTATTTGGCGTAAATAATTTTTCCATGTAATCTCAAATAAGAAAACATTTGATTTTAATAAATTGCTGTTGACATGCATTTTTAAATGTAATTACATTTAACTTAAAGAAAATTCAAATTGGATCAAATAATTTTGCTCTTGATTTATGTCAACTGCAATTTTGTAGTTGCGACAAATACAGTGTATTCGCCGAAATTCTTTGTGGCAAATAAAATATCATTTAAATCAAATGCTTTTTATTTGCGACAAATACAATTTCCTCAACTGCAAAAAGTATATGCCCATAACAACACATTTTTTTCTGTGTGATAAGTGGTTTAATACCTACAGACTTACAGGCCAATGAACGTAGGAGACTATTTCAAGCTAAGAATGTGTACGGGCAAGAAGTAAGGAAGGATGACGAAAGAAGGCGGACTCTTCAGCAATGCAACAGAGATGGAATGAAGAAACAAGAGGCAGGTGGACGGCAAAACTCCTTCCAGATATATCCTGATGGCTGAATAGGAAATTTGGCGAAGTTAACTATTACCTGACACAGTTTTTATCCGGACACGGATATTATTGCAAGTATTTGTATCAAATGCGAAAGATGAGAGAGCCAGATTGCATTTATGGAGATTCAACTGTAGACGATGCGGAACACACTTTCTTCCACTGTATGAGGTGGAGCAGAGAAAGGGTCAGCTTAGAGACCACGATCGGCGTGTGTACTCTAGACAACTGGTGCGAGAAAATACTCCAAAGCGAAGAAAATTGGAACGTGATGACCAATTACATTGAATGCCTTCTAAGAACAAAGAAAAGACATTTGGATGAGAGGAGTAGAGAAGAGGCCAGAAGTGGCGCATGAATGTTTCGCAATCCGGACGCGGAGTCGTATATTGAAGGGCGCCAATCGAGCGCATAAAGGGACTCCCACTCCGAGGTAATACTACCGTAGTACGGAGTGGGCACAACGAGTCCGAAGAAGAAATGGGGGGATTTTTAGTGGGTGTGGGCCTCACACACGGAGGATGGCGACGGCTTCCTCTATGGTGAGGTTAGGTACATTTACCCCTCCTTTGGCGAAAAAAAAAATTTATGTTCAGTACAGTAAAAAAAGGTCTCACTTGATTAAAACTTCTACAAAAACGTTTTTCCAGTTTTTAATTTTTTAATATTTTTTTCTTTCACTACATTTCCAATATTTTATTTAGCCAACTTACGAGTATAATACAGCAGTCTTAAAAAATAGTAACTGTCCCTTATGCGTTAACTTCTTAAACACACTCAATATTAAATCAACAAATAATTTATGAACTTAATAAAGGAATACAATTAAAACACAATCAAATACCAGAACGTTAACTTAAATCCTAGAGAAATTCATTTATATTTTCACACATAAATTAACTGAACGAAAATAGAAAAAAAGCGCCCAGTTGAAGCCATCGTGCCCCTCCTATACTTACAATTTAAGGCAACACACAATAAATGGACTTTGCATTTGATGTCCGCCACATTAATGGACGTGGAAAACAATTGAGGCAAAATATACACAGAAAAGCCAAATTTAAACACAGAAAATGAAAAAAAAGGAAACGCAAACAGCATTGGGGGCACAAAAAAAATCCCTTTTAAACGCCTTTAAGCCAAATGGACACCAACCATAAAAGTTTTACCATATAAATAAATACTGGCCAAAGGACCATACATGATCACACTCACACACATATAAAGTATTTACACAACAACACTTACACACCTACAAATAAACAATCAAAAGGAAAGGCGAAATAAGCAATAGATGTGAAAAAATGTATGAAAAAATTATTTTTTGAATGGTTGTAAAGCAGGCTGGCTGGTTGAATTCGTGATACGAGTATACGTATAGAGTACGTACACATGTACTTGCAAAAGGCCCATTTATCTGTGTGTCAAAGTATCCGTCTGTTTGTCTGTTTATATCCATGTTTAGACAATAAATACGTGTATGAAGTGAAATAAATAAATTGCTGGCAATTACTGCGTTAACAAGTTTTATTGACTCTTAAATGTTATTTTTTCGTCATGTCTATTAATGTCTGCTATAAAACAAAATTGTAGAGAACAAAACAAAAAAAAAATAAAGCGAAATACAAACCCCACACATTTTGGAAAAATAATATCCCCAAAATGTATAAAAACATTAACAAAAATTTTCCTCCTATAAATATACGCAACGATATATTAAAAAGAAAGAAAAAAACGAAACATTTGAAATATGACGATATATGGTTTACAATATTGGTAAAATTATATATATTTCGTTTTAAACAGTAGATAGCAAAATGAGTTAAAATTTTTAGTACCTACACAGAACAAATTATTGATATTTATTTTTCAATTAACTTGTTAATTGAAAAAAAAAATTGTTTTGATTAAATTATTTAATTGGTTTTATTAAGTTTTTAATGTTTTATACAACTTTACTTTAAATTGGCAATTCAAGCCCTGATTCAGGGTTACGGCCTAACCTCTCGCAGTAGCCAGGCTATGTGTGTTACTTTTTATCCATGAGTACCAGAACCTAGAGTTTAAAGTCGACTCCAAACGACAGATTTTAGAAGCGTGTTCATGGCATTCAGTTATTCTTAGAGCTTTTGCCAGAAGACTGCTAAGAAGTAGTCACCGAAGGAAATATTTTTCTTAATATACCTTTAATTAATATTACAATCACCTTAACCCATAGCATTAGTTTTGTGACTGGTGAAAGAATAAACAATTTTTTAATTGATATCACAAAATGTTTAATTGAAACACATTTTTTATTTTTTTCTGTGTAGCACTTGAAATTTATCTTCAAGCTTATAAGTCATCTAGTGAAAATAGCTGCAGTAAATGGATCTAAACGGTTGGATCCAATTGTTCCCGATAATAGTAAGAAAGCCATATTCTACAAATGGAAAGAAATAAGAAAAATAGGGAAAGAAGTATCTTTGCTAAGCAAAAAAGCACCTGTTACATTCAAAAATTTTCCCATTTTCTAATGAAAACATTTCTAACATTCAAACATTTACCGAATTAATTTCTGTTTCATTTTGAAATTTTCCCTAAACTGTTAAATATAAAACAACCATAAGGCACAATATTTAAACGGCTGTTTTAGCTACCGTGGCAGTGCTTGAGTTGGCTTTTTAATTTCTACCAAATCACTTTAATATACTTTATCCCAATATTTTTCCTGCATCTCTCTGTAACACGTACCAAGAAATCTTATAGCGATTTTTTCGTTTGTTTCGAAATCTGACTATATTTTTCTTTAGCTAAGCGGCTGATTAAACTACTCTAGTAGATTCTAAGACCAAAGGTAATTGTTTTGAAACAGAAACTTAAATTGGCTGACTGACTGACCTGACTTTTGGCTATCCCTGTGCCAATAAATTTAATTCTTATTGACTCGTCAAAGCCAAAATACTACGTGAACTGTTCACATAACACTCAAGGAGGTTATTTGGTTTTAAAATGATTATTCACTGCATTCGTTAGACGAATTCTGGAATACAAATCTGTTTTCTGGGCTCTTTATTATGATTTTTCTCCCTTTTTGGGTATGAAATATTTAATGTTATTAGAATATGATTCCAACATCAAGCTCTATTAAGGTTCCAATTCTTAAGAGCAGAAATATTTTTTTTAAATATGTTCTTCATAAACAATTAAACATAATATGTGTAGTGTTACATACATACATACATACATAACTGGTCTTTACAACCCTGTGTCAGGATTACGGCCTAGCTTCTCGCAGCACTTATGTTGTATGTGTAAATTTTTATCCATAAGTACCGGGACCTACAGTTTAATGTCGACTCCGAACGACAGACTTGAGAAGCTTGTTCATGGCAATTAATTACTCTCATAGCTTTTGTCAGAAGACTGCTGAGAGGTAGTCGCCGAAAGAAATAATTTTTTCATATTTCTTTTTTTCAAGATGTCATAGCTGGGTGTCGAACTAAGGGCTCATGTCTTAGTAAGCCAACATACTAACCACTAGACCACGGCGACTAATTTAAGTACCCATGGATAAATGTTGACACACACAACATGGTTGCTGCAAGAAGCTAGGTCATAATACTGAAACTAAGTTATAATAGTCAATTATGTTTGTATGAGCATATATGTATGAAGAGTTTAAGTAATTTCCTAGTAAGAAGTATGAGAATATCATAAAGAGATATATTTTACTATCACTGAAAGTAGTGCTTTCCAAAGCATGCATTGCTTTATAAATAGGTTGAGTGGTAGCCGGGTTACAGAATGGAGAACAAATGACAAATTACTTTCTATATTTCATACAAGGTAATTGAAACATTAATGAGTAGGATATTGGCTTATGTCTCACATTAACAACTTGAACTGTTTTGTTCATAGCGGAGCCAGGTTGTCTTCAATCTATGAACGGACACCCGCAGATATTCCGCTTTATGTGCTTATTGAATTAATCGAATTATTTAGTTTTCATTTATTAGCTACGCCCCTTTTTACCACGCCCATTTTTAGTGACCTATGAAAGTTCTTCGTGATTAAACACTGCTAAGTAGTTTCCTACCTTTAGTATTATAAAGAAAAAGGGAAAGAATTGACGAGCAATTTTAAAATTTTAACTTTTAAGTGTAAATCTCTTTTAAGCCACTGTACAAAGCTTGATTCATAACTCTACTTAATGCATATTAAAATGCCTTTAGTTAGTTTTGGTTCCGGCCTCAGTAGAACACTAAACTATTATTTTCTTGATATTTTTTCAAATAGAGCTGGTCTGTAATGGAAATTATTAAAAAATTTGGTTAAGAATTTTTTTTTAATAAAAATTTATTTTTACTCTCACTATTGCCGACTGTGATTAAATGTCTGTGTAAATAAAAAGAGTGATTGACTGACTGACTGACTGTCTGCCTAAAGTGTTTGAGTGTTTGTCAAAAGAACGATGTGGTGGTCAAATAATCTACAAAACATCCGTCTATGCATTAGAGTGTGATACTTTGTCTGTTGTAATACATTTTCAAACAAAAAAAAAAGAGTTTCTCTCTTTTATCCTTTCGATTTAGTAAAAACAAAACGTTTTTTGTTTTAACTAAACGGACTATATTACCAAAAATAATAGAAGAAAGAAAAAAAAAACATATTTTTTGTTTACGGTTGTCGCTAATTTTGTTTTCAAAGTTTGAGTAGAAATACTTGCCTGGATGATATGCATGTTACAACATTTAAGGATTAAGCTTTGGCGCTTAGTTTTGGTGTCGCTATTTGTGGCAAAACCATGAATGAATATCGAACAATAATAATGAAAGGAGAGGGATTCACTGAACCTTAAATCATTTGTTTTGATTGTTCTGTTTAGTTCGGCTTGGTACGGTGGCACTCTTATTTATTATTGGCAATTGTTTCCAAATGAAGGATTAACATGGATTTGTTAAAGATTTTTTTATTTTTGTTTTTGTTTGTCTCATCCTATGCAGTTTTTGTATCTATTTTGGAATTTTGGACTAAAACATTATTTAAGGAAACATTTTACGCTTTATCAGGGTTTAATGCCTAAATATAGGCAATAATTTAAATAGCCTTTAAGTATACCATACTTTATTAAGAAAATGTATTATCTTTACAGAATGACAATACCTACAGCTGATTAACTTTTTCTTTTATTTGAGATTATTTTTAATATTCTTGTTTCAAACAATATACTCAATTTGAAATATAAAGTATTATTATAGTATTCATAAAAAATAAAATACTTTTCTTAAGAGCTATTTGACAAACTTTTTAGCAATACTCGAACCAAGGCAAATTA
This sequence comes from Metopia argyrocephala, assembly GCA_963576795.1. Taxonomy (NCBI): domain Eukaryota; kingdom Metazoa; phylum Arthropoda; class Insecta; order Diptera; family Sarcophagidae; genus Metopia; species Metopia argyrocephala. Next base: position 51,227,740 of record OY756209.1, on the reverse strand, counting down.
AGCCTTAAAAACTTAGAAGGATTTTTTATGAAAAGTAGTCTTCTGGCAAAAGCTCAGGGAGTAACTGATTGCCATGAAAAAGTTTGTCTAATATGTTGTTCGGAGTCGACTTTAAATTATAGGTCCCGGTACTGATGGATAAAGATTAACACACATATCATGGGCGGTACTAAAAGCTAGGCTGTAACCCTGAAACTGGCTTGTAATAGCCAATTATGTATCTATGTAGGTCTGTATAGTTGTAATAGTTTAAAATATTGTGATTCTCCAGCAATTCAAAACACTACTAATAAGGCATTAAATAAGATTAGAAAATGGTGTGAAGGATTCACCTTTAATTGAGTTGGTGTGGATGTTAACTGGTCGACTTAAAAAAATGTTAAGTAGCTTTGTTAAATCTAGTAATGAATAATGAATTTACAATATTCCTGTCATCTCAAGAAAAAAAAAACATCATAAAAGAAACAAGATTCTGCAATTTTCACGGTTTTACTGACGATCTTATTCATATATTCGTATTTATCCGAGAACAAAGAAGTTGTTATTAGAGCATAGTTTTTGGCCTGCTCACTTACATATATATGGAAAATAATAGAGACGGATGGTGATGTTGGACGGTAATGGTTCATCGGGCATTTTCTGAGATAGTTTTAATATTGATGATTGTGTAGATGATAATTTGTGAATACAGAAGGACACAAAAGGCAAATTTTTATTTTCAAAAATATTTAAAATATTTTCTGGACATTTTATGCGCATCATCTTGAGTTGGTTGCTGTTGTTATTCAAATTCGGAATATATCGCTATTCATTACGTGCTCGTATATCCCGCCTAATTCTAGTTCTCAACTATACGCAATGCATTCCTCTGTAATTAAATCCATTGCAGATAAACTTAGGCCATCTGATTATATTATCGCCATGGGTGATTTTAACATTCCAACAACTTCATGGATCACTTCAGATGATACTGATTTTTTGGTTCCTATTTCTCCTAATGATTGGACACAAGATTTCCTGACATCTTTTACGGAAATAAATGCTTTTCAAATAAATAATATCTATAATTCTAATGGCAGGTTGCTGGATCTTGTATTTGTTAATTGTCCCGCATTAATTGATATTAGTAGAACCAATCCATTATGTGTGCCTGAAGACCGCCATCATCCAACTATAGCAATTTCTGCTCCACTTACCCATAAGCCTACTACGCACAAAATATGTGAGTCTCTATGCTTTAAGCGTACTGATTATAGTAAATTGAATCAATTATTATGTGGTATAGACTGGGTTGATTTACTGGATTGTAAGAATAATGAAAGCAATTTTTATTTGACCATCCAAAAATTTTATTCAGTTGTAAAAGAATGTGTATCAGCGAGCACCCCTCTAATAAAAATAGTTAATTGCAATCGGCCTCCATGGTTTTCGAATACGCTGTCTTGGCTTAGAAACCGCCGTAACCGACTATATAAAAAATTTAAGAAGGCTAGAAACCCCATCGATCGTAGTCTTTATCTAATTGCTAGAAGTCGTTTTAATTTGGAAAATAAAAAATGCTATTCTCTATATATTGCTAAAATGAAAATGAAAATCAAGCAGAATCATAAATTATTTTACAATTTTGTTAACTCTAAACGTAAAGTGTCATCTTATCCGTCTTCAATCAAAATAAACGGCTTATCTTTCTCTGATGATAACGACATTGCTAACTGTTTTGCTGACTTTTTCTCAACAACGTTCTCTACGACGGACTACAACAATTCAGAGTATCCTTATTATATCACAAAAACTATATCAATTAGCACTCCTCTCCTGAATGTTTCCACAGTTCTCAATAACCTCATGTGTATTAAGAATTCATATAAGCCCGGTCCTGATGGTATACCTAGTTGCATTTTGAGAAATTGTGCAGATGTGTTGGCTGAGCCTATCACTTACATTTAAAGTTTGGTCTGTTTCCAAATTGCTGGAAGGAATCGTATATAATTCCGCTTCATAAATCTGGCAGCCGCAGTGATATTTCCAACTATAGAGCAATAGCTAAATTAAACGCCATTCCGAAATTATTTAAAAAAATAATAGTCGATAATTTAATTTACCAAATGCCATCTATTTTATCTCCTTCACAACATGGTTTTTGTAGGAGCAGATCAACTTGTACAAATTTGTTGGAATTAACATGCCATATCAACTCAAGTTTCTGCAACAGCCTGCAAACTGATGTCATATATACCGACTTTAGCAAAGCTTTTGATAAAGTGAATCATGATTTGCTTTTATTTAAACTTGATGCTATTGGTTTTTCCGGCAACTTTCTTAAATGGATTAATTCATACTTAAAACATCGTACTCAATGTGTGCTTTTTAATAATAGTAAATCTAAACTTATGAAGGTTACATCTGGTGTACCTCAGGGGAGTCATCTTGGCCCGCTGCTGTTTTTAATGTTTATCAATGATCTTCCTAATGCTATTGAGTTTAGTAAAATTTTAATGTATGCTGATGACGCTAAACTTTTTTCAACTATTACTGATGACTCTGACAGTGTTAACCTTCAAGCTGATTTGGATAACTTTTACAAATGGTGTAATATAAACCTAATGGAACTAAATTTAAGAAAATGTAAGTCAATAACTTTCTGCAGATACTCTCCAATCAACAATTTATACTACATTAATGGAACGGAGCTGGAGTCAGTTGATACATTTTTAGACCTTGGAGTTCTTTTCGACAATAAACTTAGCTTCAATTCTCACGTAATGTTGACCGTTAACAAGGCATATGGAGTATTATGTTTCGTAAAACGTTGGGCAAAAGAGTTTAAGGATCCATACATAACGAAAAATTTGTTTACCTCTCTTGTAAGGCCAATACTTGAATATGCTTCAGTTGTTTGGGATCCCCAATATAACGTATATATTAAAAAATTGGAATCAGTTCAAAAACAGTTTTTGTTGTTTTGTCTACGAAATCTTGGCTGGGATCCTGATATAGCGCTTCCACCATATCGCAGTCGTTTGGCGCTTATAAATTTACCTACGTTAAAAATTCGCATGATCATCTCCAATATTACATTTTTATTTAATCTATTACACGGAAATATTGATTCTAAGCTGCTTCTTGAGAAAATTCACATTAGGGTTCCAAATAGACAACTTCGTTCATATGAGCTCTTATATCTTCAGCCTAGCAGATCGAACTATATAAACTTTGATCCCTTTCGAAGAATCTGTATGGAGTTTAACAAGATGTATGTCTATATTGATTTCTCCGATAGTTCATGTATGATAAAAAGAAGGCTTCTGGTTTATCTCAACCCCAATTCTTATCATTATGATTGTTTTTAGAGAATATAAAAAACTTTGTCTTTCTTGTTGTGTGTACTGTGTATTTTGTTTGTATTATTGCTAGCTGTTAATTTATAATTGTAGCTAATGAAACAAATAAATAAATAAATAAATAAATGTAATACCAGAAAATTATTAAGACGAAGTCGCGAATTTTTTTTAAGTTCTCCGACTTTAATTCTAACGCCTATAAAAATACTGCAACTATGACTCCAGAACTCTGACTCCACAGCCCTGGTATATATCATCATGATTAAGGAAATTATATTGAATATAAAACGCTTTTTGATTTAACAAAATATCAGACTTTTTCTTATACTTTTTGCTAATTACCATATACGAGCATAGTGAGAAAAAATGCGATTTTTTTTATCAAAATAAAGAATTTTATATCATTTATCATACAAAATGTCAAAACCTTTTGCCAGTTAAGTATTTATACAAAAAACTGCTATGAAAACGAGTCCCACTTTTTTTACACATTTTTGTTTATAAAAGTTTTCTTTGTGTTTTTTTTCTGATTTTCAAAATGGCAAATATACGCAAAATTCTTAGATTACCACCATTAAACTCATACACTGTAAAGGCTATTTTTTTTTTTTGCAATATTTTTTTACGAATTTCGGAAACTATAAAAATACTAAAAATTGTAAAACTAATATTCGTTAGTATTTACAGGTACCAGTATGACATTTTTTGCATTCATTTCTAAAGAAAAAGAAATTGTTTTATCGATAAAATTTATGTCCAGGTTAAGTACTCTTTCCTATGCTTTATGGCAGTAGGACGAGTACAAAAAAGAAATTACACTCGAATAAAAAATGTGAATCTTTTATGTGGTTCCCCCTTTCTAGCACACCATCTCAGAAGACAAAAAAGAAAGGCATAAATTGAAAAATCGTACATTATGAAAATACTAAAAAGAAACAATATTTTTAGAATTTTTTTTTCTGTTTTTGCTATAATGTGTACTTGTGTTATAACATGTGTCATTTACATTTTCAATAGAGGTAAAAAAAATATGTTTTTAAATAACAGAAACTTTGTAGAGTCCCATAACAAAAAACAAAAATGGCAACAAGAAAAAGAGCCAAAATATTTGACTCATGAATTATGGTCAAAATATTGTCATAAAATACTTTGTGATAGTAAAACAGGATGGCTATAAAAAGTTGAGTTATTTGCATTCATTTTTATATGACAATAGAAAAATTCTTGGGGAATATTAAAAAAGAAAATGTTTTTCAATATTTTAATAACATCGGAAAATATGAAAACACATATATTTTTATTGAAACGAATATTGTGTATCGTTAGGAATATAGCCATGGAAGTTTAAAATGGCATTTACTTTATAAAAGAATTTATTGAGTGCGTTGTAATGTTTGCGTCAAACATTTTAAAAACGTTTCTTTCAGTAAAATAAAAAAAAAATATTTTAACTTAATATATAAGCGTTTAATTAAGCTTTAGGTCTAATATGTTATTATTTTTTCGATATTTCGCTACTTCTCTGCGTAGCTTCTTCAGGAAATATTTTTAAAAATATTTCCTGAAGAATATTGGAATATTTTTAAAAATATTTCCTGAAGAAGCTACGCAGAGAAGTAGCGAAATATCGAAAAAATAATAACATATTAGACCTAAAGCTTAATTAAACGCTTATATATTAATATAATAAGGTCAACTAAACTTATTAATACAATATTTTAACTTCCAAAAGTTTAAAAGAAGAGTTTAATAGTCAAACCTTTAATACGAGTAGTAATAAAAAATTTCACCTATAATTCAGAATATGTCATTCATTACCAGTTAAAGAATAAGAAGCAAAACTGTGTATTCTACAGAGACTTTTCAGATGTGTAGCTTTAATATAATGCAATGGCCTAAACCCAACGTGGTTACATCTGAGTCGTTAAATAAAATATCTGTCAGGTCGATATTATAAAAATAACAAGGACGGGTCAACAAGTTTGTAACTTTTTGAAAGAACTGGAAGTAAATCGAAACCGGATACCGCTTAACCGAAATTTTTAATAAATTTTATATTGTAATTATATTACTCTTCGATTTTAAGGTGACGATTATGCGTTCGTTGTAATCGCCGTAGTCTAGTGGTTAGTTTTTTGGCTTACTAGACAAAAGCTTCGGGTTCAAATCCCAAAGCTTCTCAAGTTTGTCATTCAGAGTCGACTTTCAACTGTGGGTTCCGGTACTCATGAATAAAAATTGACACACAAAACAACATGTGCGCTGCGATAAGCTAGGTCGTAACCTTAAAACAGGGTTTTAGAGGCCAATTATATATGCATGCGGTCATTGATTTTGCACAACAAACTTTTATATTGAAAAAAAAAATATATAATTATTTTTTTTTGTTAAGGGTCTCGAAATCTGAGTTCGAACACCGGTAAGATTGTGGATCATTTTTATTAAGTTGTTTCTGTGTCATCATAAAACACCTTAATTAGTATAGAACTAGAGACCTAGATATGAATGTAGATTATTTTTCAAATGATTTCTCAGCTAAGGGAGAAAATGGCATCAGACTTGAACAATATATAAATTCGCAGTATATAAATGTACCAATGAGTGGTTTGCATTTTTAAAGAAAATCAATGTGGATTATGCCGTTTCATCCTAAAAAAATCACTACTGTTTTATCTCTGTTATGCCACGGTTACTCTGCAGTCCAAAAACTCTTTCATATTCATTTTGAAGAATGCTAAAAACTCCTACAAGTTTTTTTTATATAATTGTGAACATGCTTGCATTAAAGTTTCCCATTTAAAATTCAAACGGCTGTATCATGTAAGGTGCCTATGGCTTATATTTAGTTTATATTAACAAATAAGCATTTATTTTACGAGCAAATACATCACGGAAACCGAGGCTAAGCTTGAAAAATACTAAAGGAAGCCTGCACCATTAATGTCAATGGTAATAAGTTCTCCTTGAACTCTTAGTATGATGTTGAGTGTTCGGAGATTAACCCTGCTGTTAGGTTAGAAAAAACTTACGAATGTTATGTTAATGAACCATTTGGTCCATACTTCAATATTCATACAAAATAACCATTTAATTTTATATTTTTATCTATTTTGGATCACTTCTCCCTAAATATTATTAAGTTGAGCTTTACTCAACGCTAGAGATAGTCGAGTGAGTAAATTTTGGCTCACGCTGACGAAGAAATTTTATAATCTCCCACGAATCACTCTAATTTTTTTTACTCACGCACTACTCACGTCACTAAAATTAAAATAACTCACTCTCACGCGTCATTCACGTGAATCATGGAAATCACGTGAACCACGCAAATCACGTGACCACCGCAAATCTCTACTCAACACATCTAATGTGAAAATTTATTGAGGGAGAACTGCTCAATGTAGAAAATGACTCCGATATTTCAGATTCGGAATTTGATAATACTTCAGAAAATATTCGCTATTCAAGTTCTTCCGAAACAGATACTGAACGGGAACCCATCCTGGCTGCAGCTAGCTCTGTTGATCCGTTTTTTATTGCTAAAAACAAAATGCTTTGGAGTGCCACTCCATTACCTCAGTCTATTAGAGCTACGACTGAGAATATTATCTCAACGCAGCCAGATGCACTTGCCACCAAACTTGACCCTGATGTACTTATTAGTATTTTCAATAATAATTCTGTCAGCTTTTATGTTGTTTTTTCAACCTCCAATAGAGAGAATTATTATCGAAAATACTAATAAGTACATCAGGGTCAAGTTTGGTGGCAAGTGGAAAGATATTGATGAAGACGCATTGCGCGCATATATTGCTTTGCTATGTATAATGTATGTATGCATAATCTTGTTTTTTTATTTGAGCAAAATAGTTGCCTAATATAAAATCTATTACTGAAAGTAGAAAAAATTAAGATGTCGCCCTAATTTACGAGCAATTATGTCTGAAGAAAAATTTCATATGATTACTATCCGTTTCGATGATGTTTTGTGTCGACAACAAATGCGTAGTTGCGATAAATTTGCTCCTATATGTGAACTGTGGAACCTTTTGGAACAACTTCTTCCAAAGTTTTATAATTGTTGCGAAAATGTCACCATTGATGAGCAACTTGTTGCATTAAGGGGGCGATTTACTTTTCGACAGTTTGTGCATCAAAACCACTAATATATGGCTTGAAATTTTGGTTCTTAGTGGACTCCAAGTCAGGTTACAACTATAACTTGGTAAGCCTAGAAATGCACAGCCTGAAAAGAACCAAGGACAATGCGTTCTATTGAACTTAACAGAAGGCTTGAAAGGACAAAATATAACAGGCAACATTTTTTTCCACTTTTGAGTTGGCAATAAAACTTCAGGAAAGGAAACTTCCTCCGAAATTGCTGACTTTCAAAGAAATCCTTTTGTAACTCTCTATAAAAGCCAAACAACTCGATGGCCAAATATTTGCAAACATGGTTGATATATCCGCATTGAATGCGTAAGTAATATATTCTGAAATCAACGATTCCTGGGTTCCAACTGATCGGAATTGCTGGAGACCAGAGTTATGGCGGCAACTAGCACTTTATCTTTAATTACCTCAAAATGAGATCTCAGCACAGTTATCTACTGAAATACGAAAACCATGCATAGTTCCACTGACCTCTTCAAATAATATTTTTAATTCAGAGGCCCGAAATCGTGGAATTTGTAGTTGCTGCAAGTCTAAGTGTGATATAAAATGCTCCATTTGCAGTAAGTTTAGTTGCAAAACTAATAAAGAAATATGTTGCTTATCGTACAATGACAATTATTATAAAACCAACTAAAAAATACTTATTTTTTTTAAATAAATGTAAAAAAAATCAAAGAAAATACCCTATGGACCCAATGGTCCCTTAACTTAAGATTCGTAATTTTTTATTTTTCTCAGTCCTGGTTTAAGTCAGAACCTTGAATTTTTGTATATAACATGGTTTTATAAAACGACCACATGAGCTAAAAAATTAAGTCACTATATGTCAACGTTTAAAAATTACAAAGAAAATAATAAACAAAATGGACCAAATGGTCTTAACCTAACAGCAGGGTTAAATGAGTGTTAGTGGTACAACATATTGTACAAAATCAATCGTGAGTTAATTTTGCAGTACTATTTGGCATAAATTAACCCTTAGTTGGCCAAAGAGAGAATGAAAGATATTGTTTTTTCATGCCGTTTAATGCCAGCTATGTTTCAAGCGCAAAATAAACGAGTTTTGTAATCAAGTAGGATGTGTAAGTTTTTCAGTTTCGGTGTAATTTGATGCCAAAGAAGAATAAGATGAGTTTGTCAGAAAAAAAAAATCGACAATTGAATTACTTCATATAATTTGTACTCGTAATAATAGAAATATTGTATTCATTTAAAGAAAAATTAGGCAAATGAATTTTTAATTTGAATTTACTTTCACATTGTCTTATACCGTAGCCAGACGATGGCATTAATGTACATTAGTTGAACTAATACAAACTGAATTTTCACTGCATTAAGCTTTTTAAATATGAAACATTGCATAAAATCAGTCAGTTTTTGGATAATTTTTTTCTATTGGTAATTAAAATGGATAGAAAGTAAGCAAAGTTCCAAACCTGTCATTTCTATGGGTATAAAAGCAAATAAAAATAGTTCACAAACAAACTAACATTGTCGTCTGTCTACGCTATAAATGCAGAAACTGTCGTCTGTCAGAGTAAAATTTCACTTTGCATTAGTAAGTTCTTAATGCAAATTAACGTTGTCGTCTGTCTACGGTATTGCCTTCTAATTTTATCGCTCTTTAAATTATTCCGCCCTAGGCCAGAACTGAAATCCAACACCGAATATAAAAAAAGATTTAAAAAACAAAATATTCGACGAAAAAATAATGGTGTTTTCGATATTCGAAAAGTGAAGATTTCAAACAAACCTCAACCGGCCAGCGTTGCCAATTTAGCGCTATTTAACCATACAAAATGCGTTTTTTTCGTCTTAGCGCGCTTAATAAAGAACGCGATAAATTGGCGCCTTTTTAATAAACTTAATAAACCACTTCAATTTAACATTTTCTTATATTTTTCATAAATTTTCCGGTATTATTTTTTACAACTATACTTATAAAAACAAATTTGAAATTTTTTTCATGTATAACAAACAATACTTTAGTGAAATTATTTTTGTCTACATAAGTACTTACATATACATACATATATGTATGTATAGTTTGTATAATGGTAAACAACAATGTTAATTATCTTTTTGGATTGAGATCCACAATTTGAAGAATTCTCTTAATGTCAATCCTTTTATCAAGCTGTCTTCTATAGTTATAAATTTATTATAAATCTTTTTTATATAAGAAAGAAGCTTTTAGTAGAATGAATTATTTTAAATTAAAAATAAGGAATAAAATTTCTCTTAACACAGTCAATTCCTTAATACACATTAAATATGGCCTAAGATTAAAAAACTCTTGTTGTGAAAATTATGATATTCCATTAGATGTATATGCGAAAATTAATTCAATTAACACGTATAATAATTCGAAGTATTACACGCTTCGAATTATTCTGGTTTTATGGCCAGAGGATGAGCTAGACGGTTTGAATGAAATTAGTGAAGACCAATCTTTACTTCACTTTTCTCCCTTATTTTTATAATATTAAAAAGTTCTTTATTAATGATTTTAGTCAGTAAGATATTAAAAGTTTAATATCAAATAAAAAAGGACTTATTTACTATCTTAATATTTGAGTGATTATTTAAAGTAACCAAGTACAATTTCAGGTAATGTTTAAATCAGTTAAATTTGTATTGATATACCAAAAAAATATTTTAAGTTTTTGTTTTTTGTAAGTTTGTAAGAATCTATTTTTGTGCCTGAATTAAATTCAAAAACAAATACGTTTACCAATATTACTTATTTTGCTTGAATAAATACTGTATTTGTTCTAATATATGGGTCGACTTTTATTAAAATGTAATTTAGCGCGTTAGGAAACGGCGCGTTTTTCTTATAAATATTTGCAAACGCTGGGATTTTGCGCGTTTTAGCGCGTTTGGGGACGGAGACCAGCGCGTTTTGGTTACAAAAAGTTGGCACCACTGCAACCGGCATGTCTAAATAAACTGAAGAAAACCGCTAACTAAAAACCGTGTTTATCATTCCAGCTAAGACTGAATAAATAGTCTCCTACCAATACAGTACATGGTGCTGGTTTAGGATAATATATTTGTTGAGGGGGAAAGAGGTAGTAGTAGTAGTGTTTGTGGACAAATCATGTAATTTTATTAATATCATAATTGATAGGAAAGGCTTGCATAGAAAGGTTATTTCACAAACTAACTGGGCGACAAAAGAACGAATTTTCTCTATAATGCCTTCTGCGATTGGTAAGATAATCAATTAGAAAATGATGTGCTCTGTGAGAGGTACGATTATTTGAAATTAATTTTTTTATTGCATTAGAGTAGTAGTATTGGTAGTACCGATAGAACAATAAATCTATAGAGTTGAATATCCTACCACTGCTGATAAGCACATTCGCTCTTTGCTGTACTCGGTCGTGAAAGCCCCAAAATAGACTCTGAAGCACCGGTCCATACATACATACATAACTGGCCTTTACAACCCTCTGTCAGGATTACGGCCTAGCTTCACGCAGCACTCATGTTGTGTGTGTAAATTTTTATCCTTGCTTACCAGGACCTTCAGTTTAATGTGGACTCCGAACAACAGACTTGAGAAGCTTGTTCATGGCAATTAATTACTCCCAGAGTTTTTGCTAGAAGTCTGCTAAGAGGTAGTCGCCGAAAGAAATATTTTTTTTTGTAATATTTCTTAGTTTCAATATGTCAGAGCCGGGCTTTGAACCACAGCTCTCGTCTTAGTTAACCAACACACTAACTAACTAAATACATGAGAGCTTTATTCCACCTAAGGTCGAATAAAAGTCTTGTAAATATTGAAAAAGTAAGATGGAGTGAACAGTTTCTTGCGCCGTTTTAAAAACCTGAGGCTCTGTGAGAGTTACATATACATACATACATATGTACTTAAAAATATGAAATTATTAGCAACCATCGGATGGAATCTTTTGATTGCCTCTTTCGACATTTGTAGTATGCTGTTATTTCAGGAACCATCACGAAGAACATCAAGAGCGTTGGCATATTTAATTTAATATTAAAGAATAAATTAATATTCACAAGTGACATGACAACATCACCAATATTCCTATGCGGCAGAAAACAACAGTGGTTCCTGCGGGCCAGGGACTGTAACGGTTATAAGTTATATCGAAAAACTTATTTTTTTATGGTTATTTTGAGAGTTTTTCCAAAAAAGGTCAGCAGAAAAAGTTATTTTTCAACGGAAAAATAAAAGTTAAAAAAAAAACTATTATAAATAGAGTTTTATTTTTTCGTCATAAAATAAAACTCTATTTAGGAGTTTTATTTTTTCGGTCATAAAATAAAACTCGTTTTTATGAAAAATTTTTTTTACACCTAATCCTGATTTGACACATTATCGTCTGCAAACTATTACAAATGCCATTTCTATCATATTTTGTTTCATGCAGAACGTCGTAATAGACGCAGTCATCGAACCCGCTTTCATCCTCCTAGTCAAATATTTGTAACATTTTTAGCAAGTTCCGGCCATATTCGGTCTTAGTTGTGTAAATTTGCTCTTTTATTAATATTAAAGCAACCTAAAAATCGTTTAGCTTGAGATTTTAGGTATTCAGCTATAAAAAACAATAAAATAAAGATACCACAATCAACGGGATTAGATTAAAAATAAAATCTTTCATAAAAACGAGTTTTATTTTATGACGGAAAAAATAAAACTCTCTTTTTGAAGGTTTCATCTAAACTTTTATTTTTCCGTCAAAAAGTAACAGTTAAAATCTGATCAATGATCACTTATGCGAGATCACCACAGATTCTGTGAAAGCTTTCCAAGACGATTAATTTGGCATATAACATCATATATGTATGTCTGTCGACTCTAATACGATGATTTTTTTAGTTTAATTTTTAAGCAATAACTGTTATTTGCGGTCCCTGCTGCGGGCATTAAATTCGGCCTCATTCGGATTACCCCTACTATTCTTGCTTTTTTTTTTTTTGTTATTATTGAACAAAAATGTTTTTTGTTGTAGTTTTTGTTAAACGAAAAATTATACTATTATTATTTGTTTGTTTATTTTCTTATTTTAAAAATACTGCTTTTCGAGTTTTAAATCTGGATATTCTAAACGGTATTCAATTACCATCAGAGGTTGTAAAATTATGCGACTTTTAAATAACCCAATGAAAAACTTTTTGTACCAGTAAAAATTATTTCATTTCCTGCTTGATTTGTTAGCATTTTTAAATCCTTTTTCTATGATTTTTAATTGACAGTAAAGTTTTATAAAAATTTTAATTAAATGTTGCCTAAAATACAAAAAAATACTACAACAAGAGCAATAGAAGAAAAATTAATGCAAAAATATTATTTTTACCTTGAGTAGAAGTTTTAGTAGAAAAACAAAAGCAGGAATAAAAAAGCAAAAATATTTATTTAAAAATTGATAATTCAATATCCTGTAGGATGTTTTAAATTAAAACTTCTAAATACATACACATACACAAAAAATAAAAACCATACAAATAGTAAAAAATATATATATTTATGTACATACATAAGTATGTATGTATGTATATAATTGTGTGTGTGTGTGCGGGTTTGTGTTCCGTTTTATTATATACCAGAATTTAAAACAGAAAAAAGCAATAAAGTATTTGCCCATAAACTACAATTCATATTGAAAACAATCCATATACAGCTAGACAGACGGACATAAAGACAGACAGTGTAATGAAAACATACTATTCGTACAGATAAAAATACAAATAAATGAAAATAAAATTGAAAGAAAAAATTAAATAAAAAAAAACATACACATACACACACACACACACACAAATACATAAATAGATTTAAAATAAGAAAGAATTTTTGTTTTATATTTGAAAAGGCGAATAGCATTATAATTTATAAAAAGAAAAAGCAGAATAGGGAGTCAGGACAACAACCTACAATTGAATGAAAAAAAAATCATTTAAGAGCAGGCGCATTTCGCAGAGATTTTTTTTTCAAAGAGAGCGGAAATTAAAAATAATAAAAGGAAAATATTGTTAGAGAGGCAGAGAGTAAAAGAGTTGTCCAAGGGCGGAGCTTAAATTGTGAAAATCACAGAAACGTAACGGCAATGAAACACTACAGGAGAGCGAGTGAGAGCATAAATTCTACACAAACACTTGCTCACTTGCCCTTTCACAACAACAACAACCTGAAAACATTAAAATTGTTAAAAAAAAAATTGGAATTTAAAGTTGAAATGAAATGACAATAAAAATGTAAAAGAAAAGCATTTATTTTTACAATTGTTGGGTATTTGTATGGGTGTTGCCGCTGCAAACAGTTGCGCGGCATCTTCGCATACATTTTTTACATTCAAATCATTCAGTCAGTGCAGATGTTTATATGTGTGCGTGTATTTTTATTCGTATTTTTAAATGTTTTTGTTTTTCATTTAATTTTCTTTCGTCGAACTGCAATATACAAACATCCATTCAGACAAACAATACAAAGTGTATTCCTATAATTTTACTTTTTTACTTCTGCTTGTTTTTACTCGAAAGAAAAAAGATTTGTGCTTGGGAATGTAAATTAATGAATTGTTACTTTTTTTTACATAATATACTGACTAATGTACATATGTACATAAGGAGTTTTAATAGGTACCGTCGTAGGTACATATTGAAAAAAAAGAAAATATTTTTGTTTTTACCAAATGAATAAATAAAATTCATTAAACAAAATTAAATAAATGCCTATAAAATTTTGAAAATTAATTTTAAAAGATTTATTCTATTAAAACATATATAGTTTGTCTGCTGCTCTTCTTGGTTCTTCGATTTTTAAGAACGACTAAAATAAATTTAAAAATAAAAATGTAATTTAGGCTCTTCTACAATAGGATATAACAAAATAAAATGCCAGAGTGCAGGTAGTTTCTCTTAAGTGAACTCTGAAGAAAATATCGTTGACAACTTGGATTTGTTTTTAGTGCTTTTTTGATGCTAACAATTAAATTTTTAGTGTTTTTTATGTTATTGATGGCATTAAGTCTTAAATTAAAATAATAATAGATTATGTTTTCTGGCAAATAATGAGACAAATTTAATTTAATTATTACAACGGTATGATTATACCATTGAGTACCACAGCCGACTACTTGTTAGAGGTTTAAAGCTTTAGAATTTGAAATCGCCTGCAAAGGATGAAAAATTTACAATAAAAACTTCAAGAAGAAATTGTCACGGGCAATAAGTGGGTAAAACATTACACCAAATTATTGAAAAATTCGAAATTTTAGTAATGTTAGAAATGTTATAGGTGTCTGCTTATCTCATTTTAAAAATTGCATACCTACCGACACTCAAAACATTTTGTAGGTAAACTAATATGACAAATAATTAAAAGCAAATGTAATTACCGACCACTAACTTTTCATTTAAAACAACATTTTAAATGTTAATTTTGTTTTACCTATAGAAATACGTATAAACAACAGATAATTCTTTTAATTTATAGGTACTCGTACTAATAAAATATTATTTGTAGTTAAAGAGTTAACTTAACGTAGAGTTCGGTATTTTTTTGAGGTAAATTTTTAAAAAACTGCTTAAAATGTAAAAAAAAAAAAAATAAAATTAATTTGTATAACAAATGTATTTTCATTAAGTTTATAGTGTATGGCTGAATTTTTGAATTAGTTAAGGTAAAAATTGATTGAGTAGGTATATGTTATAAACTACTTGATTTGAGTTGATTGAGTGTGTCCACATTTAATTTTTGGTAGATACTCAAATCCTATAAATAATTTGTTATAGAATTATAAAATTAAGTGAATTTTCAGTGAAATATTTTTTTTACAACAATGTTATCAGCCTGAATAGTTATCCCCTAAATACAAGCATTCTTTCAAAAATGACATTGTTGTAGATATATGCATTTAAAATAGGATTGCCAGAATTACTATTTTTAGCAGCACTCGTACTCACAGTGAATACAGGGACAGAACTCCAACAAACCTAGGAAGATCAACACAGCATTAAAGTTTAAGAGATTGCAAATATTAGCACACATATCGTCGGGCGGGAGTTTATGTGCTCTAACCGCCATTTCATATATCTCCAGTTAATGATGCCACTTTAGGTTTTTGACACCAAATATTTTAAAATCTGCAATCCGTTTTCGGGTATTTATCTCTCAAACTGGACGAGATATCCGATAACAGATTGCTGACTTGAAAAATATGGGGTAGAAAACCTAAAGTGGCATCATTAACTTGAGATATATGAAATTATATTATTACTTTTGGTATCGGGAAGGTAATTTCATAATTACCATGTGTATTCCCACATCTTCAGAAGAAAGAATTTACAAATTATGTAAAATAAGGTAGCTCTGCTTGTAGGTATGTCAAATGCACCTTATAATCATTACGCCTTGGCCAAAAGCAAATGATTTTACTTTAGGAGCAGCCATTTGTTTCATCACTGTATACACTGTGCTCATACTTTTTTGTTTTAACTGGACTGTTTCATGCACAAGACCCGAAACTGTACGTAAAGGTACTAATTCTTGTACTTTTTTTTATTTCAGTTTAACATTCAAAATAAAGTCAAGTTATCGCGAGTGAAAGTAGGATGCTGTAAATATTAATATTTAACGCAAATACGATTTTTGAGTAATAAAAAAGTAATCTTGATTAAAAAATGCTGGCTCATATTATTTTTTTATTTTATGCAAAAATTCTTTGATTTATTCATTAATTGCATGGAAAATATATAAATTTTGCATGAGATAAATAACTCAGTATTTAAAATACCCCATTTTTGCCCATGTTAACCAGTCGGTACCGGAAGGGTGTGTTCTATCTATTATTTTATTATCAATTTTTCTTAATATCTTCTCCTTTTAACTTTAAGTCCCATCTAC
Source organism: Metopia argyrocephala (assembly GCA_963576795.1). Lineage (NCBI taxonomy): Eukaryota > Metazoa > Arthropoda > Insecta > Diptera > Sarcophagidae > Metopia > Metopia argyrocephala. The sequence continues at coordinate 51,211,339 of OY756209.1, read as the reverse complement.
TGCTTCGCAGATGACAGAAAAATTTTAATTAAGAAATTGTGGACATTAAATCTCCACTCTGCCTTATCGGTACAATCAATGTAAGTAGTTTTCACAGTACAGCTTTAGGGACATAGAATACGAGAATAAATAATACAAAATTGGATGCAATTTTTCAAAATGAAAATAAAAATTTTAAAATATTAAAAAATAAATTAAGAACCAGCAATTGTCCCAAAAGAAATTGCAAAGAAATAAAATTGTATTTAAAAATTTGGTTATTATTAGCAATAATCACTCTTCGTTGCAAAAGTCCTTGCATATCTGCCTACATTTTGCTGTTGCTTGATATGGTTTGCTAAATTTACCAGACTTGCAAGGGGTTTGCGATCATGAGTGCTTTGAAGATATTATATGACATTAAAAATTTACATATTTTTTGTGTACTTTATGGAAAAAAAACCGATTTCTTATGGATTTTGAAAAACATGGTGTCATTTTCCTTCTGAGTTAACATAGATTTAAAATATATTCATAAATATTACGGTTGCTAAATAAAACACTGCGGCACATTGCTGCTAAAGCATATAGGAAATGTCTATGTTTTTATGATTTTAAATAGGAGTGTAGTCGCCCCATTAAGGAATCAAAATTTGCCACGCCCAATACAAAATATCTCCACTTAGTAGAAAATAAGTGAAAACGCATTTTTGCTCTGGACATCAAATCTTTTACAATTTTACAACTTTTGTTCTTGTGACTCTTTTTTCTATACTCCAGTGCAATTTAAACCAATATCCACTTCTTTTTGTTCACTACAGCCCCAGCTCAGAAAATAAAATCGAATTCATTGAGGTACCGAAGGTTATTTAAAAAATTTAAGCTCTACACCATATATTATTTGCTTTCAAATTTTATTCTGCAATAAATTGAATTCAATTCATTTAAAATTATTAACTTTTTTTTTACATTAACAAAGAAAAAAAAAAGGAAATAAAACAATAACACACACTATCCATACAAATAATTTATTGTTATTATTGTTGTTGCTATTTAAGTTGTAACAACAAATCCATTGAAATTACATGGATAAACAAAATGCTGGCAAATCTACACGTCAACACTTTTAAAAGAAAATCTCAACATTAAAATATTTGTTGTTATCTTGTTGTCTTATTGCAATATACTCGTACATACATATGAATGTGAGTAGTTATGTATATACGTATTCATAGTATATACATGTAGTAGTATTCCATGTGTATAGCACACACGAGTTTATTTGTGTGTATAAAAGTAAAGATACGTTTAGTTTTACAAACATCGTGTAGATTACAATACACGTGTAAGGAAAAGTTTTTATTTCCACATATTTGTTAAAAACGTATCTATGCAGAGAAATTTAAATTAATAAATTATATTTATATTTTTGTGTTTTTTTTTCTATTTGTTTTTGTATCACAACAAATAATGGAATAAACCATATTATAGACTGTATGTCCGTCTGTGTATCTATTTGTTGTGTATGTTTGTTGTGTCTGCAACTAAATTCGAGTCTATCAACACGATTTAGTCTGTTTGTACTACAACAGGTAATTGAAGATCATACCCCAGCACTCATCATCGTCATCATTTTTGTTAAAATCGTCTATACTCCTTCATAGTTTTCAACAAACATTTTACAGCCGAAGAAAATGGTTGGTAAGAAAAAAATAGGCAAACAGAAGTTAAATTTAAATCACCACTTTAGAAATTTTATTATTTTTAATTTTTTTTAGGTCAGGCTGACTCAGTGTCTACTACTACTAAGCAGTAGTTAGTCTAAAAAAGAGCGATTTTCAGTCCGAAAACTAAACCTCTAATTATGAACATTGAAACAAAATGTGGTGCTAAAAATTATAAAGACAAAATGCCAGATTTGGTTCAAGGAAATGCTAAAAGACGCACTAAAATGCTCAAAAATTAAAAAAAAGCTCTTATCAAAAAACATATAACAAGAAACCATAAAATAATATACAATCGAAATTGTCTTTTAGATTTTCAAGTAATACTATCAAAATTTTTTTAATAATTTTTTTAATAACAAAGAACCACTATTAAAATATGTTCATAAAGATTGAATAGAGTGACTTTTTCTGGATGTAATGGCCTCTCTTCAATTACTTGAGGATTCTCAGAACCCCAAATACGACAATTTTGTTTATTAACATACCCCCACCGAGTGAGAAATATGCTTCATCGCTAAAGAAAACTTTGTTCAAAAAATTGCCGTCCATCGCCTGTTGTTCAGGCACCCATTCCACGTATCTACGACGTTGTGAATGGCCAGCTGGCTTCAGTTGTTGCGTGAGCTGGACTTTTTATGGATGTAGGTGTAGATGTAAATGCGAAATACGCCATAATGTGTCGTAAGACAGTCTTAATAACTGAGAACGACGAGGAATCGACACATTCGGGTCATCGGCAACACTTTCACTTACAGCAGCGATATTTTCAGCGAAACGAGCGAAACGATTATGCAAAGGCCTTACAATATTTGTAACCGCTCCAATTGCTTGCGTAGTTGGACGATTATGTAAACCATAATCTCCTCTTAAAGCACGATATGTGGCGGTGGCAGAATCACCATTTTTTTAAAATAAATTTTGATCATTTTTATGCGTTGTGGGATAGTTAAGCAATCCATTTTCGTCAAAGTCAGACTTTCAATTGAAAGGAAAAAAATTGGTTTAACAACTTTGTTTGACAGATGTCGAATTCCAGTCCCATACTTTTTAAACCACGAAATGGATAACCCGGAATTTTCTTTTAGATTTTCAAATAATACCATCAAAATTTTTTTTTATAAACATCAGCTATCTCGCTTAAAAAAATAATTAAAGAACCACTATTAAAATATGTATGTTCATAAAGATCTTCAATAAAGAGATGGGCCATCACATTTGTTTCAATTCTGCTGCAATTGGATTTTGCAAATGTTTGTCGAACAATAAACATGCTTACAGCTTTAAATAATCTTATTGTCGCGTCTTGCTGCCGAACTTTGTAGCAAAAACAAACTTTTTCGTTTTTTTTCGTGTTGCTTATCAAGACTCTTTGAATTTCAATTCGGTTGTTTTTTGTCTGCATTCTTTTAACTATGGGTTCTTCAGCTTTCAATCCTTCATGATTAGGTTTTACTACCTTTTATATTTTCAAAATGTTTCAGCTTTTAATTTTCATTGAGCTCACGTTCCTGTGTTTTTGAATCACAAATGTTTGTTTAAGTTTCAAGCATTTTCATACTCCGATTGAAAATCGTTCCCATTTTTTAACTTCTAAATGCCTATAACATAACAAAACATATGTATATGTATAACAGATGCAACATTAGACATACAGAACTTTGGAGATTCACTCTTCTTATTTTTTTATTCATTATAAAAATATTAAAATATATATAAAAAATTTAAAACTACAAGATGCTATAAAGTAGTAGGATTTTTTAGAAAAATGGTAAAAAAATAGTGCTAAATGTTATGTTTGACTTTGAAAAACGCTAGATCCTATCAATTCTTGTAAGAACCAATTTCTTATAACGGTACAATGGACTACATGTCAAAGAACGTGTTTTGCCTGAAATGTGAAATAGAAATAAAAGCGAGATATTCCAAATAACTTAAATGTTGAACATATTTTTGTGAGTGTATTTCCTTTTTATTTGCTGTTTTATAAGTAAAAGTATAACTTTTATTAACAATTCTCACAGACGAATCCAAATAAAAAAGCAAACAAAACACAACCATGCCAATCCAATTCAATTTCAATTCCAAGCCCAAAATTAATATTAAATTTGTTTTATGATTTTTATAAAACAAAAAAAAAAAAAAATATAAAAAAAGGAAAAATGGAAAGAAAAAAAATTCTCTACAATTTCAACAACCAACGCAGTTTATTGCATGCAATGTTTTTCTTTTTCTTATTTTTTTGTTTCTGTAGAAATTTTACAATTGCCGTTGAACTATTATTGCAATTGCAATGAATTTTGATCATATGAAATTATAGTACGAGTACAAGAACTATGGAGTATGAAACCTATTTTCAGATTTTCTTTTTAGTCTGCTGTAGATCTGTGGCAAATTCGTGCAATCTTTGGTTTTTTTTTACCTTTTCTTTTATGTTTTTTATTTTATGATACAAAACGTTGCAATTGCAAGTTCAAGTTGATTGTTAAAAATGTTTGGCCATAATTTTTAATAAATTGTTAGACTGTTTGTAAAACAATTTTGAATTGTTGAAAGCTTGTTAATTTCAATACACGATATACATATATATGTATGTATGTATGAAGGCTTGCACATTATATGTCAATTTATTAATTTAATGGTCTGGCAAGGCTATCAGCTGTAAAATATCTGTCATCTGAAGTGCCATTCACTTAGTGAAAGATTTGCCATTTACGAATATAAATCGTCTTATAGCAGAGGGTCGTGTGAAAATACATAGTTAAAATTTACTGTTAAAGTAAATTTAAAGTAAATTTACTGTTAAAGTAAATTTTAACTTTTGTTATTTCAAAGGTGGGTAATTTTCGAAAAGCATCACAGAGTGATTATATTCGTCATAACGAACCTGCTTCTCAAAGAATTGGAGCATTTTACAGGCAACGCATTCGTATAGAAACCTCCGGGGAAAGGTGCTCCCCAGGGTACCGCTCCATCTAATGAGGATGGACCGGGTGGTAGAGGGGCCATACGCAGAAGAAGAAGCGTGGTGGCGAAAAGTCAGAAGCGATTCTTCTAAAACCGGCAGCTGGTAAGACCTACGCGGAAGTGCTTAGTGCCGTCCGATTGACGGTCAAGCCGGAAACCTGTGGAGTGGCTGTTAGGTCAATACGGAAGACCAAGGCGGGAAAGCTTCTTGTGGAGCGGAAAAAGTCCTCCAATGAAGGAAGAAACGCCTTTAAACAGGCGTTAGAGAAGGCAGCGGGTGAGACGAGTGTAGTCAGAGAACTGGTCCCTATGACTAAGGTAGAGATCAGAGATCTCGACGAGTGCACCTCTGTGCAGGAGGTAGAAGTGGCTCTCCAAGACACTCTTGCAGAATACAAGGGTGCTCTGGAGGTGTTTCTGGCCAAGCCCAACATAAAGGGGCAACACATGGCTATTATTAAGATGGAGGCGAAAGCTGCCAAGGTTCTCCTTCAAAAGAGGACAGTGAAAATCGGCTGGGTCAGCTGCAGGATGCGCGGCAGAGTGTACATCTCCAGGTGCTTTAGGTGCCTGGGGTACGGTCATCTTATTGGAAACTGCAGCGGACCTGACCGAAGCAATATGTGTTTCCTGTGCGGGGTAGAAGGACACTAGGCAGGGGACTGCAAGTCCCAGCCGACGTGCTACCTATGCTCCGACAAAGAGGAAAATGGCCGCAAACATATTGCAGGATCAGGCGCTTGCAGAGTATTCCGCAAGGCATTAGAAGATGCTAAGCGGACAACATGAGGGTCATCCTACAGGCCAACATGCACCGCAGCAGAACTGCTCACGACCTGATGGGGCAGATCCGTCTCGAGAAACAAGCTGATCTTATTTTGATCAGTGAGCAGTACCGGAACGGATGTGCGCCTACATGGTATAGGGACAACCTCGGTACAGCGGCGATATGGATCCCGGACCCGAGACGCTTCTGTGTTTCGGCCCATGGCTCTGGAGATGGTTTCGTTTGGGTGAGAAGTGGCTTGGTGACTTACTTTAGCTGCTACCTTACTCCGAACGAGGGTATTTCGGACTTCCAAACCAAGTTAGACGGCCTGGAGGATGTCTTACGGAGCATGGGTGGTCATCTGGTAGTGGCTGGAGACTTCAATGCAAAGGCAGTAGAGTGGGGTGAGACTAGAACCGATTCAAGAGGTGGGCGAAAGAACAGTATGGCTTTCGAAGGGGCCGTTCGACTGTGGCGGCTATCCAGGAGGTAGTTAATGCAGGTAGGAGCACGGAACGTGGAAACCACTTTTCACGTCCCGTATGTTTGCTGGTCACACTGGATGTGAAAAACGCGTTTAACTCTGTCCGCTGGCAGGACGCGTTATACGCGATGGAGAGAGATTTCAGGCTCCCAGGGTACCTACTGCGTATCATGGGAGATTACCTGAAAGATCGATCCATACTCTATGACACGGAGGATGGCCGAGTGACGAAAATTTTATCGGCAGGGGCGGCCCAGGGATCCATACTGGGACCCGACATATGGAACTATACCTATGATGGGATTCTACGTATGGAGATGCCCGAAGGGACATTCCTGGTTGGTTACGCGGATGACATCGCGGCAGTAATTATTGCCAAAGATGTCGATGCGGCCCAACTGCGACTCAACCAGGTAATGCGTCGAGTTACTCTCTGGCTGAGTGACCACTGGTTGGAGTTGGCACTGACTAAGACCGAGATAGTGCTTCCCGCTCATTAGAAGCATGCAGGTAGGAGAGGTTACAGTCCAGATGAAGAATGCCGTTCGCTACCTGGGGGTTAGTTTGGATAACAGACTAACCTTTTGGAGCGAAATATCCAGCAGAACAGACAAAGCGGCCTCAGTAGTGACGTTGTTGAGCAGGGTAATGGCCAACATTGGAGGCCCTCTTCCCTGTAAAAGACGTTTGCTGCTGAGCACCGCCGAGTCTGTGATGTCGTTTGGAGCTGAAGTCTGGGCTGATGCGCTCAGGGTCGAAAAGTACCGAAAGCGCATGGCGGCAGTGCAACGGGAGCAGCGCTCCGCATAGCGTGCTCCTACCGCACGGTATCGGGGCCGGCTATCTTGGTGGTCGCCGGGGTCATACCCATCGCCAGGGAGCGACAATTCGTCCACCAACACAAGGGCGAAATTGGAAGAGAAGGCGCACAATCCTAGGCAAGGTCTCAGTCCCTCCGTGACTGGCAGTTACGGTGGAATACTGAGACACGCGGAAGATGGACTTACGCCCTTGTCCCTCAAGTGGACGCTTGGCTAAATCGTCAGCACGGTGAGGTAGATTACTACCTCACGCAGTTGCTGACGGGCCATGGGCACTTTCGTCTTTCCTGTTTAAAATAGGAAAGGCTGTAAGTCCCACATGCGTCTACTGTGGAGCACAATCCGACTCCGCTTTCCACACATTTTTTGAGTGTGAGAAGTGGATGTTGGAGAGGCGTGCACTGGAGAGGGATCTTGGCATCTTGACTCCCAATACCATCACGGGAGTCATGTTAGGAAACCTTGCTGCATGGAGAAGGATCGCCTTTTTTGCGAGGGGGATCCTTCGTCGGAGGAGAGAGACCTTGCAAGGTCCATGGAACAGTCCAGACGGTCCCAGGATTGAGCCTGGTGATATAGAGAGGGGTTTTAGCCGGTAGGCACGCAATAATTGCGTGGACTCCGGCACGACGGGTGGCAAAAACCACCTAAGTGCGTAAATGCATTTCCCCTCTCCCCAAAAAAAAAAAAAAAAATTCGTATAGAAACGGGTGTTCAGTGTTTTTCTTTTAATTTTTAAATATTTTTGTTATAAAGAAAAATTAAAAACTCGTTATGTGGTTATCTAAGAAAGACTTACCGGGACAAGAAATAATGAATCTATGTATTAAGAGAAAGTACAACTTTATATGTAACAACAAAACTATTGTGTTATTGAATTTAAACTTGGTGGCATAAACATTGGAGGTACCACGAAGTGGACGGCCAAAAAATACAACAACATCTTGATCATACAACAATATCATGATATAATACAAGACGTTCGACGACCAAAAACTTGTTCGAATGAAAATTTCTCAAGCTTGTTCGAATCGATTTAGGTAAATTAAAATTTTATATCACCCATCAACATCACTATACCAGTGTTGTGAAGTTGGAGATTTTTGTGCTTTAGGAAATTTGGGGAATAACAAATGTTTAGGGAAAAATTTAGGTGGAAAACATTTTAGTCAGTATTGAAGTAAAGCAATACAAAAACTGCTGACTTACTTTGTTATATGTAAAGCATGAATGATATTTTAAAAGAAATTTTGTACTACACGAATGATTAGAAGATGTATTTACAATATTTGAGTTGATTGTCTTTTATTACAAGCATTGTTATACTCTTTTTTCATTGAATATTAAAACTCTGATTGCTGGAAAGTCTGTCTTCTTATATAGAAAAGTTGAAGTTAAAAACAGATTGCTTCTCTAATTGGCCCCTAAACTATCACAGCAACAGTAGTCAATTTTATTACTTTTAATAAATTTTCTGAAACTCATATAATTCTTTCAATAAGATTGTCTTGTTGATCCGTACTTTGAAGATGAAGCAAAGGCTTTCTGGAAATGTAAAAGCGTACTGCCGGTCTATCAAAGAGAAATAGCAGCCGATAAAAAAAATTAAAAAGTTTTGGGAAGAAAACTCGCAGTTCTAATAAAATAAATTTAAATTAGAAATAAACTGAATATTTTAAAAAAAACCCAACGAAGTCATTGGTTTTTTTTATTATAATTCTATGGAAATTTAACGATTAATTTTTCGTTATTTTGGAATTTTAGTCAATATGGACTTGGCAACACTGACCCTTTTAGACTTGCCACTAAATTATTGGGAATTTTTTACTGATTTTTGGAATATATGGTCTCCATATAGTACGAAAATATAATCAATGTTTAGATTTAACCATATTTTTATCCTTCAAGGATTTTCAGGACACGCACAATTGATGCACTCGTTAATCTTTTTAACTGAAACGCATATTTATTGCATCAAATGACTTTAAATGGTTTGAAACATGAAAATTTATATTTTTTAGTTAAAATATGCCCCAATTCATATTTATAATTTAAATAACGGTAAATCGAATGGCAGAATAGTGTGAGAAAAAATATTATGAGCAATCAGCGCAATCGATGAATGTCGGTCTTTTTGATGTTGATCAAATATAAACGAAAATAGTGAGACCTAAACCCACGCGCACAATCGATGCATCATGGTCTGAAAGGGATACAATGGAAGCACCAACAAAGACAAAAACAGTTCAATCGGCTTGTAGAATCTTGATAGCATTTTACAAATGTTTTTTGAATGGTCGAATATCTTCAAATAAATAAAACAACAAACTCTGAATAGTCGTAATACTGTATGCTTTTACCGATCTGGTTTACAACATAATTAAAATTATTTTTCATCAAGTCAACATACGCATTGCAAATTCAAGTTAAAATACGAATTACTTGACCACAAACTTGATTCTTTCGAAGGAACTCCTTTTAAATTCTAATTGATTACAAATCTAAAATATTGGCAAACGTTTTAGCTTACCTGACAATGCAGTGTCAACAATCACTAAGAGGAGCTTTAGGAAAATTAATTTAGGCAGGAGATAGAATCGCTAGAAAAATTGTGAACTAAGTGCGCTAAAGCTTCATGAGATTATTAACCTTGTTAAAGAACACAATTTCTGTGTGTTTTTAAAAGTAAAGTTTAAAAAAGAAGAAAAATGGAAAAACAACAATTCAGAAAGTTATTTAAATTAATGGTTTGAAAACTTATATCGTTTGCTACTGAAATTATTAATGTACCTACAGATACACATTCAAGCAACATATTTAATGGTTATAATATGCCAACTCTTACAAGTACACCTCTATTCGTTTAATATCCTTGGCAGGAATTCCTTTAAAGTGGTCTACTGATGCCTACATTAGTGGCTACTCATTCGCACTGATAGAACTATGGCTGCAAAATATGAAAATTATTGAAAAAAAAAAAACAAAAATCTGAACAAAGGATGTGCTCATTCAATTGACTATTTGTAAAGGGCAGCAGCAGGTGAGTTAAAACATTCAAGCACATAATTAACGCAATAATCACAGGGATAATTGCAGTAACTCGCATTAAAATCTTTGTAAAGTATAATGGAATATGCGAGTATATTGTGGTTATACAAAGTAATTTTCCGCTGCCATAATAACAAAGAGTGAATGTCCTTCTACTCAAGCTGTTTGTCTTGTACTCTATCTCTCAATTACTGATTAACTTATTGCACTCACCCATATAACCATTCCTGCTGCCCTCTCTTGCTCTCTTTTAAGTGTATTGAATAGTTAAAATGTTTTGGCATTCAGTCAAGTGTAAAATCATGTCCTGCAGCAATTTATGCGTAAATATTATGCCCAACCAAAGACTCCAATTGAACGGTATGGGTCTATTTAAGAATAGGAGATGATTGGTTTTGTGTGGAGGTTGTGCTCATCGTATATTAAGAATTTTACACCTACTTGATTAATGATGATTTTGTTATTATTAAAGCAGCTACAAATATTATTTTTATTTTTTTTTGTGTACACAGTAAATGGACATTTAAAGGTAGGAATGTGTAGAGGTCAGAGGAGTCTTAGCAGGTTAATGATATTAAAGTTGGTCATATGAAGATATGCTACAATGCCTGTTGTCCAAGCGTGTAAATATTTCAATAATGCGTGTGGTCAAGATATATGGAATGTATTTGTGCCACATACAAACACGGGGGTGTATTGCACGTTGTTGAAAGTGTTGTTAAAGAATTTGATTTTAACACTCATACCTGCCTGCATGCTTGACAGTCGTTTGCCGCATGCTGCCAGCCATTACTAAAATGAGCTTAATTTTCTATTAATTAATTATGGGATGTTATTATCGGAATTCTTGTCCATATACCACCAGCCTTGAATATTCATTTGGAAAATATTTTATCAATTTTCTATTTTTTTATGTAAAAAAGGGCTTTGTAAGCCAGTATTTCTTATTAATAATTTTTGTTGAGTGAATATCAAACAAAACAGCATAATGGGTCATTGTTAATTTAATTTTAATGCCAATATATTTTAATATTTTTAACTTTTTTAATAATTTTTTTTTTTTTTTTCATTTAAAAGTATCATCCACCCCCTTTGCAACAAGAAATAAAGTTGCCAGAAAAAACTATGATTTTAATTCAATGACAAATCGTTTGAAAAACTCTGAGACATTGACAGATACATAGATACGCATTACAAAAAATGAAACAACACATGAAAACAAACTAATTTGCATATAAATTAAAAATATTTTTCAGTTTTTATTTTATCGATAAAACAAACAAGACAAATATAAATATTTAAAAATAAATTATTTAAACATTGAAATTGACATGTTTAAGCAGAAGTCAATTCATCATGCATCCCGACCCGTACGTAGTATGCAAAAACTCATGATGATCGATGCATATTGTAAATGGGGCTGCAGGGTAGAAGAGTTGTATTTGAGAAGGAAAAAATAAATATTTTATTTATTATTTTTTGCGCACCCGATAAAAGCATAAATTGCATTTAATGTTAGTTTTTTTCTTTTTCATGATTTAAAATTTTATGAACAGAAAAAATTTGTGTCGAAAAAATTTTAATTAAATGGTTAATTGGTATCGATTAAAATTCGCAATCAATTTTTTAGTTAATGCAAGTACATACATTTAATTTTTTTAATTGAAACACATAAACGGCTCAAACATAGAGCCTGAGTTTTCTTGATTATTTCATGACTATTTTTATTTGTTGTCGAAAAACTCTAAATTACTTATTTGCTAAAGAAACTATTAATTGTTTGTAAATGTAAAACCAGTTAACAATTTAAATCGATTTTCTAGCTGTAGTGTATGATATATGATATCCGACGGGTTTAAGTACGTGAAATAGGTAATGCCATAGGCATCTAAATGAATCGAGTGCATTTTTTTCAAGAATTACAAGTAGAAAAGCTGTCTGCACAAAGGATGCCGTTTTTGTTAAAAGTTGACCAAAAAGCCACTCGAATAAAAATTTTACAAGCTTGTCGGAATCATCTTTTTCTACTTTTAGGTAACTCCAGATTGGTCCTGCAATGGTATCAAAACGGCACCTTGTGGTAATTGCAGTTGATCAGGGTTTCGGATTAACTGGCCATTTGACCTACCTACCTACCCACCTTGTCGCAATCGATTCAAGCACAATATAATGGATTTTAAGGGCCTTTTCATAACAATTGATATAACGTAGATCCATCTCTCTATGGGGGGGCCGTAGTATAGTGGTTAGAGCGCGTGCGGTTTTTCAAAAATTATAATTTAAAAATAAGAGGTTCCCCCCCCCCTCACCCCTTCACACAAGAAGTCTATCTACATGAAAGCGCTCACTGAAATTTTCCCGTCTATTCTACTACGCAACGAATGACCAGGAGTACAGCGCCACCTTCTGGGAAGATAACAGCTAACCTACATAAAATATGCTCACATTCAAGATCCAGATGGGGCAATTGCTGTTGATTATTCAAAGGTGAAGGTATAACACTGGCCTTTGAGTGATCAAAATTGACAGCAATTTGCCCCATTGACATAAGGCGCTTAACATCTTCACATCTATCTATCTATTTCTAAATATTCAACATTCTAATACAATGCACAGCACTTAGCAGGGGTTTACCCCTTAAATAAAAAAAAAAAAATAAAATAAAAAAAAAACAAGGAATAAAAAATAATCCAAACAATAGACGGATGGAAGATTCCATTATAGAAAGCTTTTTGTGTGTATATACCGCCAGTACTATTTCAGGCAAAGAACATTACGTACTGCCCTCGTAAAGTGCAAATAAACTTATTAATTTGGTGTTTTTATTAACCATCCACGAACCACTTAATTGGATAAGTCGCAAAAAATAAGCATATAAATAAATTGTGTGTATTTTCGTATCTAACATAACAAAATCGAGTGAAATTTAAAAATTAAGTAGATTTTCTACAGATAATATAAACAAAAAATGTGAGTTACAAAGATAATGCTGCTCTAGCTGGAAGTTTTTAAAAGACCAAGACAAGAACTTTATCTGACATGGAATACAACTCTCATATATGAGCCCGAGCTTCAAAGTGTATTTTGGGTCTTTTCGAACGCGTACAGGAAACCGTGAAGATGCTTATCAACGACAGTGCGATATCCAACTCTATCGATTCATTGGAGCATTGACGCACTGTGCTATAGGTACGACCACGGGAAGTACTCTGATGAAATATAGACCTTGATGACGTATATATTCTGTATTTTCACGCCAAACTCGTACCTGCCACAGAATACATCCTTTTGTAGTTGATTGTCCAAAGAATTGCACAATGCATTATTATTCGTTATTTAGCCGAAGAGCTTGTTTATGGAACAATCTTCCAGAAAGTTTTTTTTCTACCAATTACGATGTACACAGATTAATATTAAATCTCCACAGACAACTCTCAGTTTTACCCTCTCCTCATAATATATTTTCCTAACGCTAGTACAACTCATTGCATGAGTACACAGAAAAAAATAGAAATGTGTTTCAATTAAAAAATTTGTGATACCAATTAAAAAATTACTTATTTTTTTACGAGTAAACAAATTAATGCTATCAATTAGGCTGATTGTATGTAAAGTAAATTTGTATAAAACATTAAAAAGTTTATCAAACTAATTAATTATTTAATCAAAACAAATTTTTTTTAATTAATATGTTAATTGAAAAAAATACATCAATAATTTTTTCTGTGTAGGGATCATTTCCTGAGTACAGGTCTCGTAAAAAAAAGATGACGAAATGTGCATTCGTCATCTCAGACTGTTTTTCGACTGTAGTTCATTAACATGCCTATAAAACACAGCTCTTGCTAGAATTAAAGCCACATTAGTATCATTTCCGTCGCCTTTATAATGAATTGTGCTTAAGGATGAAGCTGATTTCTGGATAAATAGCTGCGTTAATAAACAAAACTACCATATAAGAGACAAAGACAATTAATTAACAAAACATCCATTTTAGTTGATGGTTTGGTGTGGTTCCACGCTGGCGACATAATCGGCACTTACATATTTCTTTCAAAATTAGAAAGCAGTATCCATTACCGTAATGCGGTTACGGTAAGTACTACCGAGCTACATACGCTGGTTGAATTTTTATTGCCAAAAATTAATGCAAGCGGCATTAGGGACATTTGATTTCAACAAGACGGCGCATGACAATTTTCATGCAAGAAGTGCTCCTGTTTAGGGGTCCCCTCGTTCTTGCCATTTAAAGTTTATGGATTACTTTTCATGGGGTTGTTTTAAGTCAGTGGCCTATGCTGACAAACCAGCAACTCTTAAAGCATTGGAAGCCGATATAAAACCACCGGACTATTTATAAAAGTATTCAAAAATTGTACTGATCAAATATACAATGCAGCATGGAAACGCGATGTTTACAAATGTTTTTTCATTCCGAAAATACTTTTGCCCTGTATCATCATTTTAAGTTCAAAAGTTCTTAGAAAAAAACACCCTGTTTTACTTTCTGTGTATTTATACTGTTACGAGTTGTCCTTTATAATTCGTTTTATTATTCAAGGGTTCGATATTTGTAAACTAAAACACCGATACTTTTCGATTTAAAGCTTTATTTACACTCTTTAATGTTTAAAATACAACTAACTACTGACTGTAAACCTTAACGTGTAGCCCTATTTATAGTTCTAATGTTTTATTCTAGTAATTTCCAATTGTTTTTATGTATTAGTTTTTACATAATTATACAACAACAATTTCATTTTTAATTATTAATTTTATATAATTTTCATATACATTTTAAACCAACATGTATATGTGTTTGTGAGTTTCTATATACATTCTTCCCCTACATGTATATTTGTTTTTGTAATGATTTATAATTTTATAAACATATTTGAGAATGTTCCTCATATATTTGTGTTTGTAATAATAACAGCAAAACCTACTTTAAAAGACTGTAATGACGACTTTGCTTTAACAAATTATGTTTTCGTAACAATACGACAAATTTAAAACGCATCAAGTTGAGCAAACTGTTAATTGGTCTTATTAGAAAACAGTTTTCTTTTACTATTTAATTGAGGTATTTAATAAAATCACTATTTTAGAAGAATTGGAACAAAATTATATAAGAAAAATCAGAATTTTAATTATTCTATTTTGCACTTTGGAATTCTTGTCAATTTTTTCAAACTGTTATTGAAATATTTTATATAATAAACGTGTGTGTAATTTTTTTTATTGAAATATGTAGAAGTAAAATAAGTGTCCTAGAATAGAATCCTCAAATAACATGCTTCATTGCTTATCTTTTTGTATTACCTTACTCACTCCATCTTTTTCGAGATTCCAAAGTCAGTTGTAGTAGTTGATATAGAGATGTTTTGTGACATTCTTCCTTTCATTTTTTGTCTTTTCGGTAAAATGCAAAAGAAAAAAAAAGATTTTGTTTTTGTTCTTTTTACTTAAATAGAATGTTGTTGAAACCACAAAATGTTTAAATGTTTTTGCTACTGTTTATGCAACACAAGTAATTTAGATGACACATGTTGTTTGAAACATTTACATGAACTTATGAGTCTTTTTAACGGGTAAAAACTTGTGTTATGCCCTTCAAAATATTATTTTTGTTTCGCAGAAAAGCAAGAACAAATAATTGTATTTCTATTTTACAAAAAAAAAAAAAAAAAAAAAACACACAACCATTCTATACGACTCTTGGCTTATTCTTTTGATGGTTTGTGCAGTAACAGCCGGCCGGATTCTAGTGTGGCAGTGGCAAGAATCATCAGCCATCATCAGTATTTGTAGGAAAAGATCAAAGTTGCTATTTTGTGGTTGAAATACTTATTTAACAGAAATATTATATGAAAATATTAGTTTTTGTTCAACGTAGTTTCTTACTTTAGAATTTTTGGTATTTTAACATGTTTTGCAAATAGAAATAGTTTTTGTGAAGTTTTTCTGTCCTTTTGATTTTACTATGGGACAGTTGTTATATACATACATAAAAAATTTATGAAAAGAATTTGTATAGAGAATATATATGTAAAGTATAATATATTATATTTTCGTTTCTTTATTCTTACAAAGCAAATCTAGAGGATACGTTCTGGAAATAAAAATCAAGTATAAAATAAATCTTTAATGCCTCAATTTTTGTTTAAACTTTTTGTAATACAATACTTTATATTCAATCAGCAGTAATCCATTTCCTTGCAGTTCGCATTTTAAAATAGGACATTTGTTTTTTTCTTATTGGTGTCGTGGTGGCAGGCCGTTTTCGTTTGGATTTTTGTAACGTGCGTGGGCTAAGGGCAAATTTCTTCTCTGTGTATGCTCATGTTTGTATCCATAGGCCGGATGTCCTCGCCTTATGTGAGACCCAGGTTTCTGGAGATGCTGATCCACAGGATTTTCAGATACCTGGTTACCACCTCCTATCCCTTTTCATGCTCCATAGGGGCCTTGCAATTTATATTCGCAATGAAGTTGTGTACCAATGCCAGCAACCGTATGACACGCTTGATGCAGAATTTAACTGCCTCTGGGTTAAGTTCAAAATCAGGGCACATCTTTTGCATTTCGGGTTTCTTTACAGAAGTCCAAATGCAGAAAGAGAGGTTACCCTTTCTGGCTTCGACTCTCTTTCTGACTCCATTTCACGAATCCTAGAGAATTACCCGAACAGTGAAATTGTTGTTGCTGGTGATTTCAATGTTAATAATTCGTCTTGGCTTCACCATTCTTGAACCTCTCGGCAATTCGGATAATTGTACCATCTCTGCCTCTTTTCCG
The DNA here is from genome assembly GCA_963576795.1 of Metopia argyrocephala. Lineage (NCBI taxonomy): Eukaryota > Metazoa > Arthropoda > Insecta > Diptera > Sarcophagidae > Metopia > Metopia argyrocephala. Next base: position 51,194,749 of record OY756209.1, on the reverse strand, counting down.
TTATCAAGGCTTCATGAGGTTTCAACGACAGCTATGAAACGCTCAGTTTTTAATTACGGAAAAGCACCGCACGTTTGTGGAACAATCTTCCGGCGAAAGTTTTTCCTGCCAATTACGATATTAGTAGGTTTAAATCAAATGTCCACAAACACTACTCCCTCTTTCCCCCTTCCCACAACATATTTTCCTACACCAGCACAATGTATTGCGTGAGTAGGGGCCGTCCCCTGAGTGCTGGCCTTCAAAATAAAAAATAAATAAAAATATTCTTGGTTATTAAGTTAATGACTAACAATTTCTTTTTAAATCTTCACAGAAAAACAGAAAACTATAGCAATTTGAATTCAATTGAATTCAAGAACAACAAAGGGAGTTTGTTCTTTAGCCGATTAGTCAGTTTCTGAAATTAAAGTTTAAACAATGCAATCTAAATTAGACTATTAAGCTTTGAGGGGCGATACGCAATTAGCACGAACACTAATTCTAAGTTAGTTTGTTTAAACAATAAATACAAGTATGGATATAAACGCAAAATTTTCTTATTATTTAATATTAACAATAAGAAATTCAACTCTGCAATACCAAAATTAATGACATTAGTTTTCAATCAATTTCAATACTTAACGCACTACCCAAATCGGATTTACCAATTGCAAAACTTTGACGCTGCACTATTTGGTTTGCTCTCATACTTACATCCGAATATTTGACAGTTAAATACGCTTAACGCTCAAACTTTCTGCTGCCAATTTCAATATTAATAACTTTAGATAAAATACCCCTAAATTTTTCTGGGACTTTCCCTTCTCCCATTATCTATTTTTGTAGACCAAGTTATTTGTCTGATGACAAATATCCCCTTAGTGTTGAATAAAATAAAAATTGTAAATAGGAGAGCATTTTGTCAGTTCAATGTTGTTTTTTTAAACACATAAAAACATTCTTAATTGACCATTACAACCCTGTGCCAGGGTTACGGCCTAGCGTCTCGCAGCACTCATGTTGTGTGTGTTAATTCTTATCCATTTGTATCGGGACCTACAGTTTAAAGTCGACTCCGAACGATAGACTAAAGAAGTGTGTTCATGACAATCAGTTACTCTCAAAGCTTTTGCCAGAAATGTTTCTTTTTACGCTTTTCTCTAATTTCTTAAATTAACCAAAAAGAAAAAAATTATTAAAAGGAAGTTTTTATAAAGCTTAATATTTAAACAGAAGCACAAAGTTAGTAACGAAATAAATCTATTTTTCATCTATTGCTGTATTGAGACGGAACTATATACCATAAGGGCGTCTGCTGAGGGTACCCTGCCTTTATTAGGGCCTCAAGTCATACATTTCCATTATTTAAGTATGTTATTTGTTTACAATTAGCAGCTGTTTCTTAGCCGTCATATTAGTATTAACTTTTCTTGAGCAGAAAATAATAATCGCATATGAGCAAAAGTAAAAAGTTAACACTGCAACGCAATACATATGCTCTAAATAATGTAAGGAGGACGAAAAATGTACTAACCCCGCAGAAAATAGGGCTTATAAATAAATAAGTTTGTACGTGAGAAATTGTAAACAATCACTTACTCGTGCGCAACAATAATGCATGATTTTTAATATGAAATGAGTCGCTAGAATGCAATAGTTTCCAAATTTATTGCAACCAGTAAGCAAATAGTACAAAAAATCAAAAATAATACCTTGTCCTGCAACATATTTGGAAGCTTTAATTTATAAAAAAAAAACAATATAATGCTTCTATTATTGCTTACAAATTTATTTATTGCTTGCAAATCTTAAAAATTGTAAGATACAATAGAAAGAGAGAGAGAGAGACAGAGAAAGTGACTATTGAAAAGTGCGCTAGTTTTATAAAACGGTTAGCGAAAGCACTCGTATCTCGCAAAAAAAAGCTATAACATATGTACATAACATATGTACATAAAACATGCTAATAAAAGCAGAGCCTTATTAGTGTAACAATTATGGATAAAATATATTTAAGTGTACATAAGTATTAATTATTCGCTGGATTATGTTGTTTTTAAAACTCTGAATATACATATTTTAATAACTCTTACTTCGTCCAATACATACGACTATATGTTTAAGCTTTTTTATGCAACAAAATTGTTTAAATGCTAATGAACACTACAGGGTGGCCTGTTAGGGCGAATGCTTTGCAAATTGTATACAAAATATAGCTGGGCCCCAGTGTACCTTAAGATGGCCCTGGTTTATACTATATACAACTTAACGTATTGAGTGAAAACCATTAATTACTATTGTTTTACTGTGATTTCTTTTTACCATTTCTTTTATTGACACATCAGCGCCACCTCTTTTTAATATTTTCTTAACATTGAATTTAATTGCGTTACCAAATTCACATTCTATTTTTGATTTGTTCAATTTCATGCTTTAAAATGAGATTTTTTTTTTTTATTTTGTGATTAAATATTTTTCTCTGATATTTGGATTTCAACTTCAATTTGTTTTTAAAATTCATCATCGTTTATAAAATTCGTTTTGCTACTCATGTGGTTTAAATATGTTTTTTCCTTTCAGTTCAGTTTTTAATTTCACCTCTTGTTTCTTCAATCACTTGTATTGATTTAAAATTATAAGAAAATGAATGATAAAGAAGAATAAAATTATAATTTATTAAAAAATAAAAAAAAGTTGAAATTTTTGAAAGAAAAATATGAAGTAAGAAAATATTTCTCTGAAAACTGAAGTCCGATATCACCAAAATCGATGTTAAAGAAAATTTGAAGACTTTATTTATTTCATTTCATTTGATTTTATGATAGCTGCAGTTAATAATAAAAAATATATTCTTGATAATACAAATATACCTTAATATATATATCTTAGCACAATTTAAAACTACCTTCTTGGCATTGACAGACTACTGTTTTTGTTCAATTCAAATTATCCAAACTACAATTTAAAGCACAACAAATAGTTTAAAATTTTTTCAGTAGAGTCTTCACTACATTATTGCCAAACATAGTTAAACAGTATCTTTAAGTTTGAGTTAGCTGGTGCAGTAATTTTCAAAATCTTTTGAGGTCCATCCATCGGTGATCATTTTATTTCACGTTCGGGACCGGTCAATTGGCGGCCAAGATCGTGCGATTTATCTCCTACAGCCAAGCCCGCTTCAGTTGACACATTGGAAGACAACATTGAAGCATTTATTAGTGAGATACCGGCCGAAATGTTGGAAAGAGTATGCCAAAATTGCACTAAGCAGATGGACCATATGAGGCGCAAACATTTGCATGAAATAATCTTCAAACATTAAATTAAGTAAGTATATGGATCCTACTATCGATTCAAGTAAAGATTTCACTAATTTTTCTGAATTTTATGTGTTCTCTTTTTTGAAAAACTTTTCTATAGCTCTTAAAAAATCACACTTTACAATGATAATCGTTTTTTTATGCTAATGTTGACATCAATGACCTTTGGTGTCAGAAGTACTGCGCTACAAGCAACACAGCTGGCCAAATAATTCAGTTATTGCATAAGAAATTTCCCCGTCGTGATTTGGCGATGTGAAATGGTTGCCTGGTTCTTGTGATTTAACGCCGGGGATATTTGAAAAATCGGTGCTTTATGCAAATTAACTACTTTTGAGAGTCACAAGAAAAACATGTGAAACTAAAACTAAAAATAAATGTCGTGTAAAGGTGTCTTAAACGTTATACGATACAGCAACGTGTTTTCAGTATTTTAAGAATAATGAAAGTTTGAAATTTGTATACAAAATATGGTCAAAATAGTGTTTACACCACGTCAAATGTTAAAAGATTTTATTGAGGCTGGATCAGTACAGCAAAATAGTCATCGGTGGTTTTGTTAATCGACAAAATGCCTGTGTTTCGTATTCCAAAACCCCAAAGCATAATAACACAATTCTTTCTGTCGAAATTCAATACTAAAAACCCTTCCCTACTTCTTCTCCTCTAGTGAGAATACCTTCCATAGCAAGCTATAGGCTCGTCCTCTCATCTCATTTTGCTTGAATATATTCAGATTTCTCTTCTTTTTTCGGAATATGTGCTCGGTGTAGTTATGTATGGATCTCTATAGGTTCTTGTATTTAAGCATCTTATCCACTATATTGTCGGAATAGAAATCTCCAACTTACTCCCGCAGCGCGTCTCTTTCTACCATATGATGCAGTGCAAAAAGGTATGTTCAGCATCGTCATCAAGCGTGTCACAGTAGATGCAAGAGGGGTAGCCATTTTGCCTATTTGGTAAAAGTATTTCCGGAAATAATCATGGCCCGTGACGAACTGAGTCAAGAAGTAATTAACCTCCTAGAAATTCCTTCGGGTCCATCTCTCTATACAGGGGATGAGTTATGCCATCCATCAACCAGTCGTCCCGGTGTTCCGCATATTTTACCATCGCTGCATTGACTGGATTCTCGTCTCGTCGGGACTAATGCTAACGTTCGCTCTTCTTGTGTCCCAATCAATTTTCCGCTCGCGCGCCAGTAGATACACTGGAATACTATTGATGTGGCCAATTTGTTTTTTTAGCAAGACTGTACCACTTGCCATACAGTCAATAAAAAATTCAAATACTGGTAATACTTAAACCAGAGACCGTAACTGTTATGACTTTTATCGAAAAAGTCAAGAAAAAAAAGTAATTTTTTAACTTTAATTTTTTAAGGCAGAAATAAAAGTTATTTATTAACTTTTATGTTTTAAGGCAAAAATTAAAAGTTATTTTTGTCTTTTATTATTTTACTCAATAAATTAAAGTTATTTTTTAACTTTTCATACTTTAAGGCAAAAATAAAAGTTTTGAATTAAGTATTGCATAGTAATATGGTAGTTTTATTGCCTCCAATTTATAGGTAATAATAATTTAATACATGACTTTTATTTTTGCTTTAAAATATTAGAAGTTAAAAAATAACTTTTATTTTTTGAGTAAAATAATAAAAGTCAAAAATAACTTTTAATTTTGCCTTAAAAAAATAAAAGTCAGAATTAAAAGTTATTTTTCGACTTTTATCAAAAAAGTCAAATATTTAAAAATCATACAAAAATTTGCATGTATTTACATCACCTATGCGTCATAATGATACCAACCAAAATTTTCTACGATCATTTTTTATGTGTGCTTTTTTGATGTAAAATTTTAAAAATAACTGTTATTTTCTGTCCCTGACTTAAACTGATTAAATTACTGTACTGGATTGTAAATCCTTAGTTTTAATGCAGGTTAAGATTTGAGTGGAATTTGATTAAATTTTTGCCAAGGCAATGTTCTAATTTGTGTTTCATCTTTATATATTTGTTAAATGTTGCAAAGATGAATGTCAGGTGTAAGCCAATGTATGAAAAAATCAAATTCATTTAAAAGTTTAAACCATATTTTTTATAAAAGGTGCTTAAATTTTGAGAGCCGATGTTGATTTTTAATTTGATTTTGATTTGCTGCGACCTCAACGGCACACCAACATCCGATGGTATAAATATTCGATGACGCTGATACATAATTGAGATTCTATGCCGTTAATGTGCCGAATTATCTCATCCTTTAGCCTTTGAGTTGCTGCTGGCTTATAGATGAAGACCTTTTCTTTCAAATAACCCTCAAAGAAAGAAGTCCAACGTCCTGTTGAAACCACATATATTCCACATCCATATCTTCCAATTTGGGCCATAAAAAGTTCTTTATCATCTCACAATAGCGAACACAATTCACAGCAACTGCCTGACCGAACAGCAGCAATATTTTCTGCAGTACGAGATGTACAATCATGTACTGGTGTTTTCACATCTCCTACAGATCCGGTTTGCTCAAATTTTTGCACGATTTTTCCGATTGTACGCACATTTGGACGATTAAATTGACTTAAAAAATCACGAAGTGCACGATATGCATTTTGATTTGAACGCCCCTTTTCATAAAAAACCTGAATAACTTTAACGCTTTGCTCGATTGTGTGACTTTCCATGCTTCAAATTGAGTTAATCTGGAATTGAGAAGTGTCAAATGAAATGGAGAAAAAAAACTTGACGTTTAGGTAAGTATGTTTCACATTCAACATCGGCCATTAAATTTAACCACCCGATATTTATATTTTCTTCTTAACTAATATCAATCCGTCGGTGAAGGCTTTTTGGTTACGGGTGCTTCAAAAACTTATTCAGAATAGCGAGTATTTAGGAGAGTCTGACATTAGTATATTATGTAAGTGATTTTTACCAACACTTTAAAACTTAATTTTGTTGTAAATTTTTTAAGCTTTCCAAATTTTTTTTTAATTTTAAAGATCAAATTTCCCACGCTAAACATTTAAAACATTTTTAAATTTTAGCTTTAAGGCAAAAAAACAAAGAAACATTTAAGCATTAATCTTTAACAGAACAACTTAAAGAAATTAAACCAATCATATAAAACAAATTAAAAAATAATTTTGAAAAATTATATAAAAATTTAAATAAAATTAAAATCTCTCAAATACAATCATTAAAAGAAATCAAGAAATCAAAAAAAAGCAGAACAAATTCAAATAGAAAAAAACAAACTATTTTATAACAAATTAACACTAAAAGAAGAAGAGGCTCAAATACTCATAATTTCAATGACGTACACTGACACTTTAAAAATTAATGTTTTATTTGTTGAATTTTTTTTTTTTGTATTTCTTATTAAAGCATCAGCTGAACATATTGTTAATTTAAGTTACAATACCGCTACTAATGCTGCTACTCCTGCTACTCTGTTTAAAAACCGTTGTAGACAAATTGAGAACAAAAACAACACAACAGTGATCATGATGAATTTACAAAATAAAATACGCGCCGGCGCATATGACGACGGCATGATCAATAGGTAATAACTAGAAAGATGAAAAAGAATACTTGAAAAAGGGAGCTAAATTATGTGTTTTAAATGGCCACCTTCGATGAATAAAATCTTCAGATAATGCATGTACGAATGGAATATGAAAACATCATTAATCATTTCCAGACTTTACCAAACACATAAATGTTTTGTAAGTGAGAATCATAATTTGTAATATACTAATTATTCTTTGATCACCAAGAAGACTGAGTTTTAATTATACGAATTTTATAACCATTATAGAAAACCAAACAAGTTTTATATAGGTTTATGTAGAAAATTTCTGGTCTTAAAAGTTCTCTGCATCACAAAAGATTTGTATGCCTGATTGGATCAGCATATATCATGAAACGATCTTTTTTGTAAGTGGGGCTTATTCCAAAGGACTAGCCTCATCTTAAATTGTCTACTAATAGCCTACTGGATTTTTATATGAATATGATTTAAAATTTAATTGAAAATTAAGATTAAAGATCAACTCATTAACGTAAGTTTCTGCCATCTTGTTGGATCTACATTTGCCAAATTTACATTCATAATTGGCCATTACCACACTTTTTCAGAGTTACAGCCTAGCTTCTCACAGCACTCATGTTGTGTGTGTCTATTTTAATCCATGAGTACAGTTTAAAGTCGACTCCGAATGACAGGCTTGAGAACCTTTTTCATGACAATTAGTAACTCTCAGATCTTTTGTCAGAAGACTGCTAAGGGGTAGTCGCCCTAAAAAATATTTTTTTCGTATTTCTTTTTTTTTTCAGATGTCAGAGCTGGCTTCCAAATTAGCTGTCATTTATTCAGTCTGCTTTGCTAAATCAGCATGGACGGATATGACACTCAACAACGCGTGGAAATAATAAAATTGTTTTATCAAAATCCCAATTGACAACTGCTCCTAATTTTCATGGCAAATTAGTCTCCAACCATGGAGTCTATTTCTGGATGCGAGAACAAACAAAATTGTTAAATTAAGGACGATACCAATTCACATCCGATTCAAAAGCATCCAATACATTCCGAAAAAGTAACTGTTTTTTTTCTGAGGCCAATACTCAGGGGTCTAAACCCCTACTTATGCTGTTCATTGTATTGGAATTTTGATATGATACAAAGATGTTTTTTTTTTTTTTTTGTATTAAGTGCCTCACGAATGAAACGAAACAAGTTGCTGTCAATTTGAACAATCAAAGGCCAGTGTTATACTTTCACCCTTAATTGATCAACAGCAATTGCCCCATCTATCGTTGGATACTGATTATAAAGTGGTGAGCATCTTCACTAAGTAGGTAGCTGCTGTCTTCCCAGCAGGTGGCGCTTTTCTTCTGATCATTCATTTTTGATGGCATGTCAAAGGCGGAATAGAGTAGAATGTCACGGGGCGGTTTCTTCTGGATGGACTTCTTGGATAGGGCAACGTCTTATTTTTTATTTTTTTTTTTTCATTAAAGTCTCGAAGAACCGTAAATTTTTTATTCTTAATTTTTCTTCTTTGCTGGGGTTAGAATCTGGGCTGGTTTGGGTTGTATGCGGGCACTCTAACCACCATGCTACGCACCCCTCACGCAATTTTTGCTGTAGAGTTTAGACTGGGGACGTCCTTGGTCCATATATCAGTGAGAAAGATATTGGAAATACACTGTTTACAGTGAGCGCCTAAGAGATTACCAACTACTTTTAGCCTGATATTGACAATATCAAAACCAACAATATGTGGCCACATTAGGTATTCTGCACGATCAGTTTGAAACATGGTCATCTCACGTGGAGGCAATACGAATTAACCACCGACATTGTGCGATTTAGTCCCGTTACTATTTTAGTTGTGGGATTTTCTATTATATGTGATTTTTGCACAAACCACAGCGATGTTAAAAGCCAATGATTTACACACCTAATGGCACCATTATATCTTTTAAACAAATAAAAGATTCCGATGATATCTCCCGCGCATGCTTTGTTTTATATAAAGTGTACTTAAGAGTAAAGTGTACTTAAGAGTAATTTAATATATAAGATTTAACTTTAAACCTCTCTGAAGATCTTTTTTAAGATAATAAAATTTGTTGTAGCTGTAAGGGGTATAAAAGTATTTATCCGCCGTTTTTTGTATTCCATTTTCGTAAATTTTGATAAGTTTTTATAAAAAACTAAAAAAAATTACATTTTATATTGTGACCAATAAACTTTTAAAATCAAAATTTGTCAATACTTTGGTTTCGAAAAATTTACCTCACAGAGTATGCGCCTTGATAAATTGTAATTCATGTGCTGCCACTGGTTGTTTGAAAAAAAAAAAAAAACACTGCAGCAACTGTTTAGATTGTTTAGCTTTATAGTGTTTTTTTTTCTACCAAAAAGTGCGTCATTTTATTTAAAATTTGCAATTTTGTGTTTGTTTCTCAAAAATGTTTTGCTTTCTGAAAGGGTTTCATGTTTTATTCTACAAAATTCACACTTACTAATGGCGAAAGGCATTGCATTTTACGCCCTGTATAAATCGACAGTGTTGGTATTGCCCTATGAAACAGATGATTTTTATTTACTTATAAGGCTGTCATACAGAGTTTGAAAAAAATCGCTATAAATCTTTATCAAATTTTAAAGTTAATTTTTTCATTATTTTGTAAAATGAACATTCTATCGGAAAAGCCAGACGATCATTGTTATAAAACAAATTATATTTCGTGTTACAAAAGTGTTATAAAATTAAATTTCTTATAAAAAAATGCGTTATAAATTTTAAGCCATCAAATCAGCAATCTGGGAACGCTATTGGTTTGTTTACATTTTTAAAGAAACAGCAGAATTTAAGAAGCATTAATAAGAATTTTAATAAAAATCAAAATATGAATATTGCAGCCTCAATTTTATGTTCAAAGATTGAACTGAATCATTTGCTAGATTCATATTCTTCTTCTCTTGAAGACGATTTAATTATTTTATTTCAACGAAGTCATCAATCAAAACAATGCTGGGGGTCAATTCTTGTTCTGTGAAACGGTGAAATGTAAAGTTTTTTCACTGTTACACAGCGTTTTTGATTCTTGTTTTGTGCAAAACTTAAAAGATACACATCATTTTTTCATGTAACAACAAGTGGAATGAAACAAAATATTTTCACAGTTTCACAAGAGTGCTGATTCGTGTTTTGTGTAACTATGAAATTAACTGTCAAAATTGTTTCATATATGTAACAAGTTTGCACAGAAAATGTTTATGTGAAAAAATAACATAGAGGTTTAAAACCATGAAAAACCTACAAAAGGAAAGCGTGCTAACAAAAATAAAAAAGAATATTTAATAAAATCGAATAAAACAATTGCACCCATCATATTTTTATTTTAATATAGTATTTAATAATCGTATATTTATATCAAAAACCAAAACAAATATGGCGTCACATTGGTGTTTTGTTTGTACTAGAACACAGAGCCAAATAAATATAGTTGACGGCGGTAGTGGCGAAACCGGCAGCACAAAAAATCAATCGGCGATAGTTGCAATTATTTTTAATATAAATTTTGTATCCAGCAAAAATCTGGTTAATTTTTTTTTAACAGAAAAAACAGTACAAAACATATCTTATCAATTTATATTTATGGTAACAATAAGATAAACAAATATACAAATGCTATGTATGCAATTGCGGTTGTTAAAATAAACATATGTACATACATACATACATATTTAATATTGAAAAAGATTGGCATACATACAACTACAAACTTTTTCAAAAAAAAAGAAAAAAAAAAATTGTTTCAAAACGAACTTATAGTGCATTTACACCAAACTCAAATCAAGTAAATTTAATTTGAAATCTCTTTCAAAATCTATAGTGTTTACACCGACATTATTTGACAACTAGCAGGATTTTATTTTCATAAAAATAACAGCCAATAAAGAAATAAATAAATAAAACAAATTTTTTTTTTATTATTTTATACTTAATAAAAAAAAATAAATGTATAAAACAATTTTGTTTCTTATTTTTCTATATTCAATGAAAAATAATTCAAAAGTCTTGAATTTATTTTCGTTTTAGTTTTATGAGGCACTTTTCAATTGTCAGTTTCTTAGTCGGAATTTACAATGTAGAAATTGAAAGACAGACAGGCAGACGAAATTTGTAGAAATAGTGACGAAAATGCGATAAATGTAGTACACGAATGTTTGTACAGGACATTTTTCCTTTTGCTTTTCCACTTTTGTTGTTTTTACTTCTTCTGTTTGTCTTCTAAGTTCTATATGGTAAAAGTTTTAGGCAAGAGCAAAAGAGAATGAAAAAATGTCTGCCTTTCAATTTCCACATTGTAAATCCTGACTTACTGTAGTTTTGTATTTTTTAGTAAAGTATACTAGATTTCAACAAGATTTTGTCGAAATCTAGTAACGAAGTAGATTTTGTTTTATATGGGAAATCAAGTAAAAAACGACTAGATTTCAATTGAAATCTGGTAATTAGTTGATTTGAGTTTGGTGTAAATGCACTATTAAGTATGTACATACATATGTAGAGGGTGTCCGCCAGTTCATATTTCTCCATAATAAATTTGCCACGTTTCTACTTCACGATTGCCAAAACTGAACTGTCAAGACTAATCTTTACCAAAATGGCGGCAAAACAAAGTCGTATACCTTCCCGGCGGACGCTCTGTTGTATATGTTTATGCAACACAAAGTCATTTAAATTTTTCTTGTATATACATATACTTCTACGTTTAGGTAAATACTTTGAGTACCACGAGCGAATAGCATCAATTATCGCAACTTTTTTATGAATATGTCCTTAGTGTGCGACTATACTTTTAGGTACATAAAAATAGTCCCTTAATTTACCATCATTTCATGTACGCTGATAAATTAGTGCAGGCAAAAAAGTCCACGTTACAAGTCGGTGTTGATTTAATTTATTTTTCGGTTTGAAAGTGATATACATAAACGCATGTATTTGCGAATGTGTAAAACTGAAAGTGGTGTCAATGAAATACATATTTATTTGTTACATTATTATCATTTTATTAATATCTAAAAACAGCATCAGTAAAATTCGAAGCAGTTAAAAAAATATATGGCGGGTAAGCCGCTTCCTTAAATCGGTTGGCTTCGTACTCTTGCTTTGACATTTTGACATAAAATTTCAATAACATACAAGCAAAAGTTTCACGACTACGGTTGGAATGAAACAATTTTTTCATAACATGCACCAGAATCGCAAATAGTGTAATTGTGATATGATAATGCGAAAAGTGCTCATGAAAACGAAAATGATAAAAAACTTTTCGTTTCACTGTTTCACAGAACCAGAATTGACCCCCTGCTCCCTTTTTTTCTTATGTGTGTTTTTTTCTCGCCAAATAATCAACGCCATTATTACAGGGTTGGTTAAACTTTTTTAGGTTTCCCTATTAACAGGTCGACATTTTTATGGTAGAAAAGAAATCACTATTAATTATCGACATGCCTGTGGAATTGGAGTCAGAGATCCTGCAAAAATTCGCGACTTCCACTTCTCAATTTCTCAGCTTCCGTCAGTACTCTAATTGTACAGAATTTATGTTGCAATAGGGCTAAAATAACACCGCCCTAGCACAGTGTAATACAGTAATGAAGGAAATGACAGCTCAAAAAGTTTAAAACCAGCTGTTACAATTTGTTGTGACTATCTTATTATACACTGTGATGTTGTGTGGATGCTAAAATTTTTTTTGTAGCTCTATTAAGTACTGGAGAAAAATAAGATCGCTGTATATATTAATACATCTATATCTCATTAACAAAAATTGTGACTATCTTTGCTGTGTTGTTCTTGTTATACTTGTTGGAGTCACTGTATTACACTGTGGTCCTGGTATCGATAGATCTCATGTAGCTAAAAACATACGATTTACTCGATAAAACCTACTATTTCCACGATTTTTGTTTTACATTATTATAGATGAAAACATAGTAGTTCACTCTGGTGTCAAAATTTGTTGAGCTATTTTGAATACAGAAACTAGTCTGAATTTACTTTCGGCTATTGAATGACAGACGTTCTTCAATTTTCTTTTGCTCTTGACTAAAGCTTTTACATTTTGGAAATCAGATTACACACATAAATGCTAAATGCCAGTGAAATGAGAAAAATAAGATGAAGCAACAAGCAAAAATTACGAACTCTAGAATAGAGAAACAAAAAATGTCCAGTACAGACGTTCTTGAACTACAAATTTCACTTCTTTGTTCCCACCATTAAAAAATTTTTTCTGTCATTCAATTTCCGAAGTGTAAATGATTTCCTAATACCAAGCCACTAAAATAAAATTTAATTTCGAATGGCATAACCTTTAAAAATAGCTGGTCAAAAAAAATCAAAATAATAAAATATAATTGCATAACAACTTATTAACTTACCATTTATTAGAGGCACTTCAGTAACATTAACCAGCCAACATTAATAGTTCAATAACAATAATAATCATCGATAAAACCCTGTAACAGAATTATAAAAATAAAATACGTTTAGAAAACAAAATTACAGACTGCATATCTTAAGCAAACGGGTATAAAACTAAGGAGAACAAAAAAACCAATACTTTACAGCTGCCAGTATTCACACGTCATTTAATTTCGATTAGTCAAGTGGCATTTTTTAGAAGTGGCTAAACAGAAGTTCTAGTCATAAAATTTATACGCAATACTTGCACAATAATCATGATACTAAAACACAAGCCAACAAACAAACAAACAAACAAACAAACAAACAAACAAACAGACAGACAGACCGACAGTCACAATCAAACAATTATTATTGAAAATTCATTCATTCATTCAATTGTAATTTTTATTTATAAAGTAATTTATTGACTTGGAAATTATAAACTTCTGTGCACTTTTCCGTTTCTTATACGAGTTTAATAAAGTTTTCTCGTGTTACAATTACAATTTCAATGAAATTTACTTTTGTTTTGAAGAAGGCACAAACAAAAATGTAGGGACAACTTTTAATGGGACAGAGTATGAATAGAGACGGTACTGGCGAGGGGGTTTTAAACAAAAGCAATTTAAATTCAACGAATTGTGAATATAAAGAAATTTTTGTAAGAAAAAGAATTTCAAAAAATATTATTCATTCTGAGATGGCCAATGTGTGTTTTTCAAAGAAGAAAAAAAAAATACATATTCAGAATTATTGAAAAATAATTCTAATTTAGGGCTGTCTTGACGGAGTTGCAGTATTTTTTTACCAGAGTTAGAGTACCTTTTTTTTAAGACCAATTCTCAGGGCTAAACCCATACACATACAGTGCTTGGTTTTGAAATTTGAAGATACATAGACAGATTTTTTTATTTTTTATTATTCGTCATCGTTGCTGTCAATTTGACCACTCAAAAGCCAGTGTTATACCCCATCAGTCTGTGGATGTTAAATATGAGTGGCGAGCGTCTTCAGTAGGTTGGCTGTTATCTTCCCGGAAGGTAACGCTGCACTGCTGATCATGCGTTTTTGGTGGAGTAGACTGGAAATGACAGGGAGAAGAGGGGGCTTTTATTTTTTAAATAATAATTTAGAAAAACTTTTTTTACTTTTTTACTTTATAATTTTTGTCACACTCTGGGATTGAACCTCGGTCGTTTGAATTTCTGTGCTAGCGCTCTAGCCCCTACACCACGACCCACCTACACAAATTCGTGACTCAGACTCCATAACTCTCGGTATAACAGGAGCATAAAAAATTCTAAAACTTTTTCATATTTTCTTCAAAGCAAAAACTCTTCGAAATTGGCCACCTAATATTTTATAGATCAGTATGAATAAGTAGTGCTTTATTCTTTTATGAAAGTTAGTTCATACAAGTACCCATTGGCATTTCTTTTTGTTTGTGCATAGTCTCAATTGCAAAGTTGTTTACTTACTGATCTAAAAAGTTGAAAAAAAAGGTTTGTGGTTAATTTAATACGCTCAGCTGAATTGCGGAAGTTTAAAACAATTTTAGATCAATCTACTCGGTGTTGGAGTATTTATTTGTTAATTGAAATCCATCATTGAATTATAATTTTTTTGTATTGATAAACATAACCGTAAAATAAACATAACCTAAAAATTACAGATGCGTACTGGAAAGAAGTAGAACAGCAATCAGCTGTAGTTTTAACTCCCAGTAGATTTTACAAAGCTAACCATATCCTACAAGCGAAGATACACTTTGATCCCATAGTTCGAGTGTTACTGACAGAGTAACAGTTCAGTTATTGCATGAGAAATTTCCCGGTCACGATTTGGCGATATCAATTGACCGCCTTGTTCTTGTGATTTCACGGCGGTGGTTCGTCTGCGGAAATTTGAACGACCGGGTTTACGTGAACAAACCACAAAGAACTGACGCTCTGAAAGACGTAATTTGTAGTTGCATGGAAGAGATAAGCGAAGTTTTGTTGCAAAATATTGTGAAATGAACGGACGTCTGCCTAGGTGCTAGATATGGACAATGCTCAGACATCGTATTCAATTATTAGTACCCATATTTCTATTTTACATTGGTATCAATACAGATGAATTTGTCGCAAAATATTTTCTTTTAAGCCAATTTACTTACTACCTTCAAATTTATCCACTATTTATTTCAAAATGTCTACATTTAGCATTGAAGTCGGAGAGAGAGTTGGAATCTGAAATTAAAAATTTAAGCGGTTGGAGTCGGAATTAGAACTTCCATATTTTTTAGCGATTCCAATTCCTAAATGTATACTTATATTTATTTTAAGTATCAACAGAGTAATAATACCAAGTTGATGCGTTGTGTAGGTTCTTTTTTAATACCCCGGTGGCGAATTTAAAAATGAATCATGGATGAATCATGGATACGCAATTAGTATCAAACCGCATTTTACATGAAATTTTCAATATGAACATTTTTATTGATAAACTTTCGTCACAACGATTCAATTTCATTGAACTGACACTTTACCTAAAATAGTCCAAACTTGGCGACATTGTCTGTATGAGTGGTTTTTAAGCGGAACTCTAAAGGATTTTGTCTGCTATACGTCTCCATTGATGAACTAAGCAGAAATAACGGAATAGTTTTGCTTCTTTTTTGTTTTTCTTAGGTTTTATTATTATTTTCATATTTTAGTCTTTATATTTTTTTGTTTTGATGAACACTGTGGCTTTACTAACGTGCGGGGTGTCCATGGTATAGTGGTTAGAGCACTCGCACAGAAACTCAAACCGTCGAGGCTCAAATCTCAGGGAAGGAGAAAAATTAAAAAATAAAATTTGTGGTTTTTCAAAAATTCTAGTTTACAAATAAAAGGTTCATAGGTGAATTAAAGTGATATTTTTCGATACGGGTCTCTACATTAGCGACACATTTTGTAAAAATTCGTTCATAATGTCTATTAGAACTCACCAATACCCTTCAGTTATATCTAACGTTTTGAACAAATGTTTTAAAAATTCATGTATGACCTCAAATAAAATTCAAGAACTGTCATCGTTGATTTAGCATTACCACGATGATTCAGGGTGATTTTTGTCACCGGGATGGCACAAGAGCATACTTTCTTTCTTTTAAATGTGCATGTGTGATTAAAGAAACTTTAGCTTCGTGAACATCTAAACGTGTCACCCTTGCAGTGAATATATTGCAAAACACGGTATAACGCGATGCTTTTTTCAACGACATTCGTTTCTTTATAAATAATTAGTTGTCAATTTTATTGCTGCAATCAATAATAAAGACATGCATATCTGTGGACATTTGACAAAACGTCTTTCTAAATCAACAACTTTTCAGTAGAGCAAAAAAAGAGTTAAAAAGGCTAATACAAGTTATTGCTCAGAAAATTAAAGAAACTTTTAACTTGGATATTATACACAAATACTTAACGAATATTATGCGACCTTTTTTCCCTATAGAAGCAATAGTTTTCTTTAAAACGACAAAAAATTAATTTAAGACTTTTTATTAAATAGATTTTAAAGAAAATATGTAATTAGCTTCCACCTTACAAGTCGTTTTGTCAAAAAAATTTTTTTTTCTATTTGTCCCTACAATATTCAGATAATTAAAAAATAATAATAAAAATTCAATAAAATTTTCTATAGACATTCAATTTTTCAAATTATTCTTAATTCTCTGAAAGAAGTCGTTTTGTCAAATTGAAATTGGGGGAATGTCTGAAAGAGGTCGATTAGTCAACTGCATATCTTGCGTTCTAAAGGTCGTAGGAATACGGGGATTAGAGCAAAAGAAGGACAAGGAAATTCTATATGTACTATAAAAATCTTGGAAAATTGTCTTATTTCGAGAGAGGGCATTTTTTTCAAAATTCCACAGATATACAAGTGAAATATATTTCAAATTATAAGCAAATTGTTTTCTTATCTCTCTGCGTCGCCGTTGAGCTGACTATTGTACTAATTTTGCATCTACTTTTTATCTTTCGTATTACCTACAATAGTGTTGCCAAGCAGAACAAAATACATTGTCAAAATTGTTCGGGTTGCATTTACGAATACTCAGCATTGTACAAAGCAACATGCATTTAGAAAGTCTGCCATATTTTGTGTTCAATTTAGTTTCATTTAAAAATTATCGGAAGCTCGCTCTTAATTAATACACAGCTTGTTTGAACGCCGACATTTTTGGCTTTATTTTCTTAAAACTTATTACTAAAATCAGTTTATTCTATGAAGAGTTTTATTCCTTCAATACAATATACCCTATTTTATAACGACCCAACAGTTGGACTTCTCTGCTTATTTATGACAATATGATAGAAGAAGCAAGAATTTATTTGTCAGTTTTTACGAGAGTGCCACATAAATTCATCAAACTTTACAAAAATTGTACAATTTTAATTGGGTGCAGTTGAATGTGAAGTACAAGACAGGTAACATTGTACAGAAACAAACGCAAGAACAAAACAATTTTAAAACAAAGAGAAAAAAAAAATAGAAATTAACAATTATTAAATTGCAGCACCACTACTGTGGCTATAAGTTGTTCAATTGTTGTGCACTTGCAACAAAATGCATAATTGCCACTTTTAAAAATGCAATGCAATACGATGCACTGCAATCAAGTGCAGCTCTACGCTACCTCTAAAACATATTACAACTGCCACCACAATTCTGTTGTTGGAGAATACAATTGTGAAATACTTAAAGTTCCAACTCGAAATTACTTGAAAGCGAAGTCAAAGTATAATTGTGGGTTTAATATTGATACAAGAAAATAACTTTTCAATTGTATGTTGTATTGTTGTTGTAGTTGCAGTAGTAGGTATTGTTTGCCACATACTTTGGGGTCTTTCTTTCTTTTAATTTTTGTTTTTAGGTTTTCTTAATGTTAGTGTGTTGTGGCATGTGTTGATGCACACAATTGAACATTTAAAAAAACAAAAACAAAAATGAATTGTTGTGGTTATAATTGTATAAACTTGTTGCACACAAGTTGCACTTATTCAATCAGTCATTCATTCACTTGTTTGTTCGTTTTGTATTGTTTTGACATTTTGTGTAATTTATCATTTTGCACCTTTTTGGTATGTGATCAAATGTTTTTTTTCTCTTCTTATGATTGTTACCGTCATCATTATAATTGTTTACTAGTGTTGTATTTGTTGCAAAATATAAATATTATACAAATGTTGCATACTCGCATTTGAATTTTGTCAGAAAAAAACCATGTGAATTGTTTGCGGTGTGAATATATGAATGATATTAACGTTATAAACTCTTATTTTGAATTGTAAAATAATATTTATTTACAAAAACAAACTTAAGGTTATAAATTTAAATGTTTTTCTCCCTTTAACTGTTGAATTATTGAAAAGAATTGAAAGGGTTACAAACAGTTTGTTTGGGAACTGTATCGCATATATGAGCATTACTATTCTTTTAATTTACGTACTCCAAACTATAATGGGTAATAGGGTAATAGAGTTATCAATATGTGCTCACTACAGAAAAATCATCTTTGATTTGCTTAAATTAGATGTTTTTAATTAGATGGTAGCAGTCGCATAAAGCAAGTACAAAGGTTAAAAAAAATATCAGTCACGTACATAAAAATCATTAACTGATGGGTATATATCCGAATGCTTTAAAAGGTACTTCTACTTCTCTTGATGAGTGATTCTTTTTTTTCAACTTTGTAAATTTATTTTTAATTTAATCTTAACTTGAAGAAGAGACCTATAAACCAAGTTCTATATTACCACGCTCTCAAGTTGGGCCGGTATAAAACAGACAGTTCACCCAGAGTTAGATGGAACTCCATATTCCCCAGTGAGTACAGGCACCTGGTGTGACGTAAATCACCAGGAGCCATTTACTGTACCCCCGGAGGAATGTCTATGGAGAGTACGCCCGTTAAATCAATCCTTAGTTGTGCAGCTGCTAGACTTCCTCCCGGGAGTATATTAATTGGCTTCTGGTGACTCTTCCCGCTAGGGGCCTGTGATCTCGGGGAATATGGAGTTCCACCTAAATCTGGGTGGCCTGGCACTCCAAACAGGAAGAGAAGTTGTTGGTTACGCAACCTGCCACGTGGGCCGTTGGGGTTCGAGATGGCTGGGTGGGAGGATTGTGTACCTTTGTGGCTTCGGTATGCAGGCCTGCCTCTGGGGCCAGTTGATCCCTGTCGTGTGTGTGTGGTGGCATTTATTGACGTTCTCAAGGACTGGTACTACGGGCATCGGGAAGACCTCGGTTTGCCTGTGCTCCCCTGTCATTTGGAGAGTGATGTAAATCGGCCTGATGGTTTGGCTGCCAGACAATTAAGAAATGCATAAAAGTATTTTAAAAATATATCAGTTATTCCCAATCTCTTCCGATATTAAAATTAACATACGAGTACAAGTTGCTTTAAGAACTCCATTGCCACACAATATTGTAAAGTTTTTATCATTAAATATTTATTAAAATAATTTCATATATTTGCTATCATTTAACGTAAAATAATAAATATGTTTTAAAAAAATAATTTTGTTTAAAAGTCTACATATTAAGTTATACACTCGTTTGTCATAAAACAATTAAAGCCATTTGGTGCAATATGGTAGCAGCAGCATATGAAAATAAATCAATATGTTGCAACAACATTATTACCGTTGTTTTAAGTATACAAATAACATACACCTATATCAGTTTTAAAGCACAAATATTTTATTTTTTTTTTATTTTCTTTTCTCTTTTATTTTTTCAGTAATACATATTTTATTAAAACGCTGTCATATGTGTGTTTTTTTCATGGAAAAAAAGCGGTAGACATTTGCGATAAAATTACGTGTAACATTGAAATGAAAATTATTATTATTTGCTTAACATTCTGTTCGAAATATCTATTATCGAGCAACAACAGCCATAAATACCAATTTCTTGTACAAATATTTTATTTTTATTTACAAATGAATTTTTTATTATATTTTTACTTGAACGCCATAGTATTAATAGTGAAAGAGAAATACTTTTTACCAAATGTAATGAATTTAATAAAATGCGATAAAAAGGATTTATGATGTCAACAGTAGTAGACCGATAATATTGAATTTGAGAACGTGTTCTACATTTGTAATATTTCAATGCAGACAAACAATACGATAAAAACGATATTTGATTAGAATTATACAAAAATATTGAAATATGGATTGATATGTTCGGACATGTCGACTATGGTATGATGGAAAAAAAATATTTTATTAAAACAATAGAAATTCAAATATTTATGAATTGTTAACCCGTTTGTTGATAGAGTGGAATGTAGAGTAGTCTACCTGCGAATCACAAGAATTTCCCGGAATTTTTTCGGAATTCTGGGAAATCAATGAAAAAAAATTCGGTTGCATTTTTCTATCTTTGGATAATATGTTTACATTAAATTTTAAAATGATTTGTGTAGTTCGCTTTTAAAAGCAAAATTCTATTTTTTTGTTTTTAACAAAATCTTTAATATTTTTTTAAGAAACTCATGTAGGAAAGCAATGTTGTCTCACTTTTATTAAACTTCCCTCTCTTAGAAGCAGAAATAGTTTCCTAAATATTTACATTATAAACTATCAGCATCGACGTGTTGATGGACGATATATCGGTGATGTATGTTTAAAAAACATAAAAATTTCTGTTTGTAATGGTTACATACTTACATACATACGTAATTGGCCATTACAACCCTGTGTCAGGGTTACGATCTAGTTTCTCGCAACACTCATGTTGTGTGTGTTAATTTTTATCCATGAGTACCGGGAACTACAGTTCAAAGTCGACTCCGAACAACAGATTTGAGAAGCTTTTTCATGGCAATAAATTACTCCCAGAGCTTTTGCCAGAAGACTGCTGATAGGTATTCGCCGAAGAAATAATTTTTTCATATTTTTTTTTTTCTTTAAGATGTCAGAGCTGAGATTTGAAGCCAGCGCTATCGTCTTAGTAAGCCAACACACTAATCACTAGATCACGGCGACTATGGTTACTTATGTTTATTTTAATTAATTTTTTGCATTATTTACTTGATCCTAGTTGAAGGCCGTAAAAATAAAAACCCGTCAATATCGTTTAAACAAATGAATTCCTTCATCTTTGAAAATTGTATTACTCCCAAGGCTATCAGACTTATGAAATAGTCCTTAAAGTTGCGTCAAGCCAAAACGTAATAAGAAACGAATAAAATACACTTGAATTGAGTAAAATGGGTCAACAAAAATCGGGTTACTTGAGGTTTTTATTTGATTACTTGTTTCTTTTTTTAGTATGCAACTAACAAGTATTGTACCATTTTACAATCCTGATTAAATGCGTGAACTTTTAGTGGCACTTGCCAGGGCACTTTAATACATTTTTTTTAAAGGAGTGCCTTTCAAAGTCGAAACATTTTGAAACTTAAATTCATAGTTTAACAAATAGTCTTAATTCTAGAAAACTTGAGGAAATTGCATCATTATTTTTTACTGTGGTGCTAAAAAGGTTATTGTTGGTTACGGTTCCAAAGTTTAAATGAACGAAACTAATAAAAATGAACCAAAATAACCGAAAAATGTTTAAATGTCCATAACCTTCATACTGCACAGCATAGATTTTTTACGCATGATGGTTATAATCAATCCTATCACCCCGTTTCGGCTTGACGTTGAGTTCAGGGATACCCTGTATAGTTATTTAATAACAGGAAAATAAAACATCAACGTACAGGTTCTATCACCGACAATACATATCTACCTATACTTGTGACTCCTTTTAGTTTACAACAGAATATGTCACTGCTGGTTAATACAACACTGATTGATTTAAGATTTTTTAAAAAATAAACTAAAAAAACGAATAGAAAATATTTTCTAAAAACAGGTATTTGAAACCATTACTTATGTAAGTGAAATTTAATACGAATTTTTAATTTAAATTTTCGAAGTATAAAGTTCTGTATAATAATTTTGAACTAGACTGTAATTTTATTATTTTTTATGTGCAAGTAACAAGTGTGACAAACAAACAAGACCGCCTATTTTCATATAGGGCAATGCAAATACAGTAGACAAAAATGAAAATTATTTGATAAAGGATTTTTATCACAAAAAAAAAAACATACAAATTGTATATTCACTACAACAAATGCCAAATAACTGTAATTGTTAACAGGTGTGTACCAAATAAGTTTCACTTAGATAACAACAAATGTAATTTAAATATGAATTCGTAAAAAAATTAAATAAATAGATGAATTGTATCATTCCATTACTATAAATTATTATTATTTTTTTCTTTTATAGAGAGAATGAACGCAAACGTTTTTGTAAAATTACTTATTAAACAAAAACCCCTCTATTAATTTTTTTTTTTTTATTTTTTACACAAAATAATCCATAAATTGGCTTTAAAAGCAGCAGGATTTAATTTTGTTTTTTTTTCGGAAAGAAATTTTCAAAACAAGAAATAATTATTTCGACAACAATGCTAATATTTACTAATAAAAAATTCAAAAGATAAACAGAATTTATAGGAAAAAAGGAGAAAAAATAAGAAAATAAATTTACCAAAAAATATGAAAAATTTTTTGGGGTAAAAAATTTCCTTGAAAATGATATTCTTCCCACCCTTAAGTTTTTTTTTTAAATATTTCTTGTGACTTATTAATCCTGCATCCAGCACGTGCTGTTTAAGCATAAGTAAACTGAAAGGAATACTTTTGGAAATATATTTAAAGAGATTTTATTTTTATTAATTATTAGCTGTTTTCTTTTTTATTAAAATAAAAATCGTATTGAAAGTATGTCTGCATTTGTTTGCATACTTTGCCGGTGTGTTTGTCATTCGATTAGCGGTATCATAAATAGGATTTGTTAAAACGATTTTCATTCAAATTGTTGGCTTTTCCTCAAGTAGTTGTAGAAATAGGAATATTTTGAATGTCAAATGCAAATATTTCTAAGGAAATAACAGCATGAATTTAAGTTGAACTTGATTATATAAAAAAGAGATGCTTCAACAAGAATACATTTGAAATGTATTCCTATAGTCCAATAAATGTGTTTTAAAAATTAGTAGGAATAGCTCTTTATATTGCAGTCAAGTCAATTAGTCATAAATATTAGAAGGAATAGAACTGTATGGAGCATGGCTAGTCTCCAATTTGTCAATTGCTGCTGGTTTATTAGCATATACCAGAGCCTTCACGTGTCCCCACAAGAAAGACAAATTGATAAGTCTACTACTTAATAATCTCTGTATTTTCGTAGCGTTGTTCCAGCTTCAATCTATTCAAGATATATTACCAGAAAAGTTAAAGTTGAAAAAAAAGTTTCTTACATGTGCCAATAAGAAAACTGCTCAGCAAGGTTTGCCATTTCACTCTGAAGAGACTAACTAGAGAACAATGCTTGCATTTTTTTAAGACAAATACTCAGGGGTAAACCCCTACTCTTAGTGTCCATTGTACTAGAATGTGAAGGTATGTACAGTCCCTGATCAAATTATTAGACGCAGTCTATTTTTTTAGTAATTTTATGTTTCTTAAGTGTTGTTATGCAATAATGGTACATTTGAACTACAATACTGTAATTTTTTATTTAAAAGAACTGTTGTATACTACATATTTTAATTTATTTTTTACATATGGTAACACTGTTTTGATAAAATAGTACATGAACGTAAACAAGTACAAACCTGTATCAGTCGCGATCGGAATCGAGTCAGGTGCTAATGTGTTTCTGTGGCTTTATATAGTGTGATTTCTTTCCTAACAGTATTATACTACTCAGTTATTAGTTGGTTTTGTATGTAGCGTTTTAAAAAAGTAGTTGGACCATTTTATTATGAGTAGAAAAGGAGAATCTTTCTTTCTTGCTTACGAAAACATTTACAAACCGGGATATATCACGAAGATTAGAGGTTTCTGAAGCTAGTGTAAAAAAAACAAATCAATTAAACATAATAGAACGGTACACAATCACTCGCTAATTAATATTTTACATGAAATCTTGCAGTGCGTCTAATAATTTGGCCAGGGACTGTGGGGAGATTTTATTATTAAGTTCCTTTTTGGTCATTGACACAAGTTGCTGGCATTCGATCACTCGAAGGCCAGTGTTGTATCTGTCGTTAGATATTAATTTTAAGTGGTGAGCGTCTCCACTAAATAGGTTAGCTGTTATCCTCCAAAAGGTGGCGCTGTGCTCCTGATCATTCATTTATTTTAAAGCCTACCAAAGGTGAAATATCAGGGAGCGGTTTCTTAGTAATTGGCAACTTGGAGGAGCGGGGGGGGGGGAACCTTTTATTTTTAAATTATAATTTTTAGAAATTATTTTTTATTTTTGTCCTTCACTGGGACTTGAACCTGGGCTGTTTGAGTTTTTGTGCTACCACTCTAACTACTATACCACGACCCCCCACAAATCGGGGGTATCGGTATACAAAAATATATATAATTGCATCGTTAAAGCCAATGGACCAAAAATAAATAGCGTATAAAGATTTTTAACCTTTTTTTTATCCAAACTGGAAAAATCGGATTTGATTAGTTGGTGGTTCAACAAGGCGGTGACATATGCCACATAGCATGCAACATAAGTAACCGATTAAAAGTGGGTTTGGTAAGTAATCAATCTCACGTTTTGAAGAAGTCCACTGTCCGCGCAGGTAATACAAACGGTCTTTATAGGGATGTGTAAAGTTTGACGTGTATAGCGACAAATCAGCCACAATTTTAGAAAAAAAGGAAAACATTACAGCTGCCATTGTTGAGATGCCAGTACTAATACTGCCGAAAATTATGCCAAATTGGAAATCATAAATTCATCACTTTGGCGGGCAACTTTTAGATGAAATACTCTAAATATTAATAAATATTTGTTCAAAACCTATAATAGTGTTGTCTGGAAATTTTTTTTCTAGAACTGTTTGGAGATTTTTAACTTAAATAAAAATCAAATTGTTCGCCGTTTTGAAATAAGTATATATAAGCCATTATACTTATTACATACAGTAGAATATTGGGTTTTATCTGGTAAACATAAAATTAAATAAGGTTAGGATGGGTTTTCCCCTTCAACCTAATTATGGCCACAGTATTTGTGATGCACACAGAATCATTAACTTGATTATTTATAGAATAGATTTACTACCGGTTCTTCTTTTTATTGAGATTAATACTCACGGAGATTAGAGATTTTGCGCGATCCCTCTAACCACTATACCACGCACCCCCTAAATTTGTAGATCGGAGTAAAGAAGAGGAAGGACCAGCATTTTATTTATTAAGTTTATTATTACAGATAACATCAGTTTGCTTTTTGTAAAAAAAATCACGATTAGTAATGGTTGTAAGATGCTCTAGAGATTTTCAGAATCGACAATTTTTGAAATCTATTTTGATAAGGTGATATAATATATAAAAGCTGGTGTATAATCGATCTGTACTTATTTTTGCAAAATACGCTGATTGATTGAGATAAGTGAATGCTCCGTAATCATAAATTGGACTACGATTTATTTCTGGAGATCCTTGCTTTTCTGGTTCTGGAAAAAAAAACTTAGCTGATCATGATTAGCAAAATTTGTTATTTTACATATCCATTTACATGAATACATAATTGGCCATTATAATCCTGTTTCACCGGGCCCTACAGTTTGAAATCGCCTCCGAACGATACACATGAGAAGCTTGTTCTTGGAAATCAGTTACTCTTAGAGCTTTTGCCAGAAGACTGCTAGGAGATAGTCGCTGAAAGAAATACTATAATTTTTTTTTCTTCAAAATTTTAACGAATATAAATTTTTTAAAACAGGGGTGATGGTTATTAATATGCCCTACAGTCAGATAAAAATTTAATACAATGGAGACTTAAAAAAAGTCGAAAACAAATAACGAAAAAGTTAAAGAAAAAAAAAGCAAATAGAACAAAAAAATCAGAATACAAATGTGCTATTGTGCTAAAATTAAATTGTACGTTATAAATGGATTATTGCAATTAGCCCTTCATATTTCCCCCTTTTTGTTTTTGGGTTTGGTTTAACTTGTGGTCGAAGTAATTCTTTGTACAGAAAATAAGGGAAATTAAAATGTAATAAGAAAATTTAGAAAAAAATAAAAAAGTTATGAAAAAAGATGGGGAAATAAAAATTACTAAAAAGATGTAAAAGGAAAAAAAGTCATCAAAAAAACATGAAAATCATAAAAAAGAAAAACGTTTTCGTTCGCATTAAAAGAAAATCGAAGTACAAGAAAAACAACTGCAACCATTGACTGACTGGGATCATACTTGTCTACGTTCATAAATTAAATGTTGGATTTGTAGTTGACTTCCATGTCTTGACAATGGGTGGCCAATAGCAATAGCAAACATTGCCATCGTCACAGTTGTAGTTGTAAATGCCAATGCCATTTTTATAGATTATTGCTGAACACACTGAGAAAAAAAAGGAGAAATAAGAAGTTGCTATAGGCCAAGAAAGGTTAAGTTACGATATAAATCAAGACCTCTCGGGAATATGTTTGATAATATTCCAATTGATTATACATTTAAAACATACTCGACAGCGGGCACGGCACATACTGATCTCTTAAGGCAAATTATCAATGAAGTTTTGAAAACATTTCGTATAAATTTTTCAAGATAATCTAATCGGCAAAATTGCAGAGCGTAAATGTTTACCTTTATACAATCGACAAATATAAGATAATGGTTCTCGTCTCATATTGTATTATAAAAATAAATTATAATATATTGCATGCCGACTTAAAAAAAGACTTAAAATAAGTTTAAAGTCGTGATAAATTAAAATTTACAATGTAACACAGTCTAGTTACCAAAACCTTTATTAAAAGAATTCATAGAATTAAAAAAAAATAGACAAATATTCAGCTGATTTTAAAGCTGCCACGTTATTTGTAGAAAACTGAAGAAAATTCATAGAAAAGGAGCACTCACCAATAAGCAAATGAGCAACTCGTTATGCAAAAATATATTTTTCTCATTTCGATATACATATGTATATGAACAATAGGCATTATCGTAAAATTCTGGATTACGAATGTATTTCATAATTTCAGCTTAGTATTGAAGTATTTATTCGTTAATAAATACATAAGTTCATACATAATTGGCCTTTACAACCCTGTTTCAGGGTTACGGCCTCGCTTCTCGCAAGACCTATATTGAGCGTGTCAATTTTTATCCATGAGTACCGGGACAGACTTGAGAAGCTTTTTCATGGCAATCAATATTTTTTTCATATTTCTTTATTTTTAAGATATCAGCTCTTGTCTAGTAAGCTGTTAATAAATGAGAGTAAAAAAATGTAATTTTGGTAAATAGTTTCAAAATATTTTTATGTTTTAAAAAGATATAACGGCAGAATTCATAAACAAGCACCATAAATAAACTAAAGGGTGATTTTTTAGCTATTATCTTTCTGGCAACACTGGTTTAAACAGCTGACGGACGTTTCGTGTTTTGTTTCACTGTCAAACATTTTCAGTTTGCTCTATAATTTAGCCATCAATCATCTTACAAACGAACAACGCTTGCAAATTATTGAATTTTATTATCAAAATGCGTGCTCTTTTAAGAAAGTTCATCGCGCGCTTCTTCCATTTTATGGTCATTTTGCTATTGTGACTATTGTGCGAAATTAAGAAAATATCGCAGCTGTATCGGCCAGTGTTAATGATGGCCATCAATTATGGATACGTCGCCGTTCGCAGCAATTGAGCCTCTGTTACTCAACGACGTGGACAATTTTGCGGAAGGGTTCAGGTGTGAAGCCTTTCGAAATACAGCTGGTGCAAGAATTGAAGACGACCGACGCGTATCAATGGACTTATTAAGAGGAGAGTTTGGTGAACATTTTATTTCACGTTCGGGATCGGTCAATTGGCAGCTTAGATCGTGCGATTTAATGGCTTTAGACTATTTTTTGTGGGGCTATGTTAAAGCTCACGTCTATACAGCTAAGCCCGCTTCAATTGACGCATTGGAAGACAGCATTGAAGCATTTATTCGTGAGATACCGGCCGAAGTGTTGGAAAGAGTATGCCAAAATTGTACTGAGGCGCAGTCACGGTCAACATTTGCATGAAATAATCTTTAAACATTAAATTATATGGACCGTATTATCAATTCAAATTTTCATTTTCATTTCATTTCATTAATTTTTCTGAATTTTATGTGTTTTTTTTTTTGTAAAAACTTTCCAAAAGCTCTTAAAAAATCACACTTTATAAAAATTGAATTTCCTATTTTGTGAAAAGTAAATCTATGATATGATTCAGCAAAGTGGTTAAATGCTGAACTCTTTTCGTAAATTCTACAAAAAGCAAGCATACCTTGGAAAACCTCAAGAAACACCAAAAACTAAACTATTGCTGAAAAACAATAGTAAAGTTGCAATCAGTAAAATGCAATGCATGAGTACTGGTAATCTCCTAAGTACTGGTATCGTGAAAAATAAAACCGATTTCCATGCTATATATTGCTCTGATTCAAATACTCTCAAGCAAACACTTAAAAAAAGAAATTAATAGTTAATTTTGTGTCGTCAAGAACGATTTAATTAGATCAAAGTTAAATTCTATTAATTAATTCGACTAAATTATAACTAGTGTATTTACATTACGTCGGTTGACAAGTAAAACTCACTAATTGTAGTCAGGCCACATAGCACTTAGTGAAATTTACCTGTCATCCGACGATTAGATCGTTCCTCAAAAAAAAAAAAGTTTTCCCGTACCGCATCTAAAATAAAGTATTTTTGCAAGGTGATTTCGAAACAACATTTTTTTAGCCGAACGTAGGGGTCTTCTCATCAGTTTTTTCGTTATATCTTCAAGAATCTGGGATCTATGCCATCAACTCCAATAGCATTGGATTTTATCGACATTATGCAAGATAATACATCACACTGTGTCACACCAACAAAGCGGAAATTATTGTCTGGAACATTGTCACAGAAATTATAATAATCAGGTATGAGGCATACATCAGGCGTATTCAAGAACTGTCTATTTAGATCATTAGGATCTACCGAGCAGGGTTCCTCGATGCAAGACCTACCAATGCCAATCTCACGAATTGTGCGCCAAGTTTGCCTTGATCCTATGGCAGTAGAGAATTTTGAAGCATAGTAATCTGATTTGGCCTTCTTAATAAGTCTATTGGTTGTTCTCCGAGATGCCCGGTACGCCTCATATAGTTCACTAGTTCTAAAACGCTTCCATCGGGTATATAAGTGGTCCCTTAGATTAATAGCCTCCTTTATACCCCGATTGAACCAAGGCTTATCATGTCGATGAACAATTTTCGTCCTCAAGGGAACCGTAAGATTATATAGATGTTCTATATTCTGTTGTAAGAAAGAAAGTTGATCATCAACAGAAATCTGACTATATATCAAACTCCAATCTATATTAGAAAACTCCTCTACTAACAGTCCATAATCAAGGTTCCTCAAACTCCGATATCTAATAACTTGTTCAGGCAGATTCACATGAAAGTTATACTTCATGAATATCAAATCATGACGTGAGAAACAGGAAGCAGACAGTTGGTCATAGAGTAAGACCTTCGAAAGATCACTGACAAAAAACAAATCAAGAAGTGTGTTGTTAGTACTTGTAAAATGAGTAGCGTTGACTGTGTTAGGAGAATTAAGACCAAGTGTGAGCATGCTGTCTGTAAGATAAGGATTAACTAAAATATTTGAATTGAAATCACCTGTAACAATAACATCCTCATAAGTAACGGCAAGTATCTGTAGGGTGTCCATAAAAGCTCTCATACACACACGATTATTAGCTCTGTATATACTACTCAGAAGTAATTTCCTTCCCTCACAACATATTTCAAGAAATAAATATTCTAAAGCACCTCCATTATGATCAGTGCCAACAACCACGTCATACGTGGATTTACATAAAACTTTAGTTGCGATTCCCTTTCTCACATAGATTGCTACACCACCATAACCATTTCTATCAGCTCGGCTAACATTATAACCTTGCAAATGAATCATCGAGCCAGTAAAATCAGGTTTAAACCACGTCTCCGATACACATACTATATCAACACCGGAATTTTTGAATATAAATCTAAACTCGTCAATCTTAGGCCTCAAACTTTGTGCATTTATATGACAAATTCCTAATCCTTCCCTCTGAGTAGCCAGTATTTTGACCATCCTCCCTGTCCCATCTCCAGAGCGAATTGCATCATCACCCAACATATACATCAGTGTTTGGGCATGAATATGTAACGCACATGTAATATATTATATGTTCATTTATAAATAGAAGAAGATTATAGATGCTGTTAAAATTAATTAAAAACTTATACATTAAAGAGATAATTGGCAGAACATAGATAGTGTAAGAAATATAATATGTTAATATATAGGATAAACAAAAAACAAAGTTAGAAACAAAAAGCAAATAGAAATCGACAAAGACAAATGATATATCTTGTATATTACGTTTGGTTATAACCATGTTGAAGCACACCAACAACAGAAGTAGACCCGTCAGGCACACGAAATAACTCGCTGAGTTGTCCTATCTCATCAATACGCATTGCAGAGTCATTACTAGATACCCTGACGTAAACCAGACCACGTATAGTAAAAGCACTGTGTATACGGCCATCTTTTTTAAGACGAATAGCAGCGCGTAGGATATTAAAGTTTGCGGACGTTAAATTTTCATTCACATAAAATTTACTGTCTGAGTCTTCTCCAATGTGTCTCAATATAAACACAAACCTAGGGTTGACCTTGCGGAAATTTGCCAGTGTTTTCAGGAAGTAATTTCTCTCATATGGGGACCAAAATTTTACGATAATTACATTATCCTTCGATACAGATGATATTTTATTACTAGGACCTTGTTGTCGATAAATCGTTTTTATAGGAGGGACAGAGATATTTATAGTATCGCAGATTTTACAAAAGATTTGAGCTAGATTCTCATTAGGCTTATATGGTATTTCATTTAG
The DNA here is from genome assembly GCA_963576795.1 of Metopia argyrocephala. Lineage (NCBI taxonomy): Eukaryota > Metazoa > Arthropoda > Insecta > Diptera > Sarcophagidae > Metopia > Metopia argyrocephala. The sequence continues at coordinate 51,163,406 of OY756209.1, read as the reverse complement.
CCTCAATTCACAGGCGACAGTTTTGTTTTCATGCTGCCTTACTTTAGCTTTTAAAGCCCTTACTTCATCTTGCATAACTTTTATGTCTTCCACTACCGTTTCTAGTTTTTCAACTCTCTCAGTGAGGTTATGCTTTTCACTTTTAATTATACTAAACTTTTTCTCAAATTCGTTTAGTAAGCGGCTTTCACACTCACGGAACATACTCTGCATAGCTTTTTGTAATTGATCACCTAGTTTTTCAAAGCGTTTGTCTATAATTTGTACAAGCTTCAATGGTGAGCCAATGTTGCTTGAATTAATGAATTTAGTGTCTGTCCGTTTACAAATTTTCGGAGTATTATCGATAGATGATTCTTCCATTATTACCTGAATTCGTTTAGGCGCAACTGTTACATTTAAATTATCCACGGGATCAGATTCTTTATTATAGCGTTGACTTCTCAGTTTTGATGTATACATGAGTACAGATAAATTTACTTTTAAAATATGTATTTATTAATACGAGTATATACTTATAATATTACTGGCTTAGGATTTGAAATTAACGTATTATTCGCAAGCAGTGACTCTAAAAATGTATATCTTTTAACTCAGACTAACAGGATAAAACTTGGCAGCACTCGTGAAAGTACAACAGCTGGTGTATTAAACAGCTGACTATGCTTACAATTTAAAGAGCTCTTTTCTTGATGTTTTGCTGTTGTTGTAACTGTTATTTTAGTTATGTTATTTAGATTATGTTTTGTTGTTGTCTCGTTTATTTATTTTTCAATATTTTGATTTATATATGTATGCACAAATTTACATATATTAAAAATGTTGTTGTATCTTAAAACACTTTTTGGCGGGAAAAAAGTAAATATATATTAATTATTTTGTTATTGTAATTATATTTAATTTTGTTTATGTTTCGTTGTTATTGTAATTATGTTCAATTTTGTTTATATTATGTTGTTGTTCTGTTTTATTTAGTTTCCAATGTTTTAATTTTATCGAAATGACAATATGTAGTTGTTATTACTTTGTTTATTTAGCACTTTGGTGATTTGTAATGTTATTTTGAATTTTTTAAAATATATAAATGTTTGCAATTTATGATCGCCGAATAAAATTAAAAGGAATTTTATTAACTTGAGATTAATTACAATTTCTTTTTGTAAAAAAATTAACAATATATTCACGAGAGTTAACAAAACACGTCTATTCGCTTTGAACTCAGAATACAAAAAAGTCTTAAAGTGTGATATATTAGTATTTTTGACTTGAAGATCGGACTTTAAATGCCAAAGATATAATGAAAAAAGTAAGAAATCAACCCTGATGTTCGGCAAAATAAAATTTGATATTTTAATGTTTTTGTCTCAAAAATACCAATATTGAGGTCAGTAGCCCTTAAGAACAAAACATTAGTCTTCTCGAGACAAAAAGATTTGTTATGATCGTCATGAATATGTACAGAATACAAAGAGCTCTGATGAGACTACCGTAGTTGGGCTCGAAAATATGTGCCGTTAGTCTTGTGTCTTATTCCTTCACAGACATAATTTTCTCCTTTGATTATTAAAAAAAATCATTGTAAACTCTTAATGGAATTTAACTGTGATCTAGTTAAGACATTTCTGACGAAACAAAAATATATTCCAATTTAAATTGCGAAAAAACTTGACGTTATTAAAAAAAATATTGCAAACAAAAACTAAATTCTTAATAGAAGTTAGCTTTGATCTAATTAAAGCGTTTCTGATGAAACAACAAATAATATAAAAAAAGATGAGTCTTACTCTTACTGCATGTAACAGTAAAATAAGCTTCAACTTGTACTTTAAGGTACGAGGTGATGCATGGCATCTTATAGACAGTTGCAATACAAGTTTTGAATATAATTGAAATAGGCATCTAAATATCAAACACGTTCACATTTTACGTCGCTCTTTTTACTTTTAACTGAGGCGGGTAAAATACAAAACCAAAAAGAATTGAGTTATGAGTGCGGATGCTCACAAAAAAAAATACATCGATGTTTTTCCGATGCGATGGATGCATCGTGAACTTACATCGATGTTTTAGATGTATCCAATAAAAACATAGATGTTTTCGATGCATCGTATCAAATTTTTATATAATTGAAAAACAAACAAAAATATAAAAATTTCAGTAAAAAGAAACATTTTGTTTTACCAAAAATTTGTATAAATTAATAAGTCCCAATACTTTTTGTATAGAGTTTGTAAATATAATATTTTATTAATCCCTTTAGCATGCACTCTACTTCTTCGCTGTGCCAAAACTGATGAAGATTTTAAAAAAAGCAATATAATCGCACTGGTAACCATTGTTAAGTGTTTTGTACGCTACATTGTACAATTTTAGAAATTGTACCTTATAATAGCCAATACTTTTAACGGGTTTACATTAAATCGATTTATCGTCTGTTAACCTTTCTGAAGTATCAGAACCTGACTCGTCTGTTATATCCTTGGCTATCATCTTTTGAATATTTCCAACGGCTTGCTTTGGAACAAGAAATTGGGTTTACAAAATTTAGTTTTTGAAAGCATGGATCCAATAGAAAAATTGAAAAACTTTCTGTCATTTAAACTTCTTATGTATAAATCAGGACTAACGAACTATTTCCAAATATACGTAAAACGTTGCCATTTGTATCTGATTTGCAAATTGTATCGATAACCGGTAATTCTTACTGTAAATCATGAATACAATACTCAATTATAAGCAGCGTTCAAGCAGGGCTGCCGGATAAAAACACTTAAAAACTATAAGTATGGTGTTCGATGCATCGGAAAAATATATCGATGTATCGAATAATATCGTATCATTCGATATATCGATATTTTAATGATGCATCGTATTGAAAACATCCATATTTGCGATGCATCGATCAGCATCGAGCATCCCTAGTTACGAGTTTGTGTTAGTAAGCTATTGTTATCTTACTTTCTTTTTTGATAGGAATACATTTTTTAAAGTATAACCCTTATACTAGTTGTTATAATTTCAGAAAATAGTGTTTTTTTTCAGTGTATAAAATATTTACTCATCATAATAAATTATTGTCGTCGCCCCAGTCATTGTCTTGCATTAGTCGTACAGTTGTTGTTGAACAACATTTTTGTTTTTTATTCGGGGAGTATTTTTCTTTTCTATTTTTGTACATTTTGGCTATTCTGTGGCTTTTGCCGTTTTATATTTTAAGGATACTCGTACAATAATGGTTTTCTTTAATGTTTTTATAAGTTTTTATTTTTTTGCCTCGAAATATGAAAAATTATGTAAATTTTTCCAATAACTGTGTTTTAATGCATTTAAGAACTCATTTTTCATAATATGGTTCATGTTCGTGTTTTTTGTTAAGATTTTGTTTCTTTTTCGTTATAATTTTTTTCTTCTTTTTTTTAACTAAATTTTCTTTTTGTGAGGGGTAAAAGTACTCGCACATTTATTTTTACATTTAAAAGGTTTTATTTGTTATTGTTCTTTTTAAGGTAATAAAGCCATTAATTTTGTAGGTATTTTTAAAATTTATTGAAAATTTTTTATTTTTAACAGAAGAAGACGAAATTCTCAATAGAAAGTAATTGTTTGTTTTTGAGTTTCTAATTACTTGACTTTAAAATTTTTAAATGTTTGTGGTTAATTATTCCCGATAGCAGCCTTTATGGTATTATCGTTGTTTTACGTCAAAACCAAATTTAAATATTTTTAAAAAATTTAAATTAGCGAATAGGGAGCTGGGGTTTGTTGGTAACGATTCGATTCTCAACGGAGACATATGTCTGGAACGTTGAACTTTATAAAATTTGGCCTTGTAAAATAAAAATGTATGTATAATGAAAGATGAAAGAAACAATTGTAAAGGCTAGGAGTTATTATGAGTAAAGATGCCTAATAAATTAGTCATAAAATTATCTAATTTTGAAGGAAAACGTCAAATGCGGCAAGTGTTTTTTTTTTTGGAATCGTAAGGTATGTAAAAATTCTTTTATTTTGCTTTTTTTTTTAACAAAATATTAATGCTTAGTGCAGTACAACATATTAAATTTTTTATTTTTATTTTATTAGCATGCTAATACATTGAACATATATTTAACATTAAATGCAAAGTAGAAGACATTACAACCCAGCTTTACAATTTTGGAAACAGAAAATCCAATTTTACCTATACGGCGTTTATATGTTTCTGAAATTTTTGAGACTGATTTGTGATTAAAACTGCAACATAAAAAATTAGTTTTCAGTTAAAAACACATATTTTTGACAAACTCTCTTTTATTGATGCCAATGTAAAACAGAAATATGGGAGTTAATAATGGAATAAGATTTCCTGCAAATATCGAACTCTAGGTCAACGACAGACATTACATTTAGTACCAAAGCTTCGTTTATCTCGTCAATACAGCGCCGAATTTCATCTTTCAGAACATTTATTATGTGTGCTTTGCTCTCGTAAACCCAGTCTTTCAAAGGCATAAGAAAAAATAATCCAGCGGAATTAAATCACAAGAACAAACAATTTACATCGAAAAATCTCAACCGGAAAATTTTTCATGCAATAACTGAATTTTGAACTGTGTAGCTTGTGGCGATGGCATACTAAAACCAAAGGTAACTGATGTCAATGTGACCAAAACAAAAACTAATTATCATGGTCTTATTTCTTAAGATAATTTCGTTGAAATATATGTGTTTTCGTTAAGATTTTAAAGAGCCAATTTGCAAACGTTTGATGCTAACAATGGCAGTACAGCGTATCATGGTTAAAATTTCCAAAATTTTTACTAAATAAATATCAAAGGATTACAGTTCAATTTTTAAAATTCATTATTGGACAGCCATTTTACTTCCTAACCTCAAACTTACCCAACCTTTGCATATGCAGCCTTTACAACCTTCACATTGCCATATGCAGTCAGAGTCAAAATTTATTTTAGAACAAGCACTTTCATCTTTATTAGAAAGAGAAATATGAAAATTAGTAATAATTTTTAAGTTTTACTTTAAAAAAGGCTGAAAATTTGAAATGAGTTCGTGGAAACTAGTACGAGGGTTGCCTTTTATATTTCGGGATTAGAGAACAAAAACAAATATAAAACATCGAAAATCACTTTATTGTTTTTAAAAAAATTCCGCATGAAGATCTATACACTTTTGCAGGCGTTTGAACCAATTGTCGAAGTATTTTTGCCACTCTGTATCTCCAAAACATGCATTCTGAATGCAGCAACCGCTTCTTCAGATGGCAAAAAACGTTGACGTCACAGTTTTTTTCTTTTTTTAAAGTACGGGAATAAAAAGAAGTCATTCGGTGCCAAATCAGGACTATATGGCGGATGACTTATCAAATCAATGTTTTGCGTGCTCAAAAATGCCGTTGCTTGAGCCGATGTGTGTGAGCTCGAATTGTCGTGGTGAAGAGTGATCCGTCTTCGGCATTCGGTTTTCCTGATTTCTTAGAAGACAACTGGCAAACAAAGGGTTGTGTATCACTTAGAATTGACTGTTCTGTGTTGTTCTAGTTGCGACCATTTGCTTGAAATTCCTTCATGCGCGAACAACTTTTATGGGAATTTGCTCATCTTGAGTCTACTGCTGCTTACTTTCGGGCTCATACGCATAAATCCACGATTCATCACCTGTCCCGATATAATCCCCCCCGGGGATACAGGAAAGGCTGCTGGCGAGTGTCCCGTCAGTAGCCTGTTTTCTCCGGAGAATATTGGGTTCGACCTAGCCCTGAGTGGTCTGGCGCTCAATATAGGCAGAGAACGCCATTTATGCCACGCGCGCTAAGTACGGACTGATCAGAGATGCCTTAATCTGGTACTACGGGCATCAGGAGCCCCCAGTTAACCTGAGACTCTCAGTCCTACGAGAGGTGGGGTTACCGGCCTGATGATTGGTGAGGTCCTCCTTCGGGAGGTACACGTAGTGGCCGTGGTACATTCTGGGTAGTAGTTTAACCTCCTCAACAAGGGGGGTTGCTGCTATCCAGACAATGGTAGTGAAGAAATTGTTAACCCAATGTCCATGGGCTCTCCTCTGACTGGTGTTACTTGGTAATATCCGAAATTGGAGGGTACCGGCTTTGGGTGGCGCTAGTTGGACGCTTATATTCTGACTACCGCTCCGGCAATGGGCGGCGTGTGATTAAGTCTACGGACAGGTGCGAACGTAAAATCAATCTACAGTTGTCCCGATATAATAGACGTGTTTTGAAGCACCGCGATCGTATTTTTTTTAACCATTTATTTCGACAAATCGACACACGATTTTTTTTGAGCCATTGACAATATGTGTGGGATCCAACGCGAATAATTGTTTATAAAATATTGAATGTATACTGGTCCCGCTAATGTCTAAGGTTGTCCTAATCTCACGATAGATCACATGACGATTTTGCATTAATGGTTTCCGGAACAAGAACTGATTTTTGACGACCTTCACGAAATTCATCTTGGAGTGAACTACGACCAAGTTAATATTTTCCCCGACACATGTTATACATTTAACATTCAACATGTCGTGTAAAAGGATTTCTCCACAAATTTTTGGTTAGCGAATATCCCGCTTTTTTTAATTTCTCATTCATCTATCACTAATACATCTGTTGTTTGACGGTGTTGGAATGGATTTCTGGTCAATAATACAGGATTGGAACTGCAACCAATAAAAAGCTCTGAACCAAAAGTCTCCGTAAAAGGGAGACAGATATATCCCAGAAAGAAATTAAAAATAAAAATTTTAATATTACAAGTTAGGTGTTAATTTATTTGACAAACTGCAGCAATACAAAATCTTACGAACTGTATTGGTTGTCTTGGTTAGTACAAGAAGAAGGATTAAGACGCAATTAATCTTATACTAAAACGGTAAAATAAGTATCTTAAATTTATTTATTTATTTTACGTTCAATTTAGCAACTTTATGCTGCAATAAAACTTTCAGCTTTTGCTTACAAATAATATTAGGAATTGCGGATAAAATAAATTTGATAAAACAGTTATACTAATTTCGTATGAACAGAAGGTAAGAACTTAAAAACAAATTTAACATTTTAGAGTGGCACATTGGGAGTTGAGTTTTTCGAGATACTACTGTAGTTACAAAAGCCAATTCTGAAGTAACTAAAGTATTCTTATTGAGGGTTGTACGGGAGACACTAAATTTTTTTTGCCACAACAGTATGCATGCAATCCATATCCCTACTTAAGCACTTGTACTAGTGGTCGGAAAGCAGGGTTTGCGAAGGATGAAAAATATTTCCATCATAATGCCGGGAAAAACATTTTTGAACGCATTTTTCCACAAATGACCAATACGGTTAAAGTCGAATTCTCCCTCTCACAAATCCAGTATGCTGACAATTTGTTCCAAGGCGATCGTGTAAAACAAAATGTGTTACAAACGTCAACTTTAACACATTGTATACTATTCCTGCAAGCTATTCACAACATATTGTTCTTTTGTTAACTTTAAACGACGTAAACAAGAGTTACAAAGAATTAATTTTGAATTGTTAGAAAACATAATTTGTATCTTCATTGAAAATATTTAAATTCAGTCTAAACTGTACATGACATTAAAACTAAATATTTAAATGAAATAAATAAAAAAAGAAAAATAAAAATAAAATTCAAGTGCGTGTTTAAAAACCACTTCATTTTGTTATTAAACTCCCAACAAGAGCAAAAGTAAGAACATGCAAATTTTTAAATCTGCATACGTAATAACAACAATCAGACAAGACGAACGAACAACTCAAACCAGATACAAAATGTTAATCCGTGGTAAAGTTGGGATTGTGTTTTATTATTATTTTATTTTTTTTTTCAAAATCAAGCAAAACACTAAATCTACAAAATAACAGACATTAAATATATAATAATTTAAAATTTACGCCATTTAAATTGACTATAAAATAACCGATTAAATCATTATTCACTGAAATTAAATAAAAATAATAATTTTAACTTTATACTCGTATAGAAAGAAAAAATGTGCTCCAAATGCAGAGAATTTTAAAACTGGGTTCGTTTGCGTGTAGACAACAACCGAATACAGCTTAAGATGAGGAGGTGAAAAGAAAAAGAAAAGGCAATATGAACATTTATAGGAACAAAAAATACTCAGATTTTATTTATTTTTTGCTTTTATATACAAAACACAAATATTGGAATATTGAAGAATAAAAGGAAAACGATAAATAAAATTTATAGAACAAAGAGAGCGAGAATTGATGAAAAACTTGAGCTCAGCCGACATTGAACATAAGTTTTACGTGTTTCAACAACATTAATTTGTAACAAAATTAAGCTTTAAGATGATGCTGCAACATGTTTGCTTTTTGTTGCAAAGTAGCTCTTCTTCTATATTTTTTGTTAAAAAAAAAGTATGCGCTGCAACATAAAAAAAAGAAATACAAATTTATTTGTAACCTGTCAACCTTATGATGATTTAAAGCCCATCAGCAATGAATAACAATAAAACGAAGTTGTTCAAAACAATAAACATTCTGAAATGCTTATGGGATACATAAATTAGACCCACACTGTCATTTTGCCCCCTATAACATACAGGGTGTCCGCCGGGAAGGTATACTACTTTGTTTTAACGCCATTTTGCTAAAATTTAGTCTTGACAGTTGTGAAGTAGAAACGTGACAAATTTATTATGGAAGATATTCGGTAAACCTACGTGTGTTAATCGTTAAAATATTGTATGATTACTGTGATGATGAGAAAGTTACATGAAATTTTTGGGAGAAACAACGTGCCAACAAAATGCACTATTTATCGTGTAGTGAATGATTTCGAAGAAAGAGCGACTGTAGCTGATAGGCCCAAACATGGACCACAACGTACTGCATAAGCGGCTGAAAACATTACTGCTGTTCAAGAAAGTGTTCAAAACAATCCATCGATCTCAATTCGACGCCGCACACTTGTTCGGCTTCATACTTTTTTTTGCAAAAAATATTAGGAGTGGACCTAGAAACTTGAAAGTTGGCACAGAGTATTATATTGACTAAATTAAGAAAATAAAATAGTTTCATAAAAATCAGCCACACCCATCGCCCATACAATCAAAATGGATATATTCACATAAAACCTTTCGTATAAAAACAAAAGTCTTAAAATTTAGTACATATGTATACTTGTTAGAAAAGTCAAAAGACGCATACGAAGTTTCATTAAAATCTGCCACGCCCATCGCACCGTCTTGCACTCTCTGAAGACAAAAATTCGATTTTTAAAACTCTTTTTACAAATCAAATAATTCCGTTCCAAAGAAGAGTGTTTCACTGAAAGAAATTCATAATTTATTTGATTAAAAAGAAATATTTTATCTCAGAAAAAGTCTACTGAAGTCACTTAAATATTGTAAAACGAAAACTGAGGAAAATTTTTACACAGTTCAGTAGCTTGTATATGTCAGATATATTAATTGATAACTTTTCAATGCAGTTTTTATTGAAATACAGTACTTCCTTTATAATTCGTAGAAAAAGTTGCTTAGATAGCGTATGAAGTGTAGGAGATATGACCGAATTAAAATTGCCTTCTAAGCCTCAAAATTTGCAGTTTTTCTTTTAAATAAAAGATAGGTCCGGCTATATTCACTTTATTACTGGAACCGAATGAACCCTAAAAGCCTATTCTTTGAATTAACACAAAAAAATCCACAAGTTTTTACAGATCGTTAAACAAACTTATGAATTTTATTAAAATGGCCGGAAAAACTGCAGAAAAGTTGCAATAAAATCTTAAAATCTGCAATCCTAGGAGTATGCAACAGATTTTAATACAAACGTCTACTGCAATTACATGATTGTGAAGGAAATTTTTCCTAACTAATTTTAGTTTTTTAAACCGGAATTGCTTAGGGGCAAAAACGGGCAGCTGAATTTTTAATAAATAATTAGCTGAGCCTTCAGGCTTTAATTTGATATAAGTATCTGACCGGAGCTCGTTGGAGCTCAGAAGATGCAATCCATAGAATTTGGAGAAAATATATATTTTTGGGCAATTTTTTGTAGTAAAAAAAATTATTATTTTTTTTTAAATTTGAAAATTTTTTGTATTTACATATGTATATATCATAAAAAACTTCCAATTGTATGAAAAAAAAATCTTCTTAGTGTCATTACAAGACTATTTTAAAAGCATGAAGCGATAGAATGTAGCATATATAATACGGTCATTTCAAACGCATTCACTTAGGTCAACTTTGAATGTCTCTGAACAAAAAAGTAATAAAGATATAAGCCTAATATTTTTGGTACATGATAGTTAGATTATCTATTATAAACTGTAAAAAAATCAGGTAGATCAGAAGGCATGAAAAAAATGAATTAATGTCGCTCTTGAACCAGTGTGCGCCGTGCTTAAAAGATTGGTCTTCAAAGAACAACTTTGGCCACAATTTTGCACAAAGATTTGCATTTATTTCCATTTAAGATTCAATTCACAATAGAGTTTCTTCCAGAAGACCATTTACGCCGCCGTACATATGCCAATAGGATGCTATAGCTCGCCCATTCCCACCCTGATTTCCATTCAAAAATCATAGTGAGTGACGAGTCATATTTTCATTTAAATAGATATGTGAACAAACGGAATGTTCAGTTCTGAGCAATGGAAAACCTTCAAATTATTCATCAGTCATCTTTGCATCTATTAAAAGTGACGGTCTGCTGTGCAATTTGTTCAGGCGGAATCTTTGGAAACTGAAAAACAGTAGCTGTCAATGGGGCGATACGTGATATGATTGAAAACTTTTTAACACTTTGGGCTTGACTAACATGTGGTTTCAACGAGACGGTGCCACATCTCAAACAGCCAGAATTACAATGGATTACTACGAGACCACTTTTCACAATAAGTTATTTTAAGGAATGGTGATATTGATTGACCTCCACTGTCGACTGATTTTACTGCTCCGAACTTCTTTTTGTAGGGATATCTGAAAAGCAAAATTTATGCAAACAAACCAGAAAAATTGGTGCAACTCAAACAAAATATTCGTGATAGAATTAATGAAATATCGCGTGAAATGTGTGAGAACGTAATTAAAAATGTGCCCAAAAAGGCTCGCATTTGTGAGGCTAACAAAGGTGGACATTTAACTGATATTGTATTCCGTACATAATTGCCGACATTAAATAAAACATTTATTAATATAAGATCAATTCCCTTATAAACAAACAAAGTAGTATACCTTCCCGGCGGACACCCTATACAAATTTGGTCACACCAACTGATGACAAGGCTTCATCAACTTGGTTCTTCCAACATTAACATGGTCGATCTCTACTCCGACGTCGAGTGACCTTCGCATCGAAAACTTTTCTCGCTGGAGCAGATTCTTCCATCCGAACAATATGACCAAGCCAGCGTAGTCATTGGATGTTAATGCTCCGAACAACGCCCACATCGGCGAAGAGCTCATACGGCTTATGATTGGTTCTAATGCGAAACTAATATCCATGCCTTAGAAGAGTAAAGATCCTACGAAGAACTTTTCTCTCGAACACTGCTAGGACCTCTGCATCGGCATAGGATGCTGTCTTGCTTCCGCACCATACAGAAGCACCGGAAGAATACGCGGCTTATAGAGTGTTAATTTCGTCACACGAGAGAGGTTCTGTTACTAAACTGCCAACTGAGACTGTAGCAGCACCTGTTGGCCAGTGTGATTTTTTGTTTAATCTCCAGACTGATATCATTCTTGCTGATAATTCAACGCCCTTAGATGAACTCCGGGACCACATCGAATGTATAGTAGCCGGCTGTAACTTGAAAGCCGATACATTGAAAATCCCACTCAGTTGAAATCACTACTCAGTTGCTGAGTACTCATATGAGAGTATTTAATACAATCAAGTAATGAAAAGTAGTTGAATTTGCCAGCACTACTTAGGGTTAATAATTGGGTAAAGGTTTTAGCGCTGGCTTAGTTAAACTTAACTGAAATTTATATTTTGTTTAAACTTAAAACCGGTAAATCAGTACTCCGCATATGATTAATAGTGCAAAAAGTAATAGTGTGGCAGCATTACAATAAATGTCAAATAGATGTCTTTAAAACGGGCTATCAATTCATCAATATAAAATTTTTTCAGTGGCAAGTATTATGAAATTGAAAAAAACTTAAACAAAAAATTTTACAAAAAAAGAATTTTTTAAAAGAACTCACAATTTAAAAATATGCAGAAAACTGCAGAATAAAGTTGTCAAAATCATATGGTCTCTGATAGAAGAAGTTTAAACTCCCAATTATATACGTTTAAGGCACAATCATATGGTGGTTTATTCGCTGATTGATTTAAAGAATTATTCGTTTAAATACAATTGAAATGAGAAACAGAGATACATTTGAACTTATTTAATAGCCCTTAGCTTGCTATTTACTACAAACTCGTAATCAAGTTTAGGGCCTATAAAATACAACCCAAAGGCACTAGTTTTATAGTAAAGTTTATTAATTTTAATTTAGAAGCGGTTCTACAAAATACGTTTTATATTTTGAAGTTTATTGGCTCCTTTTGTAGTTTCTTATGTCATGTGTCAGTCAAAGTTGTTCACTTGTTGTTGCAACATTTAATTGTCAGCACTAAAAACAACACCTTCGCCAAACAACAAAGTGAATTTTACAAACTGCTGCAACAATATATTGGCAACATAAATTTAATGTCAGCAAATAAACCGAGAAAACGATAAAGAAAAAATAAAAATAAATTTCAAAATGAATTTATCTTTGCCAGGACTTCCAAAGAAGTTGAAATTAAAATGAAACAAAAAAAAAAAACAAAAAATTGAAAAACAATTAATGGAATCTTAAAAATGATTTAGATCCACTTAAATAATGGAAGTGTTAAAAAGGCCGCACACACAATATACTATAAAAGTAAAGAAACAGGAAAAAAAAAAACCCTGAAAGATGAACCAGCAACATTAAGGCTCATATTGACACCATATTTAAATAAAAAAATGAGAAAAAAAAAACCATAAACTGTCAGCATTTTAAAGCTTTTTTGTTTTTGTTTTTTAGCTTTTTACATAAACTTGTTACACGATTGCAGGGGAAAGAGGTTTTTGCTGCTCTGGCTTAATGCCTTTTTTTTGTGTTTGTTGTTAAACCACACAAATAATCAGAAAACACTGATTGCTGGAACAGTCACAATTGCACCAAAAGTAGCAGCACGGGTAAATGTCTTGTGGTTCATTTTAGAGGGTTTCGGTTTCATTAACGACCCTATAGGTGACTTTGTATTGCATTTTGTATAGTGCCGACAAATAGCCTGTTTTAACCGCAAAAAAATGGAATTAAATTCTTAATATTTTTCTGCTGTTGCTTTTTTTTAGTTTTTGCCCTTCTTTTTTGTTTTGTTAAATGTTGCATTTAATTTTTGGTTGCTACTGTATGGTTTTGATTTGTTTGTAAATTTTTTTTGTCATATTTATGAAAGGAAAGGAAATATATAGTAGAATAGAAAATAAATGGCACTGCAGTCACATTGTATCATCATCACTAATAGTAGGATGAGATTTAAAGCAAAATTTAAGTTTAGGTAGAGTTTCCATTTGTGGGTTGATTTATATCGGGTTAGGCGACAGTTTATCAAAATATTTGCATAATCTATAAAATTCTTTCTTAGGTCGTCGGATAGAATAAGATGGAGCGATAGCTTTCTCACACAAAGCTCTCTGGAGCACACATACTGGCCTATTGCAATACCATCTGAGATGTTACTTCAGATCTGCTCAACAACTTTTGTGAAAAATTTAGGGTATTTTTACATGTTACTACAGACGACAGACATTTAGAAGCTGGCAGCCTTGTTATAACGGTTTTTTAAAACCCTTAATGCCCATTATTATAACTTGCCGTTAGTTAAAGAAAAGATTTTATCAGGCAGATAAATTTCTTTTTGTTATTACAAATAAACTTTAACCTAAAGGTAAGGCAATCCTCCCAATAACTTTATAGGTTACTTTGGGTTAAAGTTTACTTGTAATAGCAGAAAGTAATTTATCTGCCTGATAAAATCCTACCTTTAACTAATGGCAAGTTGTAATAATGGGCCTTAGTGTTTTAAAATATTACAAAAAGGTAATATTTTTTATTATTAACTCTTATCGACCAAATTTTTTTTTTATTTGACCAATACTCAGGGTTAAACCTCTATTCATGCTGTTCATTGTACTGGACTGTGAATGTATTTTTTTTTTTTTTTTAAGACCAATACTCAGGGGTAAGCCCCTACTCATGCAGTGCATTGTATTGGAATGTGAAGATGGTTGATAGAAGGTTTTTTTTTTCATATATGTTTGTATGTTTTGCGCCTTTTATTGTTGATGAAACAAGTTGCTGTAAATTAGTCCACTCAAGAGCCACTGTTATACCTTCACCCTCGAATGATCACACAGCAATTGCCTCATCTGTCGGTGGATGTTTTAATGTGAATGGTGAGCGTCTTCAGTAGATTAGCTGTTATCTTCCCAGAAGGTGGCGCTGTACTCCTGATCATTGGTTTCTGGTGGAATGGATTAGAAATGTCAGGGGGCGGTTTCTTGCAGATGGTCTTGCTGGAGGGGGGGGGACCTCTTATTTTCTTAAACTTAATTTTTAATTTAAATTGTAATTTTTTAGAAAACCGCAAATTTTTTATTTTTTTAATTTTGTCCTTCGCTGGGATTGAACCTTGGTCGTTTGAGTTTCTGTGCGAGCGCTCTACCACTATGCCACGACCCCTTCAATTAGATATGTATGTAGATAGAATTTTATTATTAAACGCCTTTTTTTATGTCAATGACACAAGTTGCTGGCATTTGATCACTCAAATTCCAGTGTTATACCTTCACCTTTGAATGATCCACAGCAATTGCCCCATCTGTGGTTGGATACTGATTATAAAGTGGTGATCGACTTCACTAAGTAGGTCAGATGCTAACTCCCAGAAGGTGGCGCTGTACTCCTGATCATTAATTTTTTTTAATTAATGCCAGGGTGGAATAGACTGGAAATGTCAGGGCGCGTTGTCTTGGTGATGGGTAGCTTGGAGGGGGCAAGGGGACCTTTTATTTATAAATTATAATCTTTAGAAAAACTGCTCATTTTTATTTTTCATTTTGTTTTGTACGACCGCTCTAACCACTATACCATGACCCCCTTGCCTTAAGTTTTTAATTTCCAATTACAAATAAAGTATGCTTTTTACATAATCTGTAATATAAAGAAGTTTTTCAAAGAGCAACCACCTTGTAGCAGTCTTCTGGAAAAAGCTCCAAGTGCAACTGATGGCCATAAACAAGCTTCGCAAGTCGTTAAACTGTAAGTCCCGGTACTCATGGATAAAAAATTAACGCACCCAATATAAGTGATTTGAGAAGCTAAGCCGTAACTCTGAAGAAGGGTTGTAATAGCCCGTTATGTATGTATCAGAGAACAGATTGAATGTATTCACGTTTGCTAAGTATTCATGCATTTGTTGCTTTTGCTATGCATTCATTCAACATAAACTACTACTACTACTCTTTTTTTATAATAATGTTGTTACATGATGTGCAACGAATGATTTTTCAGTAATAATTTTTTCGAAAAAAATATATATTGCGTTTCATTCAATATTCATGTCAACCATTCATACCATTCGTTGACAGTTCGCTGCTTTTTTGAGTGTTAGATGATTTTAAGAGAAAACAAGCAATGCAATGGCATGAGATTCGTAACATTCACTCCTTTATTGTGTTGTCTTGTATAGCTTAAATAAAATTGTAACAATTGGCAACAGCCCAGCAGAAAATATTTATGGTTTAGAAGCAATAAATAAAATTGTAAGAAATAATGGAAGCATTATATTGTTTTTATACAATAAAGCTTCCAAATATGCTACCGGATAAGGTAAAAAAATCTTCATTTTTATTGCATTTTAGCGGCTCATTTCATATAAAAATCATCCATTATTGATGCGCACGAGTAAGTGATTGTTTACAATTTCTCCCTTACAAAGTAAGCACTTTTTTCTGCTGGGAGTATACTCATAAACAGGCAATCAAATTGTTCTCTGGTATGTATGTAATCTGCCCATTTACTAATAGCCTTAGTTATCAAATAAAGGGTATGGAAAGTTTTAGTAATATCAGTCTATAGCGGGTGATAAACTTGCCATCTTTTTGTCCCATATACTAACGAGTTGCTAGTTTTTCATTATACATACGGCCGTAAATGTTTAATGTTGTAAATCGGCTCATTATTATCGAATCACTGGTGTCTCAGGCATTAAATTTTAAAAATCGGTCAAATGAGTAGCTCCAAATGCAATTAAAACTTGTCAAAGACCAATAAATGTTTTTTTATATTGTTTAAAGATTTTTAAAAATTATTAAAAACAAAACTTGTGTTTAGAAATTGCATTAAAAAATATGAAAATACTTGAAATTTGTAAACAACTGCCTTAATATTACCAGTAAATTTCAAAAAATTGCGTAATATAAAATTAAAATAATATAAAAAAATTTTTAAATATTTAAATGAAATATTTAAAACACTTTTATTATAACCAAGACGGAAAATGAAATATATTTAAGCATCAAGCAAATAAATAAAGAAAATAGAAAGAAAAAAATTTGTATAAAGAAAAGAATATTCATTCAGTTTTATTCACTTGACACGCAAATATGAATAAATAGACATGAATATTCATGAGTGTACAGGCGAAAACAGAACAACATACTTCTTGCATTCGTTCTCTTTAAGCTGCAGAACAACAAGCATCCTTATAACAGATTCAAAATCCTATTTTTTGTTCTTCATATTTAGCATTTTGCTATTTTGTGCTCTAAAATTGCAGCAAAAAAAGAAAAAAAAGAACGTATAAAAACAAAGTTTTGTTTAAAATTGTTGTTTATTTATGTTGAATTTTGTTTCAAAAAATGAAGTTTTTCTTTACTCAGGAGTTTTCTCATGTTTTTATTTCTTTATGCTGTGAAAGCACATATTGTTTTACAAATGAAATGCAATTCAAATGAGTTTTAGCTGAACGTTTCTTTATCTGCTTGTTTTTAACTCACTCGTAGATACTCATTTTAATTCCACATACGAATTTTTGTTTGCCTTTTTGTTATTTTCTGCTTCTTTTTTTTCTATCATTGACACAATCACAATGTTTATTAAGCTCTCAGGTGTTAGAAATTTGTATGAAAAAAAAAAAAGAAATGAAAAAATATCAAAAGACTTGAGGCATTACATGCATATGTAAACGAAGGTAGGTGAGGTAAAATAAGTTCTTGGCAATTTTCACAGCTCATCATTTTATTTTTTTTACCCTCCTACAATCCAAAACTGATAAGCTTTTTAGTTTATCAGGATATAAGTCGCAGGAGACAGCTTTTGCTACATCTTTCTTATTCAAAACACAAAGTTTTCTGGGCTTTTAAAGCAAAAAAGTAAATATAAAATAAATAATTTCCTTAAATATTTTGTCCAACAATTTCTGATCAGAGGTACTTTATAGCGGAAGTAAGTCACTTAGGCCCTACCGATTTAAATAAAAAACGAAAATTCTACTTAAGTGAGATCGTCAAAGGCTAGTGGCAATTCATTGCTTTGCTTAAAGTGCTAATCTTGCCTTACAAATTAGCTAAGAACTGTCTTAACATTCCGTGATGTATTGGCTGTATTAACAAATTAGATCTCTTTTTATTGAAGATTAAAACTACAGTCACAAACATTTCTATTTATGTGTTTTGCCTAAAACAATTTATCGTATTAACAAAAAAATAAAAAATATAGTAATTGAGACAATGAAATAGTTTCAATTAACTTTTTAATTGCAATTACTTTGGAAAAATTTTTTCTCTGGAAACAAACAAATTATTTCGACTTACTCAAGACTGCATACTTAGAAGACTACTACTACTACTCAACTATTACACGTAACTCAGAAAAATTTTGGATATACAGTTGAGCCCAACAAAAAAACATTTTGTTGAATATGTTTTTGATTAGTTATAAGAGGGGTGCATGGTATAGTGATTAGAGCGCTCGCAAAAAAACTCAATCGGCCCAGGGACGGTTCTATAACTTAAAAATAAGAGGACCCCCCCCCCCCTTCAAGAAGTCCATCTACAAAGTAACAGCTCTCGGACATTTCACTCTATTCCACCTTAACCTTTGACAACGAAAAACAAATGATCAGGAAAAAAGCACCACCTATTGGGAAGTAGCAGATAACAGCTAAAAACCTACTTAGCGAAGACACTCACCGCAATCAACATGCAACTATGGGGCAATCGCTGTTGATCATTCAAGGGTGAAGGTATAACACTGGCCTTTGAATGATCAATTCAGAGAAATTTGTCTCATTTCTAAAGCGCTTAATAATATAAGAAAACAAAATATATTTATGTTCTATTGTTATAATGTTTACTGTTCTTTCCACAAAAATTTCAAAACAATGCACAGCATTTAGTAAGAGTTTACCCCTGAGTATTGATCTAAATAAGAAAAAGTTGTGCATTCGAAGCTTTAAGATTAACTATGGTTTGTGTTTGCCATATACGTACATAAATAATTCTCGACATTCCCATGTCGTGTGTGTCAATTTTTATCCATGAGTACCGGAACCTATAGTTTGAAGTTGACTCCAAACTACAGATTTATGAATCCTTTTTTTAGACGCCTAATGAAATATTTTTTTTTTTCATATTTTTTTTTACAAGATGTCAGACCTGATGTTTGAACCCGAAGCTATCGTCTTAGTAAGCCAACACAGTAACCACTAGTCCACGGCGATATAGTGATATATAAACCAACTTATTCACTGATAGTGATGGATTTTTGATAGGAATCTAAAGATTAAATCTTATACCTTGTTTCAAAACTAAAAGTCAACATAAAACAAAGAAAATTGTTCGCTGTGGTTTAGTTAGTTTCAATCATTTGTCCTTAGATATGCATAATAATTCCAATAAATAATTACAAATAAGATTGGCTGGAGATTTTTGTTTCATCAGAAACGCTTTAATAATAATTAGTTCTTTTATTAACCTTTAAAATAATAAAAAATGGAGATATGTACGCTTTTTTTATTAAGCCATTGATATAAATTACGGATAAATTAAGTTTAAAAAGAACAATTTAGCCAAAGAAATTTGTACAGTTAGAAGGGTACAGATAATTCGTTCTAAACCACTTTATATGTTTTACATTTTTTGTTTGCGTTTTCATTTCTCTCGTCTGTAATTCATTTTTCTGATTTTTGCATTTAAATTTTGTTTATTTTTTCCTTCATTCAATTTTGTATGCCTTTCTTTGAGTTCATTTTAGCTTTTCTTGATTTATTCTTTTTTTTCTCTCTCATTTTTATTCTGCATACTTTCTTATTTGTTCACTTTGCGTTCTTTTGAGTTGATATCCTTTTATATTGACAAGTGCTGACGTTGACACTTTAATACCATCACCACTCTGTGTAGCAGAGTTGTTCAAAGCAAATCGTTTGTTCTCTGTAGACCCCTTTATTTATTTCATCAGTTTGTTTATTCAAATGGTGTCTTATCAAAACGCAGAGATGCAGTTATTCATTTGAGTTTATTTGTTTTGCATTTCGCTTAAATGAATGTGATATTTTTCATATTCTTTTTTTTTTAATTTTAAATTTATTTTCAGTTTTTGTTTTTTATACACAGAAAAATAAAAATGGGGTCATTCACATTTAAGAGTAAATATGAAAACAAAAAAAATCAGTTGCCTACATGTAGGCTAATGAATAGACTTGTCTTTATTGCATATTTAAAGGAGCTTGAGAGTCTAAAGATTTATTTGCTTTTGAAATTGCTTTGCAGTATTTAGTGTAGCAAGTTTGTGCTTTCATTCTAAATTAGATTTTTTTAATAGCTGTCATGTAAGTATTTTACAATTTGTACTGATGTAGAAATGTCTAGTCGAGATTAAATTTTGAAATATATAAAGGGTGTTTTTAAGCCTGATCTGAACAAGTAACTTCGGATTAGCTCAGGGGAAGTAAATGAAAAACACAAATTGATGAATAATTTAGGTAAATCTGAATGCTTCTGTGGCACTTTTCAAACTCAAATCTACTTACCATTATTTTTCATATTATGAATAAATCATTGGCTATTGTAACTCTTTTTCAGAGTTACGGCCTAGTTTTCCACATCACCCATATTGCATCAATTTTTATCCATGAGTGCCGGGATCTATAGTCAAACGTCACCTCTGAACGACAGACTTGATAAGCTCGATAGAGCTTTTACCAGAAAACCGCTAAGAAGTGTTCACCTAAAATAATTTTATTTTATATTTCTTTCTTTCAAGATGTCAGAGCTGGGGTTTGAACTCTGAGTTCTCATCTATTAAGCCAACACACTTTATTAAAGTGGGCGCTATTTATTATAACTTATATATATATTATATATAAGTTGGGGATATAAAGTGGGATTTTTTAAGAGCTATAGGAAAGTTTTTCTAAAAAAAACACGCATAAAATTCAGACATATTAATGAAATATTTATTTGAATCGATATTACGGTCCATATAATTTAATGTTTGAAGATTATTTCATGCAAATGTTGACCGTGACTGCGCCTCAAATGGTCCATCCGCTTTGTCCAATTTAGGCATACTCTTCCAACATTTCGGCCGGTATCTCAACGTATAAATGCTTCAATGTTGTCTTCCAATTCGTCAATTAAAGCGGGATTGGCTGTATTGACATGAGCTTTAACATAGCTCCACAAAAAATAGTCTAAAGGCGTTAAATCGCTCGATCTAGGCGGCCAAATGAGCGGTTCCGAACGTAGAATGAAATGTTCGTCGAACTCGCCTCTCAATAAGTCCATTGTTACGCGTGCTGTGTGGCATGTGGCACCGTCTTGTTGGAGCCACATGTCATGTAAGTCAAGCTCTTGCATTTTGGGCAAAAAAAGTTGGATATTATCTCACGGTAGAGCTCAGCATTTACAGTTACGTTACGATTAGCATCATCTTTGAAGATGTACGGTCCAATGATGCCACAGGCCCATAAATCGTACCAAACTGTGACTTTTTCTGCATGCATTGGTAGCTCTTGCAATTCTTCTGGCTGGTCTTGGTGCGAAATTTAGTCACAATAGCCCGAATGGCCGCTTCAGTGGGTCGATTAAACTGACCATAAAATGGAAGAAACGCGCGATGAACTTTCTTAACAGAGCACGCATTTTAATAACAAAATTCAATAATTTGCAAGTGTTGTTCGTTTGTAAGACGATTCATGGTTAAATTATGGACCAAACTGAAGATGTTTCACAGTGAAACAAAACACGAAACGTGCGTCAGCTGCTTAAACCAGTGCTGCCAAAAGGATAATAGCTAAAAAAAATCACCCTTTACTATAGAAACCCTAGTTGAGTTGAGGACTGTACAATACAGTACAATACAGATCGAAGTACTTTTAATACCTCATGAATAAATATGACAATTTATTTAAAAATTAACCCTTTCGTAAGTTCTTCTTACTTAGAAACCGCCTTGAAATATGTTTTTCTTTCCTTTTCTGTCAAATTAGTTGCCATTTCAGCAGTCTGTTTTGCCTAATCACCATGGATGGATATAGTCGTCAACAATACGTGAAAACAATAAACTGATCTTGTAAAATGGGTGACTGAATAGACCTTACATTTCATCGAAAAATTTTCTTCTGCTATAAGGGCTCACATTTAAATAATATTGTCGAATTTGGTACGATACTCATCCAATTGAGAAATAAGAGGGTCCAATGCAATGCCCGCGCAGTTACCAGTGCATATCTGTTGAGATCCAAGGGCGAGTCGATGATTACCAACTTCTTTTGGTCTCAACTGGATACAAGTAACATGTGGTTTCCATAGTACGATTTGCGGGTGGTTAAGTTAACAGGCCATCGAACTTATCTTTGTAAAGTGTTTTTAAGGTTTTACGGTTTTTCTTTTTGTATTGTTTGAATTGAAGAATCCGCTAAAATCCTATTTCCATGGGTCTTAACAGTGTCTTAAAAATTAGTTCATAGAATATATTACCTTCTTGTAAATGTAAGCATTCTGTTAAAGAGTATCTATCACATAGCTTTATAACTTATTTGCAAAAAGTAGTTTTTTAATTGACTGTCTTCATCGTAATAAACTTGTGTAATAAATATTTTAAAATTTATCACAATATTTCACTGTAAAAGTTTTATATTGCAAATCACTGATTGCTGATTCAACATAATTTGTTTAATTAACTTTAACAAATGTTTCCTTCAATTAATTTTAAAAGGATGTTGTTTCAAGAATACATTTGTCATTTTGTTTTTTTTTTAACATTTCTTATTGCTGGTGGTACCACCCCATGGCTCTGGCAAGTATACTGTTTACCTCACAACCATAATCCTTTTATAACGCTTTTACGAGTATATACTCAGACAAAGAAAAGCATTTATTTTTCTTAAAACTAATTCAATCAAAATCTCCAGTGACTTTAAGTTGCTTACAAACAAAGTGTGTAAGAAGTGTGTTTCTTAATGTTACTTTGGTTGTTGAATAAAATCTCTTTAAATAAAAACCCTTTTCAAGTTTCTAAAACATTTTAAGAAATTAATTACCAATGTAACGCTTCCTTTCGATTTGTCGTAAACAATTAATAAATTCGTTGTAAATACTGTTTTGAAATGCAAACTAAAGCCATTTGGGTACAGTGGCAGACAAAAGTAGCGCTGTATTAAGAATTTATTTAAAACTTACCGAAAGAGAGGCATGGTAAAATCAACGGTCTATTTAAAAAACCTTTGAGAATTGTTAAGGTATTGGTTATGAATGAAATATGTTTTTTTATTTCATTGATGGCGCTTAATCAGTCAAACGCTTCAGGTAAGAGCCCCATTTTTCTGCAAGGGCATCTACTCTGCACGGATATTGGAGACAGTAACGATCAAAAAATAGATTTCAGATGTGTTTTAAATCAAATTTTTTATAATTTAGTTTTTCAATACATTTCTATTCTATTTTAATATATTCACTAATGAAAGGGCAATAATTTTATTAGATATTCTTAAAATATTATTAAAACATATTTATTCTTTATTTAAAGATCATATAACCTCTTTACACTGTTAAAACTCTTTCTTAGCTTTTGGTTTTTTGCCTATATGGCAACAAAAGTTTACTAAATATGTAGCAGCAGCAGCATCAGTAAACCTTTAAGATTTTTTTTATAACCTTCTCAACCCTTATTGGTATTTAAAGTTTAAAATATTGAGTACTTGAGGGTATAATCCATAATAAATACATTTTCAATGCTTTTCCCTTTTTGTTTTGTTGTGCCATTTTTACCAGTTGGTTTTCTTTGCAATAATTTTGTTTTATGAGTCGATTTTTTATTCAAGAAATTTGCTATTGTTGTTGCTTCTGTTATATTATAGTTTTGCCATCCATAAAACAAAGTTCAGCAAAAAGTTCAAGAAACCTGTTAAAATTTTTGTTAGCCAAGTTAAAATTTAAATTATCGTATTAGTCAAATGAATTTATGGCCAAAAAGTAAAAAAGAAACTGTGTGGGGATTAAAGTTGAGAAACCACAAAGAAACACCAGTTACTTATTAGGAAAGTAAATGTTAAGAATTTAAATTACAAAGAGCAGTTTAATACTTAAGAAAATATTTACAATTTGTTATACTTTGAGGCTGAAGCAAAAAAAAAAGGAAATCAATTTATTATTTCAATTACTTAAATAAAGGATGTATTTTCAGCTGCATTAGGAGTAACAATAACGACATTCATGGTTTGACGGATAAGAGTGTCGAACAGGGTTGACATTTCTGTTTAATAAGGTTTGGCAAGTGAACATGAATTGTTGAACAGCAGAACAGCGCTTCCGAATTGTAGAAGTTTACTTTGAGGAAAAGTAAAGGGTCTTCATTCATTATATGGACGACATAAGCTTAGCAGTGAGCAAGTAATTCGTACAGTTGTTGATCGCTTTTGCTCTAATTTTACTTTTTCGATTCAAAACAATTAATAACAGGAAATATTGCTGTGGTAGCGCGGAGTTTAAAAAACGACGATGAAGTGGAATTTTGTGTCCTTTGTCCATAAGGATTCATAAGGATATAAGCCTACTTTTGCGTACGTTTTAAAATTTATCGGACTATGATTGCCACACTTGTCTTTAAAGTATGTTCTGACTTGATTTTGTTTGTTAGAGACGTTAGACGCGTTTTGTTTCTTCAGAAATTTTCTTCTACAGAAAAAAATCGATCAAAGATTGTACTATGAGTTAGAAAAAAAAAATATTTACAAGTAGTCAGACTTTTAAAATTAAGGCGAGGAGATGTGAATGACGACGCTCGTCCTGAAAAACCAAAAACCAATGAAAATGTTCGGAAAATGATAAAATTTTTATAGAGAATAGTGAACTAACAATTAGAGACATTGTAGAGGATATCAGCATATCGGTTGGCTCATGGAATACAGTATTTTAGTAAATTTTTTTAACGAAGCTGGTGGCAGAGAAGTACGGTAATCTACTTGGGATAATCACCTTGTCGTGAAGTAGAGGCGTACAATGCAATGACTTAACTGCGAAGAGCAATAGCTCTCCCATGGAGAGTCCCATGGCAGAAAGGCAGTTGAGGAGCAGTTACTAAGAATTACCCCAGGGGCTGCAACAACAACATCAACTCCAATATCATTATAATCTTTTATTTCTTCTAATTTAAACTTTACTGTGCGGGTCTCTTGGGGTTGATTGCTGTTGGAATGTTCAGCGGTGAAGGTATAACACTGACCATTGAAAAATCAATAAACAGCAACCGGTTCGCATTTTGAAAGTAGAACGTTGATTTTTTCCTGACTGATACGATATTAATAAGTTTAAATCAAAGACCCACACTCTTTTTCTCTATTCCCCTTATACTTTCCTAGACCAGAACAATGTACTGCATTACAAGGAGTCAAATGGTGAATAATTTTTTTTTTTTTAGTTGAGACCAATACTCAGGGGTAAATCCCTACTGAATGCTGTGCATTGTATTGGAATTTTGGAAAGGACAATACATATATTATTATTAATTATTATATTATTGTTAAGCGCCTTAGGAATGAGACAAATTGCTGAGAATTGATCACTCAAAGGCCAGTGTTATACCTTCACCCTTGAATGATCAACAGCAATTGCCTTATCGTTGCATGTTCATTGTGTGGTGAGTGTGCCTTTGATAAGTAGGTTTAGCTGTTATCTGCTACTTCCCAATAGGTGGCGCTTTTTTTTTCCTGATCATTCGTTTTACGTTGACACTGGTTAAGGTGGAATAGAGTGGAATGTCGGGGAGCGGTTTTTTTGTAGATGGACTTCCTGGAAGGGAGGGGGGGGGGGGGGGGTGGGGAACCTCTTATTTTTAAATTATAATTTTGAAAAAACCGCAAACTAACTTTTTTAATTTTTCACCTCTTCTGGGATTTGAACCTGGGTCCTTTGAGTTTTTGTGCGAGCGCTCCAACCATTATATACCATGAGTTATTGTAACTTGCTCCGCTTGCGAAAGAAGAAAACGTTTGAAACTGTGGAAAGTCAGTTTATGGTGATAATACACCTGAGGCCTTATTCTGTAACTCTCATGACCTAAAACTCTATCGCCAAAAATTTATAAATTTAATTGGCTCGGACTTCTATTAAGAGGCATTTAAAAAAATTAAAATGTTTTTAATTTTATGGAATATTAACGGAGTAAAATCCAAAAACACTTCATTATACTCGTATCTGTTACTTATTGTAGAAGAGACAACATTTTCCTATCGTTGTATTCATTTTATTTTTCTGATTTGTGTGTAACATCTTCCAATTGCAAATCTTAAATTCTTGGCCATATTTTTATGCAAATGCAAATCGTCTTCTTATTGCGTTCAACTGCATTTATAATTTTCTTAAAGGCATTAAAACGGGTGGAGTTTATATGCTAAACGACTACAGCAACAACAAAATAAAAATCAAAAACAGTTTAACAGTATTGACGACGATATAACAGCACTCCACCACCAATGTTTTTGTTTTCTTGAAGAGGAACAGTACGAGTATGTTTGTTGAAGTTTGGAGTTCTACGATGTATAAAATCTGTGGCAGCAGACTTATAGAATGATGATGGTTGATTACTTATGATCCATTAAAATTTATATAAAAAAAACAAAATAAAAAAAAGCAGACGTAAAAAATGGCGTGTTTTTCTCTTTATTTTTAGTTTTGTTTCTGCAAGAGGAGAGAGTGCAAGCAGCTTCTTAAAGACAAACTAATAAACAACGTCTATGTTTTTGGTTTAAGAAAAATTCAAACTTTTTAGCTGTTTAATGTTCTGTTTTTTTTTTGTTATTTTTTTAATTTTTGTTGGTTGTAAGAAATTCATAAAATAATCATAAGAAATAAAAGTTTTTCTTTTTATTTTTCAACTTCAATGTTAAAAACGTAAAAAGCCTTTAAGCAAAATATTTTGTTTGTGGCGTTTTGTTTCCTTTTCTTTTATTTTTGCAGTTTTGGTTTTATTAACCAATTTTTCTCTGACTGATATTGTTGCTGTTGTTGTTGGTTATGATATAGCTCGGTATTATTGAGAACAAAAATAAAGTTAGTGACTATAAGTTAAAAAGATTTTATGCATAAAATGGTAGCTGGCTGATCGTGTCCAAAGGGTGGGCAACCAGTTGCTGCCAACAAAACGCTGCCGGTTGATGCTACTCCATGCAAAACTGCTTGACTGCCTGCCTGCCACATTTTGTAAATGTAGCAGAGATTTACAATGAATTGATGGTAATGGTTAGACGACAGGCAAAGGAGGAAATATGTAACAAAATCTCACTTTTAAATAAAAGAAAACAGAAAAGAATGAACAAAAAACTAAATTCAGTAGTTGGGAAAAATTGATTAAAATAATATTTTAAAGATGTGTGTCTAGGCTGGTGGAAAATGGTTGAATTATTGGTCTGGCTGGTTGACTAGATGACGGACTACTTGATTGGTTGTTTGCTTGCTAGTTGCTTTACAAAATAATTTTGTTTTAAGTCTGTTCTACTATGTTTTTGCTATTTTCTAATTTGCTAGCAATTAAAGTCAATTACTTGAAGAAAATTATAAATTCCATGGATGAAAAAAAAAAACATTTTTGTTTTCTTTTTTTAGTTTTCATCTTCAGTTGTGTCGATTTTAATAAATTGCCTAGACAACGACAAAACAACACAATTATACATTTTTTTATATATTAATTTTCATCATAATTTCAACGATGGTTATTAAAAAAAAGAGTTATTTTCTTTGTAAAAATTTATTAAAATCGTTTGCGAATACAGATTTTAGTATTTATAAAAGTCATCTCAAAAAAATTGGCAGGCAATGAAGGCAAATTGGAATATAAATTTCAACACTTTAATGATTTTTACTGAAATTAGAAAACACAGAAATGTATTTGTAACATAGTTGTTTAAATTAAAAAATAAAAAACAGGATTTAAGCAACATTGGCCCATCTTGAGAAATGATCGGTAAGTGTTAACTTTTATAAGCATCTATTTGAGTTGCTCACATATCGTTGTTTTCGACATGAAAAGTTTAGTGATGGGTAAAGCTTTAACTAGTTGCCAATACACTAACACATTGAAAGAACAGCTGATTTATTTCATTTTATATTTTTTATTCCATTTAAAAAGTGAAACACTTTTAAAGTGATAATAAAAGGCTAAATAAGTAAACAAAATCTTAAGAAACTTAGAAGAATCATCAGATGAGAATATGATTATCCCTCTACGTGGGATAAATACCTTGTCGGGGTATAGAAGCTTACGCTTCAAGGACTCAACATGACAGAAAGACAGTTGAGGAGCAGTTGCTAAGATTTTTTTTTATTGAGACCAATATTCAGGTGTAAACCCTGTGAGTGCCTTTGCTAAGTAGGTTTTTAGCTATTATCTTCTACTTCCCAAGAAAAGTTATTCCAATGGCTGGTTTAGGGAGAAAAACAACAATATTATATCCAATATAATTATGATATATTGCTTCTATCCTAATTTAAATTTTACCCTACGGGCTTCTTTGGTTTAATTTCTGTTAGATTATTCAGTGGTAAAGTTATATAACTGGCCATTGAATAATCAAACAACAGCAACTGATTTCCGTGCGGTTCGCATTTATAAAGTAGAACCTTTGTGTTTTTCTGACTGATATCAGATATGACATTAGTACGTTTAAATCAAAGGTCTATACCCTCTTTCCTCCTTCCTCTCATATTTCCCTAGACCAGCACAATATACTGTATTACTAGGGATCATTCCCTGAAAAAATTGTTAATAAAGTTAAGTTGTATAAAATAAATCCAAATCTATAAAACTGAAAAAACATCCACACAAATTAGAAAATAAATAAGAGATGTACTTTACAGAAAAACGGTTCCCGCCACACACTTATTCAAGCCCATATGACCGAGAAGGTTTCATCCCTATTACATAGGCACACATACTATATGTAATAGTTCGGGTTAGTATGGGTAACTACATGGGTAATAAATGAACTACAGACTGCTAAATCAAAAATTATTTTTTTATACCAGCAAAACAGAAAAATAAAACCAAATGTAATAGATACAATATTATACACTATCTGACCGAATTATATAAATTTGAAATGTCAATTACATTACGTAGTGAGTTAAAATTAACACATAATTTGCTAATTCGTTCATTATATACTTTTTTTTTATTGTTCAGGCCAGCACGCAAAGGGACGAGCTCCACTCATGTAGTTTATTGTGCTGGTCTAGAAAACTGTAATATAGGAAGGGCGATAGAGGGAGTAGTACTTGTGGGAATTTGATTTAAACTTACTAATATCGTAATTGGCAGGAAAGACATCGCTGGGAGATTTCCAGGGATGAAAATTCGTCTACCAACAGAAGGGCAAAATTGGAAAGGAAGGCGCCCAATCTGTGGCTAGGTCTCCGTCCCTCCGTGACTGACAGTTACGGTGGGATGCTGAGGCACTCGGAATGTGGACTTACCACCTTATTCCTCAAGTGGACGCTTGGCTAAATCATCAGCACGGTGAGGTAGATTACTATCTCACGCAGTTGCTGACAGGCCATGGACACTTTCGGTCTTTCCTATTTAAAATGGGAAAGGCTGTGAGTCCCACATGAGTCTACATGAGTCTGACTCCGCTTCGCACACATTTTTTGAGTGTGAGAAGTGAATGTCGGAAAGGCTTGCACTGGAGAGGGATCTTGGCATCTTGACTCCCAATACCATCTCGGGAGTCATGTTTGGAAGCCCCGCCGCATGGAGAAGGATGGCCTTGCAAGGTCGGTGGCACTGTAGGGTCCAAATGGACTGGAATATAAGGCTCCATTCTGAAGTAATGTCATAAATTGAAGGTTCCAGGGTAGAGCCAAGTGATATAGAGAGAGGTTTTAGCCGGTAGGCACGCAATAACTGTGTGGAGTCCGGCACGACGGGTGGCAAAAACCACCTAAGTACGTAAATGCATTTCCCCTCTCAACAAAAAAAAAAAAAAAAATCCTCTGGGAGATTGTTCTATAAACTACCTGTGCGACTAAAGAACGAATTTTTTTACAATGCATTGCGCGATTCACTGGAGAATTAATTACAAAACAATGTGCTCTGAGGTACGAATACTCTGTAAAAATATGCTATTATCCGGAACCACGTCCTTTACTCCATCAGAGTATCTCCCATGGTAATACCGATAGAAAAATGAAACGCACGCCACATTAGCCGATGCCCCAACGACTCGATAGAGTTGGATACCCTGTTGTCACTGACAAGCAACACGTTCGAGAAGCACCAAAATAGACTTTGAGGCACCGTCCCATACATATAAGAGTTGTATTCTATCCTAGGTCGGATATCCCTAAGTCTTGTAAATAACGAGAAAGTCAGATGGTGTAAAGATTTCTTTTCATTGTTTTAAAAGATTGCGGCACTTAAAATATGTGATCATTCCAACGGAATTGTTTTATTTTTATAGGCCCTTGAGGTATAAACAAATTATAACCAAAATGTTATATTTTTAGAATATGCATGCATTTTTAAAGATTCGCAATCTTTGGATTAATTACATTCATATATTGTTTAAAATATTACCGATATTTTATGTTCTCTAGATAACAATTCGCAGGGTTGCATTTCGTATACCAGCTGAAAGCAATAGCTGCGTTAGTTAGAAACTATGAATAAAATTTATAATCATCTATTAACTAGTTTTTAATTTCCGTCTTTAATTATGATTTATGACAAAGCGTCGTTGTCTGACAACCAAAATAAAAAGTTTTCTTCTTTGCCTCAATTCCTTTTTAACCACCTTTACCTTAAACAAATCATCCCTTCAATACCAAATACAACATTTTACCAAATACAATTACTCATATTATGAAATATTTTAATTAATAAATACATTCCAGCTCTTAATTAACATTCAAATTATCTACTTTATAGTGATTAAATTTCTTCTTCTTTTGTATCTTCAGTGTTCTTATTTTACAAATATTTCGTCTTCATTAATTGGGGAGTCCATTTTAAGTTGTTTTCTCAAGTTGCAACAACTGTTCAGTCAATTTTTGATTTCATTCTGTTGAAAATAAAAAAATTTGAAATATTTCAATATACTTTTTTTTTTGTTTTACTTCATGAATGATTTTTGTAGTTTCCTTAATTAAATTATATTACATTTAAACACAATTTGTTTATAGTTTTTATAGCTTTTTCAGTAAAAAATTATTTTAATTGTAATATTTTATATTTAATTACTAAGTATATTTTTAGTTTAGCAAATATTTGCTTCTAAATTAACGGAGACTTCTTGCTACAAAAGGTTAGCACTAGAGATTGCACTATGTTTTTCATCTTTCAGCCACATATGCATGTATATGCCTTTCAATAGCTAATTTGTTTATGCATCTTCATGGAATCTAGGCGTATGTTTGTTAATTCAGCTATTTTATTAATTTTAGAAATAGGGAAAATTTTGGCTTTCAAACATTTTAGGAGTTAAACCTGTTGGTCTAAAGCTTTTATTTGCGGTAAAAGGATGACAAAGACTTCCAAGTTCTTCTAATACTTCCCACACATCAGTCACTACTATTGCAACAGGGGTTTTTTTAGACCAATACTCAAGGGTAAACCTCTACTCTTGGTGTGCTCTGTACTGGAATGTGAAGGTATATAGATAGATTTTATTTTTAACGAGTTTTTTATCGATGAGGTAAGTTAATGGCATTTGATCACTCCTGATATTAATTATAAATGGTGAGTGTCTCCACTAAGTAAGTTAACTGCTATCTTCCAGACGCTCTACACCTGATCATTTATTTTTAAGTTCTACCAAAGTTGGAATAGAGTGAAAATGTCTGGGAGCGCTTTCTTGGTGATGAACAAATTGCCCTTCGTTGAAATTTGAACTTGGGCTGATAGAGTTTTTGTGCGAGCGCTCTAAGCAGTAAAAATAGGTTTCTAGTGCAATGATGACTACAATTATATTCAATCGTATTTCGCCAACGTATAGCTTGATCTGAAATTGTCTAAAATTACCGCACTTCTGCCGAGCCTTAGATCAATAACAGAGCACAAGTTTTGGTATTGCAATTGAAACCCTACTTTGTACCAAAAAAATTAAATGACAAATAATATTAAATTATTACATATTTTCATATTTTTTCATTATTTTATTTGGATACTTGAAGGAATGAACTCTAATAAAATAAATGAAAATGATCTTTAAATAATTAAATCATCCATTGTGTGCAGCAGATCTATGGCCTTCCTAAGAAATGCTACCAAGTGCGAAGCTTTAGTAGTAGATATTCTTCCAGCGGGACAAAGTACTTTCTAAACAAATTCACATACATAAGTCAATCAGGAATCCCATATATACACAGTCTACAAACATCTACATCTGTAAAAGCCACTGTCTGTAAATGTGATCTCACACTGCAAGGACCTGCAAGCAGGGGCCGCAAATAACAGTTATTGCTTAAAAATTAAACTAAAAAATCATCGTATTAGAGTCGGCAGACATATATCGTCGATGGAATTAAAGAACGCTGTATCTGACAAAACCTTGACTGGTGAACATACCAGACCCAAAAAACCTGTATGAAAGTAGAAAGAAGACACTGGTATTTTCAAAATGCAGAAGGCGTAAGTGAATTTATTTTCGTCGTAGAAATCTGGGACCGGGACCAATCGACGTGTATTTTTTTTCTGATAAAAATGATTCAAAAAACGTATTTTAGATTTTTTGTCAGTTACAGCGTTCTTTAATTCTTGCGACGATATACCAAATTAATTGTCTTGGAGAGCTCTCACAGAATCTGTGGTGATCTTGCAAAAACTATCACTAATCGGATTTTAACTGTTACTTATTGACGGAAAAATAAAAGGTTAGATGAATCCTTTAAAAAGCGAGTTTTATTTTTCAGTCAGAAAATAAGCGTTATTTTTCGAGTTTTATTTTTCTATTAACAAATAAAACTCTATTTAGGAGTTTTATTTTTTCTGCCATAAAATAAAACTCGTTTTTATGAAAGATTTTATTTTTAATCTAATCCCGTTGTTTGTGGTATCTTTATTTTATTGTTTTTTATAGCAGAATACCTTAAATCTCAAGTTGAATGAGTTTTAGGGTGGTTTAACATTAATAAAAGGCAAATTTACACAATTACAACCGATAGTGGCCGGAACTTGCTAAACATGTTACAAATATTTGACTATGGGGATGAAAGCGGGTTCGATGACTGCGTCTGTTACGACGCTCTGCACGGAACAAAATATGATAGAAATGACATTTGTAATAGCTTGCAGACGATAATGTGTCAAATCAGGATAAGGTGTAAAAAAAAATCTTTCATAAAAACGAGTTTTATTTTATGACAGAAAAAATAAAACTCCTAAATAGAGTTTTATTATGTTTGAGCTCACTATTGATGTTGATTTCAGTACATATGATAATGGACACGATCTCAGCCTAGAAGGCATCCAACGAGCTTCCAAATTGCATGTATAGGTCTCTGATTTTTATATAAACTTTAGCATCGACATAAAAATCTATTTTATAACTATAAATATACCAGTGTAGATCAAACTAAGCTCCCAGTAAATCAATGAGCTAATTCTGTAAATGTACTCTGAATCTTCTGCCAAAGAATTTTTTTAAAATATAACACCCATGACTATGATTGCGTTCCTGACCGTAAAAACATTTTAGTAAAAGCCTAAACGGATATATGGATGGGTAGTTCTGTTTTGTTATGCTAAGATTGCCACAGTTACCCCGAGACAGCTAAGTCTATGTATATTGTCTAATTTCTGCATTGTAGTTGATCTAACCCATCTTCTGTCATTCTATCGCCGCATAAGTGATTATGGACAGAACAATGCCAGTATACATCCATAATGTCATTCTTGACGAGAGACTCCAAAGGACCTGTGAATTATATTGGTTGACTAAAACATATTGATCTACTTAAAAATATTATTTTATATTAAAATATTATTTTATATAATAATGAATGTATTATTATTTTTTCTTTACAAAGTTTATTACATTCCAACTTCTATTTAATATCGTTTTTAAACAAAAATAACAAGTTTGACAGAAGAAAACTTAAAAAATAAGAAAAACAAGAAAAAAAATGATTGATTGTTTGACTTAAAAAAATCTAAATCACCCTAAAAAGAAATCTCGTCATTATGATGTTCACCATGACTTTAGAACCACAGATGTCTATAGCAAATGTAAAAATATGAAACCAAAATAAGAAATATGAAAAAAGTAATTTTTGTCACGCGTTTTTCGTTTCGTACTTTTTTTTCTCTACATTTTGTCAACTAAAAGCGTAACTTTTGCTTAAACAGACAGTTTCTGTAATCAGTTCCGCCAAAATATAACAAAAAGTAGAAGAAGAAAAAATAAAAAAATCTCAAAAACTTTAACTTCTTAATGTTTCCTTGGATTTGCCATAATGTATGAATGGAATACGACTTTAACCAACAAGTCCCTATATATTCCAGGGGGGACATTTTATGAGTTTAAGTTCATGTTACTTGAGTACTTGTCGTCGGCATTGTTTTATCGACAACAATTGAGAGGAAAAAACAATTTTTTTTTCAGTTGCTGTTTCTGGTTCATTTTGCGTGCACTGATGATGACAGTCATGTCACGCATGTGATTGACAGGGATTTATTGATGTTACGCTTTCCCACTTTCTTATTCTGCAACCATAAAGTCAATGAGATTTTTAAATATAAAGTTGTTTGTAATTTAAATATGCACTTAAATTAAGTAAAAGGTCATTATGTATAGAAGTAGATACTTATGTGTTTTAAAATAAATCATTTGAAGATCTCTTATACGAGTAGTTTTCTTTAAATCATATAATTAAATGCTTATTTATATTAAATAGCATTTGATTGTACTGTAAATTCATGAATATCAAGTGAAATGAAAATAAAAATTATTGCAAATTTTGTTTGTTCATCTTTGTATTCCGGCGATGGTATACAAGGTATGTATGTAGTACAGAAATATCGACTTATAAATTGTTAGAGGCCTTAATAATACTTAATAAATTTGTAATATACTTTCACAAAACTTTCAACAATATATAACAATTCGGCAAATGAAGTTGATTTATGGAAATGCACATTATGTGCCAACTCATTCATCCGAGTAAGTTCAAAAAAATTGTATTGCACTTGTAATGGAAGACAATTGAAGTTGGAATAGGCTTTTCAAATATTAATCCCTCAATTGATCTGTAATAAATCTTTAAAAATACTTTTCTTTTACAACTAATAGTATACCTAATCCTATTATTTAGGGGTAGACTCTCCAGGAAAAACTGTTTAAAAAATCACGCAAAATAGACAACAAATTTATAGCTAGTCAAGCAAAAACTCTCAAGCCATTCGCACGATACAGACTGATATCATTATAAATTTCCATATGTTCTATTTGATAACAAATAGGAGGAGACTTCACAATGTATAAGAAAGCGAACGTTGAAATAAGAATTCGATCATATAAGAATGGTCAAATTAGGTCACTGGTTGAGCACAAGTGAAATGGCCATGCTTTTCCAATAATCAATTTAGTTTAAAGATGTTAATAGAAATGAGCGTTGGTGTACAAAGCGAATGTTATTTTAATTACTGAACATTTTAAACAAGAAAAGAAATTATAGTCGGTGTAGCATAAATGCTTCAAATTGTAACATGTATTCAGTTGCCCTAGCTAAGATGACCGGCACCCTGAAAAATGGCCACAAAGAAAAATGACCCCAACCCGAAAATGAAATATGACCCCAAAAATTTTAATGGAGCACAACAACACGAAATTTTGGGGTAATTTTTCTCCTTTTTTGGGGTCATTTTTCATTTCTTGCTTTGGGGCTATTTTGGATTATGAAAAATGGCCCCAAATTTTAATAATATTGCAAAATAATTTAAAATTATTTTGGGGTAATTTTTCATAAAATGAGTAAAATATAAAAGGGTACAAGAAACCTTACGGAATTCGTTGTTCTGTTAGTGGTTTTTTGTAAATAAAATTAAAACTTTGTTTTTGTATTCATTCGTTAAGAAAATATAATTAATATACGTATAAGTATATTAAAAAAAACATAGTTTAATCATTACAAAAAAGGTTTGGATTGATTTGGTCTCCAAAGTGTAAATTTCTAAACAAATTAACGAAACAAAAAATTAATTTATTAAATAATAATATATAATATATTCTCCACAATTTGCATTAAATCTCATTGAAGCGTTTCAATTAGAAAAAGTATGGACCAATTTCGGTATTTCTAGTGACGAACAAAATCCGAGACCATTTTATACAGCTTGCAATATAGAAGAAGGCTTCTCCTACTGCATATTTTCATCGCAAAAGTCAATAGACCTCATAAGGGAGAATATTGATGTGTCTGATAGGAAATATTTGTCGGACGCAACATTAAAAATTGTTCTTTTTGGTGTTTTAATCAGCTACTACCCTGCAAATAATAACACGGTGCTAAAAATGAGCAACTTTTTTTATACTTGGAAAGTGACCTAGTGTAAGTTGTAGGCCTTATTAAAAAAATAAAGAAAATGTAGTATCTTGATCAATACATATTTGTAAAAGTAAAATTTTTAACTTTTGGAAAACCTTAATAACTTTTTTATTTTTTACTCGATTTTATTTATTGGAAGCTTGTTTAACTCAGAACTAAATTAGCTTTAATGAAATATATACATAAGGGTATGTTTCTAAACAATCTAATTTAAAAAAATGGCGCCAAAGTTAAAAAATTTAGAAAAAATAAAATTAAAATCAGATATAATTAAAAATAACACTGCAAAAATGTAATATATATACAAAAATATGTACATGCTTAAAAAGGCACATATTTCTTCTTTCTGAAACCGTTTAAAAATTGAAAATCGGATTAAAATCAACTGAGTTACATAGTCATAAGTACTCGAACCTACCCGAAAATAGTTTTTTCGGAATTACTCCGAAATTTGAGGGTGTTTCCGAACTTTTAAAAATTAATTTATGATCTATGCAATACAGCCTACAACTTACACTAGGTCACTTTCCAAGTATATTTTCACTGTAGCACCGTGTAATTGGTTACATGGTCCAATTTTTGTGAAATGGACTACTTACAAATATGGTCCAATGTAATTCAGACATGGACCATGTTATTGACAAACAACAGCTTATTGCTTTAACACGAGTGTTCGTGTTTAATATTTTCATACATTGTTGCCAGTATTCGTAGTAAGTCTTTAATGAAATATTTTACAACGGCAACTCTGTTATCCATATGTTTATTTTATTGGAAAATTTTGTGTATATGATGCATGCATATATTAAAAGAATAAAAAAAAGCGTTAAAGTGAAAAAAATAAAGCGGCAAAATAAAATTTTAAAAATTATAATTTTAAAGTCGTTAATCAGGGTTGTTGTAGAATCTGATTATTATCAGAATCAGAATTGAAACCGACAGAATTCTCATTTTGGTGTCACAGAAGCAGATGACACCGGTTTTATATTCGAATCAGAATTGTTGTCAGAATTTGGTGTCATCGAATCTGATTTTATCGGTTTTTTGTCAGAAACAATCCGATCAGTTTTCAGGTGTCAGAAACACACTTGTTTTAATTTTTATTGTAGGCAGTTAAACTTATTTTGCTGCACAATGCAAGTAAAATTAATTTAAATTTCATTTTATATAAAATATAAAGGGTGTTTTTTATTGAGGTATAGAACTTTAAGTTGGCATCACTTTTTTAACTGGCGGCCATTTTGTCAGCTGTCAAGTGATTAATATTTAGTTTGGTTTGCCATTTCATCATGAACAGGTTGACAAAAGAACAACGCTTGCAAATCGTGCAAATTTATTTCGAAAATAATGGTTCAGTTCGCGAAGTTTACCGCAAGCTCCGTCCATTTTATGGTCGACATAATCGTCCATCAGAGCAATTAATTCGGTTAACCATGGATCGTTTTCTCACTACGTTTACTCTATGTGATAATACGCATCCGCAGAGACGTCGAACAGTGCGCACCGAAGAAACAATTGCCACTGTAGAGCAAAGTGTTGAAGAGAACCCGAAT
This sequence comes from Metopia argyrocephala, assembly GCA_963576795.1. Lineage (NCBI taxonomy): Eukaryota > Metazoa > Arthropoda > Insecta > Diptera > Sarcophagidae > Metopia > Metopia argyrocephala. The sequence goes on along the minus strand of OY756209.1, from coordinate 51,125,722 downwards.
GAATCGATTCGCCACCGTGCACAGCAATTGGAGCTTTGTCCATCAACTTTATGGAAGATTTTGCGCAAAGATCTTGGCTTGCGACCTTACAAGATCCAGCTTGTGCAAGAATTAAAGCCGCGAGACCATGCAATGCGTCGTGATTTTGGTGTATGGGCCGAAAATGAGATTGATCTCGATGCTGATTTTCATCGCAAAATTTTGTTCAGTGATGAGGCTCATTTTTGGTTGAATGGCTACGTCAACAAGCAAAATTGCCGCATTTGGAGTGAAGAGAATCCACATGAGACCTTTGAGACGCCATTACATCCACAAAAACTGACTGTTTGGTGTGCTCTATGGGCTGGTGGAGTCATTGGGCCATACTTCTTCCGAAATAATGCTGGAGAGGCAGTTACCGTTAATGGAGACCGGTATAGAGCCATGATAACCGACTATTTTGTTCCCGAATTGGATGGCATGAATGTGGATGAGTTGTGGTTCCAACAAGACGACGCTACATGCCACACAGCGCACGTCACAATCGATTTATTGAAGGAAACATTCGGTAAGCGCATAATTTCGCGGAATGGACCTGTCTATTGGCCACCAAAATCGTGTGATTTGACACCATTGGATTATTTTGTTTGAGGATATGTGAAGTCGCTCGTCTACGCCAACAAACCAGAAACGTTAGGGGACTTGGAAGCCAACATTCGTGGCGTTATTGCCAACATACGGCCCCATATGCTCGAAAAAGTGGTTGAAAATTGGACCTGTAGAATTTTATTTATTCGAGCTAGCCGCGGCGGCCACATGCCCGAAATCATATTTAGAAATTAATGGCATAAAATTATCCTTCCAATAAAGCCAAATTGATGGACATTAAAACGATTTTCTTGTGTTTTATTTCAATTCGAAGTTCTATACCTCAATAAAAAACACCCTGTATTTATGTGTATAGGGGAAAACATAGAAATACAATATAATTCAAAATTGGATATTTGTAAAATTTATGGAGGAACACGAAGATATCGCAAGGGGTTATACAAAACGAGATAAGGCTGAAGTTGAGTCTCTCTGGCAGGAACTTACACAGTATTTAAACAGTGCTGGACCGCCCAGCAAAAATGCCAACGGATGGAAGAAGTTAAAAAGTTTTAATTTCTTAAATGTGACACTATTATTTAACAAAAAATTATTTTTATACAAAAGATATGGACGGAATGGGAAACATCCATTACATTGGCCAGCACAATTAACACCGTACTCCGCCTAAACTAACGGTAGAATCGTTTCCAATTCACTTTTGATAACTGCCTTCTGCCAAAAATCGTAATGTTGTTGCTAGCTGAATAACACACAAAATATTTGACGGAGGCAAGTGAATTTCAACAATGTTCATCAACATTTGGAATGCTTCTTTATTCACACGGTATTGACTTACGAATCTTTAATAAACTTTCATTCAATTCAACTTTTCGCACTTTGTTGCAATGTGTACTATCTCCGGAAGTTCCAAGGGATTGCTGTAATCTCACAATATCTTTCGTTTAACTTTTTCATTCGATTCTTCCTTCATTAATAAAAATAAAACGACAGCCTCTACCATTTTTAGTTTCGTTTAATTTAAATTTCTTTACAAAATATTTTTAACACCAAAAGAAGAAAAATTTTTTGATAAAATATTTCTAAAAAAAAATGTAAACAAAGCAAAAATACCTGATTCGATTATGGGTTTTGTTTATTTTCGAATAAAGCCAAAATCCACACGGTTTCATGACACCAATTGAAATCAGAATCGATTTTCATTTCTGATAAATGACAATTCTGACTGGGATTCTACAACAACCCTGAATATTAAAAATATAAAAGTATTTCCCGCTAGTGTATATGTGGGCAAGCAGAAACGTTATTACGTTACCCAATTTTTAGAACAATTTGTAAAAGAAGTTTCGCATTTGCAACAAAATGATACACAAATGGAAAGCAAAAAAATTATATATAAAATGAGTATATGATTTTTTATAAATAAAAATTTAAACCATAAATTTCGTTTCTGTACTGTTTTTTTCTCTTATCACGTAGTTTAGTGATCCATGGATTATTTTTAAAACTACTCCTCTAGTGTGCTCCATGGATTAGTTAATGGAGTAGTTTTTAAACTACTCCTCTAGTGTGTTCCATGGGGTAGGACATCGCAATGTTAAATGGACCATGTTTTTTTCACACATTTGGGTTAGTTTTGGACTAGTCCTACTCCTCTGTGGAGTACTCTTTATATGCATGTATGGAGTACTCGCATTATCTGCAGGGTAATAATATATGTATATTGAATATGTAGAAGAAGTAAATATGTTTATTTTTTATTGGTTAATATTTAAGTATTAGCATCTTATTAAAAAGAAATCGTATGATTACAGGAAAAAGTTTTTGTTTATAAATGATAATTTATTGTGTATTTGAAAGCGCTTAGTTTGTATTGATAATAGAAGTTATTTTTTTTTTTTTTGAATTTGGAGGATAGATGGCTCCGTAGTAGAAGAAATGATGTTCTTTTGCGGAATCATGATTTTTACGTTCTTTAACAGATATCTTGCCCCCTCGATTTTATTGTTTGACATTAGGACAAAAAATATAGGAAATATATGTAACATGAAAGTTATAAATGATAATTTATTGTGTATTTGAAATCGCTTAGTTAGTATTGATAATAGAAGTTATTTTTTTTTAATTTGGAGGATAGATGGCTCCGTAGTAAAAGAAATGATTTAAAAAAATTGTACGATAGCAGGGAAAACTTTATTTTTTTAAAAATCGCGCGATTTTCATTTTTGAGAAATTACTTTATTTTAAGTTATTTTTCTTTTTTCAAACTTTGTTTATTTTTGGGGTAATTTTTCACTTTAGTTTGGGGCCAAATTTCATAATGATTATTAGGGCGATTTTTCATTTTGAGAGATTGCCCCAAAAATGGGGCCATTTTTCATTTTATGCGTTGGGGCCATTTTGCTTTGGGGTCATTATTCATGGTGCCAAGATGACCCCTTGAGGATATGACAAAAGCACTGTGTTAGCCCCTAAAATTAAAAATAAGGTACAAATATCGCCCTTTTAGTATTTTTTTCACTGTGTCGCCTCTGTGACCCACATTTCCGTCGCTAATAGGTTTTGCGTTTTTTTTTGTGGTATTGAGGCCAGAACTCAGGAAATGAGTCCTATTCATACAGTAAATTGTACTGATCTAAGGAAGAGGTAGAGGGGGAGTATTGTTTGTATACATTCACCTTACGCAAGAAGGTTATACGATAAACAAACCGTGTGGATAAAAAACGAATTCTCTCTATAGTGCATTGTGCGATTCACTCGAAAACATGCAACGATGAGGCACTGGCCTTTGGTGGGGTCGTGGCATAGTGGTAGAGCGCTCGCACAGAAACTCACACGACCAAGGTTCAATCCCAGCGAAGGACAAAATTATAAAATAAAAATTTGCGGTTTTCTAAAATTACAATTTAAATTAAAAATTAAATTTTAAAAAAATAAGAGGTTCCCCCCCCCCCAGCAAGACCATCTGCAAGAAATCGCTCCCTGACATTTATAATCTATTCCACCAGAAACCAGTGATCAAGAGATCAGCGCCACCTTCTGGGAAGATAACAGCTAACCTAATCAGTGAAGACGGTCACCATTCACATTCAAACATCCACCGACAGATGAGGCAATTGATGTTTGATCATTCGAGGGTGAAGGTATAATACTGGCTCTTGAGTTGGCAAATTGACAGCAACTTGTTTCATCAACACAAAAAAAAAGGCGCAAAATATACAAACATCTTCTATCAACCATCTTCACATTCCAATACAATGCACTGCATGAGTAGGGGTTTACCCCTGAGTATTAGTCTTAAAAAAAAAAATTATCAATTCACAGCAATTTGTTTCATTCCTAAGGCGCTTAATAGTAATATAAGAAAAACAAAAATGTATGTTCTGTCATAAATGTACTGTCCTTTCCAAAAATGTCAATACAATGCACTGCATTTAGTGTAGGGGTTTACCCCTGAGTATTGGTCTCAAATAGAAAAAAAGTGCGCTATTCTGTTAAAATTAAAATTATATTTCAGACGAATCTTCATTGTTCATCATAATATCTTAATGATGGTGCTTTAAGGATATCTATATCAAACGCCACCATCAGGTAAAGCGTACAATGTGGGTCTGTGGGTGGCTGTGGGTATGGCGTCAATGTTTATTAACCAACTTGTGAAGTCTAAAGTCGGATCATTCAGTTGTCCAATTCTAGGTTTTGAAACTGTAGATTGAAATGTGAAGACCAAAAGTCTTGCTTTTACCACGCAAGGCAAAAACAAAGATCTTTTTGCGTTAAATTTCATTAAAATATTTGTAGAACCCGCAATTAACATTTTTGATAGACATATATACACACGTACTTGAGAGATGATTCTGAGTTTATTTAAAAGGCTGATGTTAAACTAATGTTTTCAAGCACATGTGAAGAAAATGCAATATTTTTTGTTCAACTTCAATCGCTTAGCCTATGCAATTTACAATGAGATCATAAAGATTTATTTATACGAGACGTATATTTTATATTGTTTTGTCTCAATCACACATATAATTTTGTATAATTTACCCTACGCACATCCCGTATGAATTACAGTCAATGATTTTTATATTCTTTCACTTCTTATCGCAGTTTTATTTGCAATAAAAATTATTAAAATTATATGAGAAACGTAAACGTTTTGCATAAATTTAAATTCAACTTAAATTATGCAAATCTTGCTGGTAAAACGTAGCATTCGTTATTGAATCTCATTGCTAATGCTAAATGATTAAAAATAATGGATGAACAGTGATGCATGTACTACGTATTACTGAATATTTCAAGTAGAGAACTAAGATTTCCGCTAGGATTTTAGAGGGGCAAAGTTTTTATTATTTTTTTTTTTCGTTTTTCTGTTTAAAAATGTTCAATTCAATTCTATATTTCATATTACTTTTATACTCGTAGTTGCAGTCAATTTTAAATGATGATTGCTGCGTTTTAATTCTTGTTACGTTTTTTCCTCTTGCTACTTGAGGGCCTTTTTTGTGTTAAACTTGTTGTTCTTATTTGTGGACCAGGTTCATTGAAACGCTTATCTACCGAAAGACAAAAAGAAAAAACAAAAACACAAAAAAAACCGAAACCAACCCATAACAAAAATATATTTTTCGTTTGTATTTCCATTTGCTGAAAGTGGAATTTAGCATGGCGGATAAATATACCGGAGATAAACGGATCCATAGACAGAAAGATATTCATTAATTTATACAACTCCACACAAAAAAAGAGAATAAACAAAATTAACAAAGAACTGTCTGTTCATTTGTATCTTTTTTTTGAAATTTAAAGTTTGAGGCAATATGGAGTACAACGACAGCAGAATAAAAAATAACACATAAAACACTTTGAGGAATGAAATAAAGAAGAAACGATTATGAAAATTGCATTTCTCTGGTTTTCAATTTCATTACAAATGCAAAAATCTTTTGCTGTTTTATTCGATTTTTTGCTTTTCCTTTTTTTGCCCACCTTTTGATGACTGAACGGCCATAACATTATTGCAACGACTTATGTTGCAGTATCTGCTGTAGGTTGTTGCTGTTGTTCTTTCAATGTTCTTGTTGAATATGCATCTGATACTGCGTATTTTCAACTGCTTTTAATACTAAAGCTTCTGCAATTTTATTGTATGCCCTGCAATAATTTGATTGTGTTTCTTAAAACATTAAGAATTTTCAAATCGATCATGTTAAGAGTTGCTAAGTTTTTAAAATATATGTTTCAGACTAGAGTTATAGATTTGTAAAATACGTGCAGATAGTCAATGTATTGTCTGGCTTGCTGTATCCGGGCTCCTTTCGATATAAGTGATGTCTAAGAAAGGGAGTGCGTGGTATAGTGGTTAGAGCGCTCGTATAAAAACTCAAACGGCCCAGGTTCAAATCCCAGCAAAGGTGAAAAATTAGAAAGTTAGTTGCGGTTTTTTCAAAATTATAATTTAAAAATAAGAGGTCCCCCCTCCAAGAGGACCATATAAAAGGAAACCGCTCCGAGACATTTCACTCTATTCTATCTTAACGAATGTCAAAAAAACGAATGATAAGGAAAAAACCGCCACCTATTGGGGAGTAGCAGGTAACAGCTAAAATGTACTTAGCGAAGACACTCACCACACAGTCAATTTGCAACGATGAAGCAATTGCTGTTGATCATTTAAGGGTGAAGGTATAACACTGGCCTTTAAGTGATCAATTCACAGCAATTCGGCTCATTCCGAAGGCGCTTAATAATAATATAATTAATAACAATATATGTACTGTCCTTTCAAAAAATTCCAATACATACAATCCACAGCATTTAGTAGAGGTTTAGCCCTGAGTATTGGTCTCAAATAAAAAAAAAAGCTCTGTGACATAGTCCACTCAACTGAAGAAGTAAATTTCTGATGGATGGCCATTTATTCCTTTGTGATCTCAAGGTCTGAACTGAATATAATACATACGTACATACATAATTGGCCATTACCACCCTGTTTCAGAGTTACGGTCTAACTTCTCGCAGTATCCAGGTTGTGTGTGTCAATTTGTATCCATGAGTACTGGGGCCTACAGTTTAAAGTCGGCTCCAAACGACACACTTGACAAACTTTTTCATGGCAATCAGTTATTCTCTGAGCTTTTGCCAGAAGACTGTGAAGACTAAGACACTTGAACTGAAATTAAAACACAAAATTGTTAGAGAGATCATAAATAACGCCATCTATTGGCAAATAGTTGCTATTGCCATTGCTTTTATACTATATTTCAATAAATCCAATCAGAAAGCAAACTCTAATCAGGATACAAAAAGAAAAAAATAAAGGGACTAATGGTTTTAAAAAGGAAACAGTCTATGAATAGACAATCAAAACGACATACGCATTCACCTGACCAGCAGCTTTAGAGGCGAACCCGTTGATTTTTTTTTTTTCATATTAAATAATACGAATGCATGTAATTTTTTTTTTTTTTGTGTTGCACATTACATTTTAACATAAAAAGTTTTAAAACATTTTGTAGAGCGTTTAACATTTGTTGCTGGTCAATATGTTTTTTTTTGTTTTTTAATTTAAGGTTTGGCAACCTTCTTACAAGAAACATACAAAAAAAAACACAAATTATGTAAATGTATCGTCGTCATTTATTTTATTATTTATTTGTGGTATAAAACGCATTTTTGTGGCAACAACACTAAATAAAAATTAACAGAAAACTAAAAAGAAAAGAAATCAAAAACGTACAAACAAAATTGTGTACAGCAGCCATTATGGTTTACGGCTTAAAGCAATTTATTGTAGTTAGTTGCTGCTACCTTTTTGGAATTTATATTCAATGTACCACTCCATCAATGGAAACAAACAATTGCTGAACGTTTGAAAAGATATTGTAGATGGGTGGATGGATAGATGGATCGATTCATGTTGCACAATGCATATGAATAAAATAACATGATCCAGAAATGAAATATTAAAACAAAAAAAAAAACACATTCTGAAAAATTCGTAACATAAAACATAAAAACCATTTCGAAATCCATCAAGAAAAACAAAAATAAGAAAAAAGTACAACATTTTATTTAGTTTTACATACAAAATACCATCAAAGTTGTACGGTTACGCCCATTGTAGCTCATATTTGTGATATATTTATACATACGTATGAAATGAAATGGTTTTTATATATCTTGTACGAGTATGAACTCATAGAATGGCAATTTTTGATTTGCTTATGATCAATAATCACTGTTGGCTGGCTGGCTGGCTGGCTGGCTGGCTGACAGACTGAAGAAAGGAATTGTCTTTGACAACTGGTTTCATTGACTTTGAATAAGACGAAAGGCGAGCTGATATAAATGTGAGTTGCCTAGTAGGCAATTTCAACATTTCTCAAAAACATGAATGCAATCAAAGTGATTTCCTTAAAATCATTGCCAAACAAGTATTTAAAAGAATGAAATCTTTCAGTTGTTCCTATTTTTTTTTTACATTTGTTTTTAAATTTTAACGTTAAAAGTACTGTACAGTACTGCATACGTACACCTAAAACAAGAGAATATTCATAAATAGGAAATATGATGCAGAGGTCTGGTGCTTTATAGAGTGTTTGTGTTGTATAATGTAGTGAGTTAAGCGAATATCAAGAATATTTTAATATTCGTCAAGTCTGTAAAGGGTAGCTGAAAGCGTGCTGGTAGTTCGCAACAAAAACTCCGGTCTAAAAAAATAAGAACGCAATGAAAAAGTAAAAGGAGAATAATTCAGGCTACTAACCTCAAACTATTCACTGTACAACAGTGTCAGCAATAATTGGTATAAGTCTCAACAAAAAGGTTTTTAACAAAAATCTATTAGCGAGGACAATTTTTTTATTATAGAAAATATAGGCCCCGATTATGGTTCACAACAGTTGTAAATTTGATGTTGTATTTCTAAAATTGAGATTATGATTTACAACACCTATGTGTTGTACCATATACTTTGAATATTGTTTACAACATTTGTTTTTATATGTTGTAGCCAATACAACACAACATTTAGTTGTTGTGAACGATAATCGGGGCCATATACTAACCGCATGAAAATGTTTCTAATATGAATATGAGTTTTTTTAGAAACATAATAACACGCATAATCACCCATATGTGCTACCAGGATTCCATCTGGCTACACATTTTTTCAATTGTAGTCCTTGTAAAAGTTATCTGATTCTGTGACTTTGAGAATATTATCCTTTTTTTGGTCTAAATTTAACAATTGTTACTTTGTTTGGAACTCAAACAGAATAGAAGTGCTTCTGATAATATTTATTAAATATACTTTTTATTTTAATCGTGAACTTTTGAACTTTTACTTTATACTATTCTCTTTGCATGGTTTTGGGGTTGAGACAACTTTTTATGAGGTGATACTTAATTTGATTTGTATTTGTGTACCTGCCAGAATGCGTAGGTCTAACACTTTTTTATATTATTTCTCTTGTACTATATATGGCATAAATTATTGAATAAAATCAATGCTGCAATTTATGTGGATTTTTCATGATCTCAAAATACTTTTCAGTCATTAACCCAATTGTAGTTTTTTCTCTTACCTTACACATAGAATTGGGTTGTGTATTTAAGGAATAAGGATAGTTATTGTTGTAGCTCATAAGGATAATGTGAAAGTTGATTGTGGAAGTAAGTAGAAAAGTGAAATGACAATAAAACATGAATTGTAAATAGGTTCTAGCAATATGTTTCGCTGCCAATTAAAGAAGTTTTTTTTCGGTGACCAATCAGTGTTGTCAGATTAAAGGATTTCCCCAAAATGGAGATGTTTTTTCTGAAATGGGGATATAAAATTCATTTGGGGATGGGGATTTTATTGGGGATAATCGACAAAAATTTCCTTCGAGTAACGAAAAGTTGTGGGAATTTGTTAAATTTGTTAAAGATGTTTGTAAGAATATTCCAATCGATATGTTTTAAAGACTTGTGGACTAAATGCCAAAACGCTGCTCGGACCTTATTAAAAATATGGGTAATCCCACTAAAGAAAAAGGTAAATAAACGTAATTGCAAGGAATAGTTCAGTTTAATTATTAAAAAAACATTTCTTTTAGGCCATCAAACTTGGTGAATATACTTTTTGAACAGCAAAATTAGTTGATTTTAACTGTATATTTTTGAATACATGGGTTTTTTGTTTTTCATATTAATTACTTTATTATTGATATAAAATAGAAACAAACAAAAACATTTATCACGATTTCCTAAGGTTTTTCGGTCACAAATATGCTAGATCATCCGGTGAATTTATTTTATTGAACACCACAGTAAACATAAGTACATATACATAAGTATATATAATAAAATACTAAATATATATACATATGTATGCATATCAAATCAGATATACATATGTTCATACATGCAAAATTATTGATGATGTTTCTGTGGGGATTTTTGGGGATATGAACAAAGTTCATTAGGAATAAAAATTTAAAACTATCTGGCAACCATGTGACCAATAATGTAAATCAAATAAAATGTTATTGCCTTTAAATTTAATTAACGGCCTTAGAAAAACTTCAGTAAAAACTGCCGCTGAAACAGAAGATATCGTCGATGGAAATAAAGAACGCTGTAACTGACAAAACCTTAAATGTTCACCAGAGCCAAAAAACCTGTATGAAAGTAGAGCAAATACATTAGTATTTTTCATTTAGCAGACGGCGTAAGTGAATTTATTTTCATCGTAGAAATCTGGGACCGGGGCCAATCGACGTGTATTTTTTTCTGATAAAAATGATGCAAAAAACGTATTTTCGATTTTTTGTCAGTTACAGCGTTCTTTAATTCTATTGACGATATCTTGAAAGGATGTCAATTTTCGATTATTATTTGTTAGAAAGTGTTGTAATGTAATGTACGAATAAAATTAATCGGTATTACTTGAAATTACAAATAATAAGCAAAAAAAAAAAAAAAAAAATAATTAAAACAGTAATGCGTTTATTTTTACATATTTTCAAAATTTTAGTTCTACTATAGATGCCATAAAATGTTATTAATGGGACATTTCGATTATGAAAATATAAAATATTACAGAAGAATGTTCATTTGTTAACAAATAAATTTTTTCTTCTATCTGTTTATATTTATCACGCTCAGATTTATATAAACAACTTGTGTTTACGGCTTTTAATGTGCCTTTTAGGCTTGCTAAATAGTCTTTTTTTTCAACCGAACTTAAAAATTTCCCTTTACTGTTATAAGTACACTTTTAATAACTTTTGAAATAATTCACAACAAATTGTTGTTATTAAACTGTAACTGGCAACCTTTAGTATTTAATACATTCTTTTATACTTCTGCATACAGTCGAACAGACAAACAATCAATACGATTTATTCGATTTTATTATTTGATGACGATGTTATAGATGGTACACTTTTATTCCCATCAGCCAAATCAATAAATTACGTGACAGGCATATAAAATAGAAAGAGAGGAGAAAATTTTACAAACTGATCTGTAGGCAGACAGACGACTACGATTTCAAATCGAATACATACACACGGTTTTTATTTTTTTAATTTATATTCACAATTTATACAATATGGTCGTACATAATAATGTTGATTATAAAAATAAAACAGAATGAGAGTAAGAAAATAGTGGAAAACAAGGATTTCTTGTAGGATGTATTATGATGTTGGCAAATAATGATCATTATGCTGCACAGAATACCTGTTTAACCATTATGAAGTGATTTTTTATTTTATTTTATTTGAACTCATTTTGTGTACAATTTTTTTTTCATTTGCAACGTTACTTGATTGATTCAATCAAAATGTTTGCGTATGAATTTATGATTTCTTATAATTCTGCTTAACGAAAACATCATCTGAAAATTACTTTGCAAAAGTTTCATTTCCTTTTAATTTTTATTTAATATTTTGTTGTTTTCTGTTTTCTGTTTACGGCCTAAAACTTTTATTTGCTTGAAAATTGCCTTTAAAATTACTTTAAATGGGTGGAGTTGTATTATTGATCGGTACGTTTTCTACAACTTAAGGTGGAGACATACATGGACGGAAAAAAAGTTCGTTCATTCCTTGTTTTCGATTTCTGTAGGCTGTCAAATACAAGATTGACCAGTCGTGGTAATTTTGATTTTATAAGTCAATCAATAGTCCAGTAAAATATTTCTTATGTTTGTATTGATTTGATAAATGGTTTTCAATATGTGTTTCATTTTTTTTAAATTTTTTTCACTGCTCTCATAAATAAAACGTTAAAGATTTAATAGGAGTTACCCCAAAATGCATATACGAATGTATGTTATTAACAGTAACGTTTGTAAATTATAATAATTTTATACAAAACTATAAATGTTTAATAGAACACATTTTATTAATTTATACATGAATTTTTATTTCGAAATGGACATTTGGTTACTAAAGAAAGGTTAATAATTTAATTGATTTATTAAATTTTTTAACTTAAGTATGTAAAATTAGAGCTATTTTTAATTAAAAAATACATCACATAAGCTAAAGCCCAAACTGATATGGATATTGAATTTCCATTTGAAATTTTGTTCTGCAATAAAACCAATTTTTTGGATATTTAGCATTGGGAGCTGAAGTACAACAACATTTAGTAGCGGATTTAGAATAGTTTCCTTCATGGGAACTTTTCGATATGCCGCCCTCTTTGATTATTAGGATGTGAATAAGAGTATCGGAAAAAAGTTTAATTTTTAAATAATTCAAATATTGTTGAGTCCGCATCACAGGCTTTAGAAGCTTGTTCATGGCAATCAGTTATTCTTAGAGCTTTTAAATACTAGTATATTAAAATGTTCTTGTGGCCTTTCATGTATACGTAATTGAATTGACTAAACTTTTCTGGTTTTTTTGCGCAAAGTATAATATTGATAATAACCTTGAACTCCAGGTAGCCTTTGTCTTTATTAAATTAAAAGAATTGTTTATTCCTCATATCCTAAAGAAATGAGGCTAAATAACCATAAATTTGCCTAAGAGATGATATGTAAGTGTGCGATATCTAAAACGATCTAAAATTTTCATTCCAAACAATAAATGAATTGCTGTTTCTAGATGCTGTATTTTTTTTTTTTTTATCGAGACTCAATACTCAGAGGTAAACCCCTACTGATGCTGCGCATTGTATTGGAATTTTTGGAAAGGACAATGCATATATATTTTTTCTTATATTATTATATTGGTTAGAATCCAATAGCTTTATGTCGTGGATTCGATTTCCCCTCTTTGTTTTCTATAATAAAATTTATTACATCAATTATTGCAGACCACTCTTCTTCTACAATATAACATATATTACATACCTACATACATGCATAAATACATACATACATAATTGGCCATTACAATCCTTTGTCAGGGTTACGGTCTAGCTTCTCACAGCATTTATGTTGTGTGTGTTAATTTTTATCCATGAGTACCGGGACCTACAGTTTAAAGTCGACTCCGAACGACAGATTTGAGAAGCTTTTTCATGGCAATCAATTATTTCCAGAGGTTTTGTTAAAAGACTGCTGTGAGGTAGTCGGCGAAAGAAATAATTTTTTCATATTTTTTTTTTTCGTCTTAGTAAGCCAACACACTAACCACTAGACCACGGCAATTACACATAACATATATTATGCAGAGTAAACCAGCGAACTGCACCCAGATTTCCCAAAAATATCTATGTATATAATATGAAAAGAGAGCAAAGTTTGCTTCGGGTATAGATTCAGCTAGAGAAGTATCTACTTTATTCAAAGAATAGGCAGCTCAAGGCACTTAATCTGCTCAGGGATTAATTGTTTCAATTAATTGATTTTCGTAAGATTGACCATGGGAGTTCACTCTGTTCAAGCCTTGTTTTTTAAAATGTTTAACACGGTCATTTAAAGGCCTTTAGATTTGTTTAAAATTCAATATTCTTAAGTATTGGGTAATTATAGCTAGTTTATCAACTTGTGCAATATCAAGTGTCAAATCTCCATTTACACCAAAATTCGTAGTCAATTCCAATTCGGTAGTAATGCGTTGTACTACTAATTAAAATCGAATTTCACAATTGAATTACTTCCTATAATTTTTAGTGAAAAAAATTCCGTAGTTTTTTAAACAAAAATTTTCAAAGAAAATTTTGTATATAAATTGCTCTTTCACTCTTTTAGTGCCCTATGCCAGGTTCTAATGGCCCAAAGCATAAATCCACCATTGACAATATTATTATCATGTGCGATAGCATGATTTTCAATGTTATATTCTAATCTTTTACTACTAGCTGTAGTTGCATTAAATTAAATTGATTCAATAGTAATTTATAAATTTTCTAAATCATTAGATTTAGAGTTCCCTAAATTCTCTTTTTGAGTATATTTTTATCTATCTGTGATCCATCGAAATTGTCTATTATTAAGTATTTTACTTTCGCTGAGTAAAACTTATTTTATTTCATTTAATATACGTTACGAGAGCAAAAATTTGTATTTATAATTTGTTAAATTTAACACTTCAATTAAGGGGAGCACTTTTTTCCTCCATCTTCATGGAATGATTTTGAACAAGTGATTTTTTTATTTTCTTAAAAATTTTCAAAACTACAAACTGCAGTTTTAATTTAAAAATGTTCGTTCTTATTTCAGATTCGTTCAGCATTAATTCTGTGGCATTTTGACAAAACACCTTAAGTCGAGATAAGATAGCAAAAAA